>CM068984.1:14788695-15456021 GCA_035357415.1 Ophraella communa
ATTTGCCTATTTAACATGTTTGATCTAATGGTTCTACACTATATTTATGACGCATAACCTAATTAAGAATTTTAGCAAAATTCAAACCATAGTATTTGCTTTGTCACTGTGTTAAGTAAAAAATTTTTGTCGTCAAAAACACTTGAAAATATGGGTAAAAGGGTTTTTTAACACGCTGAATCGATTGATGCAGTTTGTTCGAAAATATAGGAATTTGGTTGGGAATCTGTTAAAGTTGAAGTAGTACTGCGAAACTCGAAGGAAGTCAATTTTATTGGAAATTATAAAGAGATTTGACATTATATCGTTATTTGCCTATTCAACATGTTTGATCTAATGGTTCTACACTATATTTATTACGCATAACCTAATTAAGAATTTTAGCAAAATTCAAACCATAGTATTTGCTTTGTCACTGTGTTAAGTAAAAAATTTTTGTCGTCAAAAACACTTGAAAATAGGGGTAAAAGAGTTTTTTAAGACGCTGAATCGATTGATGCAGTTTGTTCGTTAATATAGAAATTTGGTTGGGAATCTATTGAAGTTGAAGTAGTACAGCGAAACTCGAAGGAAGTCAATTTTGATGGGAATTATGAAGAGATTTGACATTATAACGTAATTTGCCTATTTAACATGTTTGTTCTAATGGTTTTACACTATATTTATTACGCATAACCTAATTAAGAATTTTAGCAAAATTCAAACCATAGTATTTGCTTTGTCACTGTGTTAAGTAAAAAATTTTTGTCGTCAAAAACACTTGAAAATATGGGTAAAAGGGTTTTTTAAGACGCTGAATCGATTGATGCAGTTTGTTAGTAAATATAGAAATTTGGTTGGGAATCTATTGAAGTTGAAGTAGTACAGCGAAACTCAAAGGAAGTCAATTTTTATGGGAATTATAAAGAGATTTAACATTATAACGTTATTTGCCTATTCAACATGTTTGTTCTAATGGTTCTACACTATATTTATTACGCATAACCTAATTAAGAATTTTAGCAAAATTTAAACCATAGTATTTGCTTTGTCACTGTGTTAAGTAAAAAATTTTTGTCGTCAAAAACACTTGAAAATATGGGTAAAAGGGTTTTTTAACACGCTGAATCGATTGATGCAGTTTGTTCGAAAATATAGGAATTTGGTTGGGAATCTGTTGAAGTTGAAGTAGTACTGCGAAACTCGAAGGAAGTCAATTTTATTGGAAATTATAAAGAGATTTGACATTATATCGTTATTTGCCTATTCAACATGTTTGATCTAATGGTTCTACACTATATTTATCACGCATAACCTAATTAAGAATTTTAGCAAAATTCAAACCATAGTATTTGCTTTGTCACTGTGTTAAGTAAAAAATTTTTGTCGTCAAAAACACTTGAAAATAGGGGTAAAAGGGTTTTTTAAGACGCTGAATCGATTGATGCAGTTTGTTCGTTAATATAGAAATTTGGTTGGGAATCTATTGAAGTTGAAGTAGTACAGCGAAACTCGAAGGAAGTCAATTTTGATGGGAATTATAAAGAGATTTGACATTATAACGTAATTTGCCTATTCAACATGTTTGTTCTAATGGTTCTACACTATATTTATTACGCATAACCTAATTAAGAATTTTAGCAAAATTCAAACCATAGTATTTGCTTTGTCACTGTGTTAAGTAAAAAATTTTTGTCGTCAAAAACACTTGAAAATATGGGTAAAAGGGTTTTTTAACACGCTGAATCGATTGATGCAGTTTGTTCGAAAATATAGGAATTTGGTTGGGAATCTGTTGAAGTTGAAGTAGTACTGCGAAACTCGAAGGAAGTCAATTTTATTGGAAATTATAAAGAGATTTGACATTATATCGTTATTTGCCTATTCAACATGTTTGATCTAATGGTTCTACACTATATTTATCACGCATAACCTAATTAAGAATTTTAGCAAAATTCAAACCATAGTATTTGCTTTGTCACTGTGTTAAGTAAAAAATTTTTGTCGTCAAAAACACTTGAAAATAAGGGTAAAAGGGTTTTTAAAGACGCTGAATCGATTGATGCAATATGTTCGTAAATAAGAAATCTGGTTGGGAATCTATTGAAGTTGAAGTAGTACAGCGAAACTCAAAGGAAGTCAATTTTGATGGAAATTATAAAGAGATTTGACATTATAACGTTATTTGCCTATTCAACATGTTTGATCTAATGGTTCTACACTATATTTATTACGCATAACCTAATTAAGAATTTTAGCAAAATTTAAACCATAGTATTTGCTTTGTCACTGTGTTAAGTAAAAAATTTTTGTCGTCAAAAACACTTGAAAATATGGGTAAAAGGGTTTTTTAAGACGCTGAATCGATTGATGCAGTTTGTTAGTAAATATAGAAATTTGGTTGGGAATCTATTGAAGTTGAAGTAGTACAGCGAAACTCAAAGGAAGTCAATTTTTATGGGAATTATAAAGAGATTTAACATTATAACGTTATTTGCCTATTCAACATGTTTGTTCTAATGGTTCTACACTATATTTATTACGCATAACCTAATTAAGAATTTTAGCAAAATTTAAACCATAGTATTTGCTTTGTCACTGTGTTAAGTAAAAAATTTTTGTCGTCAAAAACACTTGAAAATATGGGTAAAAGGGTTTTTTAAGACGCTGAATCGATTGATGCAGTTTGTTCGTAAATATAGAAATTTGGTTGGGAATCTATTGAAGTTGAAGTAGTACAGCGAAACTCGAAGGAAGTCAATTTTATTGGAAATTATAAAGAGATTTGACATTATATCGTTATTTGCCTATTCAACATGTTTGATCTAATGGTTCTACACTATATTTATCACGCATAACCTAATTAAGAATTTTAGCAAAATTCAAACCATAGTATTTGCTTTGTCACTGTGTTAAGTAAAAAATTTTTGTCGTCAAAAACACTTGAAAATATGGGTAAAAGGGTTTTTTAAGACGCTGAATCGATTGATGCAGTTTGTTCGTTAATATAGAAATTTGGTTGGGAATCTATTGAAGTTGAAGTAGTACAGCGAAACTCGAAGGAAGTCAATTTTAATGGGAATTATAAAGAGATTTGACATTATAACGTTATTTGCCTATTCAACATGTTTGATCTAATGGTTCTACACTATATTTATCACGCATAACCTAATTAAGAATTTTAGCAAAATTCAAACCATAGTATTTGCTTTGTCACTGTGTTAAGTAAAAAATTTTTGTCGTCAAAAACACTTGAAAATAGGGGTAAAAGGGTTTTTAAGACGCTGAATCGATTGATGCAGTTTGTTCGTTAATATAGAAATTTGGTTGGGAATCTATTGAAGTTGAAGTAGTACAGCGAAACTCGAAGGAAGTCAATTTTAATGGGAATTATGAAGAGATTTGACATTATAACGTAATTTGCCTATTTAACATGTTTGTTCTAATGGTTCTACACTATATTTATTACGCATAACCTAATTAAGAATTTTAGCAAAATTCAAACCATAGTATTTGCTTTGTCACTGTGTTAAGTAAAAAATTTTTGTCGTCAAAAACACTTGAAAATAGGGGTAAAAGGGTTTTTTAAGACGCTGAATCGATTGATCCAGTTTGTTCGTTAATATAGAAATTTGGTTGGGAATCTATTGAAGTTGAAGTAGTACAGCGAAACTCGAAGGAAGTCAATTTTAATGGGAATTATAAAGAGATTTGACATTATAACGTTATTTGCCTATTCAACATGTTTTGTTCTAATGGTTCTACACTATATTTATTACGCTTAACCTAATTAAGAATTTTAGCAAAATTTAAACCATAGTATTTGCTTTGTCACTGTGTTAAGTAAAAAATTTTTGTCGTCAAAAACACTTGAAAATAGGGGTAAAAGGGTTTTTTAAGACGCTGAATCGATTGATGCAGTTTGTTCGTTAATATAGAAATTTGGTTGGGAATCTATTGAAGTTGAAGTAGTACAGCGAAACTCGAAGGAAGTCAATTTTAATGGGAATTATGAAGAGATTTGACATTATAACGTAATTTGCCTATTCAACATGTTTGTTCTAATGGTTTTACACTATATTTATTACGCATAACCTAATTAAGAATTTTAGCAAAATTCAAACCATAGTATTTGCTTTGTCACTGTGTTAAGTAAAAAATTTTTGTCGTCAAAAACACTTGAAAATATGGGTAAAAGGGTTTTTTAAGACGCTGAATCGATTGATGCAGTTTGTTAGTAAATATAGAAATTTGGTTGGGAATCTATTGAAGTTGAAGTAGTACAGCGAAACTCAAAGGAAGTCAATTTTTATGGGAATTATAAAGAGATTTAACATTATAACGTTATTTGCCTATTCAACATGTTTGTTCTAATGGTTCTACACTATATTTATTACGCATAACCTAATTAAGAATTTTAGCAAAATTTAAACCATAGTATTTGCTTTGTCACTGTGTTAAGTAAAAAATTTTTGTCGTCAAAAACACTTGAAAATATGGGTAAAAGGGTTTTTTAACACGCTGAATCGATTGATGCAGTTTGTTCGAAAATATAGGAATTTGGTTGGGAATCTGTTGAAGTTGAAGTAGTACTGCGAAACTCGAAGGAAGTCAATTTTATTGGAAATTATAAAGAGATTTGACATTATATCGTTATTTGCCTATTCAACATGTTTGATCTAATGGTTCTACACTATATTTATCACGCATAACCTAATTAAGAATTTTAGCAAAATTCAAACCATAGTATTTGCTTTGTCACTGTGTTAAGTAAAAAATTTTTGTCGTCAAAAACACTTGAAAATATGGGTAAAAGGGTTTTTTAACACGCTGAATCGATTGATGCAGTTTGTTCGAAAATATAGGAATTTGGTTGGGAATCTGTTGAAGTTGAAGTAGTACTGCGAAACTCGAAGGAAGTCAATTTTATTGGAAATTATAAAGAGATTTGACATTATATCGTTATTTGCCTATTCAACATGTTTGATCTAATGGTTCTACACTATATTTATCACGCATAACCTAATTAAGAATTTTAGCAAAATTTAAACCATAGTATTTGCTTTGTCACTGTGTTAAGTAAAAAATTTTTGTCGTCAAAAACACTTGAAAATATGGGTAAAAGGGTTTTTTAACACGCTGAATCGATTGATGCAGTTTGTTCGAAAATATAGGAATTTGGTTGGGAATCTGTTGAAGTTGAAGTAGTACTGCGAAACTCGAAGGAAGTCAATTTTGATGGGAATTATGAAGAGATTTTACATTATAACGTAATTTGCCTATTTAACATGTTTGTTCTAATGGTTTTACACTATATTTATTACGCATAACCTAATTAAGAATTTTAGCAAAATTCAAACCATAGTATTTGCTTTGTCACTGTGTTAAGTAAAAAATTTTTGTCGTCAAAAACACTTGAAAATATGGGTAAAAGGGTTTTTTAAGACGCTGAATCGATTGATGCAGTTTGTTAGTAAATATAGAAATTTGGTTGGGAATCTATTGAAGTTGAAGTAGTACAGCGAAACTCAAAGGAAGTCAATTTTTATGGGAATTATAAAGAGATTTAACATTATAACGTTATTTGCCTATTCAACATGTTTGTTCTAATGGTTCTACACTATATTTATTACGCATAACCTAATTAAGAATTTTAGCAAAATTTAAACCATA
Organism: Ophraella communa; assembly: GCA_035357415.1. Lineage (NCBI taxonomy): Eukaryota > Metazoa > Arthropoda > Insecta > Coleoptera > Chrysomelidae > Ophraella > Ophraella communa. The sequence continues at coordinate 14,794,348 of CM068984.1, forward strand.
GTATTTGCTTTGTCACTGTGTTAAGTAAAAAATTTTTGTCGTCAAAAACACTTGAAAATATGGGTAAAAGGGTTTTTTAAGACGCTGAATCGATTGATGCAGTTTGTTAGTAAATATAGAAATTTGGTTGGGAATCTATTGAAGTTGAAGTAGTACAGCGAAACTCGAAGGAAGTCAATTTTTATGGGAATTATAAAGAGATTTAACATTATAACGTTATTTGCCTATTCAACATGTTTGTTCTAATGGTTCTACACTATATTTATTACGCATAACCTAATTAAGAATTTTAGCAAAATTTAAACCATAGTATTTGCTTTGTCACTGTGTTAAGTAAAAAATTTTTGTCGTCAAAAACACTTGAAAATATGGGTAAAAGGGTTTTTTAACACGCTGAATCGATTGATGCAGTTTGTTCGAAAATATAGGAATTTGGTTGGGAATCTGTTGAAGTTGAAGTAGTACTGCGAAACTCGAAGGAAGTCAATTTTATTGGAAATTATAAAGAGATTTGACATTATATCGTTATTTGCCTATTCAACATGTTTGATCTAATGGTTCTACACTATATTTATCACGCATAACCTAATTAAGAATTTTAGCAAAATTCAAACCATAGTATTTGCTTTGTCACTGTGTTAAGTAAAAAATTTTTGTCGTCAAAAACACTTGAAAATAGGGGTAAAAGGGTTTTTTAACACGCTGAATCGATTGATGCAGTTTGTTCGATAATATAGGAATTTGGTTGGGAATCTGTTGAAGTTGAAGTAGTACTGCGAAACTCGAAGGAAGTCAATTTTATTGGAAATTATAAAGAGATTTGACATTATATCGTTATTTGCCTATTCAACATGTTTGATCTAATGGTTCTACACTATATTTATCACGCATAACCTAATTAAGAATTTTAGCAAAATTTAAACCATAGTATTTGCTTTGTCACTGTGTTAAGTAAAAAATTTTTGTCGTCAAAAACACTTGAAAATATGGGTAAAAGGGTTTTTTAACACGCTGAATCGATTGATGCAGTTTGTTCGAAAATATAGGAATTTGGTTGGGAATCTGTTGAAGTTGAAGTAGTACTGCGAAACTCGAAGGAAGTCAATTTTGATGGGAATTATGAAGAGATTTTACATTATATCGTTATTTGCCTATTCAACATGTTTGATCTAATGGTTCTACACTATATTTATTACGCATAACCTAATTAAGAATTTTAGCAAAATTCAAACCATAGTATTTGCTTTGTCACTGTGTTAAGTAAAAAATTTTTGTCGTCAAAAACACTTGAAAATATGGGTAAAAGGGTTTTTTAAGACGCTGAATCGATTGATGCAGTTTGTTAGTAAATATAGAAATTTGGTTGGGAATCTATTGAAGTTGAAGTAGTACAGCGAAACTCAAAGGAAGTCAATTTTTATGGGAATTATAAAGAGATTTAACATTATAACGTTATTTGCCTATTCAACATGTTTGTTCTAATGGTTCTACACTATATTTATTACGCATAACCTAATTAAGAATTTTAGCAAAATTTAAACCATAGTATTTGCTTTGTCACTGTGTTAAGTAAAAAATTTTTGTCGTCAAAAACACTTTTCAAACCATATTATTTGCTTTGTCACTGTGTTAAGTAAAAAATTTTTGTCGTCAAAAACACTTGAAAATATGGGTAAAAGGGTTTTTTAAGACGCTGAATCGATTGATGCAGTTTTTTCGTAAATATAGAAATTTGGTTGGGAATCTGTTGAAGTTGAAGTAGTACAGCGAAACTCAAAGGAAGTCAATTTTTATGGGAATTATAAAGAGATTTAACATTATAACGTTATTTGCCTATTCAACATGTTTGTTCTAATGGTTCTACACTATATTTATTACGCATAACCTAATTAAGAATTTTAGCAAAATTTAAACCATAGTATTTGCTTTGTCACTGTGTTAAGTAAAAAATTTTTGTCGTCAAAAACACTTGAAAATATGGGTAAAAGGGTTTTTTAACACGCTGAATCGATTGATGCAGTTTGTTCGAAAATATAGGAATTTGGTTGGGAATCTGTTGAAGTTGAAGTAGTACTGCGAAACTCGAAGGAAGTCAATTTTATTGGAAATTATAAAGAGATTTGACATTATATCGTTATTTGCCTATTCAACATGTTTGATCTAATGGTTCTACACTATATTTATCACGCATAACCTAATTAAGAATTTTAGCAAAATTCAAACCATAGTATTTGCTTTGTCACTGTGTTAAGTAAAAAATTTTTGTCGTCAAAAACACTTGAAAATATGGGTAAAAGGGTTTTTTAAGACGCTGAATCGATTGATGCAGTTTGTTAGTAAATATAGGAATTTGGTTGGGAATCTGTTGAAGTTGAAGTAGTACTGCGAAACTCGAAGGAAGTCAATTTTATTGGAAATTATAAAGAGATTTGACATTATATCGTTATTTGCCTATTCAACATGTTTGATCTAATGGTTCTACACTATATTTATCACGCATAACCTAATTAAGAATTTTAGCAAAATTCAAACCATAGTATTTGCTTTGTCACTGTGTTAAGTAAAAAATTTTTGTCGTCAAAAACACTTGAAAATAGGGGTAAAAGGGTTTTTTAAGACGCTGAATCGATTGATGCAGTTTGTTCGTTAATATAGAAATTTGGTTGGGAATCTATTGAAGTTGAAGTAGTACAGCGAAACTCGAAGGAAGTCAATTTTGATGGGAATTATGAAGAGATTTGACATTATAACGTAATTTGCCTATTCAACATGTTTGTTCTAATGGTTTTACACTATATTTATTACGCATAACCTAATTAAGAATTTTAGCAAAATTCAAACCATAGTATTTGCTTTGTCACTGTGTTAAGTAAAAAATTTTTGTCGTCAAAAACACTTGAAAATATGGGTAAAAGGTTTTTTTAAGACGCTGAATCGATTGATGCAGTTTGTTAGTAAATATAGAAATTTGGTTGGGAATCTATTGAAGTTGAAGTAGTACAGCGAAACTCGAAGGAAGTCAATTTTATTGGAAATTATAAAGAGATTTGACATTATATCGTTATTTGCCTATTCAACATGTTTGATCTAATGGTTCTACACTATATTTATCACGCATAACCTAATTAAGAATTTTAGCAAAATTCAAACCATAGTATTTGCTTTGTCACTGTGTTAAGTAAAAAATTTTTGTCGTCAAAAACACTTGAAAATATGGGTAAAAGGGTTTTTTAAGACGCTGAATCGATTGATGCAGTTTGTTCGTTAATATAGAAATTTGGTTGGGAATCTATTGAAGTTGAAGTAGTACAGCGAAACTCGAAGGAAGTCAATTTTGATGGGAATTATGAAGAGATTTGACATTATAACGTAATTTGCCTATTCAACATGTTTGTTCTAATGGTTTTACACTATATTTATTACGCATAACCTAATTAAGAATTTTAGCAAAATTCAAACCATAGTATTTGCTTTGTCACTGTGTTAAGTAAAAAATTTTTGTCGTCAAAAACACTTGAAAATATGGGTAAATGGTTTTTTAAGACGCTGAATCGATTGATGCAGTTTGTTAGTAAATATAGAAATTTGGTTGGGAATCTATTGAAGTTGAAGTAGTACAGCGAAACTCAAAGGAAGTCAATTTTTATGGGAATTATAAAGAGATTTAACATTATAACGTTATTTGCCTATTCAACATGTTTGTTCTAATGGTTCTACACTATATTTATTACGCATAACCTAATTAAGAATTTTAGCAAAATTTAAACCATAGTATTTGCTTTGTCACTGTGTTAAGTAAAAAATTTTTGTCGTCAAAAACACTTGAAAATATGGGTAAAAGGGTTTTTTAACACGCTGAATCGATTGATGCAGTTTGTTCGAAAATATAGGAATTTGGTTGGGAATCTGTTGAAGTTGAAGTAGTACTGCGAAACTCGAAGGAAGTCAATTTTATTGGAAATTATAAAGAGATTTGACATTATATCGTTATTTGCCTATTCAACATGTTTGATCTAATGGTTCTACACTATATTTATCACGCATAACCTAATTAAGAATTTTAGCAAAATTCAAACCATAGTATTTGCTTTGTCACTGTGTTAAGTAAAAAATTTTTGTCGTCAAAAACACTTGAAAATAGGGGTAAAAGGGTTTTTTAAGACGCTGAATCGATTGATGCAGTTTGTTCGTTAATATAGAAATTTGGTTGGGAATCTATTGAAGTTGAAGTAGTACAGCGAAACTCGAAGGAAGTCAATTTTGATGGGAATTATGAAGAGATTTGACATTATAACGTAATTTGCCTATTCAACATGTTTGTTCTAATGGTTCTACACTATATTTATTACGCATAACCTAATTAAGAATTTTAGCAAAATTCAAACCATAGTATTTGCTTTGTCACTGTGTTAAGTAAAAAATTTTTGTCGTCAAAAACACTTGAAAATATGGGTAAAAGGGTTTTTTAACACGCTGAATCGATTGATGCAGTTTGTTCGAAAATATAGGAATTTGGTTGGGAATCTGTTGAAGTTGAAGTAGTACAGCGAAACTCAAAGGAAGTCAATTTTTATGGGAATTATAAAGAGATTTAACATTATAACGTTATTTGCCTATTCAACATGTTTGTTCTAATGGTTCTACACTATATTTATTACGCATAACCTAATTAAGAATTTTAGCAAAATTTAAACCATAGTATTTGCTTTGTCACTGTGTTAAGTAAAAAATTTTTGTCGTCAAAAACACTTGAAAATATGGGTAAAAGGGTTTTTTAACACGCTGAATCGATTGATGCAGTTTGTTCGAAAATATAGGAATTTGGTTGGGAATCTGTTGAAGTTGAAGTAGTACAGCGAAACTCAAAGGAAGTCAATTTTTATGGGAATTATAAAGAGATTTAACATTATAACGTTATTTGCCTATTCAACATGTTTGTTCTAATGGTTCTACACTATATTTATTACGCATAACCTAATTAAGAATTTTAGCAAAATTTAAACCATAGTATTTGCTTTGTCACTGTGTTAAGTAAAAAATTTTTGTCGTCAAAAACACTTGAAAATATGGGTAAAAGGGTTTTTTAACACGCTGAATCGATTGATGCAGTTTGTTCGAAAATATAGGAATTTGGTTGGGAATCTGTTGAAGTTGAAGTAGTACTGCGAAACTCGAAGGAAGTCAATTTTATTGGAAATTATAAAGAGATTTGACATTATATCGTTATTTGCCTATTCAACATGTTTGATCTAATGGTTCTACACTATATTTATCACGCATAACCTAATTAAGAATTTTAGCAAAATTCAAACCATAGTATTTGCTTTGTCACTGTGTTAAGTAAAAAATTTTTGTCGTCAAAAACACTTGAAAATAGGGGTAAAAGGGTTTTTTAACACGCTGAATCGATTGATGCAGTTTGTTCGATAATATAGGAATTTGGTTGGGAATCTGTTGAAGTTGAAGTAGTACTGCGAAACTCGAAGGAAGTCAATTTTATTGGAAATTATAAAGAGATTTGACATTATATCGTTATTTGCCTATTCAACATGTTTGATCTAATGGTTCTACACTATATTTATCACGCATAACCTAATTAAGAATTTTAGCAAAATTTAAACCATAGTATTTGCTTTGTCACTGTGTTAAGTAAAAAATTTTTGTCGTCAAAAACACTTGAAAATATGGGTAAAAGGGTTTTTTAACACGCTGAATCGATTGATGCAGTTTGTTCGAAAATATAGGAATTTGGTTGGGAATCTGTTGAAGTTGAAGTAGTACTGCGAAACTCGAAGGAAGTCAATTTTGATGGGAATTATGAAGAGATTTTACATTATAACGTAATTTGCCTATTTAACATGTTTGTTCTAATGGTTTTACACTATATTTATTACGCATAACCTAATTAAGAATTTTAGCAAAATTCAAACCATAGTATTTGCTTTGTCACTGTGTTAAGTAAAAATTTTTGTCGTCAAAAACACTTGAAAATATGGGTAAAAGGGTTTTTTAAGACGCTGAATCGATTGATGCAGTTTGTTCGTAAATATAGAAATTTGGTTGGGAATCTATTGAAGTTGAAGTAGTACAGCGAAACTCAAAGGAAGTCAATTTTTATGGGAATTATAAAGAGATTTAACATTATAACGTTATTTGCCTATTCAACATGTTTGTTCTAATGGTTCTACACTATATTTATCACGCATAACCTAATTAAGAATTTTAGCAAAATTTAAACCATAGTATTTGCATTGTCACTGTGTTAAGTAAAAAATTTTTGGCGTCAAAAACACTTTTCAAACCATAGTATTTGCATTGTCACTGTGTTAAGTAAAAAATTTTTGGCGTCAAAAACACTTGAAAATATGGGTAAAAGGGTTTTTTAAGACGCTGAATCGATTGATGCAGTTTGTTCGTAAATATAGAAATTTGGTTGGGAATCAATTAAAGTTGAAGTAGTACAGCGAAACTCGAAGGAAGTCAATTTTTATGGGAATTATAAAGAGATTTAACATTATAACGTTATTTGCCTATTCAACATGTTTGTTCTAATGGTTCTACACTATATTTATTACGCATAACCTAATTAAGAATTTTAGCAAAATTTAAACCATAGTATTTGCTTTGTCACTGTGTTAAGTAAAAAATTTTTGTCGTCAAAAACACTTGAAAATATGGGTAAAAGGGTTTTTTAACACGCTGAATCGATTGATGCAGTTTGTTCGAAAATATAGGAATTTGGTTGGGAATCTGTTGAAGTTGAAGTAGTACTGCGAAACTCGAAGGAAGTCAATTTTATTGGAAATTATAAAGAGATTTGACATTATATCGTTATTTGCCTATTCAACATGTTTGATCTAATGGTTCTACACTATATTTATCACGCATAACCTAATTAAGAATTTTAGCAAAATTCAAACCATAGTATTTGCTTTGTCACTGTGTTAAGTAAAAAATTTTTGTCGTCAAAAACACTTGAAAATATGGGTAAAAGGGTTTTTTAAGACGCTGAATCGATTGATGCAGTTTGTTAGTAAATATAGGAATTTGGTTGGGAATCTGTTGAAGTTGAAGTAGTACTGCGAAACTCGAAGGAAGTCAATTTTATTGGAAATTATAAAGAGATTTGACATTATATCGTTATTTGCCTATTCAACATGTTTGATCTAATGGTTCTACACTATATTTATCACGCATAACCTAATTAAGAATTTTAGCAAAATTCAAACCATAGTATTTGCTTTGTCACTGTGTTAAGTAAAAAATTTTTGTCGTCAAAAACACTTGAAAATAGGGGTAAAAGGGTTTTTTAAGACGCTGAATCGATTGATGCAGTTTGTTCGTTAATATAGAAATTTGGTTGGGAATCTATTGAAGTTGAAGTAGTACAGCGAAACTCGAAGGAAGTCAATTTTGATGGGAATTATGAAGAGATTTGACATTATAACGTAATTTGCCTATTTAACATGTTTGTTCTAATGGTTTTACACTATATTTATTACGCATAACCTAATTAAGAATTTTAGCAAAATTCAAACCATAGTATTTGCTTTGTCACTGTGTTAAGTAAAAAATTTTTGTCGTCAAAAACACTTGAAAATATGGGTAAAAAGGTTTTTTAAGACGCTGAATCGATTGATGCAGTTTGTTAGTAAATATAGAAATTTGGTTGGGAATCTATTGAAGTTGAAGTAGTACAGCGAAACTCGAAGGAAGTCAATTTTATTGGAAATTATAAAGAGATTTGACATTATATCGTTATTTGCCTATTCAACATGTTTGATCTAATGGTTCTACACTATATTTATCACGCATAACCTAATTAAGAATTTTAGCAAAATTCAAACCATAGTATTTGCTTTGTCACTGTGTTAAGTAAAAAATTTTTGTCGTCAAAAACACTTGAAAATATGGGTAAAAGGGTTTTTTAAGACGCTGAATCGATTGATGCAGTTTGTTCGTTAATATAGAAATTTGGTTGGGAATCTATTGAAGTTGAAGTAGTACAGCGAAACTCGAAGGAAGTCAATTTTGATGGGAATTATGAAGAGATTTGACATTATAACGTTATTTGCCTATTCAACATGTTTGTTCTAATGGTTTTACACTATATTTATTACGCATAACCTAATTAAGAATTTTAGCAAAATTCAAACCATAGTATTTGCTTTGTCACTGTGTTAAGTAAAAAATTTTTGTCGTCAAAAACACTTGAAAATATGGGTAAAAGGGTTTTTTAAGACGCTGAATCGATTGATGCAGTTTGTTAGTAAATATAGAAATTTGGTTGGGAATCTATTGAAGTTGAAGTAGTACAGCGAAACTCAAAGGAAGTCAATTTTTATGGGAATTATAAAGAGATTTAACATTATAACGTTATTTGCCTATTCAACATGTTTGTTCTAATGGTTCTACACTATATTTATTACGCATAACCTAATTAAGAATTTTAGCAAAATTTAAACCATAGTATTTGCTTTGTCACTGTGTTAAGTAAAAAATTTTTGTCGTCAAAAACACTTGAAAATATGGGTAAAAGGGTTTTTTAACACGCTGAATCGATTGATGCAGTTTGTTCGAAAATATAGGAATTTGGTTGGGAATCTGTTGAAGTTGAAGTAGTACTGCGAAACTCGAAGGAAGTCAATTTTATTGGAAATTATAAAGAGATTTGACATTATATCGTTATTTGCCTATTCAACATGTTTGATCTAATGGTTCTACACTATATTTATCACGCATAACCTAATTAAGAATTTTAGCAAAATTCAAACCATAGTATTTGCTTTGTCACTGTGTTAAGTAAAAAATTTTTGTCGTCAAAAACACTTGAAAATATGGGTAAAAGGGTTTTTTAAGACGCTGAATCGATTGATGCAGTTTGTTCGTTAATATAGAAATTTGGTTGGGAATCTATTGAAGTTGAAGTAGTACAGCGAAACTCGAAGGAAGTCAATTTTGATGGGAATTATGAAGAGATTTGACATTATAACGTAATTTGCCTATTCAACATGTTTGTTCTAATGGTTCTACACTATATTTATTACGCATAACCTAATTAAGAATTTTAGCAAAATTCAAACCATAGTATTTGCTTTGTCACTGTGTTAAGTAAAAAATTTTTGTCGTCAAAAACACTTGAAAATATGGGTAAAAGGGTTTTTTAACACGCTGAATCGATTGATGCAGTTTGTTCGAAAATATAGGAATTTGGTTGGGAATCTGTTGAAGTTGAAGTAGTACTGCGAAACTCGAAGGAAGTCAATTTTATTGGAAATTATAAAGAGATTTGACATTATATCGTTATTTGCCTATTCAACATGTTTGATCTAATGGTTCTACACTATATTTATCACGCATAACCTAATTAAGAATTTTAGCAAAATTCAAACCATAGTATTTGCTTTGTCACTGTGTTAAGTAAAAAATTTTTGTCGTCAAAAACACTTGAAAATATGGGTAAAAGGGTTTTTTAAGACGCTGAATCGATTGATGCAGTTTGTTAGTAAATATAGAAATTTGGTTGGGAATCTATTGAAGTTGAAGTAGTACAGCGAAACTCAAAGGAAGTCAATTTTTATGGGAATTATAAAGAGATTTAACATTATAACGTTATTTGCCTATTCAACATGTTTGTTCTAATGGTTCTACACTATATTTATTACGCATAACCTAATTAAGAATTTTAGCAAAATTCAAACCATAGTATTTGCTTTGTCACTGTGTTAAGTAAAAAATTTTTGTCGTCAAAAACACTTGAAAATATGGGTAAAAGGGTTTTTTAAGACGCTGAATCGATTGATGCAGTTTGTTCGTAAATATAGAAATTTGGTTGGGAATCTATTGAAGTTGAAGTAGTACAGCGAAACTCAAAGGAAGTCAATTTTTATGGGAATTATAAAGAGATTTGACATTATATCGTTATTTGCCTATTCAACATGTTTGATCTAATGGTTCTACACTATATTTATCACGCATAACCTAATTAAGAATTTTAGCAAAATTCAAACCATAGTATTTGCTTTGTCACTGTGTTAAGTAAAAAATTTTTGTCGTCAAAAACACTTGAAAATATGGGTAAAAGGGTTTTTAAAGACGCTGAATCGATTGATGCAATATGTTCGTAAATAGGAATTGTATATCATAGAGAAATCTGGTTATGAAACTATTGAAGTTGAAGTAGTACTGCGAAACTCGAAGGAAGTCAATTTTATTGGAAATTATAAAGAGATTTGACATTATAAAGTAATTTTCCTATTCAACATGTTTGATCTAATGGTTCTACACTATATTTATCACGCATAACCTAATTAAGAATTTTAGCAAAATTCAAACCATAGTATTTGCTTTGTCACTGTGTTAAGTAAAAAATTTTTGTCGTCAAAAACACTTGAAAATATGGGTAAAAGGGTTTTTTAAGACGCTGAATCGATTGATGCAGTTTGTTCGTAAATATAGAAATTTGGTTGGGAATCTATTGAAGTTGAAGTAGTACAGCGAAACTCAAAGGAAGTCAATTTTTATGGGAATTATAAAGAGATTTAACATTATAACGTTATTTGCCTATTCAACATGTTTGTTCTAATGGTTCTACACTATATTTATTACGCATAACCTAATTAAGAATTTTAGCAAAATTTAAACCATAGTATTTGCTTTGTCACTGTGTTAAGTAAAAAATTTTTGTCGTCAAAAACACTTGAAAATATGGGTAAAAGGGTTTTTTAAGACGCTGAATCGATTGATGCAGTTTGTTCGTTAATATAGAAATTTGGTTGGGAATCTATTGAAGTTGAAGTAGTACAGCGAAACTCGAAGGAAGTCAATTTTGATGGGAATTATGAAGAGATTTGACATTATAACGTAATTTGCCTATTCAACATGTTTGTTCTAATGGTTTTACACTATATTTATTACGCATAACCTAATTAAGAATTTTAGCAAAATTCAAACCATAGTATTTGCTTTGTCACTGTGTTAAGTAAAAAATTTTTGTCGTCAAAAACACTTGAAAATATGGGTAAAAGGGTTTTTTAAGACGCTGAATCGATTGATGCAGTTTGTTAGTAAATATAGAAATTTGGTTGGGAATCTATTGAAGTTGAAGTAGTACAGCGAAACTCAAAGGAAGTCAATTTTTATGGGAATTATAAAGAGATTTAACATTATAACGTTATTTGCCTATTCAACATGTTTGTTCTAATGGTTCTACACTATATTTATTACGCATAACCTAATTAAGAATTTTAGCAAAATTTAAACCATAGTATTTGCTTTGTCACTGTGTTAAGTAAAAAATTTTTGTCGTCAAAAACACTTGAAAATATGGGTAAAAGGGTTTTTTAAGACGCTGAATCGATTGATGCAGTTTGTTCGTTAATATAGAAATTTGGTTGGGAATCTGTTGAAGTTGAAGTAGTACTGCGAAACTCGAAGGAAGTCAATTTTATTGGAAATTATAAAGAGATTTGACATTATAACGTTATTTGCCTATTCAACATGTTTGTTCTAATGGTTCTACACTATATTTATTACGCATAACCTAATTAAGAATTTTAGCAAAATTCAAACCATAGTATTTGCTTTGTCACTGTGTTAAGTAAAAAATTTTTGTCGTCAAAAACACTTGAAAATATGGGTAAAAGGGTTTTTTAAGACGCTGAATCGATTGATGCAGTTTGTTCGTAAATATAGAAATTTGGTTGGGAATCTATTGAAGTTGAAGTAGTACAGCGAAACTCGAAGGAAGTCAATTTTGATGGGAATTATAAAGAGATTTGACATTATAACGTTATTTGCCTATTCAACATGTTTGTTCTAATGGTTCTACACTATATTTATTACGCATAACCTAATTAAGAATTTTAGCAAAATTCAAACCATAGTATTTGCTTTGTCACTGTGTTAAGTAAAAAATTTTTGTCGTCAAAAACACTTGAAAATATGGGTAAAAGGGTTTTTTAAGACGCTGAATCGATTGATGCAGTTTGTTCGAAAATATAGGAATTTGGTTGGGAATCTGTTGAAGTTGAAGTAGTACTGCGAAACTCGAAGGAAGTCAATTTTATTGGAAATTATAAAGAGATTTGACATTATAACGTTATTTGCCTATTCAACATGTTTGTTCTAATGGTTCTACACTATATTTATTACGCATAACCTAATTAAGAATTTTAGCAAAATTCAAACCATAGTATTTGCTTTGTCACTGTGTTAAGTAAAAAATTTTTGTCGTCAAAAACACTTGAAAATATGGGTAAAAGGGTTTTTTAAGACGCTGAATCGATTGATGCAGTTTGTTCGTTAATATAGAAATTTGGTTGGGAATCTATTGAAGTTGAAGTAGTACAGCGAAACTCAAAGGAAGTCAATTTTTATGGGAATTATAAAGAGATTTAACATTATAACGTTATTTGCCTATTCAACATGTTTGTTCTAATGGTTCTACACTATATTTATTACGCATAACCTAATTAAGAATTTTAGCAAAATTTAAACCATAGTATTTGCTTTGTCACTGTGTTAAGTAAAAAATTTTTGTCGTCAAAAACACTTGAAAATATGGGTAAAAGGGTTTTTTAACACGCTGAATCGATTGATGCAGTTTGTTCGAAAATATAGGAATTTGGTTGGGAATCTGTTGAAGTTGAAGTAGTACTGCGAAACTCGAAGGAAGTCAATTTTGATGGGAATTATGAAGAGATTTGACATTATAACGTAATTTGCCTATTCAACATGTTTGTTCTAATGGTTTTACACTATATTTATTACGCATAACCTAATTAAGAATTTTAGCAAAATTCAAACCATAGTATTTGCTTTGTCACTGTGTTAAGTAAAAAATTTTTGTCGTCAAAAACACTTGAAAATATGGGTAAAAGGGTTTTTTAAGACGCTGAATCGATTGATGCAGTTTGTTCGTAAATATAGAAATTTGGTTGGGAATCTATTGAAGTTGAAGTAGTACAGCGAAACTCGAAGGAAGTCAATTTTTATGGGAATTATAAAGAGATTTGACATTATAACGTTATTTGCCTATTCAACATGTTTGTTCTAATGGTTCTACACTATATTTATTACGCATAACCTAATTAAGAATTTTAGCAAAATTTAAACCATAGTATTTGCTTTGTCACTGTGTTAAGTAAAAAATTTTTGTCGTCAAAAACACTTTTCAAACCATATTATTTGCTTTGTCACTGTGTTAAGTAAAAAATTTTGTCGTCAAAAACACTTGAAAATATGGGTAAAAGGGTTTTTTAAGACGCTGAATCGATTGATGCAGTTTGTTAGTAAATATAGAAATTTGGTTGGGAATCTATTGAAGTTGAAGTAGTACAGCGAAACTCAAAGGAAGTCAATTTTTATGGGAATTATAAAGAGATTTAACATTATAACGTTATTTGCCTATTCAACATGTTTGTTCTAATGGTTCTACACTATATTTATTACGCATAACCTAATTAAGAATTTTAGCAAAATTTAAACCATAGTATTTGCTTTGTCACTGTGTTAAGTAAAAAATTTTTGTCGTCAAAAACACTTGAAAATATGGGTAAAAGGGTTTTTTAACACGCTGAATCGATTGATGCAGTTTGTTCGAAAATATAGGAATTTGGTTGGGAATCTGTTGAAGTTGAAGTAGTACTGCGAAACTCGAAGGAAGTCAATTTTATTGGAAATTATAAAGAGATTTGACATTATATCGTTATTTGCCTATTCAACATGTTTGATCTAATGGTTCTACACTATATTTATCACGCATAACCTAATTAAGAATTTTAGCAAAATTCAAACCATAGTATTTGCTTTGTCACTGTGTTAAGTAAAAATTTTTGGCGTCAAAAACACTTGAAAATATGGGTAAAAGGGTTTTTTAAGACGCTGAATCGATTGATGCAGTTTGTTCGTAAATATAGAAATTTGGTTGGGAATCTGTTGAAGTTGAAGTAGTACTGCGAAACTCGAAGGAAGTCAATTTTATTGGAAATTATAAAGAGATTTGACATTATAACGTTATTTGCCTATTCAACATGTTTGATCTAATGGTTCTACACTATATTTATCACGCATAACCTAATTAAGAATTTTAGCAAAATTCAAACCATAGTATTTGCTTTGTCACTGTGTTAAGTAAAAAATTTTTGTCGTCAAAAACACTTGAAAATATGGGTAAAAGGGTTTTTTAAGACGCTGAATCGATTGATGCAGTTTGTTCGTTAATATAGAAATTTGGTTGGGAATCTATTGAAGTTGAAGTAGTACTGCGAAACTCGAAGGAAGTCAATTTTATTGGAAATTATAAAGAGATTTGACATTATAACGTTATTTGCCTATTCAACATGTTTGTTCTAATGGTTCTACACTATATTTATTACGCATAACCTAATTAAGAATTTTAGCAAAATTTAAACCATAGTATTTGCTTTGTCACTGTGTTAAGTAAAAAATTTTTGTCGTCAAAAACACTTGAAAATATGGGTAAAAGGGTTTTTTAAGACGCTGAATCGATTGATGCAGTTTGTTCGTTAATATAGAAATTTGGTTGGGAATCTATTGAAGTTGAAGTAGTACAGCGAAACTCGAAGGAAGTCAATTTTGATGGGAATTATGAAGAGATTTGACATTATAACGTAATTTGCCTATTCAACATGTTTGTTCTAATGGTTTTACACTATATTTATTACGCATAACCTAATTAAGAATTTTAGCAAAATTCAAACCATAGTATTTGCTTTGTCACTGTGTTAAGTAAAAAATTTTTGTCGTCAAAAACACTTGAAAATATGGGTAAAAGGGTTTTTTAACACGCTGAATCGATTGATGCAGTTTGTTCGAAAATATAGGAATTTGGTTGGGAATCTGTTGAAGTTGAAGTAGTACTGCGAAACTCGAAGGAAGTCAATTTTATTGGAAATTATAAAGAGATTTGACATTATATCGTTATTTGCCTATTCAACATGTTTGATCTAATGGTTCTACACTATATTTATCACGCATAACCTAATTAAGAATTTTAGCAAAATTCAAACCATAGTATTTGCTTTGTCACTGTGTTAAGTAAAAAATTTTTGTCGTCAAAAACACTTGAAAATATGGGTAAAAGGGTTTTTTAACACGCTGAATCGATTGATGCAGTTTGTTCGAAAATATAGGAATTTGGTTGGGAATCTGTTGAAGTTGAAGTAGTACAGCGAAACTCAAAGGAAGTCAATTTTTATGGGAATTATAAAGAGATTTAACATTATAACGTTATTTGCCTATTCAACATGTTTGTTCTAATGGTTCTACACTATATTTATTACGCATAACCTAATTAAGAATTTTAGCAAAATTTAAACCATAGTATTTGCTTTGTCACTGTGTTAAGTAAAAAATTTTTGTCGTCAAAAACACTTGAAAATATGGGTAAAAGGGTTTTTTAACACGCTGAATCGATTGATGCAGTTTGTTCGAAAATATAGGAATTTGGTTGGGAATCTGTTGAAGTTGAAGTAGTACTGCGAAACTCGAAGGAAGTCAATTTTATTGGAAATTATAAAGAGATTTGACATTATATCGTTATTTGCCTATTCAACATGTTTGATCTAATGGTTCTACACTATATTTATCACGCATAACCTAATTAAGAATTTTAGCAAAATTCAAACCATAGTATTTGCTTTGTCACTGTGTTAAGTAAAAAATTTTTGTCGTCAAAAACACTTGAAAATAGGGGTAAAAGGGTTTTTTAAGACGCTGAATCGATTGATGCAGTTTGTTCGTTAATATAGAAATTTGGTTGGGAATCTGTTGAAGTTGAAGTAGTACTGCGAAACTCGAAGGAAGTCAATTTTATTGGAAATTATAAAGAGATTTGACATTATATCGTTATTTGCCTATTCAACATGTTTGATCTAATGGTTCTACACTATATTTATCACGCATAACCTAATTAAGAATTTTAGCAAAATTCAAACCATAGTATTTGCTTTGTCACTGTGTTAAGTAAAAAATTTTTGTCGTCAAAAACACTTGAAAATATGGGTAAAAGGGTTTTTTAACACGCTGAATCGATTGATGCAGTTTGTTCGAAAATATAGGAATTTGGTTGGGAATCTGTTGAAGTTGAAGTAGTACTGCGAAACTCGAAGGAAGTCAATTTTATTGGAAATTATAAAGAGATTTGACATTATATCGTTATTTGCCTATTCAACATGTTTGATCTAATGGTTCTACACTATATTTATCACGCATAACCTAATTAAGAATTTTAGCAAAATTCAAACCATAGTATTTGCTTTGTCACTGTGTTAAGTAAAAAATTTTTGTCGTCAAAAACACTTGAAAATATGGGTAAAAGGGTTTTTTAAGACGCTGAATCGATTGATGCAGTTTGTTCGTTAATATAGAAATTTGGTTGGGAATCTATTGAAGTTGAAGTAGTACTGCGAAACTCGAAGGAAGTCAATTTTTATGGGAATTATAAAGAGATTTAACATTATAACGTTATTTGCCTATTCAACATGTTTGTTCTAATGGTTCTACACTATATTTATTACGCATAACCTAATTAAGAATTTTAGCAAAATTTAAACCATAGTATTTGCTTTGTCACTGTGTTAAGTAAAAAATTTTTGTCGTCAAAAACACTTGAAAATATGGGTAAAAGGGTTTTTTAACACGCTGAATCGATTGATGCAGTTTGTTCGAAAATATAGGAATTTGGTTGGGAATCTGTTGAAGTTGAAGTAGTACTGCGAAACTCGAAGGAAGTCAATTTTATTGGAAATTATAAAGAGATTTGACATTATATCGTTATTTGCCTATTCAACATGTTTGATCTAATGGTTCTACACTATATTTATCACGCATAACCTAATTAAGAATTTTAGCAAAATTCAAACCATAGTATTTGCTTTGTCACTGTGTTAAGTAAAAAATTTTTGTCGTCAAAAACACTTGAAAATATGGGTAAAAGGGTTTTTTAAGACGCTGAAT
This sequence comes from Ophraella communa, assembly GCA_035357415.1. Classification (NCBI taxonomy): domain Eukaryota; kingdom Metazoa; phylum Arthropoda; class Insecta; order Coleoptera; family Chrysomelidae; genus Ophraella; species Ophraella communa. Next base: position 14,811,328 of record CM068984.1, read on the forward strand.
CGATTGATGCAGTTTGTTCGAAAATATAGGAATTTGGTTGGGAATCTGTTGAAGTTGAAGTAGTACTGCGAAACTCGAAGGAAGTCAATTTTGATGGGAATTATGAAGAGATTTTACATTATAACGTTATTTGCCTATTCAACATGTTTGTTCTAATGGTTCTACACTATATTTATTACGCATAACCTAATTAAGAATTTTAGCAAAATTCAAACCATAGTATTTGCTTTGTCACTGTGTTAAGTAAAAAATTTTTGTCGTCAAAAACACTTGAAAATATGGGTAAAAGGGTTTTTTAAGACGCTGAATCGATTGATGCAGTTTGTTAGTAAATATAGAAATTTGGTTGGGAATCTATTGAAGTTGAAGTAGTACAGCGAAACTCAAAGGAAGTCAATTTTTATGGGAATTATAAAGAGATTTAACATTATAACGTTATTTGCCTATTCAACATGTTTGTTCTAATGGTTCTACACTATATTTATTACGCATAACCTAATTAAGAATTTTAGCAAAATTTAAACCATAGTATTTGCTTTGTCACTGTGTTAAGTAAAAAATTTTTGTCGTCAAAAACACTTTTCAAACCATATTATTTGCTTTGTCACTGTGTTAAGTAAAAATTTTTGTCGTCAAAAACACTTGAAAATATGGGTAAAAGGGTTTTTTAAGACGCTGAATCGATTGATGCAGTTTGTTAGTAAATATAGAAATTTGGTTGGGAATCTATTGAAGTTGAAGTAGTACTGCGAAACTCGAAGGAAGTCAATTTTGATGGGAATTATGAAGAGATTTTACATTATATCGTTATTTGCCTATTCAACATGTTTGATCTAATGGTTCTACACTATATTTATTACGCATAACCTAATTAAGAATTTTAGCAAAATTCAAACCATAGTATTTGCTTTGTCACTGTGTTAAGTAAAAAATTTTTGTCGTCAAAAACACTTGAAAATATGGGTAAAAGGGTTTTTTAAGACGCTGAATCGATTGATGCAGTTTGTTCGTAAATATAGAAATTTGGTTGGGAATCTATTGAAGTTGAAGTAGTACAGCGAAACTCGAAGGAAGTCAATTTTTATGGGAATTATAAAGAGATTTGACATTATAACGTTATTTGCCTATTCAACATGTTTGTTCTAATGGTTCTACACTATATTTATTACGCATAACCTAATTAAGAATTTTAGCAAAATTTAAACCATAGTATTTGCTTTGTCACTGTGTTAAGTAAAAAATTTTTGTCGTCAAAAACACTTTTCAAACCATATTATTTGCTTTGTCACTGTGTTAAGTAAAAAATTTTTGTCGTCAAAAACACTTGAAAATATGGGTAAAAGGGTTTTTTAAGACGCTGAATCGATTGATGCAGTTTGTTAGTAAATATAGAAATTTGGTTGGGAATCTATTGAAGTTGAAGTAGTACAGCGAAACTCAAAGGAAGTCAATTTTTATGGGAATTATAAAGAGATTTAACATTATAACGTTATTTGCCTATTCAACATGTTTGTTCTAATGGTTCTACACTATATTTATTACGCATAACCTAATTAAGAATTTTAGCAAAATTTAAACCATAGTATTTGCTTTGTCACTGTGTTAAGTAAAAAATTTTTGTCGTCAAAAACACTTGAAAATATGGGTAAAAGGGTTTTTTAACACGCTGAATCGATTGATGCAGTTTGTTCGAAAATATAGGAATTTGGTTGGGAATCTGTTGAAGTTGAAGTAGTACTGCGAAACTCGAAGGAAGTCAATTTTATTGGAAATTATAAAGAGATTTGACATTATATCGTTATTTGCCTATTCAACATGTTTGATCTAATGGTTCTACACTATATTTATCACGCATAACCTAATTAAGAATTTTAGCAAAATTCAAACCATAGTATTTGCTTTGTCACTGTGTTAAGTAAAAAATTTTTGTCGTCAAAAACACTTGAAAATATGGGTAAAAGGGTTTTTTAAGACGCTGAATCGATTGATGCAGTTTGTTCGTAAATATAGAAATTTGGTTGGGAATCTGTTGAAGTTGAAGTAGTACTGCGAAACTCGAAGGAAGTCAATTTTATTGGAAATTATAAAGAGATTTGACATTATATCGTTATTTGCCTATTCAACATGTTTGATCTAATGGTTCTACACTATATTTATCACGCATAACCTAATTAAGAATTTTAGCAAAATTCAAACCATAGTATTTGCTTTGTCACTGTGTTAAGTAAAAAATTTTTGTCGTCAAAAACACTTGAAAATAGGGGTAAAAGGGTTTTTTAAGACGCTGAATCGATTGATGCAGTTTGTTCGTTAATATAGAAATTTGGTTGGGAATCTATTGAAGTTGAAGTAGTACAGCGAAACTCGAAGGAAGTCAATTTTGATGGGAATTATGAAGAGATTTGACATTATAACGTAATTTGCCTATTCAACATGTTTGTTCTAATGGTTTTACACTATATTTATTACGCATAACCTAATTAAGAATTTTAGCAAAATTCAAACCATAGTATTTGCTTTGTCACTGTGTTAAGTAAAAAATTTTTGTCGTCAAAAACACTTGAAAATATGGGTAAAAAGGTTTTTTAAGACGCTGAATCGATTGATGCAGTTTGTTAGTAAATATAGAAATTTGGTTGGGAATCTATTGAAGTTGAAGTAGTACAGCGAAACTCAAAGGAAGTCAATTTTTATGGGAATTATAAAGAGATTTAACATTATAACGTTATTTGCCTATTCAACATGTTTGTTCTAATGGTTCTACACTATATTTATTACGCATAACCTAATTAAGAATTTTAGCAAAATTTAAACCATAGTATTTGCTTTGTCACTGTGTTAAGTAAAAAATTTTTGTCGTCAAAAACACTTGAAAATATGGGTAAAAGGGTTTTTTAACACGCTGAATCGATTGATGCAGTTTGTTCGAAAATATAGGAATTTGGTTGGGAATCTGTTGAAGTTGAAGTAGTACTGCGAAACTCGAAGGAAGTCAATTTTATTGGAAATTATAAAGAGATTTGACATTATATCGTTATTTGCCTATTCAACATGTTTGATCTAATGGTTCTACACTATATTTATCACGCATAACCTAATTAAGAATTTTAGCAAAATTCAAACCATAGTATTTGCTTTGTCACTGTGTTAAGTAAAAAATTTTTGTCGTCAAAAACACTTGAAAATATGGGTAAAAGGGTTTTTTAAGACGCTGAATCGATTGATGCAGTTTGTTCGAAAATATAGGAATTTGGTTGGGAATCTGTTGAAGTTGAAGTAGTACTGCGAAACTCGAAGGAAGTCAATTTTATTGGAAATTATAAAGAGATTTGACATTATATCGTTATTTGCCTATTCAACATGTTTGATCTAATGGTTCTACACTATATTTATTACGCATAACCTAATTAAGAATTTTAGCAAAATTCAAACCATAGTATTTGCTTTGTCACTGTGTTAAGTAAAAAATTTTTGTCGTCAAAAACACTTGAAAATATGGGTAAAAGGGTTTTTTAAGACGCTGAATCGATTGATGCAGTTTGTTCGTTAATATAGAAATTTGGTTGGGAATCTATTGAAGTTGAAGTAGTACAGCGAAACTCGAAGGAAGTCAATTTTGATGGGAATTATGAAGAGATTTGACATTATAACGTAATTTGCCTATTTAACATGTTTGTTCTAATGGTTTTACACTATATTTATTACGCATAACCTAATTAAGAATTTTAGCAAAATTCAAACCATAGTATTTGCTTTGTCACTGTGTTAAGTAAAAAATTTTTGTCGTCAAAAACACTTGAAAATATGGGTAAAAGGGTTTTTTAAGACGCTGAATCGATTGATGCAGTTTGTTAGTAAATATAGAAATTTGGTTGGGAATCTATTGAAGTTGAAGTAGTACAGCGAAACTCAAAGGAAGTCAATTTTTATGGGAATTATAAAGAGATTTAACATTATAACGTTATTTGCCTATTCAACATGTTTGTTCTAATGGTTCTACACTATATTTATTACGCATAACCTAATTAAGAATTTTAGCAAAATTTAAACCATAGTATTTGCTTTGTCACTGTGTTAAGTAAAAAATTTTTGTCGTCAAAAACACTTGAAAATATGGGTAAAAGGGTTTTTTAACACGCTGAATCGATTGATGCAGTTTGTTCGAAAATATAGGAATTTGGTTGGGAATCTGTTGAAGTTGAAGTAGTACTGCGAAACTCGAAGGAAGTCAATTTTATTGGAAATTATAAAGAGATTTGACATTATATCGTTATTTGCCTATTCAACATGTTTGATCTAATGGTTCTACACTATATTTATCACGCATAACCTAATTAAGAATTTTAGCAAAATTCAAACCATAGTATTTGCTTTGTCACTGTGTTAAGTAAAAAATTTTTGTCGTCAAAAACACTTGAAAATAGGGGTAAAAGGGTTTTTAAGACGCTGAATCGATTGATGCAGTTTGTTCGTTAATATAGAAATTTGGTTGGGAATCTATTGAAGTTGAAGTAGTACAGCGAAACTCGAAGGAAGTCAATTTTGATGGGAATTATGAAGAGATTTGACATTATAACGTAATTTGCCTATTTAACATGTTTGTTCTAATGGTTCTACACTATATTTATTACGCATAACCTAATTAAGAATTTTAGCAAAATTCAAACCATAGTATTTGCTTTGTCACTGTGTTAAGTAAAAAATTTTTGTCGTCAAAAACACTTGAAAATATGGGTAAAAGGGTTTTTTAACACGCTGAATCGATTGATGCAGTTTGTTCGAAAATATAGGAATTTGGTTGGGAATCTGTTGAAGTTGAAGTAGTACTGCGAAACTCGAAGGAAGTCAATTTTATTGGAAATTATAAAGAGATTTGACATTATATCGTTATTTGCCTATTCAACATGTTTGATCTAATGGTTCTACACTATATTTATCACGCATAACCTAATTAAGAATTTTAGCAAAATTCAAACCATAGTATTTGCTTTGTCACTGTGTTAAGTAAAAAATTTTTGTCGTCAAAAACACTTGAAAATATGGGTAAAAGGGTTTTTTAAGACGCTGAATCGATTGATGCAGTTTGTTCGTAAATATAGAAATTTGGTTGGGAATCTGTTGAAGTTGAAGTAGTACTGCGAAACTCGAAGGAAGTCAATTTTATTGGAAATTATAAAGAGATTTGACATTATATCGTTATTTGCCTATTCAACATGTTTGATCTAATGGTTCTACACTATATTTATCACGCATAACCTAATTAAGAATTTTAGCAAAATTCAAACCATAGTATTTGCTTTGTCACTGTGTTAGGTAAAAATTTTTGTCGTCAAAAACACTTGAAAATAAGGGTAAAAGGGTTTTTAAAGACGCTGAATCGATTGATGCAGTTTGTTCGTAAATAGGAATTGTATATCATAGAGAAATCTGGTTGGGAATCTATTGAAGTTGAAGTAGTACTGCGAAACTCGAAGGAAGTCAATTTTAATGGGAATTATAAAGAGATTTGACATTATAAAGTAATTTTCCTATTCAACATGTTTGATCTAATGGTTCTACACTATATTTATTACGCATAACCTAATTAAGAATTTTAGCAAAATTCAAACCATAGTATTTGCTTTGTCACTGTGTTAAGTAAAAAATTTTTGTCGTCAAAAACACTTGAAAATATGGGTAAAAGGGTTTTTTAAGACGCTGAATCGATTGATGCAGTTTGTTAGTAAATATAGAAATTTGGTTGGGAATCTATTGAAGTTGAAGTAGTACAGCGAAACTCAAAGGAAGTCAATTTTTATGGGAATTATAAAGAGATTTAACATTATAACGTTATTTGCCTATTCAACATGTTTGTTCTAATGGTTCTACACTATATTTATTACGCATAACCTAATTAAGAATTTTAGCAAAATTTAAACCATAGTATTTGCTTTGTCACTGTGTTAAGTAAAAAATTTTTGTCGTCAAAAACACTTGAAAATATGGGTAAAAGGGTTTTTTAAGACGCTGAATCGATTGATGCAGTTTGTTAGTAAATATAGAAATTTGGTTGGGAATCTATTGAAGTTGAAGTAGTACTGCGAAACTCGAAGGAAGTCAATTTTATTGGAAATTATAAAGAGATTTGACATTATATCGTTATTTGCCTATTCAACATGTTTGATCTAATGGTTCTACACTATATTTATCACGCATAACCTAATTAAGAATTTTAGCAAAATTCAAACCATAGTATTTGCTTTGTCACTGTGTTAAGTAAAAAATTTTTGTCGTCAAAAACACTTGAAAATATGGGTAAAAGGGTTTTTTAAGACGCTGAATCGATTGATGCAGTTTGTTCGTTAATATAGAAATTTGGTTGGGAATCTATTGAAGTTGAAGTAGTACAGCGAAACTCGAAGGAAGTCAATTTTAATGGGAATTATAAAGAGATTTGACATTATAACGTTATTTGCCTATTCAACATGTTTGATCTAATGGTTCTACACTATATTTATCACGCATAACCTAATTAAGAATTTTAGCAAAATTCAAACCATAGTATTTGCTTTGTCACTGTGTTAAGTAAAAAATTTTTGTCGTCAAAAACACTTGAAAATATGGGTAAAAGGGTTTTTTAAGACGCTGAATCGATTGATGCAGTTTGTTCGTTAATATAGAAATTTGGTTGGGAATCTATTGAAGTTGAAGTAGTACAGCGAAACTCGAAGGAAGTCAATTTTGATGGGAATTATGAAGAGATTTGACATTATAACGTAATTTGCCTATTCAACATGTTTGTTCTAATGGTTTTACACTATATTTATTACGCATAACCTAATTAAGAATTTTAGCAAAATTCAAACCATAGTATTTGCTTTGTCACTGTGTTAAGTAAAAAATTTTTGTCGTCAAAAACACTTGAAAATAGGGGTAAAAGGGTTTTTTAAGACGCTGAATCGATTGATGCAGTTTGTTCGTTAATATAGAAATTTGGTTGGGAATCTATTGAAGTTGAAGTAGTACAGCGAAACTCAAAGGAAGTCAATTTTTATGGGAATTATAAAGAGATTTAACATTATAACGTTATTTGCCTATTCAACATGTTTGTTCTAATGGTTCTACACTATATTTATTACGCATAACCTAATTAAGAATTTTAGCAAAATTTAAACCATAGTATTTGCTTTGTCACTGTGTTAAGTAAAAAATTTTTGTCGTCAAAAACACTTGAAAATATGGGTAAAAGGGTTTTTTAAGACGCTGAATCGATTGATGCAGTTTGTTCGAAAATATAGAAATTTGGTTGGGAATCTGTTGAAGTTGAAGTAGTACTGCGAAACTCGAAGGAAGTCAATTTTATTGGAAATTATAAAGAGATTTGACATTATATCGTTATTTGCCTATTCAACATGTTTGATCTAATGGTTCTACACTATATTTATCACGCATAACCTAATTAAGAATTTTAGCAAAATTCAAACCATAGTATTTGCTTTGTCACTGTGTTAAGTAAAAAATTTTTGTCGTCAAAAACACTTGAAAATATGGGTAAAAGGGTTTTTTAAGACGCTGAATCGATTGATGCAGTTTGTTCGTTAATATAGAAATTTGGTTGGGAATCTATTGAAGTTGAAGTAGTACAGCGAAACTCGAAGGAAGTCAATTTTAATGGGAATTATGAAGAGATTTGACATTATAACGTAATTTGCCTATTCAACATGTTTGATCTAATGGTTCTACACTATATTTATCACGCATAACCTAATTAAGAATTTTAGCAAAATTCAAACCATAGTATTTGCTTTGTCACTGTGTTAAGTAAAAAATTTTTGTCGTCAAAAACACTTGAAAATATGGGTAAAAGGGTTTTTTAAGACGCTGAATCGATTGATGCAGTTTGTTCGTTAATATAGAAATTTGGTTGGGAATCTATTGAAGTTGAAGTAGTACAGCGAAACTCGAAGGAAGTCAATTTTGATGGGAATTATGAAGAGATTTGACATTATAACGTAATTTGCCTATTCAACATGTTTGTTCTAATGGTTCTACACTATATTTATTACGCATAACCTAATTAAGAATTTTAGCAAAATTTAAACCATAGTATTTGCTTTGTCACTGTGTTAAGTAAAAAATTTTTGTCGTCAAAAACACTTGAAAATATGGGTAAAAGGGTTTTTTAAGACGCTGAATCGATTGATGCAGTTTGTTCGTTAATATAGAAATTTGGTTGGGAATCTATTGAAGTTGAAGTAGTACAGCGAAACTCGAAGGAAGTCAATTTTAATGGGAATTATAAAGAGATTTGACATTATAACGTTATTTGCCTATTTAACATGTTTGTTCTAATGGTTCTACACTATATTTATTACGCATAACCTAATTAAGAATTTTAGCAAAATTCAAACCATAGTATTTGCTTTGTCACTGTGTTAAGTAAAAAATTTTTGTCGTCAAAAACACTTGAAAATATGGGTAAAAGGGTTTTTTAAGACGCTGAATCGATTGATGCAGTTTGTTAGTAAATATAGAAATTTGGTTGGGAATCTATTGAAGTTGAAGTAGTACAGCGAAACTCAAAGGAAGTCAATTTTTATGGGAATTATAAAGAGATTTAACATTATAACGTTATTTGCCTATTCAACATGTTTGTTCTAATGGTTCTACACTATATTTATTACGCATAACCTAATTAAGAATTTTAGCAAAATTTAAACCATAGTATTTGCTTTGTCACTGTGTTAAGTAAAAAATTTTTGTCGTCAAAAACACTTGAAAATATGGGTAAAAGGGTTTTTTAACACGCTGAATCGATTGATGCAGTTTGTTCGAAAATATAGGAATTTGGTTGGGAATCTGTTGAAGTTGAAGTAGTACTGCGAAACTCGAAGGAAGTCAATTTTATTGGAAATTATAAAGAGATTTGACATTATATCGTTATTTGCCTATTCAACATGTTTGATCTAATGGTTCTACACTATATTTATCACGCATAACCTAATTAAGAATTTTAGCAAAATTCAAACCATAGTATTTGCTTTGTCACTGTGTTAAGTAAAAAATTTTTGTCGTCAAAAACACTTGAAAATATGGGTAAAAGGGTTTTTTAAGACGCTGAATCGATTGATGCAGTTTGTTCGAAAATATAGAAATTTGGTTGGGAATCTGTTGAAGTTGAAGTAGTACTGCGAAACTCGAAGGAAGTCAATTTTATTGGAAATTATAAAGAGATTTGACATTATATCGTTATTTGCCTATTCAACATGTTTGATCTAATGGTTCTACACTATATTTATCACGCATAACCTAATTAAGAATTTTAGCAAAATTCAAACCATAGTATTTGCTTTGTCACTGTGTTAAGTAAAAAATTTTTGTCGTCAAAAACACTTGAAAATATGGGTAAAAGGGTTTTTTAAGACGCTGAATCGATTGATGCAGTTTGTTCGAAAATATAGGAATTTGGTTGGGAATCTGTTGAAGTTGAAGTAGTACAGCGAAACTCGAAGGAAGTCAATTTTGATGGGAATTATGAAGAGATTTGACATTATAACGTAATTTGCCTATTCAACATGTTTGTTCTAATGGTTTTACACTATATTTATTACGCATAACCTAATTAAGAATTTTAGCAAAATTCAAACCATAGTATTTGCTTTGTCACTGTGTTAAGTAAAAAATTTTTGTCGTCAAAAACACTTGAAAATATGGGTAAAAGGGTTTTTTAACACGCTGAATCGATTGATGCAGTTTGTTCGAAAATATAGGAATTTGGTTGGGAATCTGTTGAAGTTGAAGTAGTACTGCGAAACTCGAAGGAAGTCAATTTTATTGGAAATTATAAAGAGATTTGACATTATATCGTTATTTGCCTATTCAACATGTTTGATCTAATGGTTCTACACTATATTTATCACGCATAACCTAATTAAGAATTTTAGCAAAATTCAAACCATAGTATTTGCTTTGTCACTGTGTTAAGTAAAAAATTTTTGTCGTCAAAAACACTTGAAAATATGGGTAAAAGGGTTTTTTAAGACGCTGAATCGATTGATGCAGTTTGTTAGTAAATATAGAAATTTGGTTGGGAATCTATTGAAGTTGAAGTAGTACTGCGAAACTCGAAGGAAGTCAATTTTATTGGAAATTATAAAGAGATTTGACATTATATCGTTATTTGCCTATTCAACATGTTTGATCTAATGGTTCTACACTATATTTATCACGCATAACCTAATTAAGAATTTTAGCAAAATTCAAACCATAGTATTTGCTTTGTCACTGTGTTAAGTAAAAAATTTTTGTCGTCAAAAACACTTGAAAATAGGGGTAAAAGGGTTTTTTAACACGCTGAATCGATTGATGCAGTTTGTTCGAAAATATAGGAATTTGGTTGGGAATCTGTTGAAGTTGAAGTAGTACTGCGAAACTCGAAGGAAGTCAATTTTGATGGGAATTATGAAGAGATTTTACATTATAACGTAATTTGCCTATTTAACATGTTTGTTCTAATGGTTTTACACTATATTTATTACGCATAACCTAATTAAGAATTTTAGCAAAATTCAAACCATAGTATTTGCTTTGTCACTGTGTTAAGTAAAAATTTTTGTCGTCAAAAACACTTGAAAATATGGGTAAAAGGGTTTTTTAAGACGCTGAATCGATTGATGCAGTTTGTTCGTAAATATAGAAATTTGGTTGGGAATCTATTGAAGTTGAAGTAGTACAGCGAAACTCGAAGGAAGTCAATTTTTATGGGAATTATAAAGAGATTTGACATTATAACGTTATTTGCCTATTCAACATGTTTGTTCTAATGGTTCTACACTATATTTATTACGCATAACCTAATTAAGAATTTTAGCAAAATTTAAACCATAGTATTTGCTTTGTCACTGTGTTAAGTAAAAAATTTTTGTCGTCAAAAACACTTGAAAATATGGGTAAAAGGGTTTTTTAAGACGCTGAATCGATTGATGCAGTTTGTTCGTAAATATAGAAATTTGGTTGGGAATCTATTGAAGTTGAAGTAGTACAGCGAAACTCGAAGGAAGTCAATTTTTATGGGAATTATAAAGAGATTTGACATTATAACGTTATTTGCCTATTCAACATGTTTGTTCTAATGGTTCTACACTATATTTATTACGCATAACCTAATTAAGAATTTTAGCAAAATTTAAACCATAGTATTTGCTTTGTCACTGTGTTAAGTAAAAAATTTTTGTCGTCAAAAACACTTGAAAATATGGGTAAAAGGGTTTTTTAACACGCTGAATCGATTGATGCAGTTTGTTCGAAAATATAGGAATTTGGTTGGGAATCTGTTGAAGTTGAAGTAGTACTGCGAAACTCGAAGGAAGTCAATTTTATTGGAAATTATAAAGAGATTTGACATTATATCGTTATTTGCCTATTCAACATGTTTGATCTAATGGTTCTACACTATATTTATCACGCATAACCTAATTAAGAATTTTAGCAAAATTCAAACCATAGTATTTGCTTTGTCACTGTGTTAAGTAAAAAATTTTTGTCGTCAAAAACACTTGAAAATATGGGTAAAAGGGTTTTTTAAGACGCTGAATCGATTGATGCAGTTTGTTCGAAAATATAGGAATTTGGTTGGGAATCTGTTGAAGTTGAAGTAGTACTGCGAAACTCGAAGGAAGTCAATTTTATTGGAAATTATAAAGAGATTTGACATTATATCGTTATTTGCCTATTCAACATGTTTGATCTAATGGTTCTACACTATATTTATCACGCATAACCTAATTAAGAATTTTAGCAAAATTCAAACCATAGTATTTGCTTTGTCACTGTGTTAAGTAAAAAATTTTTGTCGTCAAAAACACTTGAAAATAGGGGTAAAAGGGTTTTTTAACACGCTGAATCGATTGATGCAGTTTGTTCGAAAATATAGGAATTTGGTTGGGAATCTGTTGAAGTTGAAGTAGTACTGCGAAACTCGAAGGAAGTCAATTTTGATGGGAATTATGAAGAGATTTTACATTATAACGTAATTTGCCTATTTAACATGTTTGTTCTAATGGTTTTACACTATATTTATTACGCATAACCTAATTAAGAATTTTAGCAAAATTCAAACCATAGTATTTGCTTTGTCACTGTGTTAAGTAAAAAATTTTTGTCGTCAAAAACACTTGAAAATATGGGTAAAAGGGTTTTTTAAGACGCTGAATCGATTGATGCAGTTTGTTCGTAAATATAGAAATTTGGTTGGGAATCTATTGAAGTTGAAGTAGTACAGCGAAACTCGAAGGAAGTCAATTTTTATGGGAATTATAAAGAGATTTGACATTATAACGTTATTTGCCTATTCAACATGTTTGTTCTAATGGTTCTACACTATATTTATTACGCATAACCTAATTAAGAATTTTAGCAAAATTTAAACCATAGTATTTGCTTTGTCACTGTGTTAAGTAAAAAATTTTTGTCGTCAAAAACACTTTTCAAACCATATTATTTGCTTTGTCACTGTGTTAAGTAAAAAATTTTTGTCGTCAAAAACACTTGAAAATATGGGTAAAAGGGTTTTTTAAGACGCTGAATCGATTGATGCAGTTTGTTCGTAAATATAGAAATTTGGTTGGGAATCTATTGAAGTTGAAGTAGTACAGCGAAACTCAAAGGAAGTCAATTTTTATGGGAATTATAAAGAGATTTAACATTATAACGTTATTTGCCTATTCAACATGTTTGTTCTAATGGTTCTACACTATATTTATTACGCATAACCTAATTAAGAATTTTAGCAAAATTTAAACCATAGTATTTGCTTTGTCACTGTGTTAAGTAAAAAATTTTTGTCGTCAAAAACACTTGAAAATATGGGTAAAAGGGTTTTTTAACACGCTGAATCGATTGATGCAGTTTGTTCGAAAATATAGGAATTTGGTTGGGAATCTGTTGAAGTTGAAGTAGTACTGCGAAACTCGAAGGAAGTCAATTTTATTGGAAATTATAAAGAGATTTGACATTATATCGTTATTTGCCTATTCAACATGTTTGATCTAATGGTTCTACACTATATTTATCACGCATAACCTAATTAAGAATTTTAGCAAAATTCAAACCATAGTATTTGCTTTGTCACTGTGTTAAGTAAAAAATTTTTGTCGTCAAAAACACTTGAAAATAGGGGTAAAAGGGTTTTTTAAGACGCTGAATCGATTGATGCAGTTTGTTCGTTAATATAGAAATTTGGTTGGGAATCTATTGAAGTTGAAGTAGTACAGCGAAACTCGAAGGAAGTCAATTTTGATGGGAATTATGAAGAGATTTGACATTATAACGTAATTTGCCTATTCAACATGTTTGTTCTAATGGTTTTACACTATATTTATTACGCATAACCTAATTAAGAATTTTAGCAAAATTCAAACCATAGTATTTGCTTTGTCACTGTGTTAAGTAAAAAATTTTTGTCGTCAAAAACACTTGAAAATATGGGTAAAAGGGTTTTTTAAGACGCTGAATCGATTGATGCAGTTTGTTCGTAAATATAGAAATTTGGTTGGGAATCTATTGAAGTTGAAGTAGTACAGCGAAACTCGAAGGAAGTCAATTTTATTGGAAATTATAAAGAGATTTGACATTATATCGTTATTTGCCTATTCAACATGTTTGATCTAATGGTTCTACACTATATTTATCACGCATAACCTAATTAAGAATTTTAGCAAAATTCAAACCATAGTATTTGCTTTGTCACTGTGTTAAGTAAAAAATTTTTGTCGTCAAAAACACTTGAAAATATGGGTAAAAGGGTTTTTTAAGACGCTGAATCGATTGATGCAGTTTGTTCGTTAATATAGAAATTTGGTTGGGAATCTATTGAAGTTGAAGTAGTACAGCGAAACTCGAAGGAAGTCAATTTTGATGGGAATTATGAAGAGATTTGACATTATAACGTTATTTGCCTATTCAACATGTTTGTTCTAATGGTTTTACACTATATTTATTACGCATAACCTAATTAAGAATTTTAGCAAAATTCAAACCATAGTATTTGCTTTGTCACTGTGTTAAGTAAAAAATTTTTGTCGTCAAAAACACTTGAAAATATGGGTAAAAGGGTTTTTTAAGACGCTGAATCGATTGATGCAGTTTGTTAGTAAATATAGAAATTTGGTTGGGAATCTATTGAAGTTGAAGTAGTACAGCGAAACTCAAAGGAAGTCAATTTTTATGGGAATTATAAAGAGATTTAACATTATAACGTTATTTGCCTATTCAACATGTTTGTTCTAATGGTTCTACACTATATTTATTACGCATAACCTAATTAAGAATTTTAGCAAAATTCAAACCATAGTATTTGCTTTGTCACTGTGTTAAGTAAAAAATTTTTGTCGTCAAAAACACTTGAAAATATGGGTAAAAGGGTTTTTTAACACGCTGAATCGATTGATGCAGTTTGTTCGAAAATATAGGAATTTGGTTGGGAATCTGTTGAAGTTGAAGTAGTACTGCGAAACTCGAAGGAAGTCAATTTTATTGGAAATTATAAAGAGATTTGACATTATATCGTTATTTGCCTATTCAACATGTTTGATCTAATGGTTCTACACTATATTTATCACGCATAACCTAATTAAGAATTTTAGCAAAATTCAAACCATAGTATTTGCTTTGTCACTGTGTTAAGTAAAAAATTTTTGTCGTCAAAAACACTTGAAAATATGGGTAAAAGGGTTTTTTAAGACGCTGAATCGATTGATGCAGTTTGTTCGTTAATATAGAAATTTGGTTGGGAATCTATTGAAGTTGAAGTAGTACAGCGAAACTCGAAGGAAGTCAATTTTGATGGGAATTATGAAGAGATTTGACATTATAACGTAATTTGCCTATTCAACATGTTTGTTCTAATGGTTCTACACTATATTTATTACGCATAACCTAATTAAGAATTTTAGCAAAATTCAAACCATAGTATTTGCTTTGTCACTGTGTTAAGTAAAAAATTTTTGTCGTCAAAAACACTTGAAAATATGGGTAAAAGGGTTTTTTAACACGCTGAATCGATTGATGCAGTTTGTTCGAAAATATAGGAATTTGGTTGGGAATCTGTTGAAGTTGAAGTAGTACTGCGAAACTCGAAGGAAGTCAATTTTATTGGAAATTATAAAGAGATTTGACATTATATCGTTATTTGCCTATTCAACATGTTTGATCTAATGGTTCTACACTATATTTATCACGCATAACCTAATTAAGAATTTTAGCAAAATTCAAACCATAGTATTTGCTTTGTCACTGTGTTAAGTAAAAAATTTTTGTCGTCAAAAACACTTGAAAATATGGGTAAAAGGGTTTTTAAGACGCTGAATCGATTGATGCAGTTTGTTCGTAAATATAGAAATTTGGTTGGGAATCTATTGAAGTTAAAATAGTACAGCGAAACTCGAAGGAAGTCAATTTTTATGGGAATTATAAAGAGATTTGACATTATAACGTTATTTGCCTATTCAACATGTTTGTTCTAATGGTTCTACACTATATTTATTACGCATAACCTAATTAAGAATTTTAGCAAAATTCAAACCATAGTATTTGCTTTGTCACTGTGTTAAGTAAAAAATTTTTGTCGTCAAAAACACTTGAAAATATGGGTAAAAGGGTTTTTTAAGACGCTGAATCGATTGATGCAGTTTGTTCGTAAATATAGAAATTTGGTTGGGAATCTATTGAAGTTGAAGTAGTACAGCGAAACTCAAAGGAAGTCAATTTTTATGGGAATTATAAAGAGATTTGACATTATAACGTTATTTGCCTATTTAACATGTTTGTTCTAATGGTTCTACACTATATTTATTACGCATAACCTAATTAAGAATTTTAGCAAAATTTAAACCATAGTATTTGCTTTGTCACTGTGTTAAGTAAAAAATTTTTGTCGTCAAAAACACTTGAAAATATGGGTAAAAGGGTTTTTTAAGACGCTGAATCGATTGATGCAGTTTGTTCGTTAATATAGAAATTTGGTTGGGAATCTATTGAAGTTGAAGTAGTACAGCGAAACTCGAAGGAAGTCAATTTTGATGGGAATTATGAAGAGATTTGACATTATAACGTAATTTGCCTATTCAACATGTTTGTTCTAATGGTTTTACACTATATTTATTACGCATAACCTAATTAAGAATTTTAGCAAAATTCAAACCATAGTATTTGCTTTGTCACTGTGTTAAGTAAAAAATTTTTGTCGTCAAAAACACTTGAAAATATGGGTAAAAGGGTTTTTTAAGACGCTGAATCGATTGATGCAGTTTGTTAGTAAATATAGAAATTTGGTTGGGAATCTATTGAAGTTGAAGTAGTACAGCGAAACTCAAAGGAAGTCAATTTTTATGGGAATTATAAAGAGATTTAACATTATAACGTTATTTGCCTATTCAACATGTTTGTTCTAATGGTTCTACACTATATTTATTACGCATAACCTAATTAAGAATTTTAGCAAAATTTAAACCATAGTATTTGCTTTGTCACTGTGTTAAGTAAAAAATTTTTGTCGTCAAAAACACTTGAAAATATGGGTAAAAGGGTTTTTTAAGACGCTGAATCGATTGATGCAGTTTGTTCGTTAATATAGAAATTTGGTTGGGAATCTGTTGAAGTTGAAGTAGTACTGCGAAACTCGAAGGAAGTCAATTTTATTGGAAATTATAAAGAGATTTGACATTATAACGTAATTTGCCTATTTAACATGTTTGTTCTAATGGTTTTACACTATATTTATTACGCATAACCTAATTAAGAATTTTAGCAAAATTCAAACCATAGTATTTGCTTTGTCACTGTGTTAAGTAAAAAATTTTTGTCGTCAAAAACACTTGAAAATATGGGTAAAAGGGTTTTTTAAGACGCTGAATCGATTGATGCAGTTTGTTCGTTAATATAGAAATTTGGTTGGGAATCTATTGAAGTTGAAGTAGTACAGCGAAACTCGAAGGAAGTCAATTTTGATGGGAATTATGAAGAGATTTGACATTATAACGTAATTTGCCTATTCAACATGTTTGTTCTAATGGTTTTACACTATATTTATTACGCATAACCTAATTAAGAATTTTAGCAAAATTCAAACCATAGTATTTGCTTTGTCACTGTGTTAAGTAAAAAATTTTTGTCGTCAAAAACACTTGAAAATATGGGTAAAAGGGTTTTTTAAGACGCTGAATCGATTGATGCAGTTTGTTCGAAAATATAGGAATTTGGTTGGGAATCTGTTGAAGTTGAAGTAGTACTGCGAAACTCGAAGGAAGTCAATTTTATTGGAAATTATAAAGAGATTTGACATTATAACGTAATTTGCCTATTCAACATGTTTGATCTAATGGTTCTACACTATATTTATTACGCATAACCTAATTAAGAATTTTAGCAAAATTCAAACCATAGTATTTGCTTTGTCACTGTGTTAAGTAAAAAATTTTTGTCGTCAAAAACACTTGAAAATATGGGTAAAAGGGTTTTTTAAGACGCTGAATCGATTGATGCAGTTTGTTCGTTAATATAGAAATTTGGTTGGGAATCTATTGAAGTTGAAGTAGTACAGCGAAACTCGAAGGAAGTCAATTTTGATGGGAATTATGAAGAGATTTGACATTATAACGTAATTTGCCTATTCAACATGTTTGTTCTAATGGTTTTACACTATATTTATTACGCATAACCTAATTAAGAATTTTAGCAAAATTCAAACCATAGTATTTGCTTTGTCACTGTGTTAAGTAAAAAATTTTTGTCGTCAAAAACACTTGAAAATATGGGTAAAAGGGTTTTTTAAGACGCTGAATCGATTGATGCAGTTTGTTCGTTAATATAGAAATTTGGTTGGGAATCTATTGAAGTTGAAGTAGTACAGCGAAACTCGAAGGAAGTCAATTTTGATGGGAATTATGAAGAGATTTGACATTATAACGTAATTTGCCTATTCAACATGTTTGTTCTAATGGTTCTACACTATATTTATTACGCATAACCTAATTAAGAATTTTAGCAAAATTCAAACCATAGTATTTGCTTTGTCACTGTGTTAAGTAAAAAATTTTTGTCGTCAAAAACACTTGAAAATATGGGTAAAAGGGTTTTTTAACACGCTGAATCGATTGATGCAGTTTGTTCGAAAATATAGGAATTTGGTTGGGAATCTGTTGAAGTTGAAGTAGTACTGCGAAACTCGAAGGAAGTCAATTTTATTGGAAATTATAAAGAGATTTGACATTATATCGTTATTTGCCTATTCAACATGTTTGATCTAATGGTTCTACACTATATTTATCACGCATAACCTAATTAAGAATTTTAGCAAAATTCAAACCATAGTATTTGCTTTGTCACTGTGTTAAGTAAAAAATTTTTGTCGTCAAAAACACTTGAAAATATGGGTAAAAGGGTTTTTAAAGACGCTGAATCGATTGATGCAATATGTTCGTAAATAGGAATTGTATATCATAGAGAAATCTGGTTGGGAAACTATTGAAGTTGAAGTAGTACAGCGAAACTCGAAGGAAGTCAATTTTGATGGGAATTATGAAGAGATTTGACATTATAACGTAATTTGCCTATTCAACATGTTTGTTCTAATGGTTTTACACTATATTTATTACGCATAACCTAATTAAGAATTTTAGCAAAATTCAAACCATAGTATTTGCTTTGTCACTGTGTTAAGTAAAAATTTTTGTCGTCAAAAACACTTGAAAATATGGGTAAAAGGGTTTTTTAAGACGCTGAATCGATTGATGCAGTTTGTTCGTAAATATAGAAATTTGGTTGGGAATCTATTGAAGTTGAAGTAGTACTGCGAAACTCGAAGGAAGTCAATTTTATTGGAAATTATAAAGAGATTTGACATTATAACGTTATTTGCCTATTCAACATGTTTGATCTAATGGTTCTACACTATATTTATCACGCATAACCTAATTAAGAATTTTAGCAAAATTTAAACCATAGTATTTGCTTTGTCACTGTGTTAAGTAAAAAATTTTTGTCGTCAAAAACACTTGAAAATATGGGTAAAAGGGTTTTTTAAGACGCTGAATCGATTGATGCAGTTTGTTCGTAAATATAGAAATTTGGTTGGGAATCTGTTGAAGTTGAAGTAGTACTGCGAAACTCGAAGGAAGTCAATTTTATTGGAAATTATAAAGAGATTTGACATTATATCGTTATTTGCCTATTCAACATGTTTGATCTAATGGTTCTACACTATATTTATCACGCATAACCTAATTAAGAATTTTAGCAAAATTTAAACCATAGTATTTGCTTTGTCACTGTGTTAAGTAAAAAATTTTTGTCGTCAAAAACACTTGAAAATAAGGGTAAAAGGGTTTTTAAAGACGCTGAATCGATTGATGCAATATGTTCGTAAATAGGAATTGTATATCATATAGAAATCTGGTTGGGAAACTATTGAAGTTGAAGTAGTACTGCGAAACTCGAAGGAAGTCAATTTTAATGGGAATTATAAAGAGATTTGACATTATAAAGTAATTTTCCTATTCAACATGTTTGATCTAATGGTTCTACACTATATTTATCACGCATAACCTAATTAAGAATTTTAGCAAAATTCAAACCATAGTATTTGCTTTGTCACTGTGTTAAGTAAAAAATTTTTGTCGTCAAAAACACTTGAAAATATGGGTAAAAGGGTTTTTTAAGACGCTGAATCGATTGATGCAGTTTGTTCGTTAATATAGAAATTTGGTTGGGAATCTATTGAAGTTGAAGTAGTACAGCGAAACTCGAAGGAAGTCAATTTTGATGGGAATTATGAAGAGATTTGACATTATAACGTAATTTGCCTATTCAACATGTTTGTTCTAATGGTTTTACACTATATTTATTACGCATAACCTAATTAAGAATTTTAGCAAAATTCAAACCATAGTATTTGCTTTGTCACTGTGTTAAGTAAAAAATTTTTGTCGTCAAAAACACTTGAAAATATGGGTAAAAGGGTTTTTTAAGACGCTGAATCGATTGATGCAGTTTGTTCGTAAATATAGAAATTTGGTTGGGAATCTGTTGAAGTTGAAGTAGTACTGCGAAACTCGAAGGAAGTCAATTTTATTGGAAATTATAAAGAGATTTGACATTATATCGTTATTTGCCTATTCAACATGTTTGATCTAATGGTTCTACACTATATTTATCACGCATAACCTAATTAAGAATTTTAGCAAAATTTAAACCATAGTATTTGCTTTGTCACTGTGTTAAGTAAAAAATTTTTGTCGTCAAAAACACTTGAAAATATGGGTAAAAGGGTTTTTAAGACGCTGAATCGATTGATGCAGTTTGTTCGAAAATATAGGAATTTGGTTGGGAATCTGTTGAAGTTGAAGTAGTACTGCGAAACTCGAAGGAAGTCAATTTTATTGGAAATTATAAAGAGATTTGACATTATATCGTTATTTGCCTATTCAACATGTTTGATCTAATGGTTCTACACTATATTTATCACGCATAACCTAATTAAGAATTTTAGCAAAATTCAAACCATAGTATTTGCTTTGTCACTGTGTTAAGTAAAAAATTTTTGTCGTCAAAAACACTTGAAAATATGGGTAAAAGGGTTTTTTAAGACGCTGAATCGATTGATGCAGTTTGTTCGTTAATATAGAAATTTGGTTGGGAATCTATTGAAGTTGAAGTAGTACAGCGAAACTCGAAGGAAGTCAATTTTGATGGGAATTATGAAGAGATTTGACATTATAACGTAATTTGCCTATTCAACATGTTTGTTCTAATGGTTCTACACTATATTTATTACGCATAACCTAATTAAGAATTTTAGCAAAATTCTAACCATAGTATTTGCTTTGTCACTGTGTTAAGTAAAAATTTTTGTCGTCAAAAACACTTGAAAATATGGGTAAAAGGGTTTTTTAAGACGCTGAATCGATTGATGCAGTTTGTTCGTTAATATAGAAATTTGGTTGGGAATCTATTGAAGTTGAAGTAGTACAGCGAAACTCGAAGGAAGTCAATTTTGATGGGAATTATGAAGAGATTTGACATTATAACGTAATTTGCCTATTCAACATGTTTGTTCTAATGGTTTTACACTATATTTATTACGCATAACCTAATTAAGAATTTTAGCAAAATTCAAACCATAGTATTTGCTTTGTCACTGTGTTAAGTAAAAAATTTTTGTCGTCAAAAACACTTGAAAATATGGGTAAAAGGGTTTTTAAGACGCTGAATCGATTGATGCAGTTTGTTAGTAAATATAGAAATTTGGTTGGGAATCTATTGAAGTTGAAGTAGTACAGCGAAACTCAAAGGAAGTCAATTTTTATGGGAATTATAAAGAGATTTAACATTATAACGTTATTTGCCTATTCAACATGTTTGTTCTAATGGTTCTACACTATATTTATTACGCATAACCTAATTAAGAATTTTAGCAAAATTTAAACCATAGTATTTGCTTTGTCACTGTGTTAAGTAAAAAATTTTTGTCGTCAAAAACACTTGAAAATATGGGTAAAAGGGTTTTTTAAGACGCTGAATCGATTGATGCAGTTTGTTCGTTAATATAGAAATTTGGTTGGGAATCTGTTGAAGTTGAAGTAGTACTGCGAAACTCGAAGGAAGTCAATTTTGATGGGAATTATGAAGAGATTTTACATTATATCGTTATTTGCCTATTCAACATGTTTGATCTAATGGTTCTACACTATATTTATTACGCATAACCTAATTAAGAATTTTAGCAAAATTCAAACCATAGTATTTGCTTTGTCACTGTGTTAAGTAAAAAATTTTTGTCGTCAAAAACACTTGAAAATATGGGTAAAAGGGTTTTTTAAGACGCTGAATCGATTGATGCAGTTTGTTAGTAAATATAGAAATTTGGTTGGGAATCTATTGAAGTTGAAGTAGTACAGCGAAACTCAAAGGAAGTCAATTTTTATGGGAATTATAAAGAGATTTAACATTATAACGTTATTTGCCTATTCAACATGTTTGTTCTAATGGTTCTACACTATATTTATTACGCATAACCTAATTAAGAATTTTAGCAAAATTTAAACCATAGTATTTGCTTTGTCACTGTGTTAAGTAAAAAATTTTTGTCGTCAAAAACACTTGAAAATATGGGTAAAAGGGTTTTTTAAGACGCTGAATCGATTGATGCAGTTTGTTCGTTAATATAGAAATTTGGTTGGGAATCTGTTGAAGTTGAAGTAGTACTGCGAAACTCGAAGGAAGTCAATTTTATTGGAAATTATAAAGAGATTTGACATTATATCGTTATTTGCCTATTCAACATGTTTGTTCTAATGGTTCTACACTATATTTATTACGCATAACCTAATTAAGAATTTTAGCAAAATTCAAACCATAGTATTTGCTTTGTCACTGTGTTAAGTAAAAAATTTTTGTCGTCAAAAACACTTGAAAATATGGGTAAAAGGGTTTTTTAAGACGCTGAATCGATTGATGCAGTTTGTTCGTTAATATAGAAATTTGGTTGGGAATCTATTGAAGTTGAAGTAGTACAGCGAAACTCGAAGGAAGTCAATTTTGATGGGAATTATAAAGAGATTTGACATTATAACGTTATTTGCCTATTCAACATGTTTGTTCTAATGGTTCTACACTATATTTATTACGCATAACCTAATTAAGAATTTTAGCAAAATTCAAACCATAGTATTTGCTTTGTCACTGTGTTAAGTAAAAAATTTTTGTCGTCAAAAACACTTGAAAATATGGGTAAAAGGGTTTTTTAAGACGCTGAATCGATTGATGCAGTTTGTTCGAAAATATAGGAATTTGGTTGGGAATCTGTTGAAGTTGAAGTAGTACTGCGAAACTCGAAGGAAGTCAATTTTATTGGAAATTATAAAGAGATTTGACATTATAACGTTATTTGCCTATTCAACATGTTTGATCTAATGGTTCTACACTATATTTATCACGCATAACCTAATTAAGAATTTTAGCAAAATTCAAACCATAGTATTTGCTTTGTCACTGTGTTAAGTAAAAAATTTTTGTCGTCAAAAACACTTGAAAATATGGGTAAAAGGGTTTTTAAGACGCTGAATCGATTGATGCAGTTTGTTCGTTAATATAGAAATTTGGTTGGGAATCTATTGAAGTTGAAGTAGTACAGCGAAACTCGAAGGAAGTCAATTTTGATGGGAATTATCAAGAGATTTGACATTATAACGTAATTTGCCTATTCAACATGTTTGTTCTAATGGTTCTACACTATATTTATTACGCATAACCTAATTAAGAATTTTAGCAAAATTCAAACCATAGTATTTGCTTTGTCACTGTGTTAAGTAAAAAATTTTTGTCGTCAAAAACACTTGAAAATATGGGTAAAAGGGTTTTTTAAGACGCTGAATCGATTGATGCAGTTTGTTCGTTAATATAGAAATTTGGTTGGGAATCTATTGAAGTTGAAGTAGTACAGCGAAACTCGAAGGAAGTCAATTTTGATGGGAATTATAAAGAGATTTAACATTATAACGTTATTTGCCTATTCAACATGTTTGTTCTAATGGTTCTACACTATATTTATTACGCATAACCTAATTAAGAATTTTAGCAAAATTCAAACCATAGTATTTGCTTTGTCACTGTGTTAAGTAAAAAATTTTTGTCGTCAAAAACACTTGAAAATATGGGTAAAAGGGTTTTTTAAGACGCTGAATCGATTGATGCAGTTTGTTCGTTAATATAGAAATTTGGTTGGGAATCTATTGAAGTTGAAGTAGTACAGCGAAACTCGAAGGAAGTCAATTTTGATGGGAATTATAAAGAGATTTGACATTATAACGTAATTTGCCTATTCAACATGTTTGTTCTAATGGTTTTACACTATATTTATTACGCATAACCTAATTAAGAATTTTAGCAAAATTCAAACCATAGTATTTGCTTTGTCACTGTGTTAAGTAAAAAATTTTTGTCGTCAAAAACACTTGAAAATATGGGTAAAAGGGTTTTTTAAGACGCTGAATCGATTGATGCAGTTTGTTAGTAAATATAGAAATTTGGTTGGGAATCTATTGAAGTTGAAGTAGTACAGCGAAACTCAAAGGAAGTCAATTTTTATGGGAATTATAAAGAGATTTAACATTATAACGTTATTTGCCTATTCAACATGTTTGTTCTAATGGTTCTACACTATATTTATTACGCATAACCTAATTAAGAATTTTAGCAAAATTTAAACCATAGTATTTGCTTTGTCACTGTGTTAAGTAAAAAATTTTTGTCGTCAAAAACACTTGAAAATATGGGTAAAAGGGTTTTTTAAGACGCTGAATCGATTGATGCAGTTTGTTCGTTAATATAGAAATTTGGTTGGGAATCTGTTGAAGTTGAAGTAGTACTGCGAAACTCGAAGGAAGTCAATTTTGATGGGAATTATGAAGAGATTTGACATTATAACGTAATTTGCCTATTTAACATGTTTGTTCTAATGGTTTTACACTATATTTATTACGCATAACCTAATTAAGAATTTTAGCAAAATTCAAACCATAGTATTTGCTTTGTCACTGTGTTAAGTAAAAAATTTTTGTCGTCAAAAACACTTGAAAATATGGGTAAAAGGGTTTTTTAAGACGCTGAATCGATTGATGCAGTTTGTTAGTAAATATAGAAATTTGGTTGGGAATCTATTGAAGTTGAAGTAGTACAGCGAAACTCAAAGGAAGTCAATTTTTATGGGAATTATAAAGAGATTTAACATTATAACGTTATTTGCCTATTCAACATGTTTGTTCTAATGGTTCTACACTATATTTATTACGCATAACCTAATTAAGAATTTTAGCAAAATTTAAACCATAGTATTTGCTTTGTCACTGTGTTAAGTAAAAAATTTTTGTCGTCAAAAACACTTGAAAATATGGGTAAAAGGGTTTTTTAAGACGCTGAATCGATTGATGCAGTTTGTTCGTTAATATAGAAATTTGGTTGGGAATCTGTTGAAGTTGAAGTAGTACTGCGAAACTCGAAGGAAGTCAATTTTATTGGAAATTATAAAGAGATTTGACATTATAACGTTATTTGCCTATTCAACATGTTTGATCTAATGGTTCTACACTATATTTATCACGCATAACCTAATTAAGAATTTTAGCAAAATTCAAACCATAGTATTTGCTTTGTCACTGTGTTAAGTAAAAAATTTTTGTCGTCAAAAACACTTGAAAATATGGGTAAAAGGGTTTTTTAAGACGCTGAATCGATTGATGCAGTTTGTTCGTTAATATAGAAATTTGGTTGGGAATCTATTGAAGTTGAAGTAGTACAGCGAAACTCGAAGGAAGTCAATTTTGATGGGAATTATGAAGAGATTTGACATTATAACGTAATTTGCCTATTCAACATGTTTGTTCTAATGGTTTTACACTATATTTATTACGCATAACCTAATTAAGAATTTTAGCAAAATTCAAACCATAGTATTTGCTTTGTCACTGTGTTAAGTAAAAAATTTTTGTCGTCAAAAACACTTGAAAATATGGGTAAAAGGGTTTTTTAAGACGCTGAATCGATTGATGCAGTTTGTTCGAAAATAAATAGGAATTTGGTTGGGAATCTGTTGAAGTTGAAGTAGTACTGCGAAACTCGAAGGAAGTCAATTTTATTGGAAATTATCAAGAGATTTGACATTATAACGTTATTTTCCTATTCAACATGTTTAATTTAATGGTCCTACACTAGATTTATTACGCATACCCTAATTAAGAATTTTAGCGAAATTTAAACCATAGTATTTGCTTTGTCACTGTGTTAAGTAAAAAATTTTTTTCGTCAAAAACACTTAAAAATATGGGTAAAAGGGTTTTTTAAGACGCTGAATCGATTGATGCAGTTTGTTCATAAATATAGAAATTTGGTTGGGAATCTATTGAAGTTGAAGTAGTACAGCGAAACTCGAAGGAAGTCAATTTTGATGGGAATTATAAAGAGATTTGACATTATAACGTAATTTGCCTATTCAACATGTTTGTTCTAATGGTTTTACACTATATTTATTACGCATAACCTAATTAAGAATTTTAGCAAAATTCAAACCATAGTATTTGCTTTGTCACTGTGTTAAGTAAAAAATTTTTGTCGTCAAAAACACTTGAAAATATGGGTAAAAGGGTTTTTTAAGACGCTGAATCGATTGATGCAGTTTGTTCGTTAATATAGAAATTTGGTTGGGAATCTATTGAAGTTGAAGTAGTACAGCGAAACTCGAAGGAAGTCAATTTTGATGGGAATTATAAAGAGATTTGACATTATAACGTAATTTGCCTATTTAACATGTTTGTTCTAATGGTTCTACACTATATTTATTACGCATAACCTAATTAAGAATTTTAGCAAAATTCAAACCATAGTATTTGCTTTGTCACTGTGTTAAGTAAAAAATTTTTGTCGTCAAAAACACTTGAAAATATGGGTAAAAGGGTTTTTTAACACGCTGAATCGATTGATGCAGTTTGTTCGAAAATATAGGAATTTGGTTGGGAATCTGTTGAAGTTGAAGTAGTACTGCGAAACTCGAAGGAAGTCAATTTTATTGGAAATTATAAAGAGATTTGACATTATATCGTTATTTGCCTATTCAACATGTTTGATCTAATGGTTCTACACTATATTTATCACGCATAACCTAATTAAGAATTTTAGCAAAATTCAAACCATAGTATTTGCTTTGTCACTGTGTTAAGTAAAAAATTTTTGTCGTCAAAAACACTTGAAAATATGGGTAAAAGGGTTTTTTAAGACGCTGAATCGATTGATGCAGTTTGTTCGTTAATATAGAAATTTGGTTGGGAATCTATTGAAGTTGAAGTAGTACAGCGAAACTCGAAGGAAGTCAATTTTGATGGAAATTATAAAGAGATTTGACATTATAACGTTATTTGCCTATTTAACATGTTTGTTCTAATGGTTCTACACTATATTTATTACGCATAACCTAATTAAGAATTTTAGCAAAATTCAAACCATAGTATTTGCTTTGTCACTGTGTTAAGTAAAAAATTTTTGTCGTCAAAAACACTTGAAAATATGGGTAAAAGGGTTTTTTAAGACGCTGAATCGATTGATGCAGTTTGTTCGTTAATATAGAAATTTGGTTGGGAATCTATTGAAGTTGAAGTAGTACAGCGAAACTCGAAGGAAGTCAATTTTGATGGGAATTATGAAGAGATTTGACATTATAACGTAATTTGCCTATTCAACATGTTTGTTCTAATGGTTCTACACTATATTTATTACGCATAACCTAATTAAGAATTTTAGCAAAATTCAAACCATAGTATTTGCTTTGTCACTGTGTTAAGTAAAAAATTTTTGTCGTCAAAAACACTTGAAAATATGGGTAAAAGGGTTTTTTAACACGCTGAATCGATTGATGCAGTTTGTTCGAAAATATAGGAATTTGGTTGGGAATCTGTTGAAGTTGAAGTAGTACTGCGAAACTCGAAGGAAGTCAATTTTATTGGAAATTATAAAGAGATTTGACATTATATCGTTATTTGCCTATTCAACATGTTTGATCTAATGGTTCTACACTATATTTATCACGCATAACCTAATTAAGAATTTTAGCAAAATTCAAACCATAGTATTTGCTTTGTCACTGTGTTAAGTAAAAAATTTTGTCGTCAAAAACACTTGAAAATATGGGTAAAAGGGTTTTTAAAGACGCTGAATCGATTGATGCAGTTTGTTCGTAAATAGGAATTGTATATCATAGAGAAATTTGGTTGGGAATCTGTTGAAGTTGAAGTAGTACTGCGAAACTCGAAGGAAGTCAATTTTGATGGGAATTATGAAGAGATTTTACATTATATCGTTATTTGCCTATTCAACATGTTTGATCTAATGGTTCTACACTATATTTATTACGCATAACCTAATTAAGAATTTTAGCAAAATTCAAACCATAGTATTTGCTTTGTCACTGTGTTAAGTAAAAATTTTTGGCGTCAAAAACACTTGAAAATATGGGTAAAAGGGTTTTTTAAGACGCTGAATCGATTGATGCAGTTTGTTCGTAAATATAGAAATTTGGTTGGGAATCTGTTGAAGTTGAAGTAGTACTGCGAAACTCGAAGGAAGTCAATTTTATTGGAAATTATAAAGAGATTTGACATTATATCGTTATTTGCCTATTCAACATGTTTGATCTAATGGTTCTACACTATATTTATCACGCATAACCTAATTAAGAATTTTAGCAAAATTTAAACCATAGTATTTGCTTTGTCACTGTGTTAAGTAAAAAATTTTTGTCGTCAAAAACACTTGAAAATATGGGTAAAAGGGTTTTTTAAGACGCTGAATCGATTGATGCAGTTTGTTCGTAAATATAGAAATTTGGTTGGGAATCTGTTGAAGTTGAAGTAGTACTGCGAAACTCGAAGGAAGTCAATTTTATTGGAAATTATAAAGAGATTTGACATTATATCGTTATTTGCCTATTCAACATGTTTGATCTAATGGTTCTACACTATATTTATCACGCATAACCTAATTAAGAATTTTAGCAAAATTTAAACCATAGTATTTGCTTTGTCGTCAAAAACACTTGAAAATAAGGGTAAAAGGGTTTTTAAAGACGCTGAATCGATTGATGCAATATGTTCGTAAATAGGAATTGTATATCATAGAGAAATCTGGTTGGGAAACTATTGAAGTTGAAGTAGTACTGCGAAACTCGAAGGAAGTCAATTTTAATGGGAATTATAAAGAGATTTGACATTATAACGTAATTTGCCTATTCAACATGTTTGATCTAATGGTTCTACACTATATTTATCACGCATAACCTAATTAAGAATTTTAGCAAAATTCAAACCATAGTATTTGCTTTGTCACTGTGTTAAGTAAAAAATTTTTGTCGTCAAAAACACTTGAAAATATGGGTAAAAGGGTTTTTTAAGACGCTGAATCGATTGATGCAGTTTGTTCGTTAATATAGAAATTTGGTTGGGAATCTATTGAAGTTGAAGTAGTACAGCGAAACTCGAAGGAAGTCAATTTTGATGGGAATTATGAAGAGATTTGACATTATAACGTAATTTGCCTATTCAACATGTTTGTTCTAATGGTTCTACACTATATTTATTACGCATAACCTAATTAAGAATTTTAGCAAAATTCAAACCATAGTATTTGCTTTGTCACTGTGTTAAGTAAAAAATTTTTGTCGTCAAAAACACTTGAAAATATGGGTAAAAGGGTTTTTTAAGACGCTGAATCGATTGATGCAGTTTGTTCGTAAATATAGAAATTTGGTTGGGAATCTGTTGAAGTTGAAGTAGTACTGCGAAACTCGAAGGAAGTCAATTTTATTGGAAATTATAAAGAGATTTGACATTATAACGTTATTTGCCTATTCAACATGTTTGATCTAATGGTTCTACACTATATTTATCACGCATAACCTAATTAAGAATTTTAGCAAAATTTAAACCATAGTATTTGCTTTGTCACTGTGTTAAGTAAAAAATTTTTGTCGTCAAAAACACTTGAAAATATGGGTAAAAGGGTTTTTTAAGACGCTGAATCGATTGATGCAGTTTGTTCGAAAATATAGGAATTTGGTTGGGAATCTGTTGAAGTTGAAGTAGTACTGCGAAACTCGAAGGAAGTCAATTTTATTGGAAATTATAAAGAGATTTGACATTATATCGTTATTTGCCTATTCAACATGTTTGATCTAATGGTTCTACACTATATTTATCACGCATAACCTAATTAAGAATTTTAGCAAAATTCAAACCATAGTATTTGCTTTGTCACTGTGTTAAGTAAAAAATTTTTGTCGTCAAAAACACTTGAAAATAGGGGTAAAAGGGTTTTTAAGACGCTGAATCGATTGATGCAGTTTGTTCGTTAATATAGAAATTTGGTTGGGAATCTATTGAAGTTGAAGTAGTACAGCGAAACTCGAAGGAAGTCAATTTTGATGGGAATTATGAAGAGATTTGACATTATAACGTAATTTGCCTATTCAACATGTTTGTTCTAATGGTTTTACACTATATTTATTACGCATAACCTAATTAAGAATTTTAGCAAAATTCAAACCATAGTATTTGCTTTGTCACTGTGTTAAGTAAAAAATTTTTGTCGTCAAAAACACTTGAAAATATGGGTAAAAGGGTTTTTTAAGACGCTGAATCGATTGATGCAGTTTGTTCGTTAATATAGAAATTTGGTTGGGAATCTATTGAAGTTGAAGTAGTACAGCGAAACTCGAAGGAAGTCAATTTTGATGGGAATTATGAAGAGATTTGACATTATAACGTAATTTGCCTATTCAACATGTTTGTTCTAATGGTTTTACACTATATTTATTACGCATAACCTAATTAAGAATTTTAGCAAAATTCAAACCATAGTATTTGCTTTGTCACTGTGTTAAGTAAAAAATTTTTGTCGTCAAAAACACTTGAAAATATGGGTAAAAGGGTTTTTTAACACGCTGAATCGATTGATGCAGTTTGTTCGAAAATATAGGAATTTGGTTGGGAATCTGTTGAAGTTGAAGTAGTACTGCGAAACTCGAAGGAAGTCAATTTTATTGGAAATTATAAAGAGATTTGACATTATATCGTTATTTGCCTATTCAACATGTTTGATCTAATGGTTCTACACTATATTTATCACGCATAACCTAATTAAGAATTTTAGCAAAATTCAAACCATAGTATTTGCTTTGTCACTGTGTTAAGTAAAAAATTTTTGTCGTCAAAAACACTTGAAAATATGGGTAAAAGGGTTTTTTAAGACGCTGAATCGATTGATGCAGTTTGTTCGTAAATATAGAAATTTGGTTGGGAATCTGTTGAAGTTGAAGTAGTACTGCGAAACTCGAAGGAAGTCAATTTTATTGGAAATTATAAAGAGATTTGACATTATATCGTTATTTGCCTATTCAACATGTTTGATCTAATGGTTCTACACTATATTTATCACGCATAACCTAATTAAGAATTTTAGCAAAATTCAAACCATAGTATTTGCTTTGTCACTGTGTTAAGTACAAAATTTTTGTCGTCAAAAACACTTGAAAATAAGGGTAAAAGGGTTTTTAAAGACGCTGAATCGATTGATGCAATATGTTCGTAAATAGGAATTGTATATCATAGAGAAATCTGGTTGGGAAACTATTGAAGTTGAAGTAGTACAGCGAAACTCGAAGGAAGTCAATTTTGATGGGAATTATGAAGAGATTTGACATTATAACGTAATTTGCCTATTCAACAGGTTTGATCTAATGGTTTTACACTATATTTATTACGCATAACCTAATTAAGAATTTTAGCAAAATTCAAACCATAGTATTTGCTTTGTCACTGTGTTAAGTAAAAAATTTTTGTCGTCAAAAACACTTGAAAATATGGGTAAAAGGGTTTTTTAAGACGCTGAATCGATTGATGCAGTTTGTTCGTAAATATAGAAATTTGGTTGGGAATCTGTTGAAGTTGAAGTAGTACTGCGAAACTCGAAGGAAGTCAATTTTATTGGAAATTATAAAGAGATTTGACATTATAACGTTATTTGCCTATTCAACATGTTTGATCTAATGGTTCTACACTATATTTATCACGCATAACCTAATTAAGAATTTTAGCAAAATTCAAACCATAGTATTTGCTTTGTCACTGTGTTAAGTAAAAAATTTTTGTCGTCAAAAACACTTGAAAATATGGGTAAAAGGGTTTTTTAAGACGCTGAATCGATTGATGCAGTTTGTTCGTAAATATAGAAATTTGGTTGGGAATCTGTTGAAGTTGAAGTAGTACTGCGAAACTCGAAGGAAGTCAATTTTATTGGAAATTATAAAGAGATTTGACATTATATCGTTATTTGCCTATTCAACATGTTTGATCTAATGGTTCTACACTATATTTATCACGCATAACCTAATTAAGAATTTTAGTCTTCAAAAACACTTGAAAATATGGGTAAAAGGGTTTTTTAAGACGCTGAATCGATTGATGCAATATGTTCGTAAATAGGAATTGTATATCATATAGAAATCTGGTTGGGAAACTATTGAAGTTGAAGTAGTACTGCGAAACTCGAAGGAAGTCAATTTTAATGGGAATTATAAAGAGATTTGACATTATAAAGTAATTTTCCTATTCAACATGTTTGATCTAATGGTTCTACACTATATTTATCACGCATAACCTAATTAAGAATTTTAGCAAAATTCAAACCATAGTATTTGCTTTGTCACTGTGTTAAGTAAAAAATTTTTGTCGTCAAAAACACTTGAAAATATGGGTAAAAGGGTTTTTAAGACGCTGAATCGATTGATGCAGTTTGTTCGTTAATATAGAAATTTGGTTGGGAATCTATTGAAGTTGAAGTAGTACAGCGAAACTCGAAGGAAGTCAATTTTGATGGGAATTATGAAGAGATTTGACATTATAACGTAATTTGCCTATTCAACATGTTTGTTCTAATGGTTTTACACTATATTTATTACGCATAACCTAATTAAGAATTTTAGCAAAATTCAAACCATAGTATTTGCTTTGTCACTGTGTTAAGTAAAAAATTTTTGTCGTCAAAAACACTTGAAAATATGGGTAAAAAGGTTTTTTAAGACGCTGAATCGATTGATGCAGTTTGTTCGTAAATATAGAAATTTGGTTGGGAATCTGTTGAAGTTGAAGTAGTACTGCGAAACTCGAAGGAAGTCAATTTTATTGGAAATTATAAAGAGATTTGACATTATATCGTTATTTGCCTATTCAACATGTTTGATCTAATGGTTCTACACTATATTTATCACGCATAACCTAATTAAGAATTTTAGCAAAATTTAAACCATAGTATTTGCTTTGTCACTGTGTTAAGTAAAAAATTTTTGTCGTCAAAAACACTTGAAAATATGGGTAAAAGGGTTTTTTAACACGCTGAATCGATTGATGCAGTTTGTTCGAAAATATAGGAATTTGGTTGGGAATCTGTTGAAGTTGAAGTAGTACTGCGAAACTCGAAGGAAGTCAATTTTATTGGAAATTATAAAGAGATTTGACATTATATCGTTATTTGCCTATTCAACATGTTTGATCTAATGGTTCTACACTATATTTATCACGCATAACCTAATTAAGAATTTTAGCAAAATTCAAACCATAGTATTTGCTTTGTCACTGCTTTGTCGTCAAAAACACTTGAAAATAGGGGTAAAAGGGTTTTTTAAGACGCTGAATCGATTGATGCAGTTTGTTCGTTAATATAGAAATTTGGTTGGGAATCTATTGAAGTTGAAGTAGTACAGCGAAACTCGAAGGAAGTCAATTTTGATGGGAATTATGAAGAGATTTGACATTATAACGTAATTTGCCTATTTAACATGTTTGTTCTAATGGTTTTACACTATATTTATTACGCATAACCTAATTAAGAATTTTAGCAAAATTCAAACCATAGTATTTGCTTTGTCACTGTGTTAAGTAAAAAATTTTTGTCGTCAAAAACACTTGAAAATATGGGTAAAAGGGTTTTTTAAGACGCTGAATCGATTGATGCAGTTTGTTCGTTAATATAGAAATTTGGTTGGGAATCTATTGAAGTTGAAGTAGTACAGCGAAACTCGAAGGAAGTCAATTTTGATGGGAATTATGAAGAGATTTGACATTATAACGTAATTTGCCTATTCAACATGTTTGTTCTAATGGTTCTACACTATATTTATTACGCATAACCTAATTAAGAATTTTAGCAAAATTCAAACCATAGTATTTGCTTTGTCACTGTGTTAAGTAAAAAATTTTTGTCGTCAAAAACACTTGAAAATATGGGTAAAAGGGTTTTTTAAGACGCTGAATCGATTGATGCAGTTTGTTCGAAAATATAGGAATTTGGTTGGGAATCTGTTGAAGTTGAAGTAGTACTGCGAAACTCGAAGGAAGTCAATTTTATTGGAAATTATAAAGAGATTTGACATTATATCGTTATTTGCCTATTCAACATGTTTGATCTAATGGTTCTACACTATATTTATCACGCATAACCTAATTAAGAATTTTAGCAAAATTCAAACCATAGTATTTGCTTTGTCACTGTGTTAAGTAAAAAATTTTTGTCGTCAAAAACACTTGAAAATATGGGTAAATGGTTTTTTAAGACGCTGAATCGATTGATGCAGTTTGTTAGTAAATATAGAAATTTGGTTGGGAATCTATTGAAGTTGAAGTAGTACTGCGAAACTCGAAGGAAGTCAATTTTATTGGAAATTATAAAGAGATTTGACATTATATCGTTATTTGCCTATTCAACATGTTTGATCTAATGGTTCTACACTATATTTATCACGCATAACCTAATTAAGAATTTTAGCAAAATTCAAACCATAGTATTTGCTTTGTCACTGTGTTAAGTAAAAAATTTTTGTCGTCAAAAACACTTGAAAATAGGGGTAAAAGGTTTTTTAAGACGCTGAATCGATTGATGCAGTTTGTTCGTTAATATAGAAATTTGGTTGGGAATCTATTGAAGTTGAAGTAGTACAGCGAAACTCGAAGGAAGTCAATTTTGATGGGAATTATGAAGAGATTTGACATTATAACGTAATTTGCCTATTCAACAGGTTTGATCTAATGGTTTTACACTATATTTATTACGCATAACCTAATTAAGAATTTTAGCAAAATTCAAACCATAGTATTTGCTTTGTCACTGTGTTAAGTAAAAAATTTTTGGCGTCAAAAACACTTGAAAATATGGGTAAAAGGGTTTTTTAAGACGCTGAATCGATTGATGCAGTTTGTTCGTAAATATAGAAATTTGGTTGGGAATCTGTTGAAGTTGAAGTAGTACTGCGAAACTCGAAGGAAGTCAATTTTATTGGAAATTATAAAGAGATTTGACATTATATCGTTATTTGCCTATTCAACATGTTTGATCTAATGGTTCTACACTATATTTATCACGCATAACCTAATTAAGAATTTTAGCAAAATTTAAACCATAGTATTTGCTTTGTCACTGTGTTAAGTAAAAAATTTTTGTCGTCAAAAACACTTGAAAATATGGGTAAAAGGGTTTTTTAAGACGCTGAATCGATTGATGCAGTTTGTTCGAAAATATAGGAATTTGGTTGGGAATCTGTTGAAGTTGAAGTAGTACTGCGAAACTCGAAGGAAGTCAGTTTTATTAGAAATTATAAAGAGATTTGACATTATATCGTTATTTGCCTATTCAACGTCAAAAACACTTGAAAATAAGGGTAAAAGGGTTTTTAAAGACGCTGAATCGATTGATGCAATATGTTCGTAAATAGGAATTGTATATCATATAGAAATCTGGTTGGGAAACTATTGAAGTTGAAGTAGTACTGCGAAACTCGAAGGAAGTCAATTTTAATGGGAATTATAAAGAGATTTGACATTATAAAGTAATTTTCCTATTCAACATGTTTGATCTAATGGTTCTACACTATATTTATCACGCATAACCTAATTAAGAATTTTAGCAAAATTCAAACCATAGTATTTGCTTTGTCACTGTGTTAAGTAAAAAATTTTTGTCGTCAAAAACACTTGAAAATATGGGTAAAAGGGTTTTTTAAGACGCTGAATCGATTGATGCAGTTTGTTCGTTAATATAGAAATTTGGTTGGGAATCTATTGAAGTTGAAGTAGTACAGCGAAACTCGAAGGAAGTCAATTTTGATGGGAATTATGAAGAGATTTGACATTATAACGTAATTTGCCTATTCAACATGTTTGTTCTAATGGTTTTACACTATATTTATTACGCATAACCTAATTAAGAATTTTAGCAAAATTCAAACCATAGTATTTGCTTTGTCACTGTGTTAAGTAAAAAATTTTTGTCGTCAAAAACACTTGAAAATATGGGTAAAAGGGTTTTTTAAGACGCTGAATCGATTGATGCAGTTTGTTCGTTAATATAGAAATTTGGTTGGGAATCTATTGAAGTTGAAGTAGTACAGCGAAACTCGAAGGAAGTCAATTTTGATGGGAATTATGAAGAGATTTGACATTATAACGTAATTTGCCTATTCAACATGTTTGTTCTAATGGTTTTACACTATATTTATTACGCATAACCTAATTAAGAATTTTAGCAAAATTCAAACCATAGTATTTGCTTTGTCACTGTGTTAAGTAAAAAATTTTTGTCGTCAAAAACACTTGAAAATATGGGTAAAAGGGTTTTTTAACACGCTGAATCGATTGATGCAGTTTGTTCGAAAATATAGGAATTTGGTTGGGAATCTGTTGAAGTTGAAGTAGTACTGCGAAACTCGAAGGAAGTCAATTTTATTGGAAATTATAAAGAGATTTGACATTATATCGTTATTTGCCTATTCAACATGTTTGATCTAATGGTTCTACACTATATTTATCACGCATAACCTAATTAAGAATTTTAGCAAAATTCAAACCATAGTATTTGCTTTGTCACTGTGTTAAGTAAAAAATTTTTGTCGTCAAAAACACTTGAAAATATGGGTAAAAGGTTTTTAAAGACGCTGAATCGATTGATGCAGTTTGTTCGTAAATATAGAAATTTGGTTGGGAATCTGTTGAAGTTGAAGTAGTACTGCGAAACTCGAAGGAAGTCAATTTTATTGGAAATTATAAAGAGATTTGACATTATATCGTTATTTGCCTATTCAACATGTTTGATCTAATGGTTCTACACTATATTTATCACGCATAACCTAATTAAGAATTTTAGCAAAATTTAAACCATAGTATTTGCTTTGTCGTCAAAAACACTTGAAAATAAGGGTAAAAGGGTTTTTAAAGACGCTGAATCGATTGATGCAATATGTTCGTAAATAGGAATTGTATATCATAGAGAAATCTGGTTGGGAAACTATTGAAGTTGAAGTAGTACTGCGAAACTCGAAGGAAGTCAATTTTAATGGGAATTATAAAGAGATTTGACATTATAAAGTAATTTTCCTATTCAACATGTTTGATCTAATGGTTCTACACTATATTTATCACGCATAACCTAATTAAGAATTTTAGCAAAATTCAAACCATAGTATTTGCTTTGTCACTGTGTTAAGTAAAAAATTTTTGTCGTCAAAAACACTTGAAAATATGGGTAAAAGGGTTTTTTAAGACGCTGAATCGATTGATGCAGTTTGTTAGTAAATATAGAAATTTGGTTGGGAATCTATTGAAGTTGAAGTAGTACAGCGAAACTCGAAGGAAGTCAATTTTGATGGGAATTATGAAGAGATTTGACATTATAACGTAATTTGCCTATTCAACATGTTTGTTCTAATGGTTTTACACTATATTTATTACGCATAACCTAATTAAGAATTTTAGCAAAATTCAAACCATAGTATTTGCTTTGTCACTGTGTTAAGTAAAAAATTTTTGTCGTCAAAAACACTTGAAAATATGGGTAAAAGGGTTTTTTAAGACGCTGAATCGATTGATGCAGTTTGTTCGTAAATATAGAAATTTGGTTGGGAATCTGTTGAAGTTGAAGTAGTACTGCGAAACTCGAAGGAAGTCAATTTTGATGGGAATTATGAAGAGATTTGACATTATATCGTTATTTGCCTATTCAACATGTTTGATCTAATGGTTCTACACTATATTTATCACGCATAACCTAATTAAGAATTTTAGCAAAATTCAAACCATAGTATTTGCTTTGTCACTGTGTTAAGTAAAAAATTTTTGTCGTCAAAAACACTTGAAAATATGGGTAAAAGGGTTTTTTAAGACGCTGAATCGATTGATGCAGTTTGTTCGTTAATATAGAAATTTGGTTGGGAATCTATTGAAGTTGAAGTAGTACAGCGAAACTCGAAGGAAGTCAATTTTGATGGGAATTATGAAGAGATTTGACATTATAACGTAATTTGCCTATTCAACATGTTTGTTCTAATGGTTTTACACTATATTTATTACGCATAACCTAATTAAGAATTTTAGCAAAATTCAAACCATAGTATTTGCTTTGTCACTGTGTTAAGTAAAAAATTTTTGTCGTCAAAAACACTTGAAAATATGGGTAAAAGGGTTTTTTAAGACGCTGAATCGATTGATGCAGTTTGTTCGTAAATATAGAAATTTGGTTGGGAATCTGTTGAAGTTGAAGTAGTACTGCGAAACTCGAAGGAAGTCAATTTTATTGGAAATTATAAAGAGATTTGACATTATATCGTTATTTGCCTATTCAACATGTTTGATCTAATGGTTCTACACTATATTTATCACGCATAACCTAATTAAGAATTTTAGCAAAATTTAAACCATAGTATTTGCTTTGTCACTGTGTTAAGTAAAAAATTTTTGTCGTCAAAAACACTTGAAAATATGGGTAAAAGGGTTTTTTAAGACGCTGAATCGATTGATGCAGTTTGTTCGAAAATATAGGAATTTGGTTGGGAATCTGTTGAAGTTGAAGTAGTACTGCGAAACTCGAAGGAAGTCAATTTTATTGGAAATTATAAAGAGATTTGACATTATATCGTTATTTGCCTATTCAACATGTTTGATCTAATGGTTCTACACTATATTTATCACGCATAACCTAATTAAGAATTTTAGCAAAATTCAAACCATAGTATTTGCTTTGTCACTGTGTTAAGTAAAAAATTTTTGTCGTCAAAAACACTTGAAAATATGGGTAAAAGGGTTTTTTAAGACGCTGAATCGATTGATGCAGTTTGTTCGTTAATATAGAAATTTGGTTGGGAATCTATTGAAGTTGAAGTAGTACAGCGAAACTCGAAGGAAGTCAATTTTGATGGGAATTATGAAGAGATTTGACATTATAACGTAATTTGCCTATTCAACATGTTTGTTCTAATGGTTTTACACTATATTTATTACGCATAACCTAATTAAGAATTTTAGCAAAATTCAAACCATAGTATTTGCTTTGTCACTGTGTTAAGTAAAAAATTTTTGTCGTCAAAAACACTTGAAAATATGGGTAAAAGGGTTTTTTAAGACGCTGAATCGATTGATGCAGTTTGTTCGTTAATATAGAAATTTGGTTGGGAATCTATTGAAGTTGAAGTAGTACAGCGAAACTCGAAGGAAGTCAATTTTGATGGGAATTATAAAGAGATTTGACATTATAACGTTATTTGCCTATTCAACATGTTTGTTCTAATGGTTCTACACTATATTTATTACGCATAACCTAATTAAGAATTTTAGCAAAATTCAAACCATAGTATTTGCTTTGTCACTGTGTTAAGTAAAAAATTTTTGTCGTCAAAAACACTTGAAAATATGGGTAAAAGGGTTTTTTAACACGCTGAATCGATTGATGCAGTTTGTTCGAAAATATAGGAATTTGGTTGGGAATCTGTTGAAGTTGAAGTAGTACTGCGAAACTCGAAGGAAGTCAATTTTATTGGAAATTATAAAGAGATTTGACATTATATCGTTATTTGCCTATTCAACATGTTTGATCTAATGGTTCTACACTATATTTATCACGCATAACCTAATTAAGAATTTTAGCAAAATTCAAACCATAGTATTTGCTTTGTCACTGTGTTAAGTAAAAAATTTTTGTCGTCAAAAACACTTGAAAATATGGGTAAAAGGGTTTTTTAAGACGCTGAATCGATTGATGCAGTTTGTTCGTAAATATAGAAATTTGGTTGGGAATCTATTGAAGTTGAAGTAGTACAGCGAAACTCGAAGGAAGTCAATTTTGATGGGAATTATGAAGAGATTTGACATTATAACGTTATTTGCCTATTCAACATGTTTGTTCTAATGGTTCTACACTATATTTATTACGCATAACCTAATTAAGAATTTTAGCAAAATTCAAACCATAGTATTTGCTTTGTCACTGTGTTAAGTAAAAAATTTTTGTCGTCAAAAACACTTGAAAATATGGGTAAAAGGGTTTTTTAACACGCTGAATCGATTGATGCAGTTTGTTCGAAAATATAGGAATTTGGTTGGGAATCTGTTGAAGTTGAAGTAGTACTGCGAAACTCGAAGGAAGTCAATTTTATTGGAAATTATAAAGAGATTTGACATTATATCGTTATTTGCCTATTCAACATGTTTGATCTAATGGTTCTACACTATATTTATCACGCATAACCTAATTAAGAATTTTAGCAAAATTCAAACCATAGTATTTGCTTTGTCACTGTGTTAAGTAAAAAATTTTTGTCGTCAAAAACACTTGAAAATAAGGGTAAAAGGGTTTTTAAAGACGCTGAATCGATTGATGCAATATGTTCGTAAATAGGAATTGTATATCATAGAGAAATCTGGTTGGGAAACTATTGAAGTTGAAGTAGTACTGCGAAACTCGAAGGAAGTCAATTTTAATGGGAATTATAAAGAGATTTGACATTATAAAGTAATTTTCCTATTCAACATGTTTGATCTAATGGTTCTACACTATATTTATCACGCATAACCTAATTAAGAATTTTAGCAAAATTCAAACCATAGTATTTGCTTTGTCACTGTGTTAAGTAAAAAATTTTTGTCGTCAAAAACACTTGAAAATATGGGTAAAAGGGTTTTTAAGACGCTGAATCGATTGATGCAGTTTGTTCGAAAATATAGGAATTTGGTTGGGAATCTGTTGAAGTTGAAGTAGTACTGCGAAACTCGAAGGAAGTCAATTTTATTGGAAATTATAAAGAGATTTGACATTATATCGTTATTTGCCTATTCAACATGTTTGATCTAATGGTTCTACACTATATTTATCACGCATAACCTAATTAAGAATTTTAGCAAAATTCAAACCATAGTATTTGCTTTGTCACTGTGTTAAGTAAAAAATTTTTGTCGTCAAAAACACTTGAAAATATGGGTAAAAGGGTTTTTTAAGACGCTGAATCGATTGATGCAGTTTGTTAGTAAATATAGAAATTTGGTTGGGAATCTATTGAAGTTGAAGTAGTACAGCGAAACTCAAAGGAAGTCAATTTTTATGGGAATTATAAAGAGATTTGACATTATAACGTTATTTGCCTATTCAACATGTTTGTTCTAATGGTTCTACACTATATTTATTACGCATAACCTAATTAAGAATTTTAGCAAAATTTAAACCATAGTATTTGCTTTGTCACTGTGTTAAGTAAAAAATTTTTGTCGTCAAAAACACTTGAAAATATGGGTAAAAGGGTTTTTTAACACGCTGAATCGATTGATGCAGTTTGTTCGAAAATATAGGAATTTGGTTGGGAATCTGTTGAAGTTGAAGTAGTACTGCGAAACTCGAAGGAAGTCAATTTTATTGGAAATTATAAAGAGATTTGACATTATATCGTTATTTGCCTATTCAACATGTTTGATCTAATGGTTCTACACTATATTTATCACGCATAACCTAATTAAGAATTTTAGCAAAATTCAAACCATAGTATTTGCTTTGTCACTGTGTTAAGTAAAAATTTTTGTCGTCAAAAACACTTGAAAATATGGGTAAAAGGGTTTTTTAAGACGCTGAATCGATTGATGCAGTTTGTTCGTTAATATAGAAATTTGGTTG
Organism: Ophraella communa; assembly: GCA_035357415.1. Classification (NCBI taxonomy): domain Eukaryota; kingdom Metazoa; phylum Arthropoda; class Insecta; order Coleoptera; family Chrysomelidae; genus Ophraella; species Ophraella communa. Next base: position 14,852,872 of record CM068984.1, read on the forward strand.
GGAATCTATTGAAGTTGAAGTAGTACAGCGAAACTCGAAGGAAGTCAATTTTGATGGGAATTATGAAGAGATTTGACATTATAACGTAATTTGCCTATTCAACATGTTTGTTCTAATGGTTTTACACTATATTTATTACGCATAACCTAATTAAGAATTTTAGCAAAATTCAAACCATAGTATTTGCTTTGTCACTGTGTTAAGTAAAAAATTTTTGTCGTCAAAAACACTTGAAAATATGGGTAAAAGGGTTTTTTAAGACGCTGAATCGATTGATGCAGTTTGTTCGAAAATATAGGAATTTGGTTGGGAATCTGTTGAAGTTGAAGTAGTACTGCGAAACTCGAAGGAAGTCAATTTTATTGGAAATTATAAAGAGATTTGACATTATATCGTTATTTGCCTATTCAACATGTTTGATCTAATGGTTCTACACTATATTTATCACGCATAACCTAATTAAGAATTTTAGCAAAATTCAAACCATAGTATTTGCTTTGTCACTGTGTTAAGTAAAAAATTTTTGTCGTCAAAAACACTTGAAAATATGGGTAAAAGGGTTTTTTAAGACGCTGAATCGATTGATGCAGTTTGTTCGTAAATATAGAAATTTGGTTGGGAATCTATTGAAGTTGAAGTAGTACAGCGAAACTCGAAGGAAGTCAATTTTGATGGGAATTATGAAGAGATTTGACATTATAACGTAATTTGCCTATTCAACATGTTTGTTCTAATGGTTTTACACTATATTTATTACGCATAACCTAATTAAGAATTTTAGCAAAATTCAAACCATAGTATTTGCTTTGTCACTGTGTTAAGTAAAAAATTTTTGTCGTCAAAAACACTTGAAAATATGGGTAAAAGGGTTTTTTAACACGCTGAATCGATTGATGCAGTTTGTTCGAAAATATAGGAATTTGGTTGGGAATCTGTTGAAGTTGAAGTAGTACTGCGAAACTCGAAGGAAGTCAATTTTATTGGAAATTATAAAGAGATTTGACATTATATCGTTATTTGCCTATTCAACATGTTTGATCTAATGGTTCTACACTATATTTATCACGCATAACCTAATTAAGAATTTTAGCAAAATTCAAACCATAGTATTTGCTTTGTCACTGTGTTAAGTAAAAAATTTTTGTCGTCAAAAACACTTGAAAATAAGGGTAAAAGGGTTTTTAAAGACGCTGAATCGATTGATGCAATATGTTCGTAAATAGGAATTGTATATCATAGAGAAATCTGGTTGGGAATCTATTGAAGTTGAAGTAGTACTGCGAAACTCGAAGGAAGTCAATTTTAATGGGAATTATAAAGAGATTTGACATTATAAAGTAATTTTCCTATTCAACATGTTTGATCTAATGGTTCTACACTATATTTATCACGCATAACCTAATTAAGAATTTTAGCAAAATTCAAACCATAGTATTTGCTTTGTCACTGTGTTAAGTAAAAAATTTTTGTCGTCAAAAACACTTGAAAATATGGGTAAAAGGGTTTTTAAGACGCTGAATCGATTGATGCAGTTTGTTCGAAAATATAGGAATTTGGTTGGGAATCTGTTGAAGTTGAAGTAGTACTGCGAAACTCGAAGGAAGTCAATTTTATTGGAAATTATAAAGAGATTTGACATTATATCGTTATTTGCCTATTCAACATGTTTGATCTAATGGTTCTACACTATATTTATCACGCATAACCTAATTAAGAATTTTAGCAAAATTCAAACCATAGTATTTGCTTTGTCACTGTGTTAAGTAAAAAATTTTTGTCGTCAAAAACACTTGAAAATATGGGTAAAAGGGTTTTTTAAGACGCTGAATCGATTGATGCAGTTTGTTAGTAAATATAGAAATTTGGTTGGGAATCTATTGAAGTTGAAGTAGTACAGCGAAACTCAAAGGAAGTCAATTTTTATGGGAATTATAAAGAGATTTAACATTATAACGTTATTTGCCTATTCAACATGTTTGTTCTAATGGTTCTACACTATATTTATTACGCATAACCTAATTAAGAATTTTAGCAAAATTTAAACCATAGTATTTGCTTTGTCACTGTGTTAAGTAAAAAATTTTTGTCGTCAAAAACACTTGAAAATATGGGTAAAAGGGTTTTTAACACGCTGAATCGATTGATGCAGTTTGTTCGAAAATATAGGAATTTGGTTGGGAATCTGTTGAAGTTGAAGTAGTACTGCGAAACTCGAAGGAAGTCAATTTTATTGGAAATTATAAAGAGATTTGACATTATATCGTTATTTGCCTATTCAACATGTTTGATCTAATGGTTCTACACTATATTTATCACGCATAACCTAATTAAGAATTTTAGCAAAATTCAAACCATAGTATTTGCTTTGTCACTGTGTTAAGTAAAAAATTTTTGTCGTCAAAAACACTTGAAAATATGGGTAAAAGGGTTTTTTAAGACGCTGAATCGATTGATGCAGTTTGTTCGTTAATATAGAAATTTGGTTGGGAATCTATTGAAGTTGAAGTAGTACAGCGAAACTCGAAGGAAGTCAATTTTGATGGGAATTATGAAGAGATTTGACATTATAACGTAATTTGCCTATTTAACATGTTTGTTCTAATGGTTTTACACTATATTTATTACGCATAACCTAATTAAGAATTTTAGCAAAATTCAAACCATAGTATTTGCTTTGTCACTGTGTTAAGTAAAAAATTTTTGTCGTCAAAAACACTTGAAAATATGGGTAAAAGGGTTTTTTAAGACGCTGAATCGATTGATGCAGTTTGTTCGAAAATATAGAAATTTGGTTGGGAATCTATTGAAGTTGAAGTAGTACAGCGAAACTCGAAGGAAGTCAATTTTAATGGGAATTATAAAGAGATTTGACATTATAACGTTATTTGCCTATTCAACATGTTTGATCTAATGGTTCTACACTATATTTATTACGCATAACCTAATTAAGAATTTTAGCAAAATTTAAACCATAGTATTTGCTTTGTCACTGTGTTAAGTAAAAAATTTTTGTCGTCAAAAACACTTGAAAATATGGGTAAAAGGGTTTTTTAACACGCTGAATCGATTGATGCAGTTTGTTCGAAAATATAGAAATTTGGTTGGGAATCTGTTGAAGTTGAAGTAGTACTGCGAAACTCGAAGGAAGTCAATTTTATTGGAAATTATAAAGAGATTTGACATTATATCGTTATTTGCCTATTCAACATGTTTGATCTAATGGTTCTACACTATATTTATCACGCATAACCTAATTAAGAATTTTAGCAAAATTCAAACCATAGTATTTGCTTTGTCACTGTGTTAAGTAAAAAATTTTTGTCGTCAAAAACACTTGAAAATAGGGGTAAAAGGGTTTTTTAAGACGCTGAATCGATTGATGCAGTTTGTTCGTTAATATAGAAATTTGGTTGGGAATCTATTGAAGTTGAAGTAGTACAGCGAAACTCGAAGGAAGTCAATTTTGATGGGAATTATGAAGAGATTTGACATTATAACGTAATTTGCCTATTCAACATGTTTGTTCTAATGGTTTTACACTATATTTATTACGCATAACCTAATTAAGAATTTTAGCAAAATTCAAACCATAGTATTTGCTTTGTCACTGTGTTAAGTAAAAAATTTTTGTCGTCAAAAACACTTGAAAATATGGGTAAAAGGGTTTTTTAACACGCTGAATCGATTGATGCAGTTTGTTCGAAAATATAGGAATTTGGTTGGGAATCTGTTGAAGTTGAAGTAGTACTGCGAAACTCGAAGGAAGTCAATTTTATTGGAAATTATAAAGAGATTTGACATTATATCGTTATTTGCCTATTCAACATGTTTGATCTAATGGTTCTACACTATATTTATCACGCATAACCTAATTAAGAATTTTAGCAAAATTCAAACCATAGTATTTGCTTTGTCACTGTGTTAAGTAAAAAATTTTTGTCGTCAAAAACACTTGAAAATAAGGGTAAAAGGGTTTTTAAAGACGCTGAATCGATTGATGCAATATGTTCGTAAATAGGAATTGTATATCATAGAGAAATCTGGTTGGGAAACTATTGAAGTTGAAGTAGTACTGCGAAACTCGAAGGAAGTCAATTTTAATGGGAATTATAAAGAGATTTGACATTATAAAGTAATTTTCCTATTCAACATGTTTGATCTAATGGTTCTACACTATATTTATCACGCATAACCTAATTAAGAATTTTAGCAAAATTCAAACCATAGTATTTGCTTTGTCACTGTGTTAAGTAAAAAATTTTTGTCGTCAAAAACACTTGAAAATATGGGTAAAAGGGTTTTTTAAGACGCTGAATCGATTGATGCAGTTTGTTCGAAAATATAGGAATTTGGTTGGGAATCTGTTGAAGTTGAAGTAGTACTGCGAAACTCGAAGGAAGTCAATTTTATTGGAAATTATAAAGAGATTTGACATTATATCGTTATTTGCCTATTCAACATGTTTGATCTAATGGTTCTACACTATATTTATCACGCATAACCTAATTAAGAATTTTAGCAAAATTCAAACCATAGTATTTGCTTTGTCACTGTGTTAAGTAAAAAATTTTTGTCGTCAAAAACACTTGAAAATATGGGTAAAAGGGTTTTTTAAGACGCTGAATCGATTGATGCAGTTTGTTCGTTAATATAGAAATTTGGTTGGGAATCTATTGAAGTTGAAGTAGTACAGCGAAACTCAAAGGAAGTCAATTTTTATGGGAATTATAAAGAGATTTAACATTATAACGTTATTTGCCTATTCAACATGTTTGTTCTAATGGTTCTACACTATATTTATTACGCATAACCTAATTAAGAATTTTAGCAAAATTTAAACCATAGTATTTGCTTTGTCACTGTGTTAAGTAAAAAATTTTTGTCGTCAAAAACACTTGAAAATATGGGTAAAAGGGTTTTTTAACACGCTGAATCGATTGATGCAGTTTGTTCGAAAATATAGGAATTTGGTTGGGAATCTGTTGAAGTTGAAGTAGTACTGCGAAACTCGAAGGAAGTCAATTTTATTGGAAATTATAAAGAGATTTGACATTATATCGTTATTTGCCTATTCAACATGTTTGATCTAATGGTTCTACACTATATTTATCACGCATAACCTAATTAAGAATTTTAGCAAAATTCAAACCATAGTATTTGCTTTGTCACTGTGTTAAGTAAAAAATTTTTGTCGTCAAAAACACTTGAAAATATGGGTAAAAGGGTTTTTTAAGACGCTGAATCGATTGATGCAGTTTGTTCGTTAATATAGAAATTTGGTTGGGAATCTATTGAAGTTGAAGTAGTACAGCGAAACTCGAAGGAAGTCAATTTTGATGGGAATTATGAAGAGATTTGACATTATAACGTAATTTGCCTATTCAACATGTTTGTTCTAATGGTTTTACACTATATTTATTACGCATAACCTAATTAAGAATTTTAGCAAAATTCAAACCATAGTATTTGCTTTGTCACTGTGTTAAGTAAAAAATTTTTGTCGTCAAAAACACTTGAAAATATGGGTAAAAGGGTTTTTTAAGACGCTGAATCGATTGATGCAGTTTGTTCGTAAATATAGAAATTTGGTTGGGAATCTATTGAAGTTGAAGTAGTACTGCGAAACTCGAAGGAAGTCAATTTTATTGGAAATTATAAAGAGATTTGACATTATATCGTTATTTGCCTATTCAACATGTTTGATCTAATGGTTCTACACTATATTTATTACGCATAACCTAATTAAGAATTTTAGCAAAATTTAAACCATAGTATTTGCTTTGTCACTGTGTTAAGTAAAAAATTTTTGTCGTCAAAAACACTTGAAAATATGGGTAAAAGGGTTTTTTAACACGCTGAATCGATTGATGCAGTTTGTTCGAAAATATAGGAATTTGGTTGGGAATCTGTTGAAGTTGAAGTAGTACTGCGAAACTCGAAGGAAGTCAATTTTATTGGAAATTATAAAGAGATTTGACATTATATCGTTATTTGCCTATTCAACATGTTTGATCTAATGGTTCTACACTATATTTATCACGCATAACCTAATTAAGAATTTTAGCAAAATTCAAACCATAGTATTTGCTTTGTCACTGTGTTAAGTAAAAAATTTTTGTCGTCAAAAACACTTGAAAATAGGGGTAAAAGGGTTTTTTAAGACGCTGAATCGATTGATGCAGTTTGTTCGTTAATATAGAAATTTGGTTGGGAATCTATTGAAGTTGAAGTAGTACAGCGAAACTCGAAGGAAGTCAATTTTGATGGGAATTATGAAGAGATTTGACATTATAACGTAATTTGCCTATTCAACATGTTTGTTCTAATGGTTTTACACTATATTTATTACGCATAACCTAATTAAGAATTTTAGCAAAATTCAAACCATAGTATTTGCTTTGTCACTGTGTTAAGTAAAAAATTTTTGTCGTCAAAAACACTTGAAAATATGGGTAAAAGGGTTTTTTAAGACGCTGAATCGATTGATGCAGTTTGTTCGAAAATATAGAAATTTGGTTGGGAATCTGTTGAAGTTGAAGTAGTACTGCGAAACTCGAAGGAAGTCAATTTTATTGGAAATTATAAAGAGATTTGACATTATATCGTTATTTGCCTATTCAACATGTTTGATCTAATGGTTCTACACTATATTTATCACGCATAACCTAATTAAGAATTTTAGCAAAATTCAAACCATAGTATTTGCTTTGTCACTGTGTTAAGTAAAAAATTTTTGTCGTCAAAAACACTTGAAAATATGGGTAAAAGGGTTTTTAAGACGCTGAATCGATTGATGCAGTTTGTTCGTTAATATAGAAATTTGGTTGGGAATCTATTGAAGTTGAAGTAGTACAGCGAAACTCGAAGGAAGTCAATTTTGATGGGAATTATGAAGAGATTTGACATTATAACGTAATTTGCCTATTCAACATGTTTGTTCTAATGGTTCTACACTATATTTATTACGCATAACCTAATTAAGAATTTTAGCAAAATTCAAACCATAGTATTTGCTTTGTCACTGTGTTAAGTAAAAAATTTTTGTCGTCAAAAACACTTGAAAATATGGGTAAAAGGGTTTTTTAAGACGCTGAATCGATTGATGCAGTTTGTTCGAAAATATAGGAATTTGGTTGGGAATCTGTTGAAGTTGAAGTAGTACTGCGAAACTCGAAGGAAGTCAATTTTATTGGAAATTATAAAGAGATTTGACATTATATCGTTATTTGCCTATTCAACATGTTTGATCTAATGGTTCTACACTATATTTATCACGCATAACCTAATTAAGAATTTTAGCAAAATTCAAACCATAGTATTTGCTTTGTCACTGTGTTAAGTAAAAAATTTTTGTCGTCAAAAACACTTGAAAATAAGGGTAAAAGGGTTTTTAAAGACGCTGAATCGATTGATGCAATATGTTCGTAAATAGGAATTGTATATCATAGAGAAATCTGGTTGGGAAACTATTGAAGTTGAAGTAGTACTGCGAAACTCGAAGGAAGTCAATTTTAATGGGAATTATAAAGAGATTTGACATTATAAAGTAATTTTCCTATTCAACATGTTTGATCTAATGGTTCTACACTATATTTATCACGCATAACCTAATTAAGAATTTTAGCAAAATTCAAACCATAGTATTTGCTTTGTCACTGTGTTAAGTAAAAAATTTTTGTCGTCAAAAACACTTGAAAATATGGGTAAAAGGGTTTTTTAACACGCTGAATCGATTGATGCAGTTTGTTCGAAAATATAGGAATTTGGTTGGGAATCTGTTGAAGTTGAAGTAGTACTGCGAAACTCGAAGGAAGTCAATTTTATTGGAAATTATAAAGAGATTTGACATTATATCGTTATTTGCCTATTCAACATGTTTGATCTAATGGTTCTACACTATATTTATCACGCATAACCTAATTAAGAATTTTAGCAAAATTCAAACCATAGTATTTGCTTTGTCACTGTGTTAAGTAAAAAATTTTTGTCGTCAAAAACACTTGAAAATATGGGTAAAAGGGTTTTTTAAGACGCTGAATCGATTGATGCAGTTTGTTAGTAAATATAGAAATTTGGTTGGGAATCTATTGAAGTTGAAGTAGTACAGCGAAACTCAAAGGAAGTCAATTTTTATGGGAATTATAAAGAGATTTAACATTATAACGTTATTTGCCTATTCAACATGTTTGTTCTAATGGTTCTACACTATATTTATTACGCATAACCTAATTAAGAATTTTAGCAAAATTTAAACCATAGTATTTGCTTTGTCACTGTGTTAAGTAAAAAATTTTTGTCGTCAAAAACACTTGAAAATATGGGTAAAAGGGTTTTTTAACACGCTGAATCGATTGATGCAGTTTGTTCGAAAATATAGGAATTTGGTTGGGAATCTGTTGAAGTTGAAGTAGTACTGCGAAACTCGAAGGAAGTCAATTTTATTGGAAATTATAAAGAGATTTGACATTATATCGTTATTTGCCTATTCAACATGTTTGATCTAATGGTTCTACACTATATTTATCACGCATAACCTAATTAAGAATTTTAGCAAAATTCAAACCATAGTATTTGCTTTGTCACTGTGTTAAGTAAAAAATTTTTGTCGTCAAAAACACTTGAAAATAGGGGTAAAAGGGTTTTTTAAGACGCTGAATCGATTGATGCAGTTTGTTCGTTAATATAGAAATTTGGTTGGGAATCTATTGAAGTTGAAGTAGTACAGCGAAACTCGAAGGAAGTCAATTTTGATGGGAATTATGAAGAGATTTGACATTATAACGTAATTTGCCTATTTAACATGTTTGTTCTAATGGTTTTACACTATATTTATTACGCATAACCTAATTAAGAATTTTAGCAAAATTCAAACCATAGTATTTGCTTTGTCACTGTGTTAAGTAAAAAATTTTTGTCGTCAAAAACACTTGAAAATATGGGTAAAAGGGTTTTTTAAGACGCTGAATCGATTGATGCAGTTTGTTAGTAAATATAGAAATTTGGTTGGGAATCTATTGAAGTTGAAGTAGTACTGCGAAACTCGAAGGAAGTCAATTTTATTGGAAATTATAAAGAGATTTGACATTATATCGTTATTTGCCTATTCAACATGTTTGATCTAATGGTTCTACACTATATTTATTACGCATAACCTAATTAAGAATTTTAGCAAAATTTAAACCATAGTATTTGCTTTGTCACTGTGTTAAGTAAAAAATTTTTGTCGTCAAAAACACTTGAAAATATGGGTAAAAGGGTTTTTTAACACGCTGAATCGATTGATGCAGTTTGTTCGAAAATATAGGAATTTGGTTGGGAATCTGTTGAAGTTGAAGTAGTACTGCGAAACTCGAAGGAAGTCAATTTTATTGGAAATTATAAAGAGATTTGACATTATATCGTTATTTGCCTATTCAACATGTTTGATCTAATGGTTCTACACTATATTTATCACGCATAACCTAATTAAGAATTTTAGCAAAATTCAAACCATAGTATTTGCTTTGTCACTGTGTTAAGTAAAAAATTTTTGTCGTCAAAAACACTTGAAAATATGGGTAAAAGGGTTTTTTAAGACGCTGAATCGATTGATGCAGTTTGTTCGTTAATATAGAAATTTGGTTGGGAATCTATTGAAGTTGAAGTAGTACAGCGAAACTCGAAGGAAGTCAATTTTGATGGGAATTATGAAGAGATTTGACATTATAACGTAATTTGCCTATTCAACATGTTTGTTCTAATGGTTTTACACTATATTTATTACGCATAACCTAATTAAGAATTTTAGCAAAATTCAAACCATAGTATTTGCTTTGTCACTGTGTTAAGTAAAAAATTTTTGTCGTCAAAAACACTTGAAAATATGGGTAAAAGGGTTTTTTAAGACGCTGAATCGATTGATGCAGTTTGTTCGAAAATATAGAAATTTGGTTGGGAATCTATTGAAGTTGAAGTAGTACTGCGAAACTCGAAGGAAGTCAATTTTATTGGAAATTATAAAGAGATTTGACATTATATCGTTATTTGCCTATTCAACATGTTTGATCTAATGGTTCTACACTATATTTATCACGCATAACCTAATTAAGAATTTTAGCAAAATTCAAACCATAGTATTTGCTTTGTCACTGTGTTAAGTAAAAAATTTTTGTCGTCAAAAACACTTGAAAATATGGGTAAAAGGGTTTTTTAAGACGCTGAATCGATTGATGCAGTTTGTTCGTTAATATAGAAATTTGGTTGGGAATCTATTGAAGTTGAAGTAGTACAGCGAAACTCGAAGGAAGTCAATTTTGATGGGAATTATGAAGAGATTTGACATTATAACGTAATTTGCCTATTCAACATGTTTGTTCTAATGGTTTTACACTATATTTATTACGCATAACCTAATTAAGAATTTTAGCAAAATTCAAACCATAGTATTTGCTTTGTCACTGTGTTAAGTAAAAAATTTTTGTCGTCAAAAACACTTGAAAATATGGGTAAAAGGGTTTTTTAACACGCTGAATCGATTGATGCAGTTTGTTCGAAAATATAGGAATTTGGTTGGGAATCTGTTGAAGTTGAAGTAGTACTGCGAAACTCGAAGGAAGTCAATTTTATTGGAAATTATAAAGAGATTTGACATTATATCGTTATTTGCCTATTCAACATGTTTGATCTAATGGTTCTACACTATATTTATCACGCATAACCTAATTAAGAATTTTAGCAAAATTCAAACCATAGTATTTGCTTTGTCACTGTGTTAAGTAAAAAATTTTTGTCGTCAAAAACACTTGAAAATATGGGTAAAAGGGTTTTTTAAGACGCTGAATCGATTGATGCAGTTTGTTCGTAAATATAGAAATTTGGTTGGGAATCTATTGAAGTTGAAGTAGTACAGCGAAACTCAAAGGAAGTCAATTTTGATGGAAATTATAAAGAGATTTGACATTATAACGTTATTTGCCTATTCAACATGTTTGATCTAATGGTTCTACACTATATTTATTACGCATAACCTAATTAAGAATTTTAGCAAAATTCAAACCATAGTATTTGCTTTGTCACTGTGTTAAGTAAAAAATTTTTGTCGTCAAAAACACTTGAAAATATGGGTAAAAGGGTTTTTTAACACGCTGAATCGATTGATGCAGTTTGTTCGAAAATATAGGAATTTGGTTGGGAATCTGTTGAAGTTGAAGTAGTACTGCGAAACTCGAAGGAAGTCAATTTTATTGGAAATTATAAAGAGATTTGACATTATATCGTTATTTGCCTATTCAACATGTTTGATCTAATGGTTCTACACTATATTTATCACGCATAACCTAATTAAGAATTTTAGCAAAATTCAAACCATAGTATTTGCTTTGTCACTGTGTTAAGTAAAAATTTTTGTCGTCAAAAACACTTGAAAATAAGGGTAAAAGGGTTTTTAAAGACGCTGAATCGATTGATGCAATATGTTCGTAAATAGGAATTGTATATCATAGAGAAATCTGGTTGGGAAACTATTGAAGTTGAAGTAGTACTGCGAAACTCGAAGGAAGTCAATTTTAATGGGAATTATAAAGAGATTTGACATTATAAAGTAATTTTCCTATTCAACATGTTTGATCTAATGGTTCTACACTATATTTATCACGCATAACCTAATTAAGAATTTTAGCAAAATTCAAACCATAGTATTTGCTTTGTCACTGTGTTAAGTAAAAAATTTTTGTCGTCAAAAACACTTGAAAATATGGGTAAAAGGGTTTTTTAACACGCTGAATCGATTGATGCAGTTTGTTCGAAAATATAGGAATTTGGTTGGGAATCTGTTGAAGTTGAAGTAGTACTGCGAAACTCGAAGGAAGTCAATTTTATTGGAAATTATAAAGAGATTTGACATTATATCGTTATTTGCCTATTCAACATGTTTGATCTAATGGTTTTACACTATATTTATTACGCATAACCTAATTAAGAATTTTAGCAAAATTCAAACCATAGTATTTGCTTTGTCACTGTGTTAAGTAAAAATTTTTGTCGTCAAAAACACTTGAAAATATGGGTAAAAGGGTTTTTTAAGACGCTGAATCGATTGATGCAGTTTGTTAGTAAATATAGAAATTTGGTTGGGAATCTATTGAAGTTGAAGTAGTACAGCGAAACTCAAAGGAAGTCAATTTTTATGGGAATTATAAAGAGATTTAACATTATAACGTTATTTGCCTATTCAACATGTTTGTTCTAATGGTTCTACACTATATTTATTACGCATAACCTAATTAAGAATTTTAGCAAAATTTAAACCATAGTATTTGCTTTGTCACTGTGTTAAGTAAAAAATTTTTGTCGTCAAAAACACTTGAAAATATGGGTAAAAGGGTTTTTTAACACGCTGAATCGATTGATGCAGTTTGTTCGAAAATATAGGAATTTGGTTGGGAATCTGTTGAAGTTGAAGTAGTACTGCGAAACTCGAAGGAAGTCAATTTTATTGGAAATTATAAAGAGATTTGACATTATATCGTTATTTGCCTATTCAACATGTTTGATCTAATGGTTCTACACTATATTTATCACGCATAACCTAATTAAGAATTTTAGCAAAATTCAAACCATAGTATTTGCTTTGTCACTGTGTTAAGTAAAAAATTTTTGTCGTCAAAAACACTTGAAAATAGGGGTAAAAGGGTTTTTTAAGACGCTGAATCGATTGATGCAGTTTGTTCGTTAATATAGAAATTTGGTTGGGAATCTATTGAAGTTGAAGTAGTACAGCGAAACTCGAAGGAAGTCAATTTTGATGGGAATTATGAAGAGATTTGACATTATAACGTAATTTGCCTATTCAACATGTTTGTTCTAATGGTTTTACACTATATTTATTACGCATAACCTAATTAAGAATTTTAGCAAAATTCAAACCATAGTATTTGCTTTGTCACTGTGTTAAGTAAAAAATTTTTGTCATCAAAAACACTTGAAAATATGGGTAAAAGGGTTTTTTAACACGCTGAATCGATTGATGCAGTTTGTTTGAAAATATAGAAATTTGGTTGGGAATCTGTTGAAGTTGATGTAGTACTGCGAAACTCGAAGGAAGTCAATTTTATTGGAAATTATAAAGAGATTTGACATTATATCGTTATTTGCCTATTCAAAAGGTTTGATCTAATGGTTCTACACTATATTTATCACGCATAACCTAATTAAGAATTTTAGCAAAATTCAAACCATAGTATTTGCATTGTCACTATGTTAAGTAAAAAATTTTTGGCGTCAAAAACACTTGAAAATATGGGTAAAAGGGTTTTTTAAGACGCTGAATCGATTGATGCAGTTTGTTCGTAAATATAGAAATTTGGTTGGGAATCTATTGAAGTTGAAGTAGTACAGCGAAACTCGAAGGAAGTCAATTTTGATGGGAATTATGAAGAGATTTGACATTATAACGTAATTTGCCTATTCAACATGTTTGATCTAATGGTTCTACACTATATTTATCACGCATAACCTAATTAAGAATTTTAGCAAAATTCAAACCATAGTATTTGCTTTGTCACTGTGTTAAGTAAAAAATTTTTGTCGTCAAAAACACTTGAAAATATGGGTAAAAGGGTTTTTAAAGACGCTGAATCGATTGATGCAATATGTTCGTAAATAGGAATTGTATATCATAGAGAAATCTGGTTGGGAAACTATTGAAGTTGAAGTAGTACTGCGAAACTCGAAGGAAGTCAATTTTAATGGGAATTATAAAGAGATTTGACATTATAAAGTAATTTTCCTATTCAACATGTTTGATCTAATGGTTCTACACTATATTTATCACGCATAACCTAATTAAGAATTTTAGCAAAATTCAAACCATAGTATTTGCTTTGTCACTGTGTTAAGTAAAAAATTTTTGTCGTCAAAAACACTTGAAAATATGGGTAAAAGGGTTTTTTAAGACGCTGAATCGATTGATGCAGTTTGTTCGAAAATATAGGAATTTGGTTGGGAATCTGTTGAAGTTGAAGTAGTACTGCGAAACTCGAAGGAAGTCAATTTTATTGGAAATTATAAAGAGATTTGACATTATATCGTTATTTGCCTATTCAACATGTTTGATCTAATGGTTTTACACTATATTTATCACGCATAACCTAATTAAGAATTTTAGCAAAATTCAAACCATAGTATTTGCTTTGTCACTGTGTTAAGTAAAAAATTTTTGTCGTCAAAAACACTTGAAAATATGGGTAAAAGGGTTTTTTAAGACGCTGAATCGATTGATGCAGTTTGTTAGTAAATATAGAAATTTGGTTGGGAATCTATTGAAGTTGAAGTAGTACAGCGAAACTCAAAGGAAGTCAATTTTTATGGGAATTATAAAGAGATTTAACATTATAACGTTATTTGCCTATTCAACATGTTTGTTCTAATGGTTCTACACTATATTTATTACGCATAACCTAATTAAGAATTTTAGCAAAATTTAAACCATAGTATTTGCTTTGTCACTGTGTTAAGTAAAAAATTTTTGTCGTCAAAAACACTTGAAAATATGGGTAAAAGGGTTTTTTAACACGCTGAATCGATTGATGCAGTTTGTTCGAAAATATAGGAATTTGGTTGGGAATCTGTTGAAGTTGAAGTAGTACTGCGAAACTCGAAGGAAGTCAATTTTATTGGAAATTATAAAGAGATTTGACATTATATCGTTATTTGCCTATTCAACATGTTTGATCTAATGGTTCTACACTATATTTATCACGCATAACCTAATTAAGAATTTTAGCAAAATTCAAACCATAGTATTTGCTTTGTCACTGTGTTAAGTAAAAAATTTTTGTCGTCAAAAACACTTGAAAATAGGGGTAAAAGGGTTTTTTAAGACGCTGAATCGATTGATGCAGTTTGTTCGTTAATATAGAAATTTGGTTGGGAATCTATTGAAGTTGAAGTAGTACAGCGAAACTCGAAGGAAGTCAATAATTTTGATGGGAATTATGAAGAGATTTGACATTATAACGTAATTTGCCTATTTAACATGTTTGTTCTAATGGTTTTACACTATATTTATTACGCATAACCTAATTAAGAATTTTAGCAAAATTCAAACCATAGTATTTGCTTTGTCACTGTGTTAAGTAAAAAATTTTTGTCGTCAAAAACACTTGAAAATATGGGTAAAAGGGTTTTTTAACACGCTGAATCGATTGATGCAGTTTGTTCGAAAATATAGGAATTTGGTTGGGAATCTGTTGAAGTTGAAGTAGTACTGCGAAACTCGAAGGAAGTCAATTTTATTGGAAATTATAAAGAGATTTGACATTATATCGTTATTTGCCTATTCAACATGTTTGATCTAATGGTTCTACACTATATTTATCACGCATAACCTAATTAAGAATTTTAGCAAAATTCAAACCATAGTATTTGCTTTGTCACTGTGTTAAGTAAAAAATTTTTGTCGTCAAAAACACTTGAAAATATGGGTAAAAGGGTTTTTAAAGACGCTGAATCGATTGATGCAGTTTGTTCGTAAATATAGAAATTTGGTTGGGAATCTATTGAAGTTGAAGTAGTACAGCGAAACTCGAAGGAAGTCAATTTTGATGGGAATTATAAAGAGATTTGACATTATAACGTAATTTGCCTATTCAACATGTTTGTTCTAATGGTTCTACACTATATTTATTACGCATAACCTAATTAAGAATTTTAGCAAAATTCAAACCATAGTATTTGCTTTGTCACTGTGTTAAGTAAAAAATTTTTGTCGTCAAAAACACTTGAAAATATGGGTAAAAGGGTTTTTTAACACGCTGAATCGATTGATGCAGTTTGTTCGAAAATATAGGAATTTGGTTGGGAATCTGTTGAAGTTGAAGTAGTACTGCGAAACTCGAAGGAAGTCAATTTTATTGGAAATTATAAAGAGATTTGACATTATATCGTTATTTGCCTATTCAACATGTTTGATCTAATGGTTCTACACTATATTTATCACGCATAACCTAATTAAGAATTTTAGCAAAATTCAAACCATAGTATTTGCTTTGTCACTGTGTTAAGTAAAAAATTTTTGTCGTCAAAAACACTTGAAAATAAGGGTAAAAGGGTTTTTAAAGACGCTGAATCGATTGATGCAATATGTTCGTAAATAGGAATTGTATATCATAGAGAAATCTGGTTGGGAAACTATTGAAGTTGAAGTAGTACTGCGAAACTCGAAGGAAGTCAATTTTAATGGGAATTATAAAGAGATTTGACATTATAAAGTAATTTTCCTATTCAACATGTTTGATCTAATGGTTCTACACTATATTTATCACGCATAACCTAATTAAGAATTTTAGCAAAATTCAAACCATAGTATTTGCTTTGTCACTGTGTTAAGTAAAAAATTTTTGTCGTCAAAAACACTTGAAAATATGGGTAAAAGGGTTTTTTAACACGCTGAATCGATTGATGCAGTTTGTTCGAAAATATAGGAATTTGGTTGGGAATCTGTTGAAGTTGAAGTAGTACTGCGAAACTCGAAGGAAGTCAATTTTATTGGAAATTATAAAGAGATTTGACATTATATCGTTATTTGCCTATTCAACATGTTTGATCTAATGGTTCTACACTATATTTATCACGCATAACCTAATTAAGAATTTTAGCAAAATTCAAACCATAGTATTTGCTTTGTCACTGTGTTAAGTAAAAAATTTTTGTCGTCAAAAACACTTGAAAATATGGGTAAAAGGGTTTTTTAAGACGCTGAATCGATTGATGCAGTTTGTTAGTAAATATAGAAATTTGGTTGGGAATCTATTGAAGTTGAAGTAGTACAGCGAAACTCGAAGGAAGTCAATTATTTTGATGGGAATTATGAAGAGATTTGACATTATAACGTAATTTGCCTATTTAACATGTTTGTTCTAATGGTTTTACACTATATTTATTACGCATAACCTAATTAAGAATTTTAGCAAAATTCAAACCATAGTATTTGCTTTGTCACTGTGTTAAGTAAAAAATTTTTGTCGTCAAAAACACTTGAAAATATGGGTAAAAGGGTTTTTTAACACGCTGAATCGATTGATGCAGTTTGTTCGAAAATATAGGAATTTGGTTGGGAATCTGTTGAAGTTGAAGTAGTACTGCGAAACTCGAAGGAAGTCAATTTTATTGGAAATTATAAAGAGATTTGACATTATATCGTTATTTGCCTATTCAACATGAGTAGATGTACTATGAGAGTTCTAACCCACTAGAGGAGTGGGGGTACCTCCGTATATACAGCATAGGAGTTCTGGAACGGTTCTGAACTGTCGGACTGTGGTTCTGAATTGTGGACCAGTTGTTTATTTGGAATAGTTGTGTTATATTATAATGATTAAATAATTGAGCGATTGGAACGAATTTTATTGGAATTATTAAAGAAGTGTACGAGTTTGTGTTGTATTGCGGGTTGCCTGCTGGTTTGAAAAAAAAGGGGCTGCGTGGCGGCCGCTGGTGGGATTTGAACCTACGGACCGTCGGTAGAATTTTTATAATTTAAGCGCCCTTACCCACTGGGCTGCTAGGACCGAAGGTTTATATATGTTAAGAATAGGTATTTAAACTCGCGTCGCGTGGGTGTGCATTGATCGATGGTCGCGTCGTTTGCGAATATCGTACGGGGCGTGGGCTAATTTTCGTCGTGTCGCAAAAAATCTCGTTACATACAGGGTCGGTAAAAATGTTGATCGTAAGACGTGGTCATTTCGAGTTCGTCAAAAATTGACCGCTATAATGACGGGACATGTCGTTCGCAAATATCGCGTGGGCTAATTTTAGTCGTGTCACAAAAAATATCGTTACATACAGGGTCGCAAAAAATGTTAATAAAAATATCGTTACATACAGGGTCGCAAAAAATGTTAATAAAAATATCGTTACATACAGGGTGGCAAAAAATGTTAATTTGATCGAACATGTGGTTTGTAAAAATGGCATGAGGTAGCGGATCGTTGCAAATTAGTTGTTTATATACGGGACGGTTCTCTATTTTCTGATCGAATAGTAATTCTCTCTCTTTATAATCTATAAGGGAATGTAAAATTACGACAAATTGATTGTCAAAAGGGTACCAGTAATACGATGCTATGATGTCATCACACATGTTTTACAAGGGTCATCGACAATAATGTTAGTTACAGATCGGAAATTAGACCGTCCAAATATCGGATGGCCGTCGCAGATGTGTCTTGTTTTATTTGTTATCTGTTTATATACAGGAAGATGGTACAAATAGAGGTATCTGATCGTACAGTTTTCATCGAATTTGGTCTGTGATAGATATCTTGTAATCTAATCATATACAGGGTATGTTGGGATACTAAACAACTTAGAATTTTTGTATTTAAAAATATCAATTTAATGATATGGTACGGGTTAGATACGGAATATATACAGGGTTTGTCGCGAATTAGATCGTCGAAATATCGAATTATGATCATTCTTAATACGGAAACGGTTAGGGGTATGTGGCAAAAATGTCGGTACATTAGTATGGCCGTGAATTAAAAATGTCAATTCGATCATTCGTAAGACGTATATTATGATGTGGGTAAAAGATAATTTCGAGTGTACAGGGTATATCGCGAAGATCATTCATAAGAGGGGGATGTCAATTTTTCAGAAGTGGTATGTATACAGGGCCGTCCAAATATCGGATGGATGTCGCAGATGTCTTGCTTTTTATATACGGACACAAATAAAGGTTTCGTTCTCACGTATTCAAATACTGAAGGCGTCGTTTTGCCAATTTTTACGTCAGTCATTTCCATTGTACAGGGTATGTCGTGAAGATCATTGGTAATACTTAGTACGGGGTTTTTACATAAGGGATAGAGAGACCGTCCAAATGGACGTCTCAGACGTGGAAAATGTTTTAGTTGTTCTCTTTATATATAGGGAGTATGGTACAAATAGAGGTTTCGTTCTCAAATTCTGATCGAACCGTTTTCATCGAATTTGGTAATCTTCTGTGATAGATACATAATCTAATCATATACAGGGATACTAAGAAATGTTAGAAATATCAATTTGATTATATGGTACGGGTCATTTTGAGTTAGATACGGATCTGCATATACAGGGTTTGTCGCAAGTTAGACCGTCGAAATATCGGATTATGATCATTCTTAATACGGAAACGGTATGTGGCAAATAAAAAAAATGTCGTTACATTAATGGTTATACGGGGTATAGTCGTGAATTTTATATTAAAAATGTCAATTCAATCATTCGTAAGAAGTATATGATTTGGGTCAAAGATCATTTCGAGTGTACAGGGTATATCGCGAAGATCATTCGCCCCCGAGGTCCGGGGGATGTCAATTTTACATACGGAATATATCTACAGGGCAAATTTCGTCCAAATATCGGATGGAAGTCGCAGATGTCTCTTGCTTTAGTTGTTTTCTGTTTATATACGGGGGTCATTTTCTCAGTTAAATGTCTATGTACATAATATAATTATATACAAGGTATGTCGGAATGCCAAGCAACTTATAAATATTAAAAATATTAATTCCTAAGTGTTATGGTCAAAGGTCCTTTTGAGTTAGATACGGGATATGTCTGCGTATACAGGGTATGTCACTAATTAGACAGTCAAAATATCGGATTAAAATTCTAAATCCTAGTAGATGTGAAAAATGTCTGGCTTTAATTGTTTTATGTTGCGGTATGGCAAAAATAAAGCTATCCACATTCTGATCGAACAGTTTTCATCAAATTCGGTCTGTTAGATGCCTATGTACAAAATCTAATCATTTACAGGGTATGTTGGGATACCAAACAACTAAGAATTTTTGTATTAAAAATATCAATTTGATGATATGGTAAAGGTCAAAGGACCTTTTGAGTTAGATACGGGATATGTCTGCGTATACAGGGTATGTCACTAATTAGACCGTCAAAATATCGGATTAAAATTGTAAATCGTTGCAGATGTGAAAAATATCTGGCTTTAGTTGTTTTCTGTTGGGGTATGACACAAATAAAAGTATCCAAATTCTGATAGAATAGTTTTCATCAAATCATTTCAAATCATTTACATGGTATGTCGGGATACCAAACAACTAAGAATTTTTGTATTAAAAAATCAATTTGATGATATGGTACAGGTCAGAGGTCCTTTTGAGTTAGATGCGGGATATGTCTGCGTATACAGGGTATGTCACTAGTTAGACTTCTGATCGAACAGTAATTCTCTCTTTATACGGGAATGAATTAGGATGTAAAAAAAAATTTGGTCATCTTATGTACGTCAGGTCGATAATGTAAGGCATAAAAGTATGTCATATAGCTAAAAAAATACCATATTACATATTTACATATATCGTTAACCTATGAGGTGTCAGACAACAGTGACTACAGTTTTCATAAACCGTTGTTAACAAAAAAATTGTTCTATGTATATGTAAATACCAAATATATTTAAATAATTTTTCCTATAAATTATTTTTACGATCCAGGCGATAATGACTACATTTATCGTACCATGTTGTTAACAAATGGCCTATATAAGATATAAACGATGACAAAAATAATTCTCCTATTAATTATACATGAGGTGTCATTTTTATCGGAACGATAAAGATATTTTTTTAAAAAATTAAGTCTGTATATGATTT
The DNA here is from genome assembly GCA_035357415.1 of Ophraella communa. Classification (NCBI taxonomy): domain Eukaryota; kingdom Metazoa; phylum Arthropoda; class Insecta; order Coleoptera; family Chrysomelidae; genus Ophraella; species Ophraella communa. Next base: position 14,873,514 of record CM068984.1, read on the forward strand.
AAACAAGAACATTTATCTGCAATGAAAAACTATCAAATTACCTACGAGCTTAAAAACTGCTTATCAGTCATAAAAATTCTATAAATTCGAAAATATAATATAAACGATGACACTAAATAAATTCTCCCATTAATTATATATAAGGTGTCATTTTTATCGGAACGATAAAGATATTTTATTATATCTTTTTACCATTTGACATTTATCTGGAATGAAAAACTATTTAGTTTTGCGTGTATCAAATTACCTACGGGCTTAAAAACTGCTTATCAGTCACAAAAATTCTATAAATTCGAAAGAATAAAATTTAACAATCCAGTTACGTCTTTAATGTTCACTAATAATCAACTTTTGTGTGTGCTACAAGAAAAAATGTTTGAAGTAAGTTTAAATTATTATTATATTTGTGTGTGAGTTACACTCTTAAACTTTAATTTAAAACACAATAATGTTTTCGCTTGTATTGTTTAGAGACTTAATACCAATTTAAGGATTCTGTTTACAATATTTTTTATATTAATTTAGTTGTTTGTAAAAAAGATTAGGAATTAGTATAAATAGTAAAATTTTGCGTTGTAAAATGTTCAATTATTCTTGTTGATTCATTGATTATTAAAAGATTAATTATTTGGTTAATTATTATAAAGTTTAAGATTATTGTATTTTCGTCGAGTAGATAATAAAAGTTAGTTTTAAAAATCATCTTCGAATTCATTTAACATAAATTGTGTATGTGTGTGTGCTTTGTCTCACAAAATATTATATGCGAAAATTTTTTCCAGATGGATTAAGAATTAATAAACAAAGCTTCCTATATTGCAGCACGGAAGCCTGTAGTGAAGCTGAAAGAGTTACCAGTAGGAGTTCTACATATAATTTATGCTGCAAAAATAACGAAAACAAACTTTGGAACAAGCGTTCTAGTTGACTTGGGTGATAAAGTCGTGTTCCTGCCAAACAGGGTGACTGCTACATATGAGCCATATATTAACAATTTTGAAAGAGGAAAATACGCCATCATGCTATACTTAAATATATTAATATTTCCTGTTTATTAAACAATTGCATTTATTTCTAAAACTTTTCTAAAAATTAGATAGAGGTTGATTAGAGAAATAGATTAATAAACAGAAAATATTGATATATTTAAATAACACATGTAATTTATGCTGCGAAAATAACCAAAACAACATTTGGAACAAGCGTTCTAGTTGACTTGGGTGATAAAGTCGTGTTCCTGTCAAACAGAGTGACTGCTACATACGAGCTATACATTAACAATTTTGAAATAGGGAAATACAGCTTAACATACCAGGGATCTTATGATTGCGGTCGTCCCAATTTAGCTGCATCATTCGAAATTATGGAAATTTAGAGGTGAGTTACAGTTTTTTTTTTAACAAATACAGCATAGTTTAATTATCCAAAACAATTTTTCAAATCATAAAGAAATAACTTTTGCATTAAAAGTCATAAATTCACATCTAAGAAAATGTAATTTAGCGTTAAAGAAAATTCATTTTTCCGTGGGTCAACTGAGAAAAATTCAATCAAAAATGGGGGAACTGAAAAGAATACGTTATTTTATTAAGGCAATGAAACGGGGGGCATATAGGTGGAGATTAAAAAAAAAACAAAAAGTTAGGTGGATTAACATAAATTCAGTATTCCATAGCAGAATAACAACGGAATTAATTATAAACTTGAAGCATAAAGAAATAAAAAATATTTTTATATATGCATTTAAACTTTTTAATGAAAAAATTTCTTTAATCTTAAAGAAAAGGTACATGTTAAAAGTTAACTTAACATTTTGTGGTGATTTGATCAAACAATTGAACGATTCAGAGATTGTGGACAGAAAACATTTTAATGCACCTAATTCGGTAATTGATGATTTAAAAACGTTATCACGTTTTAAATTAAAGTTTAAGAGTGTAACTCACACACAAATATAATAATAATTTAAACTTACTTCGAATATTTTTTTTTTTTGTAGCACACACAGAAGTTGATTATTATTGGTGAACATTAAACACGTAACTGGCTTGTTTGCTATGACGTCATCACACATGTTTTACAAGGGTCATGCGATGGACAACGCCATTATGTCTTCAGAAGAGCACAGTCATGGAATTGAAGACATTGCTTTTATGAAGATAATAGTAAGGTTATGAAACAAACTAGGGAAGCAAGAACAACGTGGAGCAGTCTAAACTGGGATTGCCGTAAATTACCGAAAACTACTTATCCGTTAAGACGTATTCAACCATGTTCAATAGAACAGAAGAAGAGGGCATAAAAAATGAAATTAATAATGTTTTTGTTTTGTCATGTATAATTTTAGCATCTGTCTTTGTTTTAATTTTAAAAATTATTTTAAAAATTGTTAAACGTAAATTTGAATCTTCGTGTAATATAAAATTTGATGAATAAACAACTTGTTTTATTTCTAAGTAGTGGTGTATAAAATAAAAACTCATTTGTGGTTAAGGTTTAAGGTTTTGATGACCATGAACGTTAAAATAGTCTCCAGCATACAATAACTTCCTCTTAAATATTTTATTTATTTTAGAATAATCTACATATATTTTAACGCCATACACATTCCTTTCCAAGTAGAATGTAGTCTTTCAACAGCTTTATCTAATGTAGAAAACGGTTGTCGAGGTAAAAATACGTACCTAATGTGAACCTTTAAAGCCAGTTTATATGGTGAGTTCGTTGGTAATTAATAGTCCAGATAATATAAAAATTGGCATATTTAAAAAATTTAATATATTCATGCATATACTAGCGTACATATTAGCAGTCCATGATTTCATAGTAGTAGAAGGAGGATTTTATGATAATTAGACTTAAACAAGCCGAACATTGTTTTAATAAACCTTTCTATATTGGGATGGTCATTCTAGATTTGGCTAAAACTGTAATGTACGACTTCCAATATGATTTGATTGTGGGTAGACAGATGTATATTACTTGCATACAGATACTGACAGCTTTATATGTGAAATAAAGTTTGAAGATGTATATAAAAAAGTTATCGATAGAGAAATTTAACACTTCAGACTATGCTCCAAATAACGTGTAAATTAAAATATTTTAGGACTAAGGAGGGATGAAGTCAATGAGAAAATAATAACACATTTTTGTTGGGTTGGGTTGAAGATTACGTTAGATGTTTAAAACATTTGATGTTGTATTTTCAATTGAATAAAGTCACTTAATATCCGAATCGTTCATTACGTTACCTTGGGATCACTACAGTTTAATGAAAGTATTAATATTTTTTTTAGATGTAATGGTGGCAACACGTGAATATTTATGTATTAGTATAATATGTGTATATTAAATACCACCGCAATAAACGAATTTGTAATTGATGAACATTTACCCCAAATTTTGATGCTTAAAATATTTAAAAATAATGCTCATGTAGGATGTAATCTATAATAATGCCGAACGTAGCACAAAAAAGCTCGATTTAATATCAGTCAAAAAAAAAAACCGTTACATAAATTCACAAGAACGTGACTACTAATTTGTCCTATCAGGAGATTGAACTTTTTAATGTTCAAATTTAGAAAAAAAATATTTATTCATCTATACTATACCTAAAAGTATGATTATATCATTTTAACTTTTAGTAAGTTCAGGTCTCTTTTAAAAGAAAATAATCTAAATATTTGTCTACATGTTCGAAAACATTCAGACGTAGTATACGCCAGAGAAGATATTTTTAATTTATATCGTCATAAATATTACAGGTGTCAAAATGGCTAAAGTAGCTAAAGTAGGTAATATTTCAATTGAAAAGTAGCTACGATTACCCACAACGATTTACATTCCTCCTAAACAACCAGTCATACCTTTTTACGAACAGGGTCCGTATAGATTTATTAATCATCATCGCGAAGATTGGATTAGATAGAAAACGTGGATATTATGTACAACTACTAATCATAAAGTTGTAACATTATTGTATACAAGTCTCCTCAAGATAGTGCTTATAACAGTAATGCTGCTGCTGCTTAAATCAAATCACATGATTCAATGGGTAGTGTAGGAAATTAAGAGTTGGATAGAATTTTGGAAAACTATGATATGAGCGTTGCAAAATCTGAAAATGTATACCTACTTTATATGAATGACGAATGATTATTTCCTAGCGTAGACGACGACGACGACGACGACAAGTTACAACCTGTTTCTTAACAAGAATAAACTTGTGTTGTTTGGGTTGTGAAGACTATTATTTCATCGTGTTTTGGGATACAAACTTTGTCGCAATTGTCGTTACATTATACGGGGTTGTCTGCAGATCGCGACGTCATGCAGATCGGTATGTCATAGGATCGTATTTAATTAAAAAAAAAAAAATCAATAACTTTACGATTGTCAAAAGATTACATGAGTAATATGTTGCTATGGCATACCCTGTAATGAATTAGGAGAATACTCGTAGATGTCCTCGTTATATGTCTTTGTAAATAATCTATACATGCTATGGCATACCCTGTAATGAATTAGGAGAATACTCGTAGATGTCCTCGTTATATGTCTTTGTAAATAATCTATACATATACAGGGTATGCCATAGCAACATATTACTCATGTAATCTTTTGACAATCGTAAAGTTATTGATTTTTTTTTTTTTTAATTAAATACGATCCTATGACATACCGATCTGCATGACGTCGCGATCTGCAGACAACCCCGTATAATGTAACGACAATTGCGACAAAGTTTGTATCCCAAAACACGATGAAATAATAGTCTTCACAACCCAAACAACACAAGTTTATTCTTGTTAAGAAACAGGTTGTAACTTGTCGTCGTCGTCGTCGTCGTCGTCTACGCTAGGAATTAATCATTCGTCATTCATATAAAGTAGGTATACATTTTCAGATTTTGCAACCATATCATAGTTTTCCAAAATTCTATCCAACTCTTAATTTCCTACACTACCCATTGAATCATGTGATTTGATTTAAGCAGCAGCAGCATTACTGTTATAAGCACTATCTTGAGGAGACTTGTATACAATAATGTTACAACTTTATGATTAGTAGTTGTACATAATATCCACGTTTTCTATCTAATCCAATCTTCGCGATGATGATTAATAAATCTATACGGACCCTGTTCGTAAAAAGGTATGACTGGTTGTTTAGGAGGATGTAAATCGTTGTGGGTAATCGTAGCTACTTTTCAATTGAAATATTACCTACTTTAGCTACTTTAGCCATTTTGACACCTGTAATATTTATGACGATATAAATTAAAAATATCTTCTCTGGCGTATACTACGTCTGAATGTTTTCGAACATGTAGACAAATATTTAGATTATTTTCTTTTAAAAGAGACCTGAACTTACTAAAAGTTAAAATGATATAATCATACTTTTAGGTATAGTATAGATGAATAAATATTTTTTTTTTCTAAATTTGAACATTAAAAAGTTCAATCTCCTGATAGGACAAATTAGTAGTCACGTTCTTGTGAATTTATGTAACGGTTTTTTTTTTTTGACTGATATTAAATCGAGCTTTTTTGTGCTACGTTCGGCATTATTATAGATTACATCCTACATGAGCATTATTTTTAAATATTTTAAGCATCAAAATTTGGGGTAAATGTTCATCAATTACAAATTCGTTTATTGCGGTGGTATTTAATATACACATATTATACTAATACATAAATATTCACGTGTTGCCACCATTACATCTAAAAAAAATATTAATACTTTCATTAAACTGTAGTGATCCCAAGGTAACGTAATGAACGATTCGGATATTAAGTGACTTTATTCAATTGAAAATACAACATCAAATGTTTTAAACATCTAACGTAATCTTCAACCCAACCCAACAAAATGTGTTATTATTTTCTCATTGACTTCATCCCTCCTTAGTCCTAAAATATTTTAATTTACACGTTATTTGGAGCATAGTCTGAAGTGTTAAATTTCTCTATCGATAACTTTTTTATATACATCTTCAAACTTTATTTCACATATAAAGCTGTCAGTATCTGTATGCAAGTAATATACATCTGTCTACCCACAATCAAATCATATTGGAAGTCGTACATTACAGTTTTAGCCAAATCTAGAATGACCATCCCAATATAGAAAGGTTTATTAAAACAATGTTCGGCTTGTTTAAGTCTAATTATCATAAAATCCTCCTTCTACTACTATGAAATCATGGACTGCTAATATGTACGCTAGTATATGCATGAATATATTAAATTTTTTAAATATGCCAATTTTTATATTATCTGGACTATTAATTACCAACGAACTCACCATATAAACTGGCTTTAAAGGTTCACATTAGGTACGTATTTTTACCTCGACAACCGTTTTCTACATTAGATAAAGCTGTTGAAAGACTACATTCTACTTGGAAAGGAATGTGTATGGCGTTAAAATATATGTAGATTATTCTAAAATAAATAAAATATTTAAGAGGAAGTTATTGTATGCTGGAGACTATTTTAACGTTCATGGTCATCAAAACCTTAAACCTTAACCACAAATGAGTTTTTATTTTATACACCACTACTTAGAAATAAAACAAGTTGTTTATTCATCAAATTTTATATTACACGAAGATTCAAATTTACGTTTAACAATTTTTAAAATAATTTTTAAAATTAAAACAAAGACAGATGCTAAAATTATACATGACAAAACAAAAACATTATTAATTTCATTTTTTATGCCCTCTTCTTCTGTTCTATTGAACATGGTTGAATACGTCTTAACGGATAAGTAGTTTTCGGTAATTTACGGCAATCCCAGTTTAGACTGCTCCACGTTGTTCTTGCTTCCCTAGTTTGTTTCATAACCTTACTATTATCTTCATAAAAAGCAATGTCTTCAATTCCATGACTGTGCTCTTCTGAAGACATAATGGCGTTGTCCATCGCATGACCCTTGTAAAACATGTGTGATGACGTCATAGCAAACAAGCCAGTTACGTGTTTAATGTTCACCAATAATAATCAACTTCTGTGTGTGCTACAAAAAAAAAATATTCGAAGTAAGTTTAAATTATTATTATATTTGTGTGTGAGTTACACTCTTAAACTTTAATTTAAAACGTGATAACGTTTTTAAATCATCAATTACCGAATTAGGTGCATTAAAATGTTTTCTGTCCACAATCTCTGAATCGTTCAATTGTTTGATCAAATCACCACAAAAAGTTAAGTTAACTTTTAACATGTACATTTTCTTTAAAATTAAAGAAATTTTTTCATTAAAAAGTTTAAATGCATCTATAAAAATATTTTTATTTCTTTATGCTTCAAGTTTATAATTAATTCCGTTGTTATTCTGCTATGGAATACTGAATTTATGTTAATCCACCTAACTTTTTTTTTTTTTAATCTCCACCTATATGCCCCCGTTTCATTGCCTTAATAAAATAACGTATTCTTTTCAGTTCCCCATTTTTGATTGAATTTTTCTCAGTTGACCCACGGAAAAATGAATTTTCTTTAACGCTAAATTACAATTTCTTAGATGTGAATTTATGACTTTTAATTAAAAAGTTATTTCTATATGATATGAAAAATTGTTTTGTATAATTAAACTATGATGTATTTTTTAAAAAAAACTGTAACTCACCTCTAAATTTCCATAATTTCGAATGATGCAGCTAAATTGGGACGACCGCAATCATAAGATCCTTGGTATGTTAAGCTGTATTTCCCTATTTCAAAATTGTTAATGTATAGCTCGTATGTAGCAGTCACTCTGTTTGACAGGAACACGACTTTATCACCCAAGTCAACTAGAACGCTTGTTCCAAATGTTGTTTTGGTTATTTTCGCAGCATAAATTACATGTGTTATTTAAATATATCAATATTTTCTGTTTATTAATCTATTTCTCTAATCAACCTCTATCTAATTATTAGAAAAGTTTTAGAAATAAATGCAATTGTTTAATAAACAGGAAATATTAATATATTTAAGTATAGCATGATGGCGTATTTTCCTCTTTCAAAATTGTTAATATATGGCTCATATGTAGCAGTCACCCTGTTTGGCAGGAACACGACTTTATCACCCAAGTCAACTAGAACGCTTGTTCCAAAGTTTGTTTTCGTTATTTTTGCAGCATAAATTATATGTAGAACTCCTACTGGTAACTCTTTCAGCTTCACTACAGGCTTCCGTGCTGCAATATAGGAAGCTTTGTTTATTAATTCTTAATCCATCTGGAAAAAAATTTTCGCATATAATATTTTGTGAGACAAAGCACACACACATACACAATTTATGTTAAATGAATTCGAAGATGATTTTTTAAAACTAACTTTTATTATCTACTCGACGAAAATACAATAATCTTAAACTTTATAATAATTAACCAAATAATTAATCTTTTAATAATCAATGAATCAACAAGAATAATTGAACATTTTACAACGCAAAATTTTACTATTTATACTAATTCCTAATCTTTTTTACAAACAACTAAATTAATATAAAAAATATTGTAAACAGAATCCTTAAATTGGTATTAAGTCTCTAAACAATACAAGCGAAAACATTATTGTGTTTTAAATTAAAGTTTAAGAGTGTAACTCACACACAAATATAATAATAATTTAAACTTACTTCAAACATTTTTTCTTGTAGCACACACAAAAGTTGATTATTAGTGAACATTAAAGACGTAACTGGATTGTTAAATTTTATTCTTTCGAATTTATAGAATTTTTGTGACTGATAAGCAGTTTTTAAGCCCGTAGGTAATTTGATACACGCAAAACTAAATAGTTTTTCATTCCAGATAAATGTCAAATGGTAAAAAAGATATAATAAAATATCTTTATCGTTCCGATAAAAATGACACCTTATATATAATTAATGGGAGAATTTATTTAGTGTCATCGTTTATATTATATTTTCGAATTTATAGAATTTTTATGACTGATAAGCAGTTTTTAAGCTCGTAGGTAATTTGATAGTTTTTCATTGCAGATAAATGTTCTTGTTTAAATCATATACAGACTTAATTTTTTAAAAAAATATCTTTATCGTTCCGATAAAAATGACACCTCATGTATAATTAATAGGAGAATTATTTTTGTCATCGTTTATATCTTATATAGGGCATTTGTTAACAACATGGTACGATAAATGTAGTCATTATCGCCTGGATCGTAAAAATAATTTATAGGAAAAATTATTTAAATATATTTGGTATTTACATATACATAGAACAATTTTTTTGTTAACAACGGTTTATGAAAACTGTAGTCACTGTTGTCTGACACCTCATAGGTTAACGATATATGTAAATATGTAATATGGTATTTTTTTAGCTATATGACATACTTTTATGCCTTACATTATCGACCTGACGTACATAAGATGACCAAATTTTTTTTTACATCCTAATTCATTCCCGTATAAAGAGAGAATTACTGTTCGATCAGAAGTCTAACTAGTGACATACCCTGTATACGCAGACATATCCCGCATCTAACTCAAAAGGACCTCTGACCTGTACCATATCATCAAATTGATTTTTTAATACAAAAATTCTTAGTTGTTTGGTATCCCGACATACCATGTAAATGATTTGAAATGATTTGATGCAGAAAACTATTCTATCAGAATTTGGATACTTTTATTTGTGTGTCATACCCCAACAGAAAACAACTAAAGCCAGATATTTTTCACATCTGCAACGATTTACAATTTTAATCCGATATTTTGACGGTCTAATTAGTGACATACCCTGTATACGCAGACATATCCCGTATCTAACTCAAAAGGTCCTTTGACCTTTACCATATCATCAAATTGATATTTTTAATACAAAAATTCTTAGTTGTTTGGTATCCCAACATACCCTGTAAATGATTAGATTTTGTACATAGGCATCTAACAGACCGAATTTGATGAAAACTGTTCGATCAGAATGTGGATAGCTTTATTTTTGCCATACCGCAACATAAAACAATTAAAGCCAGACATTTTTCACATCTACTAGGATTTAGAATTTTAATCCGATATTTTGACTGTCTAATTAGTGACATACCCTGTATACGCAGACATATCCCGTATCTAACTCAAAAGGACCTTTGACCATAACACTTAGGAATTAATATTTTTAATATTTATAAGTTGCTTGGCATTCCGACATACCTTGTATATAATTATATTATGTACATAGACATTTAACTGAGAAAATGACCCCCGTATATAAACAGAAAACAACTAAAGCAAGAGACATCTGCGACTTCCATCCGATATTTGGACGAAATTTGCCCTGTAGATATATTCCGTATGTAAAATTGACATCCCCCGGACCTCGGGGGCGAATGATCTTCGCGATATACCCTGTACACTCGAAATGATCTTTGACCCAAATCATATACTTCTTACGAATGATTGAATTGACATTTTTAATATAAAATTCACGACTATACCCCGTATAACCATTAATGTAACGACATTTTTTTTATTTGCCACATACCGTTTCCGTATTAAGAATGATCATAATCCGATATTTCGACGGTCTAACTTGCGACAAACCCTGTATATGCAGATCCGTATCTAACTCAAAATGACCCGTACCATATAATCAAATTGATATTTCTAACATTTCTTAGTATCCCTGTATATGATTAGATTATGTATCTATCACAGAAGATTACCAAATTCGATGAAAACGGTTCGATCAGAATTTGAGAACGAAACCTCTATTTGTACCATACTCCCTATATATAAAGAGAACAACTAAAACATTTTCCACGTCTGAGACGTCCATTTGGACGGTCTCTCTATCCCTTATGTAAAAACCCCCGTACTAAGTATTACCAATGATCTTCACGACATACCCTGTACACTGGAAATGACTGACGTAAAAATTGGCAAAACGACGCTTTCAGTATTTGAATACGTGAGAACGAAACCTTTATTTGTGTCCGTATATAAACAAGCAAGACATCTGCGACATCCATCGGATATTTGGACGGCTCTGTAGACATACCACTTCTGAAAAATTGACATCCCCCGTAGCTCTTATGAATGATCTTCGCGATATACCCTGTACACTCGAAATTATCTTTTACCCACATTATAATATACGTCTTACGAATGATCGAATTGACATTTTTAATTCACGGCCATACTAATGTACCGACATTTTTGCCACATACCCCCTAACCGTTTCCGTATTAAGAATGATCATAATTCGATATTTCGACGATCTAATTCGCGACAAACCCTGTATATATCCCGTATCTAACCCGTACCATATCATCAAATTGATATTTTAAATACAAAAATTCTAAGTTGTTTAGTATCCCGACATACCCTGTATATGATTAGATTACAAGATATCTATCACAGACCAAATTCGATGAAAACTGTACGATCAGATACCTCTATTTGTACCATCTTCCTGTATATAAACAGATAACAAATAAAACAAGACACATCTGCGACGGCCATCCGATATTTGGACGGTCTAATTTCCGATCTGTAACTAACATTATTGTCGATGACCCTTGTAAAACATGTGTGATGACATCATAGCATCGTATTACTGGTACCCTTTTGACAATCAATTTGTCGTAATTTTACATTCCCTTATAGATTATAAAGAGAGAGAATTACTATTCGATCAGAAAATAGAGAACCGTCCCGTATATAAACAACTAATTTGCAACGATCCGCTACCTCATGCCATTTTTACAAACCACATGTTCGATCAAATTAACATTTTTTGCCACCCTGTATGTAACGATATTTTTATTAACATTTTTTGCGACCCTGTATGTAACGATATTTTTATTAACATTTTTTGCGACCCTGTATGTAACGATATTTTTTGTGACACGACTAAAATTAGCCCACGCGATATTTGCGAACGACATGTCCCGTACTTATAGCGGTCAATTTTTGACGAACTCGAAATGACCACGTCTTACGATCAACATTTTTACCGACCCTGTATGTAACGAGATTTTTTGCGACACGACGAAAATTAGCCCACGCCCCGTACGATATTCGCAAACGACGCGACCATCGATCAATGCACACCCACGCGACGCGAGTTTAAATACCTATTCTTAACATATATAAACCTTCGGTCCTAGCAGCCCAGTGGGTAAGGGCGCTTAAATTATAAAAATTCTACCGACGGTCCGTAGGTTCAAATCCCACCAGCGGCCGCCACGCAGCCCCTTTTTTTCAAACCAGCAGGCAACCCGCAATACAACACAAACTCGTACACTTCTTTAATAATTCCAATAAAATTCGTTCCAATCGCTCAATTATTTAATCATTATAATATAACACAACTATTCCAAATAAACAACTGGTCCACAATTCAGAACCACAGTCCAACAGTTCAGAACCGTTCCAGAACTCCTATGCTGTATATACGGAGGTACCCCCACTCCTCTAGTGGGTTAGAACTCTCATAGTACATCTACTAACATGTTTGATCTAATGGTTCTACACTATATTTATCACGCATAACCTAATTAAGAATTTTAGCAAAATTCAAACCATAGTATTTGCTTTGTCACTGTGTTAAGTAAAAAATTTTTGTCGTCAAAAACACTTGAAAATAAGGGTAAAAGGGTTTTTAAAGACGCTGAATCGATTGATGCAATATGTTCGTAAATAGGAATTGTATATCATAGAGAAATCTGGTTGGGAAACTATTGAAGTTGAAGTAGTACTGCGAAACTCGAAGGAAGTCAATTTTAATGGGAATTATAAAGAGATTTGACATTATAAAGTAATTTTCCTATTCAACATGTTTGATCTAATGGTTCTACACTATATTTATCACGCATAACCTAATTAAGAATTTTAGCAAAATTCAAACCATAGTATTTGCTTTGTCACTGTGTTAAGTAAAAAATTTTTGTCGTCAAAAACACTTGAAAATAGGGGTAAAAGGGTTTTTTAAGACGCTGAATCGATTGATGCAGTTTGTTAGTAAATATAGAAATTTGGTTGGGAATCTATTGAAGTTGAAGTAGTACAGCGAAACTCAAAGGAAGTCAATTTTGATGGGAATTATGAAGAGATTTGACATTATAACGTAATTTGCCTATTTAACATGTTTGTTCTAATGGTTTTACACTATATTTATTACGCATAACCTAATTAAGAATTTTAGCAAAATTCAAACCATAGTATTTGCTTTGTCACTGTGTTAAGTAAAAAATTTTTGTCGTCAAAAACACTTGAAAATATGGGTAAAAGGGTTTTTTAAGACGCTGAATCGATTGATGCAGTTTGTTCGTTAATATAGAAATTTGGTTGGGAATCTATTGAAGTTGAAGTAGTACAGCGAAACTCGAAGGAAGTCAATTTTGATGGGAATTATGAAGAGATTTGACATTATAACGTAATTTGCCTATTCAACATGTTTGATCTAATGGTTCTACACTATATTTATCACGCATAACCTAATTAAGAATTTTAGCAAAATTCAAACCATAGTATTTGCTTTGTCACTGTGTTAAGTAAAAAATTTTTGTCGTCAAAAACACTTGAAAATAGGGGTAAAAGGGTTTTTTAAGACGCTGAATCGATTGATGCAGTTTGTTCGTTAATATAGAAATTTGGTTGGGAATCTATTGAAGTTGAAGTAGTACTGCGAAACTCGAAGGAAGTCAATTTTAATGGGAATTATAAAGAGATTTGACATTATAAAGTAATTTTCCTATTCAACATGTTTGATCTAATGGTTCTACACTATATTTATCACGCATAACCTAATTAAGAATTTTAGCAAAATTCAAACCATAGTATTTGCTTTGTCACTGTGTTAAGTAAAAAATTTTTGTCGTCAAAAACACTTGAAAATAGGGGTAAAAGGGTTTTTTAAGACGCTGAATCGATTGATGCAGTTTGTTCGTTAATATAGAAATTTGGTTGGGAATCTATTGAAGTTGAAGTAGTACAGCGAAACTCAAAGGAAGTCAATTTTGATGGGAATTATGAAGAGATTTGACATTATAACGTAATTTGCCTATTCAACATGTTTGTTCTAATGGTTTTACACTATATTTATTACGCATAACCTAATTAAAAATTTTAGCAAAATTCAAACCATAGTATTTGCTTTGTCACTGTGTTAAGTAAAAAATTTTTGTCGTCAAAAACACTTGAAAATATGGGTAAAAGGGTTTTTTAACACGCTGAATCGATTGATGCAGTTTGTTCGAAAATATAGGAATTTGGTTGGGAATCTGTTGAAGTTGAAGTAGTACTGCGAAACTCGAAGGAAGTCAATTTTATTGGAAATTATAAAGAGATTTGACATTATATCGTTATTTGCCTATTCAACATGTTTGATCTAATGGTTCTACACTATATTTATCACGCATAACCTAATTAAGAATTTTAGCAAAATTTAAACCATAGTATTTGCTTTGTCACTGTGTTAAGTAAAAAATTTTTGTCGTCAAAAACACTTGAAAATAAGGGTAAAAGGGTTTTTAAAGACGCTGAATCGATTGATGCAATATGTTCGTAAATAGGAATTGTATATCATAGAGAAATCTGGTTGGGAAACTATTGAAGTTGAAGTAGTACTGCGAAACTCGAAGGAAGTCAATTTTAATGGGAATTATAAAGAGATTTGACATTATAAAGTAATTTTCCTATTCAACATGTTTGATCTAATGGTTCTACACTATATTTATCACGCATAACCTAATTAAGAATTTTAGCAAAATTTAAACCATAGTATTTGCTTTGTCACTGTGTTAAGTAAAAAATTTTTGTCGTCAAAAACACTTGAAAATATGGGTAAAAGGGTTTTTTAAGACGCTGAATCGATTGATGCAGTTTGTTCGAAAATATAGGAATTTGGTTGGGAATCTGTTGAAGTTGAAGTAGTACAGCGAAACTCGAAGGAAGTCAATTTTTATGGGAATTATAAAGAGATTTGACATTATAACGTTATTTGCCTATTCAACATGTTTGTTCTAATGGTTCTACACTATATTTATTACGCATAACCTAATTAAGAATTTTAGCAAAATTTAAACCATAGTATTTGCTTTGTCACTGTGTTAAGTAAAAAATTTTTGTCGTCAAAAACACTTGAAAATATGGGTAAAAGGGTTTTTTAAGACGCTGAATCGATTGATGCAGTTTGTTCGTTAATATAGAAATTTGGTTGGGAATCTATTGAAGTTGAAGTAGTACAGCGAAACTCGAAGGAAGTCAATTTTGATGGGAATTATGAAGAGATTTGACATTATAACGTAATTTGCCTATTCAACATGTTTGTTCTAATGGTTTTACACTATATTTATTACGCATAACCTAATTAAGAATTTTAGCAAAATTCAAACCATAGTATTTGCTTTGTCACTGTGTTAAGTAAAAAATTTTTGTCGTCAAAAACACTTGAAAATATGGGTAAAAGGGTTTTTTAAGACGCTGAATCGATTGATGCAGTTTGTTCGAAAATAAATAGGAATTTGGTTGGGAATCTGTTGAAGTTGAAGTAGTACTGCGAAACTCGAAGGAAGTCAATTTTATTGGAAATTATAAAGAGATTTGACATTATATCGTTATTTGCCTATTCAACATGTTTGATCTAATGGTTCTACACTATATTTATCACGCATAACCTAATTAAGAATTTTAGCAAAATTTAAACCATAGTATTTGCTTTGTCACTGTGTTAAGTAAAAAATTTTTGTCGTCAAAAACACTTGAAAATCAGGGTAAAAGGGTTTTTAAAGACGCTGAATCGATTGATGCAATATGTTCGTAAATAGGAATTGTATATCATAGAGAAATCTGGTTGGGAAACTATTGAAGTTGAAGTAGTACTGCGAAACTCGAAGGAAGTCAATTTTAATGGGAATTATAAAGAGATTTGACATTATAAAGTAATTTTCCTATTCAACATGTTTGATCTAATGGTTCTACACTATATTTATCACGCATAACCTAATTAAGAATTTTAGCAAAATTCAAACCATAGTATTTGCTTTGTCACTGTGTTAAGTAAAAAATTTTTGTCGTCAAAAACACTTGAAAATATGGGTAAAAGGGTTTTTAAGACGCTGAATCGATTGATGCAGTTTGTTAGTAAATATAGAAATTTGGTTGGGAATCTATTGAAGTTGAAGTAGTACAGCGAAACTCAAAGGAAGTCAATTTTTATGGGAATTATAAAGAGATTTAACATTATAACGTTATTTGCCTATTCAACATGTTTGTTCTAATGGTTCTACACTATATTTATTACGCATAACCTAATTAAGAATTTTAGCAAAATTTAAACCATAGTATTTGCTTTGTCACTGTGTTAAGTAAAAAATTTTTGTCGTCAAAAACACTTGAAAATATGGGTAAAAGGGTTTTTTAACACGCTGAATCGATTGATGCAGTTTGTTCGAAAATATAGGAATTTGGTTGGGAATCTGTTGAAGTTGAAGTAGTACTGCGAAACTCGAAGGAAGTCAATTTTATTGGAAATTATAAAGAGATTTGACATTATATCGTTATTTGCCTATTCAACATGTTTGATCTAATGGTTCTACACTATATTTATCACGCATAACCTAATTAAGAATTTTAGCAAAATTCAAACCATAGTATTTGCTTTGTCACTGTGTTAAGTAAAAAATTTTTGTCGTCAAAAACACTTGAAAATATGGGTAAAAGGGTTTTTAAAGACGCTGAATCGATTGATGCAGTTTGTTCGTAAATAGGAATTGTATATCATAGAGAAATCTGGTTGGAAAACTATTGAAGTTGAAGTAGTACTGCGAAACTCGAAGGAAGTCAATTTTGATGGGAATTATGAAGAGATTTGACATTATAACGTAATTTGCCTATTCAACATGTTTGTTCTAATGGTTTTACACTATATTTATTACGCATAACCTAATTAAGAATTTTAGCAAAATTCAAACCATAGTATTTGCTTTGTCACTGTGTTAAGTAAAAAATTTTTGTCGTCAAAAACACTTGAAAATATGGGTAAAAGGGTTTTTAACACGCTGAATCGATTGATGCAGTTTGTTCGAAAATATAGGAATTTGGTTGGGAATCTGTTGAAGTTGAAGTAGTACTGCGAAACTCGAAGGAAGTCAATTTTATTGGAAATTATAAAGAGATTTGACATTATATCGTTATTTGCCTATTCAACATGTTTGATCTAATGGTTCTACACTATATTTATCACGCATAACCTAATTAAGAATTTTAGCAAAATTCAAACCATAGTATTTGCTTTGTCACTGTGTTAAGTAAAAAATTTTTGTCGTCAAAAACACTTGAAAATAAGGGTAAAAGGGTTTTTAAAGACGCTGAATCGATTGATGCAATATGTTCGTAAATAGGAATTGTATATCATAGAGAAATCTGGTTGGAAAACTATTGAAGTTGAAGTAGTACTGCGAAACTCGAAGGAAGTCAATTTTAATGGGAATTATAAAGAGATTTGACATTATAAAGTAATTTTCCTATTCAACATGTTTGATCTAATGGTTCTACACTATATTTATCACGCATAACCTAATTAAGAATTTTAGCAAAATTCAAACCATAGTATTTGCTTTGTCACTGTGTTAAGTAAAAAATTTTTGTCGTCAAAAACACTTGAAAATATGGGTAAAAGGGTTTTTAAAGACGCTGAATCGATTGATGCAGTTTGTTAGTAAATATAGAAATTTGGTTGGGAATCTATTGAAGTTGAAGTAGTACAGCGAAACTCAAAGGAAGTCAATTTTGATGGGAATTATGAAGAGATTTGACATTATAACGTAATTTGCCTATTCAACATGTTTGTTCTAATGGTTTTACACTATATTTATTACGCATAACCTAATTAAGAATTTTAGCAAAATTTAAACCATAGTATTTGCTTTGTCACTGTGTTAAGTAAAAAATTTTTGTCGTCAAAAACACTTGAAAATATGGGTAAAAGGGTTTTTTAAGACGCTGAATCGATTGATGCAGTTTGTTCGTTAATATAGAAATTTGGTTGGGAATCTATTGAAGTTGAAGTAGTACAGCGAAACTCGAAGGAAGTCAATTTTGATGGGAATTATGAAGAGATTTGACATTATAACGTAATTTGCCTATTCAACATGTTTGTTCTAATGGTTTTACACTATATTTATTACGCATAACCTAATTAAGAATTTTAGCAAAATTCAAACCATAGTATTTGCTTTGTCACTGTGTTAAGTAAAAAATTTTTGTCGTCAAAAACACTTGAAAATATGGGTAAAAGGGTTTTTTAAGACGCTGAATCGATTGATGCAGTTTGTTCGTTAATATAGAAATTTGGTTGGGAATCTATTGAAGTTGAAGTAGTACAGCGAAACTCGAAGGAAGTCAATTTTAATGGGAATTATAAAGAGATTTGACATTATAAAGTAATTTTCCTATTCAACATGTTTGATCTAATGGTTCTACACTATATTTATCACGCATAACCTAATTAAGAATTTTAGCAAAATTCAAACCATAGTATTTGCTTTGTCACTGTGTTAAGTAAAAAATTTTTGTCGTCAAAAACACTTGAAAATAGGGGTAAAAGGGTTATTTAAGACGCTGAATCGATTGATGCAGTTTGTTCGTTAATATAGAAATTTGGTTGGGAATCTATTGAAGTTGAAGTAGTACAGCGAAACTCGAAGGAAGTCAATTTTGATGGGAATTATGAAGAGATTTGACATTATAACGTAATTTGCCTATTCAACATGTTTGTTCTAATGGTTCTACACTATATTTATTACGCATAACCTAATTAAGAATTTTAGCAAAATTCAAACCATAGTATTTGCTTTGTCACTGTGTTAAGTAAAAAATTTTTGTCGTCAAAAACACTTGAAAATATGGGTAAAAGGGTTTTTTAACACGCTGAATCGATTGATGCAGTTTGTTCGAAAATATAGGAATTTGGTTGGGAATCTGTTGAAGTTGAAGTAGTACTGCGAAACTCGAAGGAAGTCAATTTTATTGGAAATTATAAAGAGATTTGACATTATATCGTTATTTGCCTATTCAACATGTTTGATCTAATGGTTCTACACTATATTTATCACGCATAACCTAATTAAGAATTTTAGCAAAATTTAAACCATAGTATTTGCTTTGTCACTGTGTTAAGTAAAAAATTTTTGTCGTCAAAAACACTTGAAAATAAGGGTAAAAGGGTTTTTAAAGACGCTGAATCGATTGATGCAATATGTTCGTAAATAGGAATTGTATATCATAGAGAAATCTGGTTGGGAAACTATTGAAGTTGAAGTAGTACTGCGAAACTCGAAGGAAGTCAATTTTAATGGGAATTATAAAGAGATTTGACATTATAACGTTATTTGCCTATTCAACATGTTTGTTCTAATGGTTCTACACTATATTTATTACGCATAACCTAATTAAGAATTTTAGCAAAATTTAAACCATAGTATTTGCTTTGTCACTGTGTTAAGTAAAAAATTTTTGTCGTCAAAAACACTTGAAAATAGGGGTAAAAGGGTTTTTTAAGACGCTGAATCGATTGATGCAGTTTGTTCGTTAATATAGAAATTTGGTTGGGAATCTATTGAAGTTGAAGTAGTACAGCGAAACTCGAAGGAAGTCAATTTTGATGGGAATTATGAAGAGATTTGACATTATAACGTAATTTGCCTATTCAACATGTTTGTTCTAATGGTTTTACACTATATTTATTACGCATAACCTAATTAAGAATTTTAGCAAAATTCAAACCATAGTATTTGCTTTGTCACTGTGTTAAGTAAAAAATTTTTGTCGTCAAAAACACTTGAAAATATGGGTAAAAGGGTTTTTAAGACGCTGAATCGATTGATGCAGTTTGTTCGAAAATATAGGAATTTGGTTGGGAATCTGTTGAAGTTGAAGTAGTACTGCGAAACTCGAAGGAAGTCAATTTTATTGGAAATTATAAAGAGATTTGACATTATATCGTTATTTGCCTATTCAACATGTTTGATCTAATGGTTCTACACTATATTTATCACGCATAACCTAATTAAGAATTTTAGCAAAATTTAAACCATAGTATTTGCTTTGTCACTGTGTTAAGTAAAAAATTTTTGTCGTCAAAAACACTTGAAAATATGGGTAAAAGGGTTTTTTAAGACGCTGAATCGATTGATGCAATATGTTCGTAAATAGGAATTGTATATCATAGAGAAATCTGGTTGGGAAACTATTGAAGTTGAAGTAGTACTGCGAAACTCGAAGGAAGTCAATTTTAATGGGAATTATAAAGAGATTTGACATTATAAAGTAATTTTCCTATTCAACATGTTTGATCTAATGGTTCTACACTATATTTATCACGCATAACCTAATTAAGAATTTTAGCAAAATTCAAACCATAGTATTTGCTTTGTCACTGTGTTAAGTAAAAAATTTTTGTCGTCAAAAACACTTGAAAATATGGGTAAAAGGGTTTTTTAAGACGCTGAATCGATTGATGCAGTTTGTTCGTAAATATAGAAATTTGGTTGGGAATCTATTGAAGTTGAAGTAGTACAGCGAAACTCAAAGGAAGTCAATTTTTATGGGAATTATAAAGAGATTTGACATTATAACGTTATTTGCCTATTCAACATGTTTGTTCTAATGGTTCTACACTATATTTATTACGCATAACCTAATTAAGAATTTTAGCAAAATTTAAACCATAGTATTTGCTTTGTCACTGTGTTAAGTAAAAAATTTTTGTCGTCAAAAACACTTGAAAATATGGGTAAAAGGGTTTTTTAACACGCTGAATCGATTGATGCAGTTTGTTCGAAAATATAGGAATTTGGTTGGGAATCTGTTGAAGTTGAAGTAGTACTGCGAAACTCGAAGGAAGTCAATTTTATTGGAAATTATAAAGAGATTTGACATTATATCGTTATTTGCCTATTCAACATGTTTGATCTAATGGTTCTACACTATATTTATCACGCATAACCTAATTAAGAATTTTAGCAAAATTCAAACCATAGTATTTGCTTTGTCACTGTGTTAAGTAAAAAATTTTTGTCGTCAAAAACACTTGAAAATATGGGTAAAAGGGTTTTTTAAGACGCTGAATCGATTGATGCAGTTTGTTCGTAAATATAGAAATTTGGTTGGGAATCTATTGAAGTTGAAGTAGTACTGCGAAACTCGAAGGAAGTCAATTTTAATGGGAATTATAAAGAGATTTGACATTATAAAGTAATTTTCCTATTCAACATGTTTGATCTAATGGTTCTACACTATATTTATCACGCATAACCTAATTAAGAATTTTAGCAAAATTTAAACCATAGTATTTGCTTTGTCACTGTGTTAAGTAAAAAATTTTTGTCGTCAAAAACACTTGAAAATATGGGTAAAAGGGTTTTTTAAGACGCTGAATCGATTGATGCAGTTTGTTAGTAAATATAGAAATTTGGTTGGGAATCTATTGAAGTTGAAGTAGTACAGCGAAACTCAAAGGAAGTCAATTTTTATGGGAATTATAAAGAGATTTAACATTATAACGTTATTTGCCTATTCAACATGTTTGTTCTAATGGTTCTACACTATATTTATTACGCATAACCTAATTAAGAATTTTAGCAAAATTTAAACCATAGTATTTGCTTTGTCACTGTGTTAAGTAAAAAATTTTTGTCGTCAAAAACACTTGAAAATAGGGGTAAAAAGGTTTTTTAAGACGCTGAATCGATTGATGCAGTTTGTTCGTTAATATAGAAATTTGGTTGGGAATCTATTGAAGTTGAAGTAGTACAGCGAAACTCGAAGGAAGTCAATTTTGATGGGAATTATGAAGAGATTTGACATTATAACGTAATTTGCCTATTCAACATGTTTGTTCTAATGGTTTTACACTATATTTATTACGCATAACCTAATTAAGAATTTTAGCAAAATTCAAACCATAGTATTTGCTTTGTCACTGTGTTAAGTAAAAAATTTTTGTCGTCAAAAACACTTGAAAATATGGGTAAAAGGGTTTTTAAGACGCTGAATCGATTGATGCAGTTTGTTCGTTAATATAGAAATTTGGTTGGGAATCTATTGAAGTTGAAGTAGTACAGCGAAACTCGAAGGAAGTCAATTTTAATGGGAATTATAAAGAGATTTGACATTATAACGTAATTTGCCTATTCAACATGTTTGTTCTAATGGTTCTACACTATATTTATTACGCATAACCTAATTAAGAATTTTAGCAAAATTCAAACCATAGTATTTGCTTTGTCACTGTGTTAAGTAAAAAATTTTTGTCGTCAAAAACACTTGAAAATATGGGTAAAAGGGTTTTTTAAGACGCTGAATCGATTGATGCAGTTTGTTCGAAAATAAATAGGAATTTGGTTGGGAATCTGTTGAAGTTGAAGTAGTACTGCGAAACTCGAAGGAAGTCAATTTTATTGGAAATTATAAAGAGATTTGACATTATATCGTTATTTGCCTATTCAACATGTTTGATCTAATGGTTCTACACTATATTTATCACGCATAACCTAATTAAGAATTTTAGCAAAATTTAAACCATAGTATTTGCTTTGTCACTGTGTTAAGTAAAAAATTTTTGTCGTCAAAAACACTTGAAAATAAGGGTAAAAGGGTTTTTAAAGACGCTGAATCGATTGATGCAATATGTTCGTAAATAGGAATTGTATATCATAGAGAAATCTGGTTGGGAAACTATTGAAGTTGAAGTAGTACTGCGAAACTCGAAGGAAGTCAATTTTAATGGGAATTATAAAGAGATTTGACATTATAAAGTAATTTTCCTATTCAACATGTTTGATCTAATGGTTCTACACTATATTTATCACGCATAACCTAATTAAGAATTTTAGCAAAATTCAAACCATAGTATTTGCTTTGTCACTGTGTTAAGTAAAAAATTTTTGTCGTCAAAAACACTTGAAAATATGGGTAAAAGGGTTTTTTAAGACGCTGAATCGATTGATGCAGTTTGTTCGTTAATATAGAAATTTGGTTGGGAATCTATTGAAGTTGAAGTAGTACAGCGAAACTCGAAGGAAGTCAATTTTGATGGGAATTATGAAGAGATTTGACATTATAACGTAATTTGCCTATTCAACATGTTTGTTCTAATGGTTTTACACTATATTTATTACGCATAACCTAATTAAGAATTTTAGCAAAATTCAAACCATAGTATTTGCTTTGTCACTGTGTTAAGTAAAAAATTTTTGTCGTCAAAAACACTTGAAAATATGGGTAAAAGGGTTTTTTAACACGCTGAATCGATTGATGCAGTTTGTTCGAAAATATAGGAATTTGGTTGGGAATCTGTTGAAGTTGAAGTAGTACTGCGAAACTCGAAGGAAGTCAATTTTAATGGGAATTATAAAGAGATTTGACATTATAAAGTAATTTTCCTATTCAACATGTTTGATCTAATGGTTCTACACTATATTTATCACGCATAACCTAATTAAGAATTTTAGCAAAATTCAAACCATAGTATTTGCTTTGTCACTGTGTTAAGTAAAAAATTTTTGTCGTCAAAAACACTTGAAAATATGGGTAAAAGGGTTTTTTAAGACGCTGAATCGATTGATGCAGTTTGTTCGTAAATATAGAAATTTGGTTGGGAATCTATTGAAGTTGAAGTAGTACAGCGAAACTCGAAGGAAGTCAATTTTGATGGGAATTATGAAGAGATTTGACATTATAACGTAATTTGCCTATTCAACATGTTTGTTCTAATGGTTTTACACTATATTTATTACGCATAACCTAATTAAGAATTTTAGCAAAATTCAAACCATAGTATTTGCTTTGTCACTGTGTTAAGTAAAAAATTTTTGTCGTCAAAAACACTTGAAAATATGGGTAAAAGGGTTTTTTAAGACGCTGAATCGATTGATGCAGTTTGTTCGTTAATATAGAAATTTGGTTGGGAATCTATTGAAGTTGAAGTAGTACAGCGAAACTCGAAGGAAGTCAATTTTGATGGGAATTATGAAGAGATTTGACATTATAACGTAATTTGCCTATTCAACATGTTTGTTCTAATGGTTTTACACTATATTTATTACGCATAACCTAATTAAGAATTTTAGCAAAATTCAAACCATAGTATTTGCTTTGTCACTGTGTTAAGTAAAAAATTTTTGTCGTCAAAAACACTTGAAAATATGGGTAAAAGGGTTTTTTAAGACGCTGAATCGATTGATGCAGTTTGTTCGAAAATATAGGAATTTGGTTGGGAATCTGTTGAAGTTGAAGTAGTACTGCGAAACTCGAAGGAAGTCAATTTTATTGGAAATTATAAAGAGATTTGACATTATATCGTTATTTGCCTATTCAACATGTTTGATCTAATGGTTCTACACTATATTTATCACGCATAACCTAATTAAGAATTTTAGCAAAATTCAAACCATAGTATTTGCTTTGTCACTGTGTTAAGTAAAAAATTTTTGTCGTCAAAAACACTTGAAAATATGGGTAAAAGGGTTTTTAAGACGCTGAATCGATTGATGCAGTTTGTTCGTTAATATAGAAATTTGGTTGGGAATCTATTGAAGTTGAAGTAGTACAGCGAAACTCGAAGGAAGTCAATTTTGATGGGAATTATGAAGAGATTTGACATTATAACGTAATTTGCCTATTCAACATGTTTGTTCTAATGGTTTTACACTATATTTATTACGCATAACCTAATTAAGAATTTTAGCAAAATTCAAACCATAGTATTTGCTTTGTCACTGTGTTAAGTAAAAAATTTTTGTCGTCAAAAACACTTGAAAATATGGGTAAAAGGGTTTTTTAAGACGCTGAATCGATTGATGCAGTTTGTTCGAAAATATAGGAATTTGGTTGGGAATCTGTTGAAGTTGAAGTAGTACTGCGAAACTCGAAGGAAGTCAATTTTATTGGAAATTATAAAGAGATTTGACATTATATCGTTATTTGCCTATTCAACATGTTTGATCTAATGGTTCTACACTATATTTATCACGCATAACCTAATTAAGAATTTTAGCAAAATTCAAACCATAGTATTTGCTTTGTCACTGTGTTAAGTAAAAAATTTTTGTCGTCAAAAACACTTGAAAATATGGGTAAAAGGGTTTTTTAAGACGCTGAATCGATTGATGCAGTTTGTTCGTTAATATAGAAATTTGGTTGGGAATCTATTGAAGTTGAAGTAGTACAGCGAAACTCGAAGGAAGTCAATTTTGATGGGAATTATAAAGAGATTTGACATTATAACGTTATTTGCCTATTCAACATGTTTGTTCTAATGGTTCTACACTATATTTATTACGCATAACCTAATTAAGAATTTTAGCAAAATTCAAACCATAGTATTTGCTTTGTCACTGTGTTAAGTAAAAAATTTTTGTCGTCAAAAACACTTGAAAATATGGGTAAAAGGGTTTTTTAAGACGCTGAATCGATTGATGCAGTTTGTTCGTTAATATAGAAATTTGGTTGGGAATCTATTGAAGTTGAAGTAGTACAGCGAAACTCGAAGGAAGTCAATTTTGATGGGAATTATGAAGAGATTTGACATTATAACGTAATTTGCCTATTCAACATGTTTGTTCTAATGGTTTTACACTATATTTATTACGCATAACCTAATTAAGAATTTTAGCAAAATTCAAACCATAGTATTTGCTTTGTCACTGTGTTAAGTAAAAAATTTTTGTCGTCAAAAACACTTGAAAATAAGGGTAAAAGGGTTGATTAAGACGCTGAATCGATTGATGCAGTTTGTTCGTAAATATAGAAATTTGGTTGGGAATCTATTAAAGTTGAAGTAGTACAGCGAAACTCGAAGGAAGTCAATTTTATTGGGAATTATAAAGAGATTTGACATTATAACATAATTTTCCTCTTCAACATTTTTGATCTAATGGTTCTACACTATATTTATCACGCATAACCTAATTAATAATTTTAGCAAAATTTAAACCATAGTATTTGCTTTGTCACTGTGTTAAGTAAAAAATTTTTGTCGTCAAAAACACTTGAAAATATGGGTAAAAGGGTTTTTTAAGACGCTGAATCGATTGATGCAGTTTGTTCGAAAATATAGGAATTTGGTTGGGAATCTGTTGAAGTTGAAGTAGTACTGCGAAACTCGAAGGAAGTCAATTTTATTGGAAATTATAAAGAGATTTGACATTATATCGTTATTTGCCTATTCAACATGTTTGATCTAATGGTTCTACACTATATTTATTACGCATAACCTAATTAAGAATTTTAGCAAAATTCAAACCATAGTATTTGCTTTGTCACTGTGTTAAGTAAAAAATTTTTGTCGTCAAAAACACTTGAAAATATGGGTAAAAGGGTTTTTTAAGACGCTGAATCGATTGATGCAGTTTGTTCGTTAATATAGAAATTTGGTTGGGAATCTATTGAAGTTGAAGTAGTACAGCGAAACTCGAAGGAAGTCAATTTTGATGGGAATTATAAAGAGATTTGACATTATAACGTAATTTGCCTATTCAACATGTTTGTTCTAATGGTTCTACACTATATTTATTACGCATAACCTAATTAAGAATTTTAGCAAAATTCAAACCATAGTATTTGCTTTGTCACTGTGTTAAGTAAAAAATTTTTGTCGTCAAAAACACTTGAAAATATGGGTAAAAGGGTTTTTTAAGACGCTGAATCGATTGATGCAGTTTGTTCGAAAATATAGGAATTTGGTTGGGAATCTGTTGAAGTTGAAGTAGTACTGCGAAACTCGAAGGAAGTCAATTTTATTGGAAATTATAAAGAGATTTGACATTATATCGTTATTTGCCTATTCAACATGTTTGATCTAATGGTTCTACACTATATTTATTACGCATAACCTAATTAAGAATTTTAGCAAAATTCAAACCATAGTATTTGCTTTGTCACTGTGTTAAGTAAAAAATTTTTGTCGTCAAAAACACTTGAAAATATGGGTAAAAGGGTTTTTAAGACGCTGAATCGATTGATCCAGTTTGTTCGTTAATATAGAAATTTGGTTGGGAATCTATTGAAGTTGAAGTAGTACAGCGAAACTCGAAGGAAGTCAATTTTGATGGGAATTATAAAGAGATTTGACATTATAACGTAATTTGCCTATTCAACATGTTTGTTCTAATGGTTCTACACTATATTTATTACGCATAACCTAATTAAGAATTTTAGCAAAATTCAAACCATAGTATTTGCTTTGTCACTGTGTTAAGTAAAAAATTTTTGTCGTCAAAAACACTTGAAAATATGGGTAAAAGGGTTTTTTAAGACGCTGAATCGATTGATGCAGTTTGTTCGAAAATATAGGAATTTGGTTGGGAATCTGTTGAAGTTGAAGTAGTACTGCGAAACTCGAAGGAAGTCAATTTTATTGGAAATTATAAAGAGATTTGACATTATATCGTTATTTGCCTATTCAACATGTTTGATCTAATGGTTCTACACTATATTTATCACGCATAACCTAATTAAGAATTTTAGCAAAATTCAAACCATAGTATTTGCTTTGTCACTGTGTTAAGTAAAAAATTTTTGTCGTCAAAAACACTTGAAAATATGGGTAAAAGGGTTTTTTAAGACGCTGAATCGATTGATGCAGTTTGTTCGTTAATATAGAAATTTGGTTCTACACTATATTTATTACGCATAACCTAATTAAGAATTTTAGCAAAATTTAAACCATAGTATTTGCTTTGTCACTGTGTTAAGTAAAAAATTTTTGTCGTCAAAAACACTTGAAAATAGGGGTAAAAGGGTTTTTTAAGACGCTGAATCGATTGATGCAGTTTGTTCGTTAATATAAAAATTTGGTTGGGAATCTATTGAAGTTGAAGTAGTACAGCGAAACTCGAAGGAAGTCAATTTTGATGGGAATTATGAAGAGATTTGACATTATAACGTAATTTGCCTATTCAACATGTTTGTTCTAATGGTTCTACACTATATTTATTACGCATAACCTAATTAAGAATTTTAGCAAAATTCAAACCATAGTATTTGCTTTGTCACTGTGTTAAGTAAAAAATTTTTGTCGTCAAAAACACTTGAAAATATGGGTAAAAGGGTTTTTTAAGACGCTGAATCGATTGATGCAGTTTGTTCGTAAATATAGAAATTTGGTTGGGAATCTATTGAAGTTGAAGTAGTACAGCGAAACTCGAAGGAAGTCAATTTTAATGGGAATTATAAAGAGATTTGACATTATAACGTTATTTGCCTATTCAACATGTTTGTTCTAATGGTTCTACACTATATTTATTACGCATAACCTAATTAAGAATTTTAGCAAAATTTAAACCATAGTATTTGCTTTGTCACTGTGTTAAGTAAAAAATTTTTGTCGTCAAAAACACTTGAAAATAGGGGTAAAAAGGTTTTTTAAGACGCTGAATCGATTGATGCAGTTTGTTCGTTAATATAGAAATTTGGTTGGGAATCTATTGAAGTTGAAGTAGTACAGCGAAACTCGAAGGAAGTCAATTTTGATGGGAATTATGAAGAGATTTGACATTATAACGTAATTTGCCTATTCAACATGTTTGATCTAATGGTTCTACACTATATTTATCACGCATAACCTAATTAAGAATTTTAGCAAAATTCAAACCATAGTATTTGCTTTGTCACTGTGTTAAGTAAAAAATTTTTGTCGTCAAAAACACTTGAAAATAAGGGTAAAAGGGTTTTTAAAGACGCTGAATCGATTGATGCATTATGTTCGTAAATAGGAAGTGTATATCATAGAGAAATCTGGTTGGGAATCTATTGAAGTTGAAGTAGTACAGCGAAACTCGAAGGAAGTCAATTTTAATGGGAATTATAAAGAGATTTGACTTTATAACATAATTTTCCTCTTCAACATTTTTGATCTAATGGTTCTACACTATATTTATCACGCATAACCTAATTAATAATTTTAGCAAAATTTAAACCATAGTATTTGCTTTGTCACTGTGTTAAGTAAAAAATTTTTGTCGTCAAAAACACTTGAAAATATGGGTAAAAGGGTTTTTTAAGACGCTGAATCGATTGATGCAGTTTGTTCGTTAATATAGAAATTTGGTTGGGAATCTATTGAAGTTGAAGTAGTACAGCGAAACTCGAAGGAAGTCAATTTTAATGGGAATTATAAAGAGATTTGACATTATAACGTTATTTGCCTATTCAACATGTTTGTTCTAATGGTTCTACACTATATTTATTACGCATAACCTAATTAAGAATTTTAGCAAAATTCAAACCATAGTATTTGCTTTGTCACTGTGTTAAGTAAAAAATTTTTGTCGTCAAAAACACTTGAAAATATGGGTAAAAGGGTTTTTTAAGACGCTGAATCGATTGATGCAGTTTGTTCGAAAATATAGGAATT
Source organism: Ophraella communa (assembly GCA_035357415.1). Taxonomy (NCBI): domain Eukaryota; kingdom Metazoa; phylum Arthropoda; class Insecta; order Coleoptera; family Chrysomelidae; genus Ophraella; species Ophraella communa. The sequence continues at coordinate 14,902,905 of CM068984.1, forward strand.
TGGTTGGGAATCTGTTGAAGTTGAAGTAGTACTGCGAAACTCGAAGGAAGTCAATTTTATTGGAAATTATAAAGAGATTTGACATTATATCGTTATTTGCCTATTCAACATGTTTGATCTAATGGTTCTACACTATATTTATTACGCATAACCTAATTAAGAATTTTAGCAAAATTCAAACCATAGTATTTGCTTTGTCACTGTGTTAAGTAAAAAATTTTTGTCGTCAAAAACACTTGAAAATATGGGTAAAAGGGTTTTTTAAGACGCTGAATCGATTGATGCAGTTTGTTCGTTAATATAGAAATTTGGTTGGGAATCTATTGAAGTTGAAGTAGTACAGCGAAACTCGAAGGAAGTCAATTTTGATGGGAATTATAAAGAGATTTGACATTATAACGTAATTTGCCTATTCAACATGTTTGTTCTAATGGTTCTACACTATATTTATTACGCATAACCTAATTAAGAATTTTAGCAAAATTCAAACCATAGTATTTGCTTTGTCACTGTGTTAAGTAAAAAATTTTTGTCGTCAAAAACACTTGAAAATATGGGTAAAAGGGTTTTTTAAGACGCTGAATCGATTGATGCAGTTTGTTCGAAAATATAGGAATTTGGTTGGGAATCTGTTGAAGTTGAAGTAGTACTGCGAAACTCGAAGGAAGTCAATTTTATTGGAAATTATAAAGAGATTTGACATTATATCGTTATTTGCCTATTCAACATGTTTGATCTAATGGTTCTACACTATATTTATTACGCATAACCTAATTAAGAATTTTAGCAAAATTCAAACCATAGTATTTGCTTTGTCACTGTGTTAAGTAAAAAATTTTTGTCGTCAAAAACACTTGAAAATATGGGTAAAAGGGTTTTTTAAGACGCTGAATCGATTGATGCAGTTTGTTCGTAAATAGGAAGTGTATATCATAGAGAAATCTGGTTGGGAATCTATTGAAGTTGAAGTAGTACAGCGAAACTCGAAGGAAGTCAATTTTAATGGGAATTATAAAGAGATTTGACATTATAAAGTAATTTTCCTATTCAACATGTTTGATCTAATGGTTCTACACTATATTTATCACGCATAACCTAATTAAGAATTTTAGCAAAATTCAAACCATAGTATTTGCTTTGTCACTGTGTTAAGTAAAAAATTTTTGTCGTCAAAAACACTTGAAAATATGGGTAAAAGGGTTTTTTAAGACGCTGAATCGATTGATGCAGTTTGTTCGTTAATATAGAAATTTGGTTGGGAATCTATTGAAGTTGAAGTAGTACAGCGAAACTCGAAGGAAGTCAATTTTGATGGGAATTATAAAGAGATTTGACATTATAACGTAATTTGCCTATTCAACATGTTTGTTCTAATGGTTCTACACTATATTTATTACGCATAACCTAATTAAGAATTTTAGCAAAATTCAAACCATAGTATTTGCTTTGTCACTGTGTTAAGTAAAAAATTTTTGTCGTCAAAAACACTTGAAAATATGGGTAAAAGGTTTTTTAAGACGCTGAATCGATTGATGCAGTTTGTTCGAAAATATAGGAATTTGGTTGGGAATCTGTTGAAGTTGAAGTAGTACTGCGAAACTCGAAGGAAGTCAATTTTATTGGAAATTATAAAGAGATTTGACATTATATCGTTATTTGCCTATTCAACATGTTTGATCTAATGGTTCTACACTATATTTATCACGCATAACCTAATTAAGAATTTTAGCAAAATTCAAACCATAGTATTTGCTTTGTCACTGTGTTAAGTAAAAAATTTTTGTCGTCAAAAACACTTGAAAATATGGGTAAAAGGGTTTTTTAAGACGCTGAATCGATTGATGCAGTTTGTTCGTTAATATAGAAATTTGGTTGGGAATCTATTGAAGTTGAAGTAGTACAGCGAAACTCGAAGGAAGTCAATTTTGATGGGAATTATAAAGAGATTTAACATTATAACGTTATTTGCCTATTCAACATGTTTGTTCTAATGGTTCTACACTATATTTATTACGCATAACCTAATTAAGAATTTTAGCAAAATTCAAACCATAGTATTTGCTTTGTCACTGTGTTAAGTAAAAAATTTTTGTCGTCAAAAACACTTGAAAATATGGGTAAAAGGGTTTTTAAGACGCTGAATCGATTGATGCAGTTTGTTCGAAAATATAGGAATTTGGTTGGGAATCTGTTGAAGTTGAAGTAGTACTGCGAAACTCGAAGGAAGTCAATTTTATTGGAAATTATAAAGAGATTTGACATTATATCGTTATTTGCCTATTCAACATGTTTGATCTAATGGTTCTACACTATATTTATCACGCATAACCTAATTAAGAATTTTAGCAAAATTTAAACCATAGTATTTGCTTTGTCACTGTGTTAAGTAAAAAATTTTTGTCGTCAAAAACACTTGAAAATATAGGTAAAAGGGTTTCGAAAGACGCTGAATCGATTGATGCAGTTTGTTCGTAAATAGAGAAATTTGGTTGGGAATCTATTGAAGTTGAAGTAGTACAGCGAAACTCGAAGGAAGTCAATTTTGATGGGAATTATAAAGAGATTTGACATTATAACGTTATTTGCCTATTCAACATGTTTGTTCTAATGGTTCTACACTATATTTATTACGCATAACCTAATTAAGAATTTTAGCAAAATTCAAACCATAGTATTTGCTTTGTCACTGTGTTAAGTAAAAAATTTTTGTCGTCAAAAACACTTGAAAATAGGGGTAAAAGGGTTTTTTAAGACGCTGAATCGATTGATGCAGTTTGTTCGTTAATATAGAAATTTGGTTGGGAATCTATTGAAGTTGAAGTAGTACAGCGAAACTCGAAGGAAGTCAATTTTAATGGGAATTATAAAGAGATTTGACATTATAAAGTAATTTTCCTATTCAACATGTTTGATCTAATGGTTCTACACTATATTTATCACGCATAACCTAATTAAGAATTTTAGCAAAATTCAAACCATAGTATTTGCTTTGTCACTGTGTTAAGTAAAAAATTTTTGTCGTCAAAAACACTTGAAAATATGGGTAAAAGGGTTTTTTAAGACGCTGAATCGATTGATGCAGTTTGTTCGTTAATATAGAAATTTGGTTGGGAATCTATTGAAGTTGAAGTAGTACAGCGAAACTCGAAGGAAGTCAATTTTGATGGGAATTATAAAGAGATTTGACATTATAACGTTATTTGCCTATTCAACATGTTTGTTCTAATGGTTCTACACTATATTTATTACGCATAACCTAATTAAGAATTTTAGCAAAATTCAAACCATAGTATTTGCTTTGTCACTGTGTTAAGTAAAAAATTTTTGTCGTCAAAAACACTTGAAAATATGGGTAAAAGGGTTTTTTAAGACGCTGAATCGATTGATGCAGTTTGTTCGAAAATATAGGAATTTGGTTGGGAATCTGTTGAAGTTGAAGTAGTACTGCGAAACTCGAAGGAAGTCAATTTTATTGGAAATTATAAAGAGATTTGACATTATATCGTTATTTGCCTATTCAACATGTTTGATCTAATGGTTTTACACTATATTTATTACGCATAACCTAATTAAGAATTTTAGCAAAATTCAAACCATAGTATTTGCTTTGTCACTGTGTTAAGTAAAAAATTTTTGTCGTCAAAAACACTTGAAAATAGGGGTAAAAGGGTTTTTTAAGACGCTGAATCGATTGATGCAGTTTGTTCGTTAATATAGAAATTTGGTTCTACACTATATTTATTACGCATAACCTAATTAAGAATTTTAGCAAAATTTAAACCATAGTATTTGCTTTGTCACTGTGTTAAGTAAAAAATTTTTGTCGTCAAAAACACTTGAAAATAGGGGTAAAAGGGTTTTTTAAGACGCTGAATCGGTTGATGCAGTTTGTTAGTAAATAAAGAAATTTGGTTGGGAATCTATTGAAGTTGAAGTAGTACAGCGAAACTCAAAGGAAGTGAATTTTTATGGGAATTATAAAGAGATTTAACATTATAACGTTATTTGCCTATTCAACATGTTTGTTCTAATGGTTCTACACTATATTTATTACGCATAACCTAATTAAGAATTTTAGCAAAATTTAAACCATAGTATTTGCTTTGTCACTGTGTTAAGTAAAAAATTTTTGTCGTCAAAAACACTTGAAAATAGGGGTAAAAAGGTTTTTTAAGACGCTGAATCGATTGATGCAGTTTGTTCGTTAATATAGAAATTTGGTTGGGAATCTATTGAAGTTGAAGTAGTACAGCGAAACTCGAAGGAAGTCAATTTTGATGGGAATTATAAAGAGATTTGACATTATAACGTAATTTGCCTATTCAACATGTTTGTTCTAATGGTTCTACACTATATTTATTACGCATAACCTAATTAAGAATTTTAGCAAAATTCAAACCATAGTATTTGCTTTGTCACTGTGTTAAGTAAAAAATTTTTGTCGTCAAAAACACTTGAAAATATGGGTAAAAGGGTTTTTTAAGACGCTGAATCGATTGATGCAGTTTGTTCGTTAATATAGAAATTTGGTTGGGAATCTATTGAAGTTGAAGTAGTACAGCGAAACTCGAAGGAAGTCAATTTTGATGGGAATTATAAAGAGATTTGACATTATAACGTAATTTGCCTATTCAACATGTTTGTTCTAATGGTTCTACACTATATTTATTACGCATAACCTAATTAAGAATTTTAGCAAAATTCAAACCATAGTATTTGCTTTGTCACTGTGTTAAGTAAAAAATTTTTGTCGTCAAAAACACTTGAAAATATGGGTAAAAGGGTTTTTTAAGACGCTGAATCGATTGATGCAGTTTGTTCGTTAATATAGAAATTTGGTTGGGAATCTATTGAAGTTGAAGTAGTACAGCGAAACTCGAAGGAAGTCAATTTTGATGGGAATTATAAAGAGATTTGACATTATAACGTTATTTGCCTATTCAACATGTTTGATCTAATGGTTCTACACTATATTTATTACGCATAACCTAATTAAGAATTTTAGCAAAATTCAAACCATAGTATTTGCTTTGTCACTGTGTTAAGTAAAAAATTTTTGTCGTCAAAAACACTTGAAAATATGGGTAAAAGGGTTTTTTAAGACGCTGAATCGATTGATGCAGTTTGTTCGTAAATATAGAAATTTGGTTGGGAATCTATTGAAGTTGAAGTAGTACTGCGAAACTCGAAGGAAGTCAATTTTATTGGAAATTATAAAGAGATTTGACATTATAACGTTATTTTCCTATTTAACATGTTTGATTTAATGGTTCTACAATATATTTATCACGCATAACCTAATTAAGAATTTTAGCAAAATTCAAACCATAGTATTTGCTTTGTCACTGTGTTAAGTAAAAAATTTTTTTCGTCAAAAACACTTGAAAATATAGGTAAAAGGGTTTTTTAAGACGCTGAATCGATTGATGCAGTTTGTTCGTTAATATAGAAATTTGGTTGGGAATCTATTGAAGTTGAAGTAGTACAGCGAAACTCGAAGGAAGTCAATTTTGATGGGAATTATGAAGAGATTTTACATTATATCGTTATTTGCCTATTCAACATGTTTGATCTAATGGTTCTACACTATATTTATTACGCATAACCTAATTAAGAATTTTAGCAAAATTCAAACCATAGTATTTGCTTTGTCACTGTGTTAAGTAAAAAATTTTTGTCGTCAAAAACACTTGAAAATATGGGTAAAAGGGTTTTTTAAGACGCTGAATCGATTGATGCAGTTTGTTCGTTAATATAGAAATTTGGTTGGGAATCTATTGAAGTTGAAGTAGTACAGCGAAACTCGAAGGAAGTCAATTTTGATGGGAATTATAAAGAGATTTGACATTATAACGTAATTTGCCTATTTAACATGTTTGTTCTAATGGTTCTACACTATATTTATTACGCATAACCTAATTAAGAATTTTAGCAAAATTCAAACCATAGTATTTGCTTTGTCACTGTGTTAAGTAAAAAATTTTTGTCGTCAAAAACACTTGAAAATATGGGTAAAAGGGTTTTTTAAGACGCTGAATCGATTGATGCAGTTTGTTCGAAAATATAGGAATTTGGTTGGGAATCTGTTGAAGTTGAAGTAGTACTGCGAAACTCGAAGGAAGTCAATTTTATTGGAAATTATAAAGAGATTTGACATTATATCGTTATTTGCCTATTCAACATGTTTGATCTAATGGTTCTACACTATATTTATCACGCATAACCTAATTAAGAATTTTAGCAAAATTCAAACCATAGTATTTGCTTTGTCACTGTGTTAAGTAAAAAATTTTTGTCGTCAAAAACACTTGAAAATATGGGTAAAAGGGTTTTTTAAGACGCTGAATCGATTGATGCAGTTTGTTCGTAAATATAGAAATTTGGTTGGGAATCTATTGAAGTTGAAGTAGTACAGCGAAACTCGAAGGAAGTCAATTTTGATGGGAATTATAAAGAGATTTGACATTATAACGTAATTTGCCTATTCAACATGTTTGTTCTAATGGTTTTACACTATATTTATTACGCATAACCTAATTAAGAATTTTAGCAAAATTCAAACCATAGTATTTGCTTTGTCACTGTGTTAAGTAAAAAATTTTTGTCGTCAAAAACACTTGAAAATATGGGTAAAAGGGTTTTTTAAGACGCTGAATCGATTGATGCAGTTTGTTCGAAAATAAATAGGATTAAGGATAATAAAAAACTCTTCGTTTTAACAAAACTTCCAATATTTATTAAAAAATTGCTTTTTTAAAGGCTCAATGACAGCTGTTTCGCTATGAAGCATCGTCAGATGGACTTTCAAAAAGTAAGGGTTAGTACAATCAATTTAAATAAATAGGAATTTGGTTGGGAATCTGTTGAAGTTGAAGTAGTACTGCGAAACTCGAAGGAAGTCAATTTTATTGGAAATTATAAAGAGATTTGACATTATATCGTTATTTGCCTATTCAACATGTTTGATCTAATGGTTCTACACTATATTTATCACGCATAACCTAATTAAGAATTTTAGCAAATTTTAAACCATAGTATTTGCTTTGTCACTGTGTTAAGTAAAAAATTTTTGTCGTCAAAAACACTTGAAAACCAGGGTAAAAGGGTTTTTAAAGACGCTAAATCGATTGATGCAATATGTTCGTAAATAGGAATTGTATATCATAGAGAAATTTGGTTGGGAATCTATTGAAGTTGAAGTAGTACAGCGAAACTCAAAGGAAGTCAATTTTTATGGGAATTATAAAGAGATTTAACATTATAACGTTATTTGCCTATTCAACATGTTTGTTCTAATGGTTCTACACTATATTTATTACGCATAACCTAATTAAGAATTTTAGCAAAATTTAAACCATAGTATTTGCTTTGTCACTGTGTTAAGTAAAAAATTTTTGTCGTCAAAAACACTTGAAAATATGGGTAAAAGGGTTTTTTAAGACGCTGAATCGATTGATGCAGTTTGTTCGAAAATATAGGAATTTGGTTGGGAATCTGTTGAAGTTGAAGTAGTACTGCGAAACTCGAAGGAAGTCAATTTTATTGGAAATTATAAAGAGATTTGACATTATATCGTTATTTGCCTATTCAACATGTTTGATCTAATGGTTCTACACTATATTTATCACGCATAACCTAATTAAGAATTTTAGCAAAATTCAAACCATAGTATTTGCTTTGTCACTGTGTTAAGTAAAAAATTTTTGTCGTCAAAAACACTTGAAAATATGGGTAAAAGGGTTTTTAAGACGCTGAATCGATTGATGCAGTTTGTTCGTAAATATAGAAATTTGGTTGGGAATCTGTTGAAGTTGAAGTAGTACTGCGAAACTCGAAGGAAGTCAATTTTATTGGAAATTATAAAGAGATTTGACATTATATCGTTATTTGCCTATTCAACATGTTTGATCTAATGGTTCTACACTATATTTATCACGCATAACCTAATTAAGAATTTTAGCAAAATTTAAACCATAGTATTTGCTTTGTCACTGTGTTAAGTAAAAAATTTTTGTCGTCAAAAACACTTGAAAATAAGGGTAAAAGGGTTTTTAAAGACGCTGAATCGATTGATGCAATATGTTCGTAAATAGGAATTGTATATCATAGAGAAATCTGGTTGGGAAACTATTGAAGTTGAAGTAGTACTGCGAAACTCGAAGGAAGTCAATTTTAATGGGAATTATAAAGAGATTTGACATTATAAAGTAATTTTCCTATTCAACATGTTTGATCTAATGGTTCTACACTATATTTATCACGCATAACCTAATTAAGAATTTTAGCAAAATTCAAACCATAGTATTTGCTTTGTCACTGTGTTAAGTAAAAAATTTTTGTCGTCAAAAACACTTGAAAATATGGGTAAAAGGGTTTTTTAAGACGCTGAATCGATTGATGCAGTTTGTTCGTAAATATAGAAATTTGGTTGGGAATCTATTGAAGTTGAAGTAGTACAGCGAAACTCGAAGGAAGTCAATTTTTATGGGAATTATAAAGAGATTTGACATTATAACGTTATTTGCCTATTCAACATGTTTGTTCTAATGGTTCTACACTATATTTATTACGCATAACCTAATTAAGAATTTTAGCGAAATTTTAACCATAGTATTTGCTTTGTCACTGTGTTAAGTAAACAATTTTTGTCGTCCAAAACACTTGAAAATATGGGTAAAAGGGTTTTTTAAGACGCTGAATCAATTGATGCAGTTTGTTCGTAAATATAGAAATTTGGTTGGGAATCTATTGAAGTTGAAGTAGTACAGCGAAACTCGAAGGAAGTCAATTTTATTGGGAATTATAAAGAGATTTGACATTATAACGTTATTTGCATATTTAACATGTTTGATCTAATGGTTCTACACTATATTTATCACGCATAACCTAATTAAGAATTTTAGCAAAATTTAAACCATAGTATTTGCTTTGTCACTGTGTTAAGTAAAAAATTTTTGTCGTCAAAAACACTTGAAAATATGGGTAAAAGGGTTTTTTAAGACGCTGAATCGATTGATGCAGTTTGTTCGTAAATATAGAAATTTGGTTGGGAATCTATTGAAGTTGAAGTAGTACAGCGAAACTCGAAGGAAGTCAATTTTTATGGGAATTATAAAGAGATTTGACATTATAACGTTATTTGCCTATTCAACATGTTTGTTCTAATGGTTCTACACTATATTTATTACGCATAACCTAATTAAGAATTTTAGCAAAATTTAAACCATAGTATTTGCTTTGTCACTGTGTTAAGTAAAAATTTTTGTCGTCAAAAACACTTGAAAATATGGGTAAAAGGGTTTTTTAAGACGCTGAATCGATTGATGCAGTTTGTTCGTTAATATAGAAATTTGGTTGGGAATCTATTGAAGTTGAAGTAGTACAGCGAAACTCGAAGGAAGTCAATTTTGATGGGAATTATAAAGAGATTTGACATTATAACGTTATTTGCCTATTCAACATGTTTGTTCTAATGGTTCTACACTATATTTATTACGCATAACCTAATTAAGAATTTTAGCAAAATTCAAACCATAGTATTTGCTTTGTCACTGTGTTAAGTAAAAAATTTTTGTCGTCAAAAACACTTGAAAATATGGGTAAAAGGGTTTTTTAAGACGCTGAATCGATTGATGCAGTTTGTTCGTTAATATAGAAATTTGGTTGGGAATCTATTGAAGTTGAAGTAGTACAGCGAAACTCGAAGGAAGTCAATTTTATTGGAAATTATAAAGAGATTTGACATTATAACGTTATTTGCCTATTCAACATGTTTGATCTAATGGTTCTACACTATATTTATCACGCATAACCTAATTAAGAATTTTAGCAAAATTCAAACCATAGTATTTGCTTTGTCACTGTGTTAAGTAAAAAATTTTTGTCGTCAAAAACACTTGAAAATATGGGTAAAAGGGTTTTTTAAGACGCTGAATCGATTGATGCAATATGTTCGTAAATAGGAATTATATATCATAGAGAAATCTGGTTGGGAATCTATTGAAGTTGAAGTAGTACAGCGAAACTCAAAGGAAGTCAATTTTTATGGGAATTATAAAGAGATTTAACATTATAACGTTATTTGCCTATTCAACATGTTTGATCTAATGGTTCTACACTATATTTATCACGCATAACCTAATTAAGAATTTTAGCAAAATTCAAACCATAGTATTTGCTTTGTCACTGTGTTAAGTAAAAAATTTTTGTCGTCAAAAACACTTGAAAATATGGGTAAAAGGGTTTTTTAAGACGCTGAATCGATTGATGCAGTTTGTTCGTTAATATAGAAATTTGGTTGGGAATCTATTGAAGTTGAAGTAGTACAGCGAAACTCGAAGGAAGTCAATTTTGATGGGAATTATGAAGAGATTTGACATTATAACGTAATTTGCCTATTCAACATGTTTGTTCTAATGGTTCTACACTATATTTATTACGCATAACCTAATTAAGAATTTTAGCAAAATTCAAACCATAGTATTTGCTTTGTCACTGTGTTAAGTAAAAAATTTTTGTCGTCAAAAACACTTGAAAATATGGGTAAAAGGGTTTTTTAAGACGCTGAATCGATTGATGCAGTTTGTTAGTAAATATAGAAATTTGGTTGGGAATCTATTGAAGTTGAAGTAGTACAGCGAAACTCGAAGGAAGTCAATTTTATTGGAAATTATAAAGAGATTTGACATTATATCGTTATTTGCCTATTCAACATGTTTGATCTAATGGTTCTACACTATATTTATCACGCATAACCTAATTAAGAATTTTAGCAAAATTCAAACCATAGTATTTGCTTTGTCACTGTGTTAAGTAAAAAATTTTTGTCGTCAAAAACACTTGAAAATATGGGTAAAAGGGTTTTTAAGAACGCTGAATCGATTGATGCAGTTTGTTCATAAATATAAAAATTTGGTTGGGAATCTATTGAAGTTGAAGTAGTACAGCGAAACTCGAAGAAAGTCAATTTTATTGGGAATTATAAAGAGATTTGACATTATAACGTTATTTGCCTATTCAACATGTTTGATCTAATGGTTCTACACTATATTTATCACGCATAACCTAATTAAGAATTTTAGCAAAATTCAAACCATAGTATTTGCTTTGTCACTGTGTTAAGTAAAAAATTTTTTTCGTCAAAAACACTTGAAAATATGGGTAAAAGGGTTTTTTAAGACGCTGAATCGATTGATGCAGTTTGTTCGTAAATATAGAAATTTGGTTGGGAATCTATTGAAGTTAAAATAGTACAGCGAAACTCGAAGGAAGTCAATTTTTATGGGAATTATAAAGAGATTTGACATTATAACGTTATTTGCCTATTCAACATGTTTGTTCTAATGGTTCTACACTATATTTATTACGCATAACCTAATTAAGAATTTTAGCAAAATTCAAACCATAGTATTTGCTTTGTCACTGTGTTAAGTAAAAAATTTGTGTCGTCAAAAACACTTGAAAATATGGGTAAAAGGGTTTTTTAAGACGCTGAATCAATTGATGCAGTTTGTTCGTAAATATAGAAATTTGGTTGGGAATCTATTGAAGTTGAAGTAGTACAGCGAAACTCGAAGGAAGTCAATTTTAATGGGAATTATAAAGAGATTTGACATTATAACGTTATTTGCCTATTCAACATGTTTGTTCTAATGGTTCTACACTATATTTATTACGCATAACCTAATTAAGAATTTTAGCAAAATTTAAACCATAGTATTTGCTTTGTCACTGTGTTAAGTAAAAAATTTTTGTCGTCAAAAACACTTGAAAATATGGGTAAAAGGGTTTTTTAAGACGCTGAATCGATTGATGCAGTTTGTTCGAAAATATAGGAATTTGGTTGGGAATCTGTTGAAGTTGAAGTAGTACTGCGAAACTCGAAGGAAGTCAATTTTATTGGAAATTATAAAGAGATTTGACATTATATCGTTATTTGCCTATTCAACATGTTTGATCTAATGGTTCTACACTATATTTATCACGCATAACCTAATTAAGAATTTTAGCAAAATTCAAACCATAGTATTTGCTTTGTCACTGTGTTAAGTAAAAAATTTTTGTCGTCAAAAACACTTGAAAATATGGGTAAAAGGGTTTTTTAAGACGCTGAATCGATTGATGCAGTTTGTTCGTAAATATAGAAATTTGGTTGGGAATCTGTTGAAGTTGAAGTAGTACTGCGAAACTCGAAGGAAGTCAATTTTATTGGAAATTATAAAGAGATTTGACATTATATCGTTATTTGCCTATTCAACATGTTTGATCTAATGGTTCTACACTATATTTATCACGCATAACCTAATTAAGAATTTTAGCAAAATTTAAACCATAGTATTTGCTTTGTCACTGTGTTAAGTAAAAAATTTTTGTCGTCAAAAACACTTGAAAATATGGGTAAAAGGGTTTTTAAAGACGCTGAATCGATTGATGCAATATGTTCGTAAATAGGAATTGTATATCATAGAGAAATTTGGTTGGGAATCTATTGAAGTTGAAGTAGTACAGCGAAACTCAAAGGAAGTCAATTTTTATGGGAATTATAAAGAGATTTAACATTATAACGTTATTTGCCTATTCAACATGTTTGTTCTAATGGTTCTACACTATATTTATTACGCATAACCTAATTAAGAATTTTAGCAAAATTTAAACCATAGTATTTGCTTTGTCACTGTGTTAAGTAAAAATTTTTGTCGTCAAAAACACTTGAAAATATGGGTAAAAGGGTTTTTTAACACGCTGAATCGATTGATGCAGTTTGTTCGAAAATATAGGAATTTGGTTGGGAATCTGTTGAAGTTGAAGTAGTACTGCGAAACTCGAAGGAAGTCAATTTTATTGGAAATTATAAAGAGATTTGACATTATATCGTTATTTGCCTATTCAACATGTTTGATCTAATGGTTCTACACTATATTTATCACGCATAACCTAATTAAGAATTTTAGCAAAATTCAAACCATAGTATTTGCTTTGTCACTGTGTTAAGTAAAAAATTTTTGTCGTCAAAAACACTTGAAAATATGGGTAAAAGGGTTTTTAAGACGCTGAATCGATTGATGCAGTTTGTTAGTAAATATAGAAATTTGGTTGGGAATCTATTGAAGTTGAAGTAGTACTGCGAAACTCGAAGGAAGTCAATTTTGATGGGAATTATGAAGAGATTTTACATTATATCGTTATTTGCCTATTCAACATGTTTGATCTAATGGTTCTACACTATATTTATTACGCATAACCTAATTAAGAATTTTAGCAAAATTCAAACCATAGTATTTGCTTTGTCACTGTGTTAAGTAAAAAATTTTTGTCGTCAAAAACACTTGAAAATATGGGTAAAAGGGTTTTTTAAGACGCTGAATCGATTGATGCAGTTTGTTCGAAAATATAGGAATTTGGTTGGGAATCTGTTGAAGTTGAAGTAGTACTGCGAAACTCGAAGGAAGTCAATTTTATTGGAAATTATAAAGAGATTTGACATTATATCGTTATTTGCCTATTCAACATGTTTGATCTAATGGTTCTACACTATATTTATCACGCATAACCTAATTAAGAATTTTAGCAAAATTCAAACCATAGTATTTGCTTTGTCACTGTGTTAAGTAAAAAATTTTTGTCGTCAAAAACACTTGAAAATATGGGTAAAAGGGTTTTTTAAGACGCTGAATCGATTGATGCAGTTTGTTCGTAAATATAGAAATTTGGTTGGGAATCTATTAAAGTTAAAATAGTACAGCGAAACTCGAAGGAAGTCAATTTTTATGGGAATTATAAAGAGATTTGACATTATAACGTTATTTGCCTATTCAACATGTTTGTTCTAATGGTTCTACACTATATTTATTACGCATAACCTAATTAAGAATTTTAGCAAAATTTAAACCATAGTATTTGCTTTGTCACTGTGTTAAGTAAAAAATTTGTGTCGTCAAAAACACTTGAAAATATGGGTAAAAGGGTTTTTTAAGACGCTGAATCAATTGATGCAGTTTGTTCGAAAATATAGAAATTTGGTTGGGAATCTATTGAAGTTGAAGTAGTACTGCGAAACTCGAAGGAAGTCAATTTTATTGGAAATTATAAAGAGATTTAACATTATAACGTTATTTGCCTATTCAACATGTTTGTTCTAATGGTTCTACACTATATTTATTACGCATAACCTAATTAAGAATTTTAGCAAAATTCAAACCATAGTATTTGCTTTGTCACTGTGTTAAGTAAAAAATTTTTGTCGTCAAAAACACTTAAAAATATGGGTACAAGGGTTTTTAAGAAGTTGAATCGATTGATGCAGTTTGTTCGTAAATATAGAAATTTGGTTGGGAATCTGTTGAAGTTGAAGTAGTACTGCGAAACTCGAAGGAAGTCAATTTTATTGGAAATTATAAAGAGATTTGACATTATAACGTTATTTGCCTATTTAACATGTTTGATCTAATGGTTCTACACTATATTTATCACGCATAACCTAATTAAGAATTTTAGCAAAATTCAAACCATAGTATTTGCTTTGTCACTGTGTTAAGTAAAAAATTTTTGTCGTCAAAAACACTTGAAAATATGGGTAAAAGGGTTTTTTAAGACGCTGAATCGATTGATGCAGTTTGTTCGTAAATATAGAAATTTGGTTGGGAATCTATTGAAGTTGAAGTAGTACAGCGAAACTCGAAGGAAGTCAATTTTTATGGGAATTATAAAGAGATTTGACATTATAACGTTATTTGCCTATTCAACATGTTTGTTCTAATGGTTCTACACTATATTTATTACGCATAACCTAATTAAGAATTTTAGCAAAATTTAAACCATAGTATTTGCTTTGTCACTGTGTTAAGTAAAAAATTTTTGTCGTCAAAAACACTTGAAAATATGGGTAAAAGGGTTTTTTAAGACGCTGAATCGATTGATGCAGTTTGTTCGAAAATATAGGAATTTGGTTGGGAATCTGTTGAAGTTGAAGTAGTACTGCGAAACTCGAAGGAAGTCAATTTTATTGGAAATTATAAAGAGATTTGACATTATATCGTTATTTGCCTATTCAACATGTTTGATCTAATGGTTCTACACTATATTTATCACGCATAACCTAATTAAGAATTTTAGCAAAATTCAAACCATAGTATTTGCTTTGTCACTGTGTTAAGTAAAAAATTTTTGTCGTCAAAAACACTTGAAAATATGGGTAAAAGGGTTTTTTAAGACGCTGAATCGATTGATGCAGTTTGTTCGTTAATATAGAAATTTGGTTGGGAATCTATTGAAGTTGAAGTAGTACAGCGAAACTCGAAGGAAGTCAATTTTGATGGGAATTATGAAGAGATTTGACATTATAACGTAATTTGCCTATTCAACATGTTTGTTCTAATGGTTCTACACTATATTTATTACGCATAACCTAATTAAGAATTTTAGCAAAATTCAAACCATAGTATTTGCTTTGTCACTGTGTTAAGTAAAAAATTTTTGTCGTCAAAAACACTTGAAAATATGGGTAAAAGGGTTTTTTAAGACGCTGAATCGATTGATGCAGTTTGTTCGAAAATATAGGAATTTGGTTGGGAATCTGTTGAAGTTGAAGTAGTACTGCGAAACTCGAAGGAAGTCAATTTTATTGGAAATTATAAAGAGATTTGACATTATATCGTTATTTGCCTATTCAACATGTTTGATCTAATGGTTCTACACTATATTTATCACGCATAACCTAATTAAGAATTTTAGCAAAATTCAAACCATAGTATTTGCTTTGTCACTGTGTTAAGTAAAAAATTTTTGTCGTCAAAAACACTTGAAAATATGGGTAAAAGGGTTTTTAAAGACGCTGAATCGATTGATGCAATATGTTCGTAAATAGGAATTGTATATCATAGAGAAATCTGGTTGGGAAACTATTGAAGTTGAAGTAGTACAGCGAAACTCGAAGGAAGTCAATTTTAATGGGAATTATAAAGAGATTTGACATTATAACGTTATTTGCCTATTCAACATGTTTGTTCTAATGGTTTTACACTATATTTATTACGCATAACCTAATTAAGAATTTTAGCAAAATTCAAACCATAGTATTTGCTTTGTCACTGTGTTAAGTAAAAAATTTTTGTCGTCAAAAACACTTGAAAATATGGGTAAAAGGGTTTTTTAAGACGCTGAATCGATTGATGCAGTTTGTTCGAAAATATAGGAATTTGGTTGGGAATCTGTTGAAGTTGAAGTAGTACTGCGAAACTCGAAGGAAGTCAATTTTATTGGAAATTATAAAGAGATTTGACATTATATCGTTATTTGCCTATTCAACATGTTTGATCTAATGGTTCTACACTATATTTATCACGCATAACCTAATTAAGAATTTTAGCAAAATTCAAACCATAGTATTTGCTTTGTCACTGTGTTAAGTAAAAAATTTTTGTCGTCAAAAACACTTGAAAATATGGGTAAAAGGGTTTTTTAAGACGCTGAATCGATTGATGCAGTTTGTTCGTAAATATAGAAATTTGGTTGGGAATCTATTGAAGTTGAAGTAGTACAGCGAAACTCGAAGGAAGTCAATTTTTATGGGAATTATAAAGAGATTTGACATTATAACGTTATTTGCCTATTCAACATGTTTGTTCTAATGGTTCTACACTATATTTATTACGCATAACCTAATTAAGAATTTTAGCAAAATTTAAACCATAGTATTTGCTTTGTCACTGTGTTAAGTAAAAAATTTTTGTCGTCAAAAACACTTGAAAATATGGGTAAAAGGGTTTTTTAAGACGCTGAATCGATTGATGCAGTTTGTTCGAAAATATAGGAATTTGGTTGGGAATCTGTTGAAGTTGAAGTAGTACTGCGAAACTCGAAGGAAGTCAATTTTATTGGAAATTATAAAGAGATTTGACATTATATCGTTATTTGCCTATTCAACATGTTTGATCTAATGGTTCTACACTATATTTATCACGCATAACCTAATTAAGAATTTTAGCAAAATTCAAACCATAGTATTTGCTTTGTCACTGTGTTAAGTAAAAAATTTTTGTCGTCAAAAACACTTGAAAATATGGGTAAAAGGGTTTTTTAAGACGCTGAATCGATTGATGCAGTTTGTTCGTTAATATAGAAATTTGGTTGGGAATCTATTGAAGTTGAAGTAGTACAGCGAAACTCGAAGGAAGTCAATTTTGATGGGAATTATAAAGAGATTTTACATTATAACGTAATTTGCCTATTCAACATGTTTGTTCTAATGGTTCTACACTATATTTATTACGCATAACCTAATTAAGAATTTTAGCAAAATTCAAACCATAGTATTTGCTTTGTCACTGTGTTAAGTAAAAAATTTTTGTCGTCAAAAACACTTGAAAATATGGGTAAAAGGGTTTTTTAAGACGCTGAATCGATTGATGCAGTTTGTTCGAAAATATAGGAATTTGGTTGGGAATCTGTTGAAGTTGAAGTAGTACTGCGAAACTCGAAGGAAGTCAATTTTATTGGAAATTATAAAGAGATTTGACATTATATCGTTATTTGCCTATTCAACATGTTTGATCTAATGGTTCTACACTATATTTATCACGCATAACCTAATTAAGAATTTTAGCAAAATTCAAACCATAGTATTTGCTTTGTCACTGTGTTAAGTAAAAAATTTTTGTCGTCAAAAACACTTGAAAATATGGGTAAAAGGGTTTTTAAAGACGCTGAATCGATTGATGCAGTATGTTCGAAAATAAGAAGTGTATATCATAGAGAAATCTGGTTGGGAAACTATTGAAGTTGAAGTAGTACTGCGAAACTCGAAGGAAGTAAATTTTATTGGGAATTATAAAGAGATTTTACACAATAACGTAATTTTTCTATTCAACATGTTTGATATAATGGTTCTACACTATATTTATCACACATAACCTAATTAAGAATTTTAGCAAAATTTAAACCATAGTATTTGCTTTGTCACTGTGTTAAGTAAAAAATTTTTGTCGTCAAAAACACTTGAAAATATGGGTAAAAGGGTTTTTTAAGACGCTGAATCGATTGATGCAGTTTGTTCGTTAATATAGAAATTTGGTTGGGAATCTATTGAAGTTGAAGTAGTACAGCGAAACTCGAAGGAAGTCAATTTTGATGGGAATTATTAAGAGATTTGACATTATAACGTTATTTGCCTATTCAACATGTTTGTTCTAATGGTTCTACACTATATTTATTACGCATAACCTAATTAAGAATTTTAGCAAAATTCAAACCATAGTATTTGCTTTGTCACTGTGTTAAGTAAAAAATTTTTGTCGTCAAAAACACTTGAAAATATGGGTAAAAGGGTTTTTTAAGACGCTGAATCGATTGATGCAGTTTGTTAGTAAATATAGAAATTTGGTTGGGAATCTATTGAAGTTGAAGTAGTACTGCGAAACTCGAAGGAAGTCAATTTTATTGGAAATTATAAAGAGATTTGACATTATATCGTTATTTGCCTATTCAACATGTTTGATCTAATGGTTCTACACTATATTTATCACGCATAACCTAATTAAGAATTTTAGCAAAATTTAAACCATAGTATTTGCTTTGTCACTGTGTTAAGTAAAAAATTTTTGTCGTCAAAAACACTTGAAAATATGGGTAAAAGGGTTTTTAAGACGCTGAATCGATTGATGCAGTTTGTTCGAAAATATAGAAATTTGGTTGGGAATCTGTTGAAGTTGAAGTAGTACTGCGAAACTCGAAGGAAGTCAATTTTATTGGAAATTATAAAGAGATTTGACATTATATCGTTATTTGCCTATTCAACATGTTTGATCTAATGGTTCTACACTATATTTATCACGCATAACCTAATTAAGAATTTTAGCAAAATTTAAACCATAGTATTTGCTTTGTCACTGTGTTAAGTAAAAAATTTTTGTCGTCAAAAACACTTAAAAATATGGGTAAAAGGATTTTTTAAGACGCTAAATCGATTGATGCAGTTTGTTCGTAAATAGGAATTATATATCATAGAGAAATCTGGTTGGGAATCTATTGAAGTTGAAGTAGTACAGCGAAACTCGAAGGAAGTCAATTTTAATGGGAATTATAAAGAGATTTGACATTATAAAGTAATTTTCCTATTCAACATGTTTGATCTAATGGTTCTACACTATATTTATCACGCATAACCTAATTAAGAATTTTAGCAAAATTCAAACCATAGTATTTGCTTTGTCACTGTGTTAAGTAAAAAATTTTTGTCGTCAAAAACACTTGAAAATATGGGTAAAAGGGTTTTTTAAGACGCTGAATCGATTGATGCAGTTTGTTCGTAAATATAGAAATTTGGTTGGGAATCTATTGAAGTTGAAGTAGTACAGCGAAACTCGAAGGAAGTCAATTTTTATGGGAATTATAAAGAGATTTGACATTATAACGTTATTTGCCTATTCAACATGTTTGTTCTAATGGTTCTACACTATATTTATTACGCATAACCTAATTAAGAATTTTAGCAAAATTTAAACCATAGTATTTGCTTTGTCACTGTGTTAAGTAAAAAATTTTTGTCGTCAAAAACACTTGAAAATATGGGTAAAAGGGTTTTTTAAGACGCTGAATCGATTGATGCAGTTTGTTCGTTAATATAGAAATTTGGTTGGGAATCTATTGAAGTTGAAGTAGTACAGCGAAACTCGAAGGAAGTCAATTTTGATGGGAATTATAAAGAGATTTGACATTATAACGTAATTTGCCTATTCAACATGTTTGTTCTAATGGTTCTACACTATATTTATTACGCATAACCTAATTAAGAATTTTAGCAAAATTCAAACCATAGTATTTGCTTTGTCACTGTGTTAAGTAAAAAATTTTTGTCGTCAAAAACACTTGAAAATATGGGTAAAAGGGTTTTTTAAGACGCTGAATCGATTGATGCAGTTTGTTCGTAAATATAGAAATTTGGTTGGGAATCTATTGAAGTTGAAGTAGTACAGCGAAACTCGAAGGAAGTCAATTTTTATGGGAATTATAAAGAGATTTGACATTATAACGTTATTTGCCTATTCAACATGTTTGTTCTAATGGTTCTACACTATATTTATTACGCATAACCTAATTAAGAATTTTAGCAAAATTTAAACCATAGTATTTGCTTTGTCACTGTGTTAAGTAAAAAATTTTTGTCGTCAAAAACACTTGAAAATATGGGTAAAAGGGTTTTTTAAGACGCTGAATCGATTGATGCAGTTTGTTCGTTAATATAGAAATTTGGTTGGGAATCTATTGAAGTTGAAGTAGTACAGCGAAACTCGAAGGAAGTCAATTTTGATGGGAATTATAAAGAGATTTCACACAATAACGTAATTTTTCTATTCAACATGTTTGATATAATGGTTCTACACTATATTTATTACGCATAACCTAATTAAGAATTTTATCAAAATTCAAACCATAGTATTTTCTTTGTCACTGTGTTAAGTAAAAAATTTGTGTCGTCAAAAACACTTGAAAATAAGGGTAAAAGGGTTTTTAAAGACGCTGAATCGATTGATGCAGTTTGTTCGTTAATATAGAAATTTGGTTGGGAATCTATTGAAGTTGAAGTAGTACAGCGAAACTCGAAGGAAGTCAATTTTGATGGGAATTATGAAGAGATTTGACATTATAACGTAATTTGCCTATTCAACATGTTTGTTCTAATGGTTCTACACTATATTTATTACGCATAACCTAATTAAGAATTTTAGCAAAATTTAAACCATAGTATTTGCTTTGTCACTGTGTTAAGTAAAAAATTTTTGTCGTCAAAAACACTTGAAAATATGGGTAAAAGGGTTTTTAAGACGCTGAATCGATTGATGCAGTTTGTTCGAAAATATAGGAATTTGGTTGGGAATCTGTTGAAGTTGAAGTAGTACTGCGAAACTCGAAGGAAGTCAATTTTATTGGAAATTATAAAGAGATTTGACATTATATCGTTATTTGCCTATTCAACATGTTTGATCTAATGGTTCTACACTATATTTATCACGCATAACCTAATTAAGAATTTTAGCAAAATTTAAACCATAGTATTTGCTTTGTCACTGTGTTAAGTAAAAAATTTTTGTCGTCAAAAACACTTGAAAATATGGGTAAAAGGGTTTTTAAAGACGCTGAATCGATTGATGCAATATGTTCGTAAATAGGAATTGTATATCATAGAGAAATCTGGTTGGGAAACTATTGAAGTTGAAGTAGTACTGCGAAACTCGAAGGAAGTCAATTTTAATGGGAATTATAAAGAGATTTGACATTATAACGTTATTTTCCTATTCAACATGTTTGATCTAATGGTTCTACACTATATTTATCACGCATAACCTAATTAAGAATTTTAGCAAAATTCAAACCATAGTATTTGCTTTGTCACTGTGTTAAGTAAAAAATTTTTGTCGTCAAAAACACTTGAAAATATGGGTAAAAGGGTTTTTTAAGACGCTGAATCGATTGATGCAGTTTGTTCGAAAATATAGAAATTTGGTTGGGAATCTGTTGAAGTTGAAGTAGTACTGCGAAACTCGAAGGAAGTCAATTTTATTGGAAATTATAAAGAGATTTGACATTATAACGTTATTTGCCTATTCAACATGTTTGATCTAATGGTTCTACACTATATTTATCACGCATAACCTAATTAAGAATTTTAGCAAAATTCAAACCATAGTATTTGCTTTGTCACTGTGTTAAGTAAAAAATTTTTGTCGTCAAAAACACTTGAAAATATGGGTAAAAGGGTTTTTAAGACGCTGAATCGATTGATGCAGTTTGTTAGTAAATATAGAAATTTGGTTGGGAATCTATTGAAGTTGAAGTAGTACTGCGAAACTCGAAGGAAGTCAATTTTATTGGAAATTATAAAGAGATTTGACATTATATCGTTATTTGCCTATTCAACATGTTTGATCTAATGGTTCTACACTATATTTATCACGCATAACCTAATTAAGAATTTTAGCAAAATTTAAACCATAGTATTTGCTTTGTCACTGTGTTAAGTAAAAAATTTTTGTCATCCAAAACACTTGAAATTATGGGTAAAAGGGTTTTTAAAGACGCTGAATCGATTGATGCAATATGTTCGTAAATAGGAATTATATATCATAGAGAAATCTGGTTGGGAATCTATTGAAGTTGAAGTAGTACAGCGAAACTCGAAGGAAGTCAATTTTGATGAGAGTTATAAAGAGATTTGACATTATAACGTTATTTTCCTATTCAACATGTTTGATCTAATGGTTCTACACTATATTTATCACGCATAACCTAATTAAGAATTTTAGCAAAATTCAAACCATAGTATTTGCTTTGTCACTGTGTTAAGTAAAAAATTTTTGTCGTCAAAAACACTTGAAAATATGGGTAAAAGGGTTTTTTAAGACGCTGAATCGATTGATGCAGTTTGTTCGTAAATATAGAAATTTGGTTGGGAATCTATTGAAGTTGAAGTAGTACAGCGAAACTCGAAGGAAGTCAATTTTTATGGGAATTATAAAGAGATTTGACATTATAACGTTATTTGCCTATTCAACATGTTTGTTCTAATGGTTCTACACTATATTTATTACGCATAACCTAATTAAGAATTTTAGCAAAATTTAAACCATAGTATTTGCTTTGTCACTGTGTTAAGTAAAAAATTTTTGTCGTCAAAAACACTTGAAAATATGGGTAAAAGGGTTTTTTAAGACGCTGAATCGATTGATGCAGTTTGTTCGTTAATATAGAAATTTGGTTGGGAATCTATTGAAGTTGAAGTAGTACAGCGAAACTCGAAGGAAGTCAATTTTGATGGGAATTATAAAGAGATTTGACATTATAACGTAATTTGCCTATTCAACATGTTTGTTCTAATGGTTTTACACTATATTTATTACGCATAACCTAATTAAGAATTTTAGCAAAATTCAAACCATAGTATTTGCTTTGTCACTGTGTTAAGTAAAAAATTTTTGTCGTCAAAAACACTTGAAAATATGGGTAAAAGGGTTTTTTAAGACGCTGAATCGATTGATGCAGTTTGTTCATAAATATAGAAATTTGGTTGGGAATCTATTGAAGTTGAAGTAGTACAGCGAAACTCGAAGAAAGTCAATTTTATTGGGAATTATAAAGAGATTTGACATTATAACGTTATTTGCCTATTCAACATGTTTGTTCTAATGGTTCTACACTATATTTATTACGCATAACCTAATTAAGAATTTTAGCAAAATTTAAACCATAGTATTTGCTTTGTCACTGTGTTAAGTAAAAAATTTTTGTCGTCAAAAACACTTGAAAATCAGGGTAAAAGGGTTTTTAAAGACGCTGAATCGATTGATGCAATATGTTCGTAAATAGGAATTGTATATCATAGAGAAATCTGGTTGGGAAACTATTGAAGTTGAAGTAGTACTGCGAAACTCGAAGGAAGTCAATTTTATTGGAAATTATAAAGAGATTTGACATTATAACGTTATTTGCCTATTTAACATGTTTGTTCTAATGGTTCTACACTATATTTATCACACATAACCTAATTAAGAATTTTAGCAAAATTCAAACCATAGTATTTGCTTTGTCACTGTGTTAAGTAAAAAATTTTTGTCGTCAAAAACACTTGAAAATATGGGTAAAAGGGTTTTTTAAGACGCTGAATCGATTGATGCAGTTTGTTCGTAAATATAGAAATTTGGTTGGGAATCTATTGAAGTTGAAGTAGTACAGCGAAACTCGAAGGAAGTCAATTTTGATGGGAATTATAAAGAGATTTGACATTATAACGTAATTTGCCTATTCAACATGTTTGTTCTAATGGTTCTACACTATATTTATTACGCATAACCTAATTAAGAATTTTAGCAAAATTCAAACCATAGTATTTGCTTTGTCACTGTGTTAAGTAAAAAATTTTTGTCGTCAAAAACACTTGAAAATATGGGTAAAAGGGTTTTTTAAGACGCTGAATCGATTGATGCAGTTTGTTCGAAAATATAGGAATTTGGTTGGGAATCTGTTGAAGTTGAAGTAGTACTGCGAAACTCGAAGGAAGTCAATTTTATTGGAAATTATAAAGAGATTTGACATTATATCGTTATTTGCCTATTCAACATGTTTGATCTAATGGTTCTACACTATATTTATCACGCATAACCTAATTAAGAATTTTAGCAAAATTTAAACCATAGTATTTGCTTTGTCACTGTGTTAAGTAAAAAATTTTTGTCGTCAAAAACACTTGAAAATATGGGTAAAAGGGTTTTTTTGAGACGCTGAATCGATTGATGCAATATGTTCGTAAATAGGAATTGTATATCATAGAGAAATTTGGTTGGGAATCTATTGAAGTTGAAGTACTACTGCGAAACTCGAGGGAAGTCAATTTTATTGGGAATTATAAAGAGATTTGACATTATAACATAATTTTCCTCTTCAACATGTTTGATCTAATGGTTCTACACTATATTTATCACGCATATCCTTATTAAGAATTTTAGCAAAATTTAAACCATAGTATTTGCTTTGTCACTGTGTTAAGTAAAAAATTTTTGTCGTCAAAAACACTTGAAAATATGGGTAAAAGGGTTTTTTAAGACGCTGAATCGATTGATGCAGTTTGTTCGTAAATATAGAAATTTGGTTGGGAATCTATTGAAGTTGAAGTAGTACAGCGAAACTCGAAGGAAGTCAATTTTAATGGGAATTATAAAGAGATTTGACATTATAACGTTATTTGCCTATTCAACATGTTTGTTCTAATGGTTCTACACTATATTTATTACGCATAACCTAATTAAGAATTTTAGCAAAATTTAAACCATAGTATTTGCTTTGTCACTGTGTTAAGTAAAAAATTTTTGTCGTCAAAAACACTTGAAAATATGGGTAAAAGGGTTTTTTAAGACGCTGAATCGATTGATGCAGTTTGTTCGTTAATATAGAAATTTGGTTGGGAATCTATTGAAGTTGAAGTAGTACAGCGAAACTCGAAGGAAGTCAATTTTGATGGGAATTATAAAGAGATTTGACATTATAACGTTATTTGCCTATTCAACATGTTTGTTCTAATGGTTCTACACTATATTTATTACGCATAACCTAATTAAGAATTTTAGCAAAATTCAAACCATAGTATTTGCTTTGTCACTGTGTTAAGTAAAAAATTTTTGTCGTCAAAAACACTTGAAAATATGGGTAAAAGGGTTTTTTAAGACGCTGAATCAATTGATGCAGTTTGTTCGTAAATATAGGAATTTGGTTGGGAATCTATTGAAGTTGAAGTAGTACTGCGAAACTCGAAGAAAGTCAATTTTATTGGGAATTATAAAGAGATTTGACATTATAACGTTATTTGCCTATTCAACATGTTTGATCTAATGGTTCTACACTATATTTATCACGCATAACCTAATTAAGAATTTTAGCAAAATTCAAACCATAGTATTTGCTTTGTCACTGTGTTAAGTAAAAAATTTTTGTCGTCAAAAACACTTGAAAATATGGGTAAAAGGGTTTTTTAAGACGCTGAATCGATTGATGCAGTTTGTTCGTTAATATAGAAATTTGGTTGGGAATCTATTGAAGTTGAAGTAGTACAGCGAAACTCGAAGGAAGTCAATTTTGATGGGAATTATAAAGAGATTTGACATTATAACGTAATTTGCCTATTCAACATGTTTGTTCTAATGGTTCTACACTATATTTATTACGCATAACCTAATTAAGAATTTTAGCAAAATTCAAACCATAGTATTTGCTTTGTCACTGTGTTAAGTAAAAAATTTTTGTCGTCAAAAACACTTGAAAATATGGGTAAAAGGGTTTTTTAAGACGCTGAATCGATTGATGCAGTTTGTTCGAAAATATAGGAATTTGGTTGGGAATCTGTTGAAGTTGAAGTAGTACTGCGAAACTCGAAGGAAGTCAATTTTATTGGAAATTATAAAGAGATTTGACATTATATCGTTATTTGCCTATTCAACATGTTTGATCTAATGGTTCTACACTATATTTATCACGCATAACCTAATTAAGAATTTTAGCAAAATTTAAACCATAGTATTTGCTTTGTCACTGTGTTAAGTAAAAAATTTTTGTCGTCAAAAACACTTGAAAATATGGGTAAAAGGGTTTTTTAAGACGCTGAATCGATTGATGCAGTTTGTTCGTAAATAGGAATTGTATATCATAGAGAAATCTGGTTGGGAAACTATTGAAGTTGAAGTAGTACTGCGAAACTCGAAGGAAGTCAATTTTATTGGAAATTATAAAGAGATTTGACATTATAAAGTAATTTTTCCATTCAACATGTTTGATCTAATGGTTCTACACTATATTTATCACGCATAACCTAATTAAGAATTTTAACAAAATTCAAACCATAGTATTTGCTTTGTCACTGTGTTAAGTAAAGAATTTTTTTCGTCAAAAACACTTAAAAATATGGGTAAAAGGGTTTTTCAAGACGCTGAATCGATTGATGCAGTTTGTTCGTAAATATAGAAATTTGGTTGGAAATCTATTGAAGTTGAAGTAGTACAGCGAAACTCGAAGGAAGTCAATTTTAATGGGAATTATAAAGAGATTTGACATTATAACGTTATTTGCCTATTCAACATGTTTGTTCTAATGGTTCTACACTATATTTATTACGCATACCCTAATTAAGAATTTTAGCGAAATTTAAACCATAGTATTTGCTTTGTCACTGTGTTAAGTAAAAAATTTTTGTCGTCAAAAACACTTGAAAATATGGGTAAAAGGGTTTTTTAAGACGCTGAATCGATTGATGCAGTTTGTTCGAAAATATAGGAATTTGGTTGGGAATCTGTTGAAGTTGAAGTAGTACAGCGAAACTCGAAGGAAGTCAATTTTATTGGGAATTATAAAGAGATTTAACATTATAACGTTATTTGCCTATTCAACATGTTTGATCTAATGGTTCTACACTATATTTATCACGCATAACCTAATTAAGAATTTTAGCAAAATTCAAACCATAGTATTTGCTTTGTCACTGTGTTAAGTAAAAAATTTTTGTCGTCAAAAACACTTGAAAATATGGGTAAAAGGGTTTTTTAAGACGCTGAATCGATTGATGCAGTTTGTTAGTAAATATAGAAATTTGGTTGGGAATCTATTGAAGTTGAAGTAGTACTGCGAAACTCGAAGGAAGTCAATTTTATTGGAAATTATAAAGAGATTTGACATTATATCGTTATTTGCCTATTCAACATGTTTGATCTAATGGTTCTACACTATATTTATCACGCATAACCTAATTAAGAATTTTAGCAAAATTTAAACCATAGTATTTGCATTGTCACTGTGTTAAGTAAAAAATTTTTGGCGTCAAAAACACTTGAAAATATGGGTAAAAGGGTTTT
Source organism: Ophraella communa (assembly GCA_035357415.1). Taxonomy (NCBI): domain Eukaryota; kingdom Metazoa; phylum Arthropoda; class Insecta; order Coleoptera; family Chrysomelidae; genus Ophraella; species Ophraella communa. The sequence goes on from CM068984.1 coordinate 14,930,285, forward strand.
TTAAGACGCTGAATCGATTGATGCAATATGTTCGTAAATAGGAATTGTATATCATAGAGAAATCTGGTTGGGAAACTATTGAAGTTGAAGTAGTACTGCGAAACTCGAAGGAAGTCAATTTTATTGGAAATTATAAAGAGATTTGACATTATATCGTTATTTGCCTATTCAACATGTTTGATCTAATGGTTCTACACTATATTTATCACGCATAACCTAATTAAGAATTTTAGCAAAATTCAAACCATAGTATTTGCTTTGTCACTGTGTTAAGTAAAAAATTTTTGTCGTCAAAAACACTTGAAAATATGGGTAAAAGGGTTTTTTAAGACGCTGAATCGATTGATGCAGTTTGTTCGTAAATATAGAAATTTGGTTGGGAATCTATTGAAGTTGAAGTAGTACAGCGAAACTCGAAGGAAGTCAATTTTTATGGGAATTATAAAGAGATTTGACATTATAACGTTATTTGCCTATTCAACATGTTTGTTCTAATGGTTCTACACTATATTTATTACGCATAACCTAATTAAGAATTTTAGCAAAATTTAAACCATAGTATTTGCTTTGTCACTGTGTTAAGTAAAAAATTTTTGTCGTCAAAAACACTTGAAAATATGGGTAAAAGGGTTTTTTAACACGCTGAATCGATTGATGCAGTTTGTTCGAAAATATAGGAATTTGGTTGGGAATCTGTTGAAGTTGAAGTAGTACTGCGAAACTCGAAGGAAGTCAATTTTATTGGAAATTATAAAGAGATTTGACATTATATCGTTATTTGCCTATTCAACATGTTTGATCTAATGGTTCTACACTATATTTATCACGCATAACCTAATTAAGAATTTTAGCAAAATTCAAACCATAGTATTTGCTTTGTCACTGTGTTAAGTAAAAAATTTTTGTCGTCAAAAACACTTGAAAATATGGGTAAAAGGGTTTTTTAAGACGCTGAATCGATTGATGCAGTTTGTTCGTAAATATAGAAATTTGGTTGGGAATCTATTGAAGTTGAAGTAGTACAGCGAAACTCGAAGGAAGTCAATTTTATTGGGAATTATAAAGAGATTTGACATTATAACGTTATTTGCCTATTCAACATGTTTGATCTAATGGTTCTACACTATATTTATCACGCATAACCTAATTAAGAATTTTAGCAAAATTCAAACCATAGTATTTGCTTTGTCACTGTGTTAAGTAAAAAATTTTTGTCGTCAAAAACACTTGAAAATATGGGTAAAAGGGTTTTTTAAGACGCTGAATCGATTGATGCAGTTTGTTCGAAAATATAGGAATTTGGTTGGGAATCTGTTGAAGTTGAAGTAGTACTGCGAAACTCGAAGGAAGTCAATTTTATTGGAAATTATAAAGAGATTTGACATTATATCGTTATTTGCCTATTCAACATGTTTGATCTAATGGTTCTACACTATATTTATCACGCATAACCTAATTAAGAATTTTAGCAAAATTCAAACCATAGTATTTGCTTTGTCACTGTGTTAAGTAAAAAATTTTTGTCGTCAAAAACACTTGAAAATATGGGTAAAAGGGTTTTTTAAGACGCTGAATCGATTGATGCAGTTTGTTCGTAAATATAGAAATTTGGTTGGGAATCTATTGAAGTTGAAGTAGTACAGCGAAACTCGAAGGAAGTCAATTTTTATGGGAATTATAAAGAGATTTGACATTATAACGTTATTTGCCTATTCAACATGTTTGTTCTAATGGTTCTACACTATATTTATTACGCATAACCTAATTAAGAATTTTAGCAAAATTTAAACCATAGTATTTGCTTTGTCACTGTGTTAAGTAAAAAATTTTTGTCGTCAAAAACACTTGAAAATATGGGTAAAAGGGTTTTTTAAGACGCTGAATCGATTGATGCAGTTTGTTCGTTAATATAGAAATTTGGTTGGGAATCTATTGAAGTTGAAGTAGTACAGCGAAACTCGAAGGAAGTCAATTTTGATGGGAATTATAAAGAGATTTGACATTATAACGTAATTTGCCTATTCAACATGTTTGTTCTAATGGTTCTACACTATATTTATTACGCATAACCTAATTAAGAATTTTAGCAAAATTTAAACCATAGTATTTGCTTTGTCACTGTGTTAAGTAAAAAATTTTTGTCGTCAAAAACACTTGAAAATATAGGTAAAAGGGTTTTTTAAGACGCTGAATCGATTGATGCAGTTTGTTCCAAAATATAGAAATTTGGTTGGGAATCTGTTGAAGTTGAAGTAGTACAGCGAAACTCGAAGGAAGTCAATTTTAATGCGAATTATAAAGAGATTTGACATTATAACGTTATTTGCCTATTCAACATGTTTGTTCTAATGGTTCTACACTATATTTATTACGCATAACCTAATTAAGAATTTTAGCAAAATTCAAACCATAGTATTTGCTTTGTCACTGTGTTAAGTAAAAAATTTGTGTCGTCAAAAACACTTGAAAATATGGGTAAAAGGGTTTTTTAAGACGCTGAATCAATTGATGCAGTTTGTTCGTAAATATAGAAATTTGGTTGGGAATCTATTGAAGTTGAAGTAGTACAGCGAAACTCGAAGGAAGTCAATTTTATTGGGAATTATAAAGAGATTTGACATTATAACGTTATTTGCATATTTAACATGTTTGTTCTAATGGTTCTACACTATATTTATTACGCATAACCTAATTAAGAATTTTAGCAAAATTTAAACCATAGTATTTGCTTTGTCACTGTGTTAAGTAAAAAATTTTTGTCGTCAAAAACACTTGAAAATATGGGTAAAAGGGTTTTTTAAGACGCTGAATCGATTGATGCAGTTTGTTCGAAAATATAGGAATTTGGTTGGGAATCTGTTGAAGTTGAAGTAGTACTGCGAAACTCGAAGGAAGTCAATTTTATTGGAAATTATAAAGAGATTTGACATTATATCGTTATTTGCCTATTCAACATGTTTGATCTAATGGTTCTACACTATATTTATCACGCATAACCTAATTAAGAATTTTAGCAAAATTCAAACCATAGTATTTGCTTTGTCACTGTGTTAAGTAAAAAATTTTTGTCGTCAAAAACACTTGAAAATATGGGTAAAAGGGTTTTTTAAGACGCTGAATCGATTGATGCAATATGTTCGTAAATAGGAATTGTATATCATAGAGAAATCTGGTTGGGAATCTATTGAAGTTGAAGTAGTACAGCGAAACTCGAAGGAAGTCAATTTTATTGGGAATTATAAAGAGATTTGACATTATAACGTTATTTGCCTATTCAACATGTTTGTTCTAATGGTTCTACACTATATTTATTACGCATAACCTAATTAAGAATTTTAGCAAAATTTAAACCATAGTATTTGCTTTGTCACTGTGTTAAGTAAAAAATTTTTGTCGTCAAAAACACTTGAAAATATGGGTAAAAGGGTTTTTTAAGACGCTGAATCGATTGATGCAGTTTGTTCGAAAATATAGGAATTTGGTTGGGAATCTGTTGAAGTTGAAGTAGTACTGCGAAACTCGAAGGAAGTCAATTTTATTGGAAATTATAAAGAGATTTGACATTATATCGTTATTTGCCTATTCAACATGTTTGATCTAATGGTTCTACACTATATTTATCACGCATAACCTAATTAAGAATTTTAGCAAAATTCAAACCATAGTATTTGCTTTGTCACTGTGTTAAGTAAAAAATTTTTGTCGTCAAAAACACTTGAAAATATGGGTAAAAGGGTTTTTTAAGACGCTGAATCGATTGATGCAGTTTGTTCGTAAATATAGAAATTTGGTTGGGAATCTATTGAAGTTGAAGTAGTACAGCGAAACTCGAAGGAAGTCAATTTTATTGGGAATTATAAAGAGATTTGACATTATAACGTTATTTGCCTATTCAACATGTTTGATCTAATGGTTCTACACTATATTTATCACGCATAACCTAATTAAGAATTTTAGCAAAATTTAAACCATAGTATTTGCTTTGTCACTGTGTTAAGTAAAAAATTTTTGTCGTCAAAAACACTTGAAAATATGGGTAAAAGGGTTTTTTAAGACGCTGAATCGATTGATGCAGTTTGTTCGAAAATATAGGAATTTGGTTGGGAATCTGTTGAAGTTGAAGTAGTACTGCGAAACTCGAAGGAAGTCAATTTTATTGGAAATTATAAAGAGATTTGACATTATAACGTTATTTGCCTATTCAACATGTTTGATCTAATGGTTCTACACTATATTTATCACGCATAACCTAATTAAGAATTTTAGCAAAATTCAAACCATAGTATTTGCTTTGTCACTGTGTTAAGTAAAAAATTTTTGTCGTCAAAAACACTTGAAAATATGGGTAAAAGGGTTTTTTAAGACGCTGAATCGATTGATGCAGTTTGTTCGTAAATATAGAAATTTGGTTGGGAATCTATTGAAGTTGAAGTAGTACAGCGAAACTCGAAGGAAGTCAATTTTGATGGGAATTATAAAGAGATTTGACATTATAACGTTATTTGCCTATTCAACATGTTTGTTCTAATGGTTCTACACTATATTTATTACGCATAACCTAATTAAGAATTTTAGCAAAATTTAAACCATAGTATTTGCTTTGTCACTGTGTTAAGTAAAAAATTTTTGTCGTCAAAAACACTTGAAAATATGGGTAAAAGGGTTTTTTAAGACGCTGAATCGATTGATGCAGTTTGTTCGTTAATATAGAAATTTGGTTGGGAATCTATTGAAGTTGAAGTAGTACAGCGAAACTCGAAGGAAGTCAATTTTGATGGGAATTATAAAGAGATTTGACATTATAACGTTATTTGCCTATTCAACATGTTTGTTCTAATGGTTCTACACTATATTTATTACGCATAACCTAATTAAGAATTTTAGCAAAATTCAAACCATAGTATTTGCTTTGTCACTGTGTTAAGTAAAAAATTTTTGTCGTCAAAAACACTTGAAAATATGGGTAAAAGGGTTTTTTAAGACGCTGAATCGATTGATGCAGTTTGTTCGAAAATATAGAAATTTGGTTGGGAATCTGTTGAAGTTGAAGTAGTACTGCGAAACTCGAAGGAAGTCAATTTTATTGGAAATTATAAAGAGATTTGACATTATATCGTTATTTGCCTATTCAACATGTTTGATCTAATGGTTCTACACTATATTTATCACGCATAACCTAATTAAGAATTTTAGCAAAATTCAAACCATAGTATTTGCTTTGTCACTGTGTTAAGTAAAAAATTTTTGTCGTCAAAAACACTTGAAAATATGGGTAAAAGGGTTTTTTAAGACGCTGAATCGATTGATGCAGTTTGTTCGTTAATATAGGAATTTGGTTGGGAATCTATTGAAGTTGAAGTAGTACAGCGAAACTCGAAGGAAATCAATTTTGATGGGAATTATAAAGAGATTTGACATTATATCGTTATTTGCCTATTCAACATGTTTGTTCTAATGGTTTCTCACTATATTTATTACGCATAACCTAATTAAAAATTTTAGCAAAATTCAAACCATAGTATTTGCCTTGTCACTGTGTTAAGTAAAAAATTTTTGTCGTCAAAAACACTTGAAAATATGGGTAAAAGGGTTTTTTAAGACGCTGAATCGATTGATGCAGTTTGTTCGTTAATATAGAAATTTGGTTGGGAATCTATTGAAGTTGAAGTAGTACAGCGAAACTCGAAGGAAGTCAATTTTGATGGGAATTATAAAGAGATTTAACATTATAACGTTATTTGCCTATTCAACATGTTTGTTCTAATGGTTCTACACTATATTTATTACGCATAACCTAATTAAGAATTTTAGCAAAATTCAAACCATAGTATTTGCTTTGTCACTGTGTTAAGTAAAAAATTTTTGTCGTCAAAAACACTTGAAAATATGGTAAAGAGGGTTATTAAAGAAGCTGAATCGATTGATGCAGTTTGTTCGTTTATAGAAATTTGGTTGGGAATCTATTGAAGTTGAAGTAGTACAGCGAAACTCGAAGGAAGTCAATTTTTATGGGAATTATAAAGAGATTTGACATTATAACGTTATTTGCCTATTCAACATGTTTGTTCTAATGGTTCTACACTATATTTATTACGCATAACCTAATTAAGAATTTTAGCAAAATTTAAACCATAGTATTTGCTTTGTCACTGTGTTAAGTAAAAAATTTTTGTCGTCAAAAACACTTGAAAATATGGGTAAAAGGGTTTTTTAAGACGCTGAATCGATTGATGCAGTTTGTTCGAAAATATAGGAATTTGGTTGGGAATCTGTTGAAGTTGAAGTAGTACTGCGAAACTCGAAGGAAGTCAATTTTATTGGAAATTATAAAGAGATTTGACATTATATCGTTATTTGCCTATTCAACATGTTTGATCTAATGGTTCTACACTATATTTATCACGCATAACCTAATTAAGAATTTTAGCAAAATTCAAACCATAGTATTTGCTTTGTCACTGTGTTAAGTAAAAAATTTTTGTCGTCAAAAACACTTGAAAATATGGGTAAAAGGGTTTTATAAGACGCTGAATCGATTGATGCAGTTTGTTAGTAAATATAGAAATTTGGTTGGGAATCTATTGAAGTTGAAGTAGTACAGCGAAACTCAAAGGAAGTCAATTTTTATGGGAATTATAAAGAGATTTGACATTATATCGTTATTTGCCTATTCAACATGTTTGATCTAATGGTTCTACACTATATTTATCACGCATAACCTAATTAAGAATTTTAGCAAAATTCAAACCATAGTATTTGCTTTGTCACTGTGTTAAGTAAAAAATTTTTGTCGTCAAAAACACTTGAAAATATGGGTAAAAGGGTTTTTTAAGACGCTGAATCGATTGATGCAGTTTGTTCGAAAATATAGGAATTTGGTTGGGAATCTGTTGAAGTTGAAGTAGTACTGCGAAACTCGAAGGAAGTCAATTTTATTGGAAATTATAAAGAGATTTGACATTATATCGTTATTTGCCTATTCAACATGTTTGATCTAATGGTTCTACACTATATTTATCACGCATAACCTAATTAAGAATTTTAGCAAAATTCAAACCATAGTATTTGCTTTGTCACTGTGTTAAGTAAAAAATTTTTGTCGTCAAAAACACTTGAAAATATGGGTAAAAGGGTTTTTTAAGACGCTGAATCGATTGATGCAGTTTGTTCGTAAATATAGAAATTTGGTTGGGAATCTATTGAAGTTGAAGTAGTACAGCGAAACTCGAAGGAAGTCAATTTTTATGGGAATTATAAAGAGATTTGACATTATAACGTTATTTGCCTATTCAACATGTTTGTTCTAATGGTTCTACACTATATTTATTACGCATAACCTAATTAAGAATTTTAGCAAAATTTAAACCATAGTATTTGCTTTGTCACTGTGTTAAGTAAAAAATTTTTGTCGTCAAAAACACTTGAAAATATGGGTAAAAGGGTTTTTTAAGACGCTGAATCGATTGATGCAGTTTGTTCGTTAATATAGAAATTTGGTTGGGAATCTATTGAAGTTGAAGTAGTACAGCGAAACTCGAAGGAAGTCAATTTTGATGGGAATTATAAAGAGATTTGACATTATAACGTTATTTGCCTATTCAACATGTTTGTTCTAATGGTTCTACACTATATTTATTACGCATAACCTAATTAAGAATTTTAGCAAAATTCAAACCATAGTATTTGCTTTGTCACTGTGTTAAGTAAAAAATTTTTGTCGTCAAAAACACTTGAAAATATGGGTAAAAGGGTTTTTTAAGACGCTGAATCGATTGATGCAGTTTGTTCGAAAATATAGAAATTTGGTTGGGAATCTGTTGAAGTTGAAGTAGTACTGCGAAACTCGAAGGAAGTCAATTTTATTGGAAATTATAAAGAGATTTGACATTATATCGTTATTTGCCTATTCAACATGTTTGATCTAATGGTTTTACACTATATTTATTACGCATAACCTAATTAAGAATTTTAGCAAAATTCAAACCATAGTATTTGCTTTGTCACTGTGTTAAGTAAAAAATTTTTGTCGTCAAAAACACTTGAAAATATGGGTAAAAGGGTTTTTTAAGACGCTGAATCGATTGATGCAGTTTGTTCGTTAATATAGAAATTTGGTTGGGAATCTATTGAAGTTGAAGTAGTACAGCGAAACTCGAAGGAAGTCAATTTTGATGGGAATTATAAAGAGATTTAACATTATAACGTTATTTGCCTATTCAACATGTTTGTTCTAATGGTTCTACACTATATTTATTACGCATAACCTAATTAAGAATTTTAGCAAAATTCAAACCATAGTATTTGCTTTGTCACTGTGTTAAGTAAAAAATTTTTGTCGTCAAAAACACTTGAAAATATGGGTAAAAGGGTTTTTTAAGACGCTGAATCGATTGATGCAGTTTGTTCGTTAATATAGAAATTTGGTTGGGAATCTATTGAAGTTGAAGTAGTACAGCGAAACTCGAAGGAAGTCAATTTTGATGGGAATTATAAAGAGATTTGACATTATAACGTAATTTGCCTATTCAACATGTTTGTTCTAATGGTTCTACACTATATTTATTACGCATAACCTAATTAAGAATTTTAGCAAAATTCAAACCATAGTATTTGCTTTGTCACTGTGTTAAGTAAAAAATTTTTGTCGTCAAAAACACTTGAAAATATGGGTAAAAGGGTTTTTTAAGACGCTGAATCGATTGATGCAGTTTGTTCGTAAATATAGAAATTTGGTTGGGAATCTATTGAAGTTGAAGTAGTACAGCGAAACTCGAAGGAAGTCAATTTTTATGGGAATTATAAAGAGATTTGACATTATAACGTTATTTGCCTATTCAACATGTTTGTTCTAATGGTTCTACACTATATTTATTACGCATAACCTAATTAAGAATTTTAGCAAAATTTAAACCATAGTATTTGCTTTGTCACTGTGTTAAGTAAAAAATTTTTGTCGTCAAAAACACTTGAAAATATGGGTAAAAGGGTTTTTTAAGACGCTGAATCGATTGATGCAGTTTGTTCGTAAATATAGAAATTTGGTTGGGAATCTATTGAAGTTGAAGTAGTACAGCGAAACTCGAAGGAAGTCAATTTTAATGGGAATTATAAAGAGATTTGACATTATAACGTAATTTGCCTATTCAACATGTTTGTTCTAATGGTTCTACACTATATTTATTACGCATAACCTAATTAAGAATTTTAGCAAAATTCAAACCATAGTATTTGCTTTGTCACTGTGTTAAGTAAAAAATTTTTGTCGTCAAAAACACTTGAAAATATGGGTAAAAGGGTTTTTTAAGACGCTGAATCGATTGATGCAGTTTGTTCGTAAATATAGAAATTTGGTTGGGAATCTATTGAAGTTGAAGTAGTACAGCGAAACTCGAAGGAAGTCAATTTTTATGGGAATTATAAAGAGATTTGACATTATAACGTTATTTGCCTATTCAACATGTTTGTTCTAATGGTTCTACACTATATTTATTACGCATAACCTAATTAAGAATTTTAGCAAAATTTAAACCATAGTATTTGCTTTGTCACTGTGTTAAGTAAAAAATTTTTGTCGTCAAAAACACTTGAAAATATGGGTAAAAGGGTTTTTAACACGCTGAATCGATTGATGCAGTTTGTTCGTTAATATAGAAATTTGGTTGGGAATCTATTGAAGTTGAAGTAGTACAGCGAAACTCGAAGGAAGTCAATTTTGATGGGAATTATGAAGAGATTTGACATTATAAAGTAATTTCCCTATTTAACATGTTTGTTTTAATGGTTTTACACTATATTTATTACGCATAACCTAATTAAGAATTTTAGCAAAATTCAAACCATAGTATTTGCTTTGTCACTGTGTTAAGTAAAAAATTTTTGTCGTCAAAAACACTTGAAAATATGGGTAAAAGGGTTTTTTAAGACGCTGAATCGATTGATGCAGTTTGTTCGAAAATATAGAAATTTGGTTGGGAATCTGTTGAAGTTGAAGTAGTACTGCGAAACTCGAAGGAAGTCAATTTTATTGGAAATTATAAAGAGATTTGACATTATAACGTTATTTGCCTATTCAACATGTTTGATCTAATGGTTCTACACTATATTTATCACGCATAACCTAATTAAGAATTTTAGCAAAATTCAAACCATAGTATTTGCTTTGTCACTGTGTTAAGTAAAAAATTTTTGTCGTCAAAAACACTTGAAAATATGGGTAAAAGGGTTTTTTAAGACGCTGAATCGATTGATGCAGTTTGTTCGAAAATATAGGAATTTGGTTGGGAATCTGTTGAAGTTGAAGTAGTACAGCGAAACTCGAAGGAAGTCAATTTTTATGGGAATTATAAAGAGATTTGACATTATAACGTTATTTGCCTATTCAACATGTTTGTTCTAATGGTTCTACACTATATTTATTACGCATAACCTAATTAAGAATTTTAGCAAAATTTAAACCATAGTATTTGCTTTGTCACTGTGTTAAGTAAAAAATTTTTGTCGTCAAAAACACTTGAAAATATGGGTAAAAGAAATTTTTAAGACGCTGAATCGATTGATGCAGTTTGTTCGAAAATATAGGAATTTGGTTGGGAATCTGTTGAAGTTGAAGTAGTACAGCGAAACTCGAAGGAAGTCAATTTTTATGGGAATTATAAAGAGATTTGACATTATAACGTTATTTGCCTATTCAACATGTTTGTTCTAATGGTTCTACACTATATTTATTACGCATAACCTAATTAAGAATTTTAGCAAAATTTAAACCATAGTATTTGCTTTGTCACTGTGTTAAGTAAAAAATTTTTGTCGTCAAAAACACTTGAAAATATGGGTAAAAGGGTTTTTTAAGACGCTGAATCGATTGATGCAGTTTGTTCGAAAATATAGGAATTTGGTTGGGAATCTGTTGAAGTTGAAGTAGTACTGCGAAACTCGAAGGAAGTCAATTTTATTGGAAATTATAAAGAGATTTGACATTATATCGTTATTTGCCTATTCAACATGTTTGATCTAATGGTTCTACACTATATTTATCACGCATAACCTAATTAAGAATTTTAGCAAAATTCAAACCATAGTATTTGCTTTGTCACTGTGTTAAGTAAAAAATTTTTGTCGTCAAAAACACTTGAAAATAGGGGTAAAAGGTATTTTAAGACGCTGAATCGATTGATGCAGTTTGTTCGTAAATATAGAAATTTGGTTGGGAATCTATTGAAGTTGAAGTAGTACAGCGAAACTCAAAGGAAGTCAATTTTGATGGAAATTATAAAGAGATTTGACATTATAACGTTATTTGCCTATTCAACATGTTTGATCTAATGGTTCTACACTATATTTATCACGCATAACCTAATTAAGAATTTTAGCAAAATTCAAACCATAGTATTTGCTTTGTCACTGTGTTAAGTAAAAAATTTTTGTCGTCAAAAACACTTGAAAATATGGGTAAAAGGGTTTTTTAAGACGCTGAATCGATTGATGCAGTTTGTTCGAAAATATAGGAATTTGGTTGGGAATCTGTTGAAGTTGAAGTAGTACTGCGAAACTCGAAGGAAGTCAATTTTATTGGAAATTATAAAGAGATTTGACATTATATCGTTATTTGCCTATTCAACATGTTTGATCTAATGGTTCTACACTATATTTATCACGCATAACCTAATTAAGAATTTTAGCAAAATTTAAACCATAGTATTTGCTTTGTCACTGTGTTAAGTAAAAAATTTTTGTCGTCAAAAACACTTGAAAATATGGGTAAAAGGGTTTTTTAAGACGCTGAATCGATTGATGCAGTTTGTTCGTAAATATAGAAATTTGGTTGGGAATCTATTGAAGTTGAAGTAGTACAGCGAAACTCGAAGGAAGTCAATTTTGATGGGAATTATAAAGAGATTTGACATTATAACGTTATTTGCCTATTCAACATGTTTGATCTAATGGTTCTACACTATATTTATCACGCATAACCTAATTAAGAATTTTAGCAAAATTTATACCATAGTATTTGCTTTGTCACTGTGTTAAGTAAAAAATTTTTGTCATCAGAAACACTTGAAAATATGGGTAAAAGGGTTTTTAAGGACGCTAAATCGATTGATGCAGTTTGTTCGTAAATAAAAAAATTTGGTTGGGAATCTATTGAAGTTGAAGTAGTACATCGAAACTCGAAGGAAGTCAATTTTAATGGGAATTATAAAGAGATTTGACATTATAACGTTATTTTCCTATTCAACATGTTTGATCTAATGGTTCTACACTATATTTATCACGCATAACCTAATTAAGAATTTTAGCAAAATTTAAACCATAGTATTTGCTTTGTCACTGTGTTAAGTAAAAAATTTTTGTCGTCAAAAACACTTGAAAATATGGGTAAAAGGGTTTTTTAAGACGCTGAATCGATTGATGCAGTTTGTTCGTTAATATAGAAATTTGGTTGGGAATCTATTGAAGTTGAAGTAGTACAGCGAAACTCGAAGGAAGTCAATTTTGATAGAAATTATAAAGAGATTTGACATTATAACGTAATTTGCCTATTCAACATGTTTGTTCTAATGGTTTTACACTATATTTATTACGCATAACCTAATTAAGAATTTTAGCAAAATTCAAACCATAGTATTTGCTTTGTCACTGTGTTAAGTAAAAAATTTTTGTCGTCAAAAACACTTGAAAATATGGGTAAAAGGGTTTTTTAAGACGCTGAATCGATTGATGCAGTTTGTTCGAAAATATAGAAATTTGGTTGGGAATCTGTTGAAGTTGAAGTAGTACTGCGAAACTCGAAGGAAGTCAATTTTATTGGAAATTATAAAGAGATTTGACATTATAACGTTATTTGCCTATTCAACATGTTTGATCTAATGGTTCTACACTATATTTATCACGCATAACCTAATTAAGAATTTTAGCAAAATTCAAACCATAGTATTTGCTTTGTCACTGTGTTAAGTAAAAAATTTTTGTCGTCAAAAACACTTGAAAATATGGGTAAAAGAAATTTTTAAGACGCTGAATCGATTGATGCAGTTTGTTCGAAAATATAGGAATTTGGTTGGGAATCTGTTGAAGTTGAAGTAGTACAGCGAAACTCGAAGGAAGTCAATTTTTATGGGAATTATAAAGAGATTTGACATTATAACGTTATTTGCCTATTCAACATGTTTGTTCTAATGGTTCTACACTATATTTATTACGCATAACCTAATTAAGAATTTTAGCAAAATTTAAACCATAGTATTTGCTTTGTCACTGTGTTAAGTAAAAAATTTTTGTCGTCAAAAACACTTGAAAATATGGGTAAAAGGGTTTTTTAAGACGCTGAATCGATTGATGCAGTTTGTTCGTAAATATAGAAATTTGGTTGGGAATCTATTGAAGTTGAAGTAGTACAGCGAAACTCGAAGGAAGTCAATTTTTATGGGAATTATAAAGAGATTTGACATTATAACGTTATTTGCCTATTCAACATGTTTGTTCTAATGGTTCTACACTATATTTATTACGCATAACCTAATTAAGAATTTTAGCAAAATTTAAACCATAGTATTTGCTTTGTCACTGTGTTAAGTAAAAAATTTTTGTCGTCAAAAACACTTGAAAATATGGGTAAAAGGGTTTTTTAACACGCTGAATCGATTGATGCAGTTTGTTCGAAAATATAGGAATTTGGTTGGGAATCTGTTGAAGTTGAAGTAGTACTGCGAAACTCGAAGGAAGTCAATTTTATTGGAAATTATAAAGAGATTTGACATTATATCGTTATTTGCCTATTCAACATGTTTGATCTAATGGTTCTACACTATATTTATCACGCATAACCTAATTAAGAATTTTAGCAAAATTCAAACCATAGTATTTGCTTTGTCACTGTGTTAAGTAAAAAATTTTTGTCGTCAAAAACACTTGAAAATATGGGTAAATGGTTTTTTAAGACACTAAATCAATTGATGCAGTTTGTTTGTAAATATAGGAATTTGGTTGGGAAACTATTGAAGTTGAAGTAGTACTGCGAAACTCGAAGAAAGTCAATTTTATTGGAAATTATAAAGAGATTTGACCCAATAACGTTATTTGCCTATTCAACATGTTTGATCTAATGGTTCTACACTATATTTATCACGCATAACCTAATTAAGAATTTTAGCAAAATTCAAACCATAGTATTTGCTTTGTCACTGTGTTAAGTAAAAAATTTTTGTCGTCAAAAACACTTGAAAATATGGGTAAAAGGGTTTTTTAAGACGCTGAATCGATTGATGCAGTTTGTTCGAAAATATAGGAATTTGGTTGGGAATCTGTTGAAGTTGAAGTAGTACTGCGAAACTCGAAGGAAGTCAATTTTATTGGAAATTATAAAGAGATTTGACATTATATCGTTATTTGCCTATTCAACATGTTTGATCTAATGGTTCTACACTATATTTATCACGCATAACCTAATTAAGAATTTTAGCAAAATTCAAACCATAGTATTTGCTTTGTCACTGTGTTAAGTAAAAAATTTTTGTCGTCAAAAACACTTGAAAATATGGGTAAAAGGGTTTTTTAAGACGCTGAATCGATTGATGCAGTTTGTTAGTAAATATAGAAATTTGGTTGGGAATCTATTGAAGTTGAAGTAGTACAGCGAAACTCGAAGGAAGTCAATTTTTATGGGAATTATAAAGAGATTTGACATTATAACGTTATTTGCCTATTCAACATGTTTGTTCTAATGGTTCTACACTATATTTATTACGCATAACCTAATTAAGAATTTTAGCAAAATTTAAACCATAGTATTTGCTTTGTCACTGTGTTAAGTAAAAAATTTTTGTCGTCAAAAACACTTGAAAATATGGGTAAAAGGGTTTTTTAAGACGCTGAATCGATTGATGCAGTTTGTTCGTTAATATAGAAATTTGGTTGGGAATCTATTGAAGTTGAAGTAGTACAGCGAAACTCGAAGGAAGTCAATTTTGATGGGAATTATGAAGAGATTTGACATTATAACGTTATTTGCCTATTCAACATGTTTGTTCTAATGGTTCTACACTATATTTATTACGCATAACCTAATTAAGAATTTTAGCAAAATTCAAACCATAGTATTTGCTTTGTCACTGTGTTAAGTAAAAAATTTTTGTCGTCAAAAACACTTGAAAATATGGGTAAAAGGGTTTTTTAAGACGCTGAATCGATTGATGCAGTTTGTTCGTAAATATAGAAATTTGGTTGGGAATCTGTTGAAGTTGAAGTAGTACTGCGAAACTCGAAGGAAGTCAATTTTATTGGAAATTATAAAGAGATTTGACATTATATCGTTATTTGCCTATTCAACATGTTTGATCTAATGGTTCTACACTATATTTATTACGCATAACCTAATTAAGAATTTTAGCAAAATTCAAACCATAGTATTTGCTTTGTCACTGTGTTAAGTAAAAAATTTTTGTCGTCAAAAACACTTGAAAATATGGGTAAAAGGGTTTTTAAGACGCTGAATCGATTGATGCAGTTTGTTCGTAAATATAGAAATTTGGTTGGAAATCTATTGAAGTTGAAGTAGTACAGCGAAACTCGAAGGAAGTCAATTTTGATGGGAATTATAAAGAGATTTGACATTATAACGTTATTTGCCTATTCAACATGTTTGTTCTAATGGTTCTACACTATATTTATTACGCATAACCTAATTAAGAATTTTAGCAAAATTCAAACCATAGTATTTGCTTTGTCACTGTGTTAAGTAAAAAATTTTTGTCGTCAAAAACACTTGAAAATATGGGTAAAAGGGTTTTTTAAGACGCTGAATCGATTGATGCAGTTTGTTCGTTAATATAGAAATTTGGTTGGGAATCTATTGAAGTTGAAGTAGTACAGCGAAACTCGAAGGAAGTCAATTTTGATGGGAATTATAAAGAGATTTGACATTATAACGTTATTTGCCTATTCAACATGTTTGTTCTAATGGTTCTACACTATATTTATTACGCATAACCTAATTAAGAATTTTAGCAAAATTCAAACCATAGTATTTGCTTTGTCACTGTGTTAAGTAAAAAATTTTTGTCGTCAAAAACACTTGAAAATATGGGTAAAAGGGTTTTTTAAGACGCTGAATCGATTGATGCAGTTTGTTCGTAAATATAGAAATTTGGTTGGGAATCTATTGAAGTTGAAGTAGTACAGCGAAACTCGAAGGAAGTCAATTTTTATGGGAATTATAAAGAGATTTGACATTATAACGTTATTTGCCTATTCAACATGTTTGTTCTAATGGTTCTACACTATATTTATTACGCATAACCTAATTAAGAATTTTAGCAAAATTTAAACCATAGTATTTGCTTTGTCACTGTGTTAAGTAAAAAATTTTTGTCGTCAAAAACACTTGAAAATATGGGTAAAAGGGTTTTTTAAGACGCTGAATCGATTGATGCAGTTTGTTCGAAAATATAGAAATTTGGTTGGGAATCTATTGAAGTTGAAGTAGTACAGCGAAACTCGAAGGAAGTCAATTTTGATGGGAATTATAAAGAGATTTGACATTATAACGTTATTTGCCTATTCAACATGTTTGTTCTAATGGTTCTACACTATATTTATTACGCATAACCTAATTAAGAATTTTAGCAAAATTCAAACCATAGTATTTGCTTTGTCACTGTGTTAAGTAAAAAATTTTTGTCGTCAAAAACACTTGAAAATATGGGTAAAAGGGTTTTTTAAGACGCTGAATCGATTGATGCAGTTTGTTCGTAAATATAGAAATTTGGTTGGGAATCTATTGAAGTTGAAGTAGTACAGCGAAACTCAAAGGAAGTCAATTTTTATGGGAATTATAAAGAGATTTAACATTATAACGTTATTTGCCTATTCAACATGTTTGTTCTAATGGTTCTACACTATATTTATTACGCATAACCTAATTAAGAATTTTAGCAAAATTTAAACCATAGTATTTGCTTTGTCACTGTGTTAAGTAAAAAATTTTTGTCGTCAAAAACACTTGAAAATATGGGTAAAAGGGTTTTTTAAGACGCTGAATCGATTGATGCAGTTTGTTCGTTAATATAGAAATTTGGTTGGGAATCTATTGAAGTTGAAGTAGTACAGCGAAACTCGAAGGAAGTCAATTTTGATGGGAATTATAAAGAGATTTGACATTATAACGTAATTTGCCTATTCAACATGTTTGTTCTAATGGTTCTACACTATATTTATTACGCATAACCTAATTAAGAATTTTAGCAAAATTCAAACCATAGTATTTGCTTTGTCACTGTGTTAAGTAAAAAATTTTTGTCGTCAAAAACACTTGAAAATATGGGTAAAAGGGTTTTTTAAGACGCTGAATCGATTGATGCAGTTTGTTCGAAAATATAGAAATTTGGTTGGGAATCTGTTGAAGTTGAAGTAGTACTGCGAAACTCGAAGGAAGTCAATTTTATTGGAAATTATAAAGAGATTTGACATTATATCGTTATTTGCCTATTCAACATGTTTGATCTAATGGTTCTACACTATATTTATTACGCATAACCTAATTAAGAATTTTAGCAAAATTCAAACCATAGTATTTGCTTTGTCACTGTGTTAAGTAAAAAATTTTTGTCGTCAAAAACACTTGAAAATATGGGTAAAAGGGTTTTTTAAGACGCTGAATCGATTGATGCAGTTTGTTCGAAAATATAGAAATTTGGTTGGGAATCTGTTGAAGTTGAAGTAGTACTGCGAAACTCGAAGGAAGTCAATTTTATTGGAAATTATAAAGAGATTTGACATTATATCGTTATTTGCCTATTCAACATGTTTGATCTAATGGTTCTACACTATATTTATCACGCATAACCTAATTAAGAATTTTAGCAAAATTTAAACCATAGTATTTGCTTTGTCACTGTGTTAAGTAAAAAATTTTTGTCATCCAAAACACTTGAAATTATGGGTAAAAGGGTTTTTAAAGACGCTGAATCGATTGATGCAATATGTTCGTAAATAGGAATTATATATCATAGAGAAATCTGGTTGGGAATCTATTGAAGTTGAAGTAGTACTGCGAAACTCGAAGGAAGTCAATTTTGATGAGAATTATAAAGAGATTTGACATTATATCGTTATTTGCCTATTCAACATGTTTGTTCTAATGGTTCTACACTATATTTATCACGCATAACCTAATTAAGAATTTTAGCAAAATTCAAACCATAGTATTTGCTTTGTCACTGTGTTAAGTAAAAAATTTTTGTCGTCAAAAACACTTGAAAATATGGGTAAAAGGGTTTTTTAAGACGCTGAATCGATTGATGCAGTTTGTTCGTAAATATAGAAATTTGGTTGGGAATCTATTGAAGTTGAAGTAGTACAGCGAAACTCAAAGGAAGTCAATTTTTATGGGAATTATAAAGAGATTTGACATTATAACGTTATTTGCCTATTCAACATGTTTGTTCTAATGGTTCTACACTATATTTATTACGCATAACCTAATTAAGAATTTTAGCAAAATTTAAACCATAGTATTTGCTTTGTCACTGTGTTAAGTAAAAAATTTTTGTCGTCAAAAACACTTGAAAATATGGGTAAAAGGGTTTTTTAACACGCTGAATCGATTGATGCAGTTTGTTCGAAAATATAGGAATTTGGTTGGGAATCTGTTGAAGTTGAAGTAGTACTGCGAAACTCGAAGGAAGTCAATTTTATTGGAAATTATAAAGAGATTTGACATTATATCGTTATTTGCCTATTCAACATGTTTGATCTAATGGTTCTACACTATATTTATCACGCATAACCTAATTAAGAATTTTAGCAAAATTCAAACCATAGTATTTGCTTTGTCACTGTGTTAAGTAAAAAATTTTTGTCGTCAAAAACACTTGAAAATATGGGTAAAAGGGTTTTTTAAGACGCTGAATCGATTGATGCAGTTTTTTCGTAAATATAGAAATTTGGTTGGGAATCTGTTGAAGTTGAAGTAGTACAGCGAAACTCGAAGGAAGTCAATTTTTATGGGAATTATAAAGAGATTTGACATTATAACGTTATTTGCCTATTCAACATGTTTGATCTAATGGTTCTACACTATATTTATCACGCATAACCTAATTAAGAATTTTAGCAAAATTCAAACCATAGTATTTGCTTTGTCACTGTGTTAAGTAAAAAATTTTTGTCGTCAAAAACACTTGAAAATATGGGTAAAAGGGTTTTTTAACACGCTGAATCGATTGATGCAGTTTGTTCGAAAATATAGGAATTTGGTTGGGAATCTGTTGAAGTTGAAGTAGTACTGCGAAACTCGAAGGAAGTCAATTTTATTGGAAATTATAAAGAGATTTGACATTATAACGTTATTTGCCTATTCAACATGTTTGATCTAATGGTTCTACACTATATTTATCACGCATAACCTAATTAAGAATTTTAGCAAAATTCAAACCATAGTATTTGCTTTGTCACTGTGTTAAGTAAAAAATTTTTGTCGTCAAAAACACTTGAAAATATGGGTAAAAGGGTTTTTTAAGACGCTGAATCGATTGATGCAGTTTGTTCGTAAATATAGAAATTTGGTTGGGAATCTATTGAAGTTGAAGTAGTACAGCGAAACTCGAAGGAAGTCAATTTTTATGGGAATTATAAAGAGATTTAACATTATAACGTTATTTGCCTATTCAACATGTTTGTTCTAATGGTTCTACACTATATTTATTACGCATAACCTAATTAAGAATTTTAGCAAAATTTAAACCATAGTATTTGCTTTGTCACTGTGTTAAGTAAAAAATTTTTGTCGTCAAAAACACTTGAAAATAGGGGTAAAAGGGTTTTTTAAGACGCTGAATCGATTGATGCAGTTTGTTCGTTAATATAGAAATTTGGTTGGGAATCTATTGAAGTTGAAGTAGTACTGCGAAACTCGAAGGAAGTCAATTTTATTGGAAATTATAAAGAGATTTGACATTATATCGTTATTTGCCTATTCAACATGTTTGATCTAATGGTTCTACACTATATTTATCACGCATAACCTAATTAAGAATTTTAGCAAAATTCAAACCATAGTATTTGCTTTGTCACTGTGTTAAGTAAAAAATTTTTGTCGTCAAAAACACTTGAAAATATGGGTAAAAGGGTTTTTAAAGACGCTGAATCGATTGATGTAGTATGTTCGTGTAAATAGGAAGTGTATATCATAGAGAAATCTGGTTGGGAAACTATTGAAGTTAAAGTAGTACTGCGAAACTCGAAGGAAGTCAATTTTGATGGGAATTATAAAGAGATTTGACATTATAACGTTATTTTCCTATTCAACATGTTTGATCTAATGGTTCTACACTATATTTATTACGCATAACCTAATTAAGAATTTTAGCAAAATTTAAACCATAGTATTTGCTTTGTCACTGTGTTAAGTAAAAAATTTTTGTCGTCAAAAACACTTGAAAATATGGGTAAAAGGGTTTTTTAAGACGCTGAATCGATTGATGCAGTTTGTTAGTAAATATAGAAATTTGGTTGGGAATCTGTTGAAGTTGAAGTAGTACAGCGAAACTCGAAGGAAATCAATTTTATTGGAAATTATGAAGAGATTTTACATTATATCGTTATTTGCCTATTCAACATGTTTGATCTAATGGTTCTACACTATATTTATTACGCATAACCTAATTAAGAATTTTAGCAAAATTCAAACCATAGTATTTGCTTTGTCACTGTGTTAAGTAAAAAATTTTTGTCGTCAAAAACACTTGAAAATATGGGTAAAAGGGTTTTTTAAGACGCTGAATCGATTGATGCAGTTTGTTAGTAAATATAGGAATTTGGTTGGGAATCTGTTGAAGTTGAAGTAGTACTGCGAAACTCGAAGGAAGTCAATTTTATTGGAAATTATAAAGAGATTTGACATTATATCGTTATTTGCCTATTCAACATGTTTGATCTAATGGTTCTACACTATATTTATCACGCATAACCTAATTAAGAATTTTAGCAAAATTCAAACCATAGTATTTGCTTTGTCACTGTGTTAAGTAAAAAATTTTTGTCGTCAAAAACACTTGAAAATATGGGTAAAAGGGTTTTTTAACACGCTGAATCGATTGATGCAGTTTGTTCGAAAATATAGGAATTTGGTTGGGAATCTGTTGAAGTTGAAGTAGTACTGCGAAACTCGAAGGAAGTCAATTTTATTGGAAATTATAAAGAGATTTGACATTATATCGTTATTTGCCTATTCAACATGTTTGATCTAATGGTTCTACACTATATTTATCACGCATAACCTAATTAAGAATTTTAGCAAAATTCAAACCATAGTATTTGCTTTGTCACTGTGTTAAGTAAAAAATTTTTGTCGTCAAAAACACTTGAAAATATGGGTAAAAGGGTTTTTTAAGACGCTGAATCGATTGATGCAGTTTGTTCGTAAATATAGAAATTTGGTTGGGAATCTATTGAAGTTGAAGTAGTACAGCGAAACTCGAAGGAAGTCAATTTTTATGGGAATTATAAAGAGATTTGACATTATAACGTTATTTGCCTATTCAACATGTTTGTTCTAATGGTTCTACACTATATTTATTACGCATAACCTAATTAAGAATTTTAGCAAAATTTAAACCATAGTATTTGCTTTGTCACTGTGTTAAGTAAAAAATTTTTGTCGTCAAAAACACTTGAAAATATGGGTAAAAGGGTTTTTTAAGACGCTGAATCGATTGATGCAGTTTGTTAGTAAATATAGAAATTTGGTTGGGAATCTATTGAAGTTGAAGTAGTACTGCGAAACTCGAAGGAAGTCAATTTTATTGGAAATTATAAAGAGATTTGACATTATATCGTTATTTGCCTATTCAACATGTTTGATCTAATGGTTCTACACTATATTTATCACGCATAACCTAATTAAGAATTTTAGCAAAATTCAAACCATAGTATTTGCTTTGTCACTGTGTTAAGTAAAAAATTTTTGTCGTCAAAAACACTTGAAAATATGGGTAAAAGGGTTTTTAAAGACGCTGAATCGATTGATGCAGTTTGTTCGTAAATATAGAAATTTGGTTGGGAATCTATTGAAGTTGAAGTAGTACAGCGAAACTCGAAGGAAGTCAATTTTGATGGGAATTATAAAGAGATTTGACATTATAACGTAATTTTCCTATTCAACATGTTTGATCTAATGGTTCTACACTATATTTATTACGCATAACCTAATTAAGAATTTTAGCAAAATTTAAACCATAGTATTTGCTTTGTCACTGTGTTAAGTAAAAAATTTTTGTCGTCAAAAACACTTGAAAATATGGGTAAAAGGGTTTTTTAAGACGCTGAATCGATTGATGCAGTTTGTTCGAAAATATAGAAATTTGGTTGGGAATCTGTTGAAGTTGAAGTAGTACTGCGAAACTCGAAGGAAGTCAATTTTATTGGAAATTATAAAGAGATTTGACATTATATCGTTATTTGCCTATTCAACATGTTTGATCTAATGGTTCTACACTATATTTATTACGCATAACCTAATTAAGAATTTTAGCAAAATTCAAACCATAGTATTTGCTTTGTCACTGTGTTAAGTAAAAAATTTTTGTCGTCAAAAACACTTGAAAATATGGGTAAAAGGGTTTTTTAAGACGCTGAATCGATTGATGCAGTTTGTTCGTTAATATAGAAATTTGGTTGGGAATCTATTGAAGTTGAAGTAGTACAGCGAAACTCGAAGGAAGTCAATTTTGATGGGAATTATAAAGAGATTTGACATTATAACGTAATTTGCCTATTTAACATGTTTGTTCTAATGGTTTTACACTATATTTATTACGCATAACCTAATTAAGAATTTTAGCAAAATTCAAACCATAGTATTTGCTTTGTCACTGTGTTAAGTAAAAAATTTTTGTCGTCAAAAACACTTGAAAATATGGGTAAAAGGGTTTTTTAAGACGCTGAATCGATTGATGCAGTTTGTTCGTTAATATAGAAATTTGGTTGGGAATCTATTGAAGTTGAAGTAGTACAGCGAAACTCGAAGGAAGTCAATTTTGATGGGAATTATAAAGAGATTTAACATTATAACGTTATTTGCCTATTCAACATGTTTGTTCTAATGGTTCTACACTATATTTATTACGCATAACCTAATTAAGAATTTTAGCAAAATTTAAACCATAGTATTTGCTTTGTCACTGTGTTAAGTAAAAAATTTTTGTCGTCAAAAACACTTGAAAATATGGGTAAAAGGGTTTTTTAACACGCTGAATCGATTGATGCAGTTTGTTCGAAAATATAGGAATTTGGTTGGGAATCTGTTGAAGTTGAAGTAGTACTGCGAAACTCGAAGGAAGTCAATTTTATTGGAAATTATAAAGAGATTTGACATTATATCGTTATTTGCCTATTCAACATGTTTGATCTAATGGTTCTACACTATATTTATCACGCATAACCTAATTAAGAATTTTAGCAAAATTCAAACCATAGTATTTGCTTTGTCACTGTGTTAAGTAAAAATTTTTGTCGTCAAAAACACTTGAAAATATGGGTAAAAGGGTTTTTTAAGACGCTGAATCGATTGATGCAGTTTGTTAGTAAATATAGGAATTTGGTTGGGAATCTGTTGAAGTTGAAGTAGTACTGCGAAACTCGAAGGAAGTCAATTTTATTGGAAATTATAAAGAGATTTGACATTATATCGTTATTTGCCTATTCAACATGTTTGATCTAATGGTTCTACACTATATTTATCACGCATAACCTAATTAAGAATTTTAGCAAAATTCAAACCATAGTATTTGCTTTGTCACTGTGTTAAGTAAAAAATTTTTGTCGTCAAAAACACTTGAAAATATGGGTAAAAAGGTTTTTTTAAAACGCTGAATCGATTGATGCAGTTTGTTCGTTAATATAGAAATTTGGTTGGGAATCTATTGAAGTTGAAGTAGTACAGCGAAACTCGAAGGAAGTCAATTTTAATGGGAATTATGAAGAGATTTGACATTATAACGTAATTTGCCTATTCAACATGTTTGTTCTAATGGTTTTACACTATATTTATTACGCATAACCTAATTAAGAATTTTAGCAAAATTCAAACCATAGTATTTGCTTTGTCACTGTGTTAAGTAAAAAATTTTTGTCGTCAAAAACACTTGAAAATATGGGTAAAAGGGTTTTTTAAGACGCTGAATCGATTGATGCAGTTTGTTCGAAAATATAGAAATTTGGTTGGGAATCTGTTGAAGTTGAAGTAGTACTGCGAAACTCGAAGGAAGTCAATTTTATTGGAAATTATAAAGAGATTTGACATTATATCGTTATTTGCCTATTCAACATGTTTGATCTAATGGTTCTACACTATATTTATTACGCATAACCTAATTAAGAATTTTAGCAAAATTCAAACCATAGTATTTGCTTTGTCACTGTGTTAAGTAAAAAATTTTTGTCGTCAAAAACACTTGAAAATATGGGTAAAAGGGTTTTTTAAGACGCTGAATCGATTGATGCAGTTTGTTCGAAAATATAGGAATTTGGTTGGGAATCTGTTGAAGTTGAAGTAGTACTGCGAAACTCGAAGGAAGTCAATTTTATTGGAAATTATAAAGAGATTTGACATTATATCGTTATTTGCCTATTCAACATGTTTGATCTAATGGTTCTACACTATATTTATCACGCATAACCTAATTAAGAATTTTAGCAAAATTCAAACCATAGTATTTGCTTTGTCACTGTGTTAAGTAAAAAATTTTTGTCGTCAAAAACACTTGAAAATATGGGTAAAAGGGTTTTTTAAGACGCTGAATCGATTGATGCAGTTTGTTAGTAAATATAGGAATTTGGTTGGGAATCTGTTGAAGTTGAAGTAGTACTGCGAAACTCGAAGGAAGTCAATTTTATTGGAAATTATAAAGAGATTTGACATTATATCGTTATTTGCCTATTCAACATGTTTGATCTAATGGTTCTACACTATATTTATCACGCATAACCTAATTAAGAATTTTAGCAAAATTCAAACCATAGTATTTGCTTTGTCACTGTGTTAAGTAAAAAATTTTTGTCGTCAAAAACACTTGAAAATATGGGTAAAAGGGTTTTTTAACACGCTGAATCGATTGATGCAGTTTGTTCGAAAATATAGGAATTTGGTTGGGAATCTGTTGAAGTTGAAGTAGTACTGCGAAACTCGAAGGAAGTCAATTTTATTGGAAATTATAAAGAGATTTGACATTATATCGTTATTTGCCTATTCAACATGTTTGATCTAATGGTTCTACACTATATTTATCACGCATAACCTAATTAAGAATTTTAGCAAAATTCAAACCATAGTATTTGCTTTGTCACTGTGTTAAGTAAAAAATTTTTGTCGTCAAAAACACTTGAAAATATGGGTAAAAGGGTTTTTTAAGACGCTGAATCGATTGATGCAGTTTGTTCGTAAATATAGAAATTTGGTTGGGAATCTATTGAAGTTGAAGTAGTACAGCGAAACTCAAAGGAAGTCAATTTTTATGGGAATTATAAAGAGATTTAACATTATAACGTTATTTGCCTATTCAACATGTTTGTTCTAATGGTTCTACACTATATTTATTACGCATAACCTAATTAAGAATTTTAGCAAAATTTAAACCATAGTATTTGCTTTGTCACTGTGTTAAGTAAAAAATTTTTGTCGTCAAAAACACTTGAAAATATGGGTAAAAGGGTTTTTTAAGACGCTGAATCGATTGATGCAGTTTGTTCGTTAATATAGAAATTTGGTTGGGAATCTATTGAAGTTGAAGTAGTACAGCGAAACTCGAAGGAAGTCAATTTTATTGGGAATTATAAAGAGATTTGACATTATAACGTTATTTGCCTATTCAACATGTTTGTTCTAATGGTTCTACACTATATTTATTACGCATAACCTAATTAAGAATTTTAGCAAAATTCAAACCATAGTATTTGCTTTGTCACTGTGTTAAGTAAAAAATTTTTGTCGTCAAAAACACTTGAAAATATGGGTAAAAGGGTTTTTTAAGACGCTGAATCGATTGATGCAGTTTGTTCGAAAATATAGAAATTTGGTTGGGAATCTGTTGAAGTTGAAGTAGTACTGCGAAACTCGAAGGAAGTCAATTTTATTGGAAATTATAAAGAGATTTGACATTATATCGTTATTTGCCTATTCAACATGTTTGATCTAATGGTTTTACACTATATTTATTACGCATAACCTAATTAAGAATTTTAGCAAAATTCAAACCATAGTATTTGCTTTGTCACTGTGTTAAGTAAAAAATTTTTGTCGTCAAAAACACTTGAAAATATGGGTAAAAGGGTTTTTTAAGACGCTGAATCGATTGATGCAGTTTGTTCGTTAATATAGAAATTTGGTTGGGAATCTATTGAAGTTGAAGTAGTACAGCGAAACTCGAAGGAAGTCAATTTTGATGGGAATTATGAAGAGATTTGACATTATAACGTAATTTGCCTATTCAACATGTTTGTTCTAATGGTTTTACACTATATTTATTACGCATAACCTAATTAAGAATTTTAGCAAAATTCAAACCATAGTATTTGCTTTGTCACTGTGTTAAGTAAAAAATTTTTGTCGTCAAAAACACTTGAAAATATGGGTAAAAGGGTTTTTTAAGACGCTGAATCGATTGATGCAGTTTGTTCGTTAATATAGAAATTTGGTTGGGAATCTGTTGAAGTTGAAGTAGTACAGCGAAACTCGAAGGAAGTCAATTTTGATGGGAATTATAAAGAGATTTGACATTATAACGTTATTTGCCTATTCAACATGTTTGTTCTAATGGTTCTACACTATATTTATTACGCATAACCTAATTAAGAATTTTAGCAAAATTCAAACCATAGTATTTGCTTTGTCACTGTGTTAAGTAAAAAATTTTTGTCGTCAAAAACACTTGAAAATATGGGTAAAAGGGTTTTTTAAGACGCTGAATCGATTGATGCAGTTTGTTCGTTAATATAGAAATTTGGTTGGGAATCTATTGAAGTTGAAGTAGTACAGCGAAACTCGAAGGAAGTCAATTTTGATGGGAATTATAAAGAGATTTGACATTATAACGTAATTTGCCTATTCAACATGTTTGTTCTAATGGTTTTACACTATATTTATTACGCATAACCTAATTAAGAATTTTAGCAAAATTCAAACCATAGTATTTGCTTTGTCACTGTGTTAAGTAAAAATTTTTGTCGTCAAAAACACTTGAAAATATGGGTAAAAGGGTTTTTTAAGACGCTGAATCGATTGATGCAGTTTGTTCGAAAATATAGGAATTTGGTTGGGAATCTGTTGAAGTTGAAGTAGTACTGCGAAACTCGAAGGAAGTCAATTTTATTGGAAATTATAAAGAGATTTGACATTATATCGTTATTTGCCTATTCAACATGTTTGATCTAATGGTTCTACACTATATTTATCACGCATAACCTAATTAAGAATTTTAGCAAAATTTAAACCATAGTATTTGCTTTGTCACTGTGTTAAGTAAAAAATTTTTGTCGTCAAAAACACTTGAAAATAAGGGTAAAAGGGTTTTTAAAGACGCTGAATCGATTGATGCAATATGTTCGTAAATAGGAATTGTATATCATAGAGAAATCTGGTTGGGAAACTATTGAAGTTGAAGTAGTACTGCGAAACTCGAAGGAAGTCAATTTTAATGGGAATTATAAAGAGATTTGACATTATAAAGTAATTTTCCTATTCAACATGTTTGATCTAATGGTTCTACACTATATTTATCACGCATAACCTAATTAAGAATTTTAGCAAAATTCAAACCATAGTATTTGCTTTGTCACTGTGTTAAGTAAAAAATTTTTGTCGTCAAAAACACTTGAAAATATGGGTAAAAGGGTTTTTTAAGACGCTGAATCGATTGATGCAGTTTGTTCGTAAATATAGAAATTTGGTTGGGAATCTATTGAAGTTGAAGTAGTACAGCGAAACTCAAAGGAAGTCAATTTTTATGGGAATTATAAAGAGATTTGACATTATAACGTTATTTGCCTATTCAACATGTTTGTTCTAATGGTTCTACACTATATTTATTACGCATAACCTAATTAAGAATTTTAGCAAAATTTAAACCATAGTATTTGCTTTGTCACTGTGTTAAGGAAAAAGTTTTGTCTTCAAAAACACTTGAAAATATGGGTAAAAGGGTTTTTTAAGACGCTGAATCGATTGATGCAGTTTTTCGTAAATATAGAAATTTGGTTGGGAATCTGTTGAAGTTGAAGTAGTACAGCGAAACTCGAAGGAAGTCAATTTTTATGGAAATTATAAAGAGATTTGACATTTTAACGTTATTTGCCTATTCAACATGTTTGTTCTAATGGTTCTACACTATATTTATTACGCATAACCTAATTAAGAATTTTAGCAAAATTTAAACCATAGTATTTGCTTTGTCACTGTGTTAAGTAAAAAATTTTTGTCGTCAAAAACACTTGAAAATATGGGTAAAAGGGTTTTTTAAGACGCTGAATCGATTGATGCAGTTTGTTCGTAAATATAGAAATTTGGTTGGGAATCTATTGAAGTTGAAGTAGTACAGCGAAACTCAAAGGAAGTCAATTTTGATGGAAATTATAAAGAGATTTGACATTATAACGTTATTTGCCTATTTAACATGTTTGATCTAATGGTTCTACACTATATTTATCACGCATAACCTAATTAAGAATTTTAGCAAAATTCAAACCATAGTATTTGCTTTGTCACTGTGTTAAGTAAAAAATTTTTGTCGTCAAAAACACTTGAAAATATGGGTAAAAGGGTTTTTTAAGACGCTGAATCGATTGATGCAGTTTGTTCGAAAATATAGGAATTTGGTTGGGAATCTGTTGAAGTTGAAGTAGTACTGCGAAACTCGAAGGAAGTCAATTTTATTGGAAATTATAAAGAGATTTGACATTATATCGTTATTTGCCTATTCAACATGTTTGATCTAATGGTTCTACACTATATTTATTACGCATAACCTAATTAAGAATTTTAGCAAAATTCAAACCATAGTATTTGCTTTGTCACTGTGTTAAGTAAAAAATTTTTGTCGTCAAAAACACTTGAAAATATGGGTAAAAGGGTTTTTTAAGACGCTGAATCGATTGATGCAGTTTGTTCGTTAATATAGAAATTTGGTTGGGAATCTATTGAAGTTGAAGTAGTACAGCGAAACTCGAAGGAAGTCAATTTTGATGGGAATTATGAAGAGATTTGACATTATAACGTAATTTGCCTATTCAACATGTTTGTTCTAATGGTTTTACACTATATTTATTACGCATAACCTAATTAAGAATTTTAGCAAAATTCAAACCATAGTATTTGCTTTGTCACTGTGTTAAGTAAAAAATTTTTGTCGTCAAAAACACTTGAAAATATGGGTAAAAGGGTTTTTTAAGACGCTGAATCGATTGATGCAGTTTGTTCGAAAATATAGGAATTTGGTTGGGAATCTGTTGAAGTTGAAGTAGTACTGCGAAACTCGAAGGAAGTCAATTTTATTGGAAATTATAAAGAGATTTGACATTATATCGTTATTTGCCTATTCAACATGTTTGATCTAATGGTTCTACACTATATTTATCACGCATAACCTAATTAAGAATTTTAGCAAAATTTAAACCATAGTATTTGCTTTGTCACTGTGTTAAGTAAAAAATTTTTGTCGTCAAAAACACTTGAAAATAAGGGTAAAAGGGTTTTTAAAGACGCTGAATCGATTGATGCAATATGTTCGTAAATAGGAATTGTATATCATAGAGAAATCTGGTTGGGAAACTATTGAAGTTGAAGTAGTACTGCGAAACTCGAAGGAAGTCAATTTTAATGGGAATTATAAAGAGATTTGACATTATAAAGTAATTTTCCTATTCAACATGTTTGATCTAATGGTTCTACACTATATTTATCACGCATAACCTAATTAAGAATTTTAGCAAAATTCAAACCATAGTATTTGCTTTGTCACTGTGTTAAGTAAAAAATTTTGTCGTCAAAAACACTTGAAAATATGGGTAAAAGGGTTTTTTAAGACGCTGAATCGATTGATGCAGTTTGTTAGTAAATATAGAAATTTGGTTGGGAATCTATTGAAGTTGAAGTAGTACAGCGAAACTCAAAGGAAGTCAATTTTTATGGGAATTATAAAGAGATTTAACATTATAACGTTATTTGCCTATTCAACATGTTTGTTCTAATGGTTCTACACTATATTTATTACGCATAACCTAATTAAGAATTTTAGCAAAATTTAAACCATAGTATTTGCTTTGTCACTGTGTTAAGTAAAAAATTTTTGTCGTCAAAAACACTTGAAAATATGGGTAAAAGGGTTTTTTAAGACGCTGAATCGATTGATGCAGTTTGTTAGTAAATATAGAAATTTGGTTGGGAATCTATTGAAGTTGAAGTAGTACAGCGAAACTCAAAGGAAGTCAATTTTTATGGGAATTATAAAGAGATTTAACATTATAACGTTATTTGCCTATTCAACATGTTTGTTCTAATGGTTCTACACTATATTTATTACGCATAACCTAATTAAGAATTTTAGCAAAATTTAAACCATAGTATTTGCTTTGTCACTGTGTTAAGTAAAAAATTTTTGTCGTCAAAAACACTTGAAAATATGGGTAAAAGGGTTTTTTAAGACGCTGAATCGATTGATGCAGTTTGTTCGTAAATATAGAAATTTGGTTGGGAATCTATTGAAGTTGAAGTAGTACAGCGAAACTCAAAGGAAGTCAATTTTGATGGAAATTATAAAGAGATTTGACATTATAACGTTATTTGCCTATTTAACATGTTTGTTCTAATGGTTCTACACTATATTTATCACACATAACCTAATTAAGAATTTTAGCAAAATTTAAACCATAGTATTTGCTTTGTCACTGTGTTAAGTAAAAAATTTTTGTCGTCAAAAACACTTGAAAATAGGGGTAAAAGGGTTTTTTAAGACGCTGAATCGATTGATGCAGTTTGTTCGTTAATATAGAAATTTGGTTGGGAATCTATTGAAGTTGAAGTAGTACAGCGAAACTCGAAGGAAGTCAATTTTGATGGGAATTATGAAGAGATTTGACATTATAACGTAATTTGCCTATTCAACATGTTTGTTCTAATGGTTTTACACTATATTTATTACGCATAACCTAATTAAGAATTTTAGCAAAATTCAAACCATAGTATTTGCTTTGTCACTGTGTTAAGTAAAAAATTTTTGTCGTCAAAAACACTTGAAAATATGGGTAAAAGGGTTTTTTAAGACGCTGAATCGATTGATGCAGTTTGTTCGTTAATATAGAAATTTGGTTGGGAATCTATTGAAGTTGAAGTAGTACAGCGAAACTCGAAGGAAGTCAATTTTGATGGGAATTATGAAGAGATTTGACATTATAACGTAATTTGCCTATTCAACATGTTTGTTCTAATGGTTTTACACTATATTTATTACGCATAACCTAATTAAGAATTTTAGCAAAATTCAAACCATAGTATTTGCTTTGTCACTGTGTTAAGTAAAAAATTTTTGTCGTCAAAAACACTTGAAAATATGGGTAAAAGGGTTTTTTAAGACGCTGAATCGATTGATGCAGTTTGTTCGAAAATAAATAGGAATTTGGTTGGGAATCTGTTGAAGTTGAAGTAGTACTGCGAAACTCGAAGGAAGTCAATTTTATTGGAAATTATAAAGAGATTTGACATTATATCGTTATTTGCCTATTCAACATGTTTGATCTAATGGTTCTACACTATATTTATCACGCAAATTATGTCACCCTCTTTCCAGAAGATCATATAAAATAAGCCGACACCAGCATATCATATTTCTTTTGTATCATAGTTTTCTTTATTTCAAATTGCATTCATTTCAGTCAGTCAGTAATTACATTTCACTTTGTTCACATCGTATTTTAATTGTCGGGAAATAAGTTGTAAAATTAATAAAATAAATTTTTTAAAAATAAGTTTTACACCAGTGGTGATTTATTTGGCGCAGTCAGTAGGATTCTTCGGGTCGAACATATCGAATGTGCGATTTTCGTTTTAACGATTTACCGAAGTATATCGAACACTAAGCAAAGTTGTTTTGTGAGAAAACTGGTTAGTGCAGTGAGATACCACATCATTGGATTACTCTTCCGTCCACAGAGGACCTGTTCCAGCCATTATCCAGCAAACAACGAGATTTGGGACCCATATCGCCCAAGTTCTGCGAGGATCCAAACGAATTCTCATAGTTAGTAGAGCATGTTTAAAACCGTCTTACTTGTTTTGTGAGTACAATTTATGAATTCTGAAATAACTATAAACGAATTAAGTTGTGCATTAAGTAATTTAGTATTAGATACCGTTACTGACTCAAACCCGACAGATAATCAAATTAATATGGCAGCACAATCTTTTAAATGGGAATATTCAAATTGTTTACCCGAATTTGACGGGAATCCAAACGACTTAAATAGATTTATATCCGTTAGTGAAACATTAATCAATAATTTCTTTGATAGAAACAATCCAGATAATTTTCAGAACGTTTATTTGTTGAATTCGATTATAGCAAAAATAAAAGGTAAAGCCAAAACAGTTATTAATATTCAAGCTTGCAATACTTGGATAGAATTAAAAGATATTTTAACTAGAAACTTCTCGGATCAACGAGATGAAGTATGTTTAAATAGGGATCTCGTAATGTTAAAACAAAATCCCAATGAAAATCCACAATCATTTTATGATAGGTGTTTACATATATTAAATTTACTCTGTAGCTATGTAGGTCTACATGAAACAACAGAAGATGGTAAAAATATAAAAAGACAGTTGTATCAAAATTTAACTTTAAAAACTTTTCTTTCCGGATTAAAAGAGCCTTTGGGTACTACAATTCGTTGTATGAAACCCACCTCACTAAGCGAGGCAATGCAGTTCGTCTTACAGGAAGAAAATGCTCATTATTTACAAAATTCATTTAGAAATTATCAAAAACAAAGTCCTAGACAAAACTTTCATCAACCACAAAATCAAAATCGATATTCTTATCATAACCCCTCTAATTTACAAACATTTAATTCTAATACTCCAAATAATTTTTTCAGAAGACAAAATAATTTTCCATCACAACCGATTCAAATAAATTCAAGACCTTTTCAACCAAACTTTCCTAGAAACTCACAAGTTTTTCAAAGGCCAAATCAAAATGTAAATGTTTTTAGGCCCAATCCAAATGCTAATTTACCAAACCCAACGCCCATGTCCGTAAGTACACGAGGTACACAATTTAATAACAACAATAATCATATGAATAAAAGACCACCACCTTCTACAAGTAATTTTAGGCAAACAAAACGTCCAAATTTTGTTTCTGAAGAACTTTATAGTGTAGAAACTTCAGAAAATAGTAATCCTTCTTACCAGGATTATTCAAGTAATGATAACAATAATTATCCTGATCAAGCTGATGATCAATTAAATTTTAATGATTATAATTTAAGTAATAATATAGATTTAAGTAATAATAACAATAATACAAATAATGAAAATGAAAATTTTTGTTAAGAGCCTCGGAAAACCCAAAACAAAAATTAGTTATAACTTTGAATAATATGAAATCAAGTGAACTACCGTATATTGTTCTACCGGAACATAATTTAAAATTTTTAATAGATACTGGATCAAGTCGATCATTTATCAATCCCAATCTAGCTTTTAAGTATTATTCCAAAGAAATAAAAAATGATCCATTTGTTGTGACTACTGTATTTCAAAAATCGGCACATCAACATAGTGTTGAAATTCTTACATCTAATATTTTTAATCTATTGAATCCATTAAAATTAAAATTCTATCTTTTCAAATTTCATAACGTATTTGACGGTCTCATTGGACTAGATAATTTAAAATTATTAAAAGCAGAATTAAATTTCTCAGAAGGATTTCTTATCACACCTTTTAGTAAAATAAAATTACAATATCACGAAGTTAATACCGATCTTAATCTTGTAACAATATCCCCTAGAACTCAACAAGTTGTTAAAATAAAAACAAGTGTATCTCATGGAGATATTTTCATCCCATATCAAAAATTATGCAACTGCGAAATTCCACAATGTATTAGTACTGCAAAAAATGGTTATGCTCTTACAACAATTTTAAATAATTCAGACAGTACCCTATCTTTAGATTTTTCAGAACCATTTTTAGTAGAAAAATTTGATGAACATTATTTACAAAATTTTGAAATAAATAATATAGAAACTTCAGATAATACGTACTTAGATCTTAATAAAATTAGAACAAGTCACATGAATGAAGAAGAAAAACAAATAATATTAAAACTTTGCCAAGAATATAGTGACATATTTTATAAAGAAGGTGAACCGCTTACCTTTACAAATAAAATTAAACATAGTATACGTACCACCGATGAAATACCGGTATATACAAAAACTTATCGTTACCCATTTGTTCATAAACAAGAAGTATCCCAACAAATTCAAAAAATGTTAGATTCAAATATAATACGTCCTTCAAGCTCACCTTGGTCTTCCCCTATATGGGTTGTAGGTAAAAAGATGGACGCTAGTAATAAACAAAAATGGAGAGTCGTTATCGACTATCGAAAATTGAACGAAAAAACAATCGAAGATAGATATCCTTTACCTAACACAACTGAATTGCTTAACAAATTAGGTAATTGCCAATATTTTTCAACCATTGATCTCGCTAGCAGTTTCCACCAAATAGAGATGGAGGAAAAAGATATTGAAAAAACGGCATTTACTACCGAAAATGGCCATTGGGAGTTTTTACGCATGCCTTTCGGACTTAAAAATGCCCCAGCTACTTTTCAGCGTGTTGCAGACAATATACTTCGCGGTATACAAAATGAAATGTGCCTAGTTTACCTAGACGACTTTATAATATATTCGACATCACTACAAGAACATTTAGAACGTCTTAAAGCAGTATTTCAGAGACTTAGGGAAGCAAATTTTAAAGTCCAACTGGACAAGTCGGAATTCCTAAGAAAGGAAGTAGCTTACTTAGGTCACGTGGTTACACCGGAAGGAGTTAAACCGAACCCTGACAAAATCGAAGCAATTCTTAAATATCCAATCCCTAAAACGACAAAACAAATTCTTGAAAAAGAATGCTAAAATAGAACTAAACGATGAATATATTACCTGTTTTAATACCTGTAAATCCTTACTTACTAACGAACCCATATTACAATATCCCGATTTTAATAAAACTTTTAACCTTACCACTGATGCCTCCAATGTAGCATTAGGAGCCATTCTATCCCAAGGTCCGATCGGACAAGACCTACCAATAGCTTATGCCTCAAGAACCCTTAACGATTCCGAACAAAATTATTCGACTATCGAAAAGGAGTTACTTGCCATAGTTTGGGCAACTAAATACTTTCGTCCGTATTTATATGGTCGCCGATTTAATATAATAACCGATCACAAGCCTCTCGTATGGTTACATTCGTTAAAAGAACCTAATTCAAAATTACTACGGTGGAAAATTAGATTAGAAGAATTTGATTATCAAATTTTTTATAGAAAAGGTAAATCAAATAACGTAGATTCTTTATCGCGAATTGAAATTAATACTAAAGAAACTAATTCTTTTTGGAACGATAATTCATTTTGGAAAAATGTTGATGAAATTTTAGGCGAAACCTCTAATTATTATAATAACCCAAATTCACGAAAACCCCCAAACCAGTCCTTAAATACTCCTTCACCGATTACCAATCAACCAATAAATGAAATCCCAATAATAACTGAAAGTACTTCAAATCAAGATTTAGACAATTTTTCAATGATAGTTAATGTTGACGAAATGACAAAACCTGACAATACTCCAAAAAACGATACAGATGACCTGGATACAATACATTCTAATTATGATGAAAATCCAATTATAGGCATACCCACTGTCGAGTGAAATATCTTTTCTATCTTGAGAATTAGGTTTTTAAAAATATTTATTAACTAAGTTTTACAAAAATACGTTTAACTACAATTATATGTTTACTCGTTAAGATGTTAGAAATGAATGTACAATTTTATATTTTATGCAAAAAGGAAAATGTTGTTGAATAATATAAAGTAACTTGATACTCCGACAGTCAGCACTATTATTCTTAGTAATTGTTCATATGGTCGTGAGATAATTCCTCCCCTCGAAGATTCAAATCCAGAGGGTCATCGAGGGATTTGAACAGATGATGGTTCTGGAGATGGTGGGTCTTCTTGTGATTTGCTTTTGGAACAGCGTCTTCTTTTGATATATTTGTGTAAGAGATATAATAGTAAAATAATAACAGTTATATAAATAATAATTGTCCAGACGCTCGGCGTATAGGAAACTTCGGAAAATGATAGTTTTGGTTCATTTTGTAACAGTTTTGTTTTCACAACTTGTAGCTCATCTAACGGGATGTCTTATATATTGAATTTTGAATCGTAGTTAATTTCAGTCTCATGAATTTTTATATCAGGAAATAGCACTGGTTGTCCAAAATGTATGGGATTTTCTTGATTTTTAATTGTTCTAAATGGCATGTTAACTTGACACTTTACTGGGATTTTGAAAAGGTAGCTTCCTTTAAGGGTAATTACTTCTTCTTGATTTTGGCAGTGGATAGTGGCGGTTGTTTCACTTGGAAGTACTACTATCCATTGGTTGATTCCGTGTAGCTTTGTAACAATGGGTCGATTTATTGATATATCTATTTGTTGGCAGGTGGAAGTGTTTTCTAAGTTCAAAAGTTGAATTTCGCATGGGTTTTTGGATTGTATTTCTTGAAGATCGAGTTCGTCGCAAAAGAACATTTGTTGTGAGATTTTACTACATTGGTTGTTTGTGTATGCAAAGTACTCTTTATTTAAAACTAAATTTTTATTCTTTGGAATAATTGTTTTAAATTGATTATTATGGAAGACCGGTACAGAATATAAATGATATAAATCTAATTCAAAAGAAAGTGTTACAGGAATGTGCAAAATAAATGTTATCCTATTATTGTTTGAATAGCTTTCTATCTTAACGAGCTTTTCTATTAATAAGGTATTACTTAAATCTACTGCAAATGGGAGATTATTAGGTTTTATATTATTTTCTATAATTTTCAGTTCTTTAAAGAAGTCGGTAGTTTTCATTATACTAGGGTGCATTTTTCCTATTTGTGCAAACGTTATAGAATTTTCTATGTCTTGAATTACCGAATATATTATATTATAAAGTCCAATCATTTCATTTATAGTATCCTTAATAAAAATGGCGTTTTCACTAAGTGCTTGACTATTTATCATATTAGAAATTTTAATTATTTTTGATCTTAGTGA
The DNA here is from genome assembly GCA_035357415.1 of Ophraella communa. NCBI lineage: Eukaryota > Metazoa > Arthropoda > Insecta > Coleoptera > Chrysomelidae > Ophraella > Ophraella communa. Next base: position 14,967,683 of record CM068984.1, read on the forward strand.
TTTTTCATTATGCATTATAGTATTGACAGTATTATTGAAATTTTCGATTAATCGGATTGAAAGTGAATTTTGTGTTTTTATACTTGAAGCTAAATTTTTCTGATTATTTTGAAGTTCTGTAATTAATTTGTCATAGCGTTCGCCGTCTTTAGCGTCCAAATTTCCTGTTATCGTTTTGAAAATTGAGCCTAAACCATTTATCAGTCCACGTTTAGTTCTATCTGGTTGAGGCAATATATCTTGTATTTTTTCTGATAGTTTTTGTTCGAAAAATTTTAATATTTTTAAATGATTAGAAAAATCTTGCGTTTTTGAATATTTTTCTATTTTGTTAATAGATGATTCTAAGAAATATGATTGTGATTCTAAGCGATTTAGTTCCGTAATTATTGGTTGAATATCATAATAATGAATTAATTTATAATAATAGTCTTTGACCTTTGTGGTACCTAATTTTACAGGAATAACTCCAGGGTTATTTTGCAAGTTTCTTATTTTTACCTTTTCCGATGAGCTGACGACTCCAGGTAAACTGAAAAGATAAGTTTTGAGTTAATTATGAAGTTTAAAGGTATTTTTAGGGGGACGTCTCAAATTGTCCATATGAATTTTTTCTTGAGTTTCCGTAGAAACCGTTTTATTATTAGCATTTACTTCCTTAATTATTGTGGGTTTATTAAATTTGTTAGCATGTTTTTGACGTTTTGGATTTTTAATATAAATTTTTTGGTTTTGTTTAAATATATCAGGATCGTCTCTATTTATATTTACCCGTTCAGTACGTTTTTCTTTTTCGTTAATTAAATTTTCGTTAATTTTTTGATAAAGTAGTTTAGAACGTTCTTTATGATCATTAATGTAATCGTTAATGAGGATTTGATCAATTTCTAGGTTAAATGGATCATTAGAACTTATGTGACCATTGATTATGTCTATTGGTTTAATATTTGTTACAGAATGTAGCGAGTTGTTGTACGCGAGTATAGCGTACATCATTTTCATAGTTATTGGAGTTTTAAGAAATCCTCTAGTATTAAGTAGGCGGATATGTTCTGTGATTGTGGAGTGAAATCGTTCGATTATGCCCTGTGATTGGGGATGATTTGGAGAACAAAAATGAATTTTGATTTTGTGTAAAGCTAAAAGTTCAGAAATAACGGAATTTTTGAATTCTGTTCCATTGTCGGTTATTATTTGTTCGGGGACTCCATGATGAGAGAAAAACTTTATCAGATTGTTAACGACTTCGGTGCTAGAAAGAGAGGTTAAATAATATGCTTGCGCATACTTTGAAAAGCTATCTACTATTGTCAAAAATTTATTTTGCTCTAATGTAAAAGTGTCAATATGTATTGTTTGAAAGGGTTTAGTTGCTGTTGGCGTCGTATTCATTTTAATAGTGACAGGATGTCGATCATATTTACTTTGTTGGCAAATCTCGCAATCGTTAATATATGTTTGAATAGAATTTTTCATAAGGGGCCAATAATATTTTTCTTTAATACGTTGATAAGTTTCGTCTATACCTCTATGATTAGTTTTGGACTCATGGTAGTTTTGAATTATTTCTTTGATATTATTTTTATCAGTAATATCAATCAATTTTTTAGTACATCTTTTTAATTTTAATGAAGAATGTTTAAAATACTTTTGCAAAATTACTAAAAACGGTTCGTAAATATGTGGATTTTTAAAATATAAACAATATTGAGTGTCTGGGTTAATATAATTTTTTACAAAATCGATAACGTCTCTTTCAAAGTTATTTTCAGATAGTTGAAGACTTATTCGTTTCTTTGTTTCAAATAAAATTTTTATTTTGGGATTGCATGGTGAATGTAAAACTGAACTAATTATAATTTGGTTTTGGTTATAATTTAGTGCGGTTGTTGTTAAAGGAATTTCGAAAGTTGGATTTTGGTCAACATTGGAATGAATAGTTTGTTCATCAGTGTCAATTAAATTTTCATAGTTGTCGGTTTGATCTTCGATTCTTGTTAGTTCTGATTGGATATCCACATCGGGATGAACTTGTACAGATGTATTATCTTCAAGGTTTGAGGTTTCTGGTGGATCCTCAGGAATAGGAATATTTTCTGTATAAAGGTCGATAAGTGGGTTTTGTAAAGGATTTATTTTGATTGGTCTAGGATGTAGGTTTTCACTTGTTTCGTTATAGTTTTCTGTGTCTTTTAATATTTCATCTACTTGTTGCCAAAATTCGTCGGTCTCTTTAGTATGTATTTCTACTCTCGAAAGCGCGTCAACATTTGAATTAAGAGTACCACGTTTATAATAAATGTCATAATTGTATTCAGATAATTTAAGTTTCCATCTTGTAAATTTAGTATTTTCATCTTTAAGTGAAAAAAGCCATTTAAGTGGTTTGTGGTCAGTTACAATATTAAATTTCCGGCCGTATAAGTAGGGCCTAAAATATTTTGTTGCCCATACGATAGCCAAAAGTTCCTTTTCAATGACCGAATAATTTCTTTCGGAGTCATTTAGGGTCCTTGAGGCGTACGCTATTGGTAAATCATGACCAATTGGTCCTTGAGATAGTACCGCGCCTATCGCGACATTGCTTGCGTCGGTAGTTAAATTAAATGTTTTGTTAAAATCTGGATATTGTAGAATTGGTTCGTTAATAAGTAAATTTTTACAAGTTTCAAAACAAGTTAAGAACTCTTCATCATGAATAATTTTAGCTCCTTTTTTCAAACATTTTGTTAAGGGCTTTGTAATTTTAGCAAAATTTGGTATAAACCGTCTATAATATCCGAGTAGCCCTAAAAAGCCTTTAATCTGCTTTGTTGTTGTGGGTGTCGGATAATTTTTTATAGCGATTATCTTATCTGGATTCGGTTTAACGCCCTCAGGAGTCACGACGTGACCCAAGTAGGCTACTTCTTTCTTTAAAAACTCGGATTTATCGAGTTGTACTTTAAAATTTGAGTCTCTAAGCCTCTGAAAAACATTTCTAAGTCGTTCAAGGTGCTCTTGTAACGACGTAGAGTATACAATTATATCATCTAGGTATACTAGACATTGCTCGTCTTGTATACCTCGTAGAATGTTATCCATTACTCGTTGAAAGGTAGCGGGAGCTCCTTTCAACCCGAATGGCATACGCAGGAATTCCCAGTGTCCCTGCTCTGTAGAAAAAGCAGTTTTTTCTATATCTTTCTCGTCCATTTCGATTTGGTGAAACCCGCTCGCCAAATCGATTGTCGAGAAATATTGGCATTTGCCAAGTTTATCTAATAGGTCCGTTATATTGGGCAATGGATACCTATCATCTATTGTCTTAGAATTTAACTGTCTATAATCGATTACAACGCGCCATTTTTGTTGACCTGACGCATCGAGTTTTTTTGGTACTACCCATATCGGTGAAGACCAGGGCGAATTGCTCGGTCGAATTATATTAGAATCTAGCATTTTTTTAATTTGTTTTTGAACTTCATTTTTATAAATGAATGGATATCGGTATGGTCTGGAATAAATAGGTACTTCATCTGTTGTCTTAATTTGGTGTTTTATTCTATTATTAAATGTTAGAGCATTATTTTCTTGATAAAATATATCGGAAAATTCTTTACAAAGATTTAAAATACATGACTTTTCTTCTTCGTTTAGGTGATCTGTTCTTATTTTATCTAAATTTAAAAAGTGACTACAATCGGTTTCAATATTATTACAATCGAAATTTTGAATTTTTTGTCTATCAAATCGTTCTACTAAAAGCGGTTTAGAAAAATCTAAAGTGACCGGTTGTGTTGTATTATTCAATATGGTAGTTATTGCTTCAAAATTTGTAGCAATTGTTAGGCTTTCTGGGATTTCACAATTGTGAATTTTTTGATGTGGTATGATAATTTCTCCTTCTTCCATAGAAGTTTTAACTTTAATCACTTGTTTACATCTTGGGCCAACTGTTATTAAATTTATTTCTTTATGTGTATTGTGAAATAATAATTTTATTTTACATGAAGGTGTTATTAGCAATCCTTTTTTAAAGTCTAAATTAGCTTCTAAAAATTTTAAGTTGTCGATGCCAATGAGACCATCGAATGTATTGTGAAATTTGAACAAATAAAATTTCATTAATTCATTTTGGGGTAAATTAAATATTTTTGATGCTGGTATAGATACACTATATTTATGAGACGATTTTTGGAATACTGTCGATACTATAAATGGATCATTTTTGATTGAATTTGGAAAGAATTTATACGCAATATCAGGATCTATAAATGATTTTGTGGCTCCAGAATCAATAAGCATTTTGATATTGTATTCTGGAAAAATTATATAAGAGAGTTCGCTTGAACTTAAAGTATTTATTGAAATAATAGGTGTTACCTCATTTTTCTTGGGTGAGGCATTGTTTGAAAATTTTGGTCGTGGTTAGACATATCAGATTCGTTTTCATCATTTTGATAATTGTTTGAATTTTGGTTAATGTATTCACTTGGGTCAACATATTCGTAATTATATTGGTCGTTATTAAGTTCAGTATTGAAAAGCTCTTCAGCAATGTACTTAGGTTGGTTATTATTGAAATTAGTATTGGGGTATCTAAAGCTATTGTTCTGTTGGGAGGTCGATGGACCTCTGAAAGTGTTTCGAGTTGATACACTCATAGGTGTTGGTTTTGGGAGAACTTGGTTTGGATTTGGTTTAAAAACGTTTCTATTATTGGGTTGTCTAAATACTTGACTGTTAGTGGGATATCTTACAGGAGGAGTATTTGTCCTAGGTTGATAAGGAATTGACTGGGATGGAAAATAGTTTTGTTTGAATTGGTTATTTTGTGTTTGGTTATTAAATGGTACAGAAGTGAATCTTTGTTGAAAATTTGGCTGAGATCTATAATTATTTGTTGAATTATGGGGTCGGATAGACGTTTTAATTGATGATGAGTTTTGAAAGTAATGAATATTGTCTTCCCTAGTGACACATTGTAATGCTTCGTTTAAAGTTAAAGGTTTCATACAACGTATGGTTGTACCTAATGGTTCTTTCAACCCAGATAAAAATGTTTTTAAAGCTAATTTTTGATATAAATCGCGTTTTAACGTTCGCGCTTCATTTGTTGTTTCATGTATATCTATATAACTACATAAAATATTTAATATGTTTAAACATCTGTCGAAGAATTGTTGCGGTTTTTCATGTTGACCCTGTCTTAACATAACAAGATCTCTGTTAAGGCAGGCTTCATCTCTTTGGTCAGCGAAACTACGAGTTAATATTTGTTTCAGATCGTCCCATGTAGATACGTTCTGAATATTAACTACCAGTTTTGCGTTGCCCTTTAATTTTGAAATGATAGAATTAAGAATATAGATGTTTTGAAAATTATTTGTATTTCTTACATCGTAAAAATTATTAATTAACGATTCACTCGTAGATAGATACCTATTCAATTCGTTAGGATTTCCATCAAATTCGGGGATACAGTTTAAATATTCTGGTTTAAATTGATTCATTTCTAACGTTAAATTATCAAGTTCTGCTGTCAATTCTTCCATAAAAAGCAATAGTTTTAAATAAAATCGTACTTACATAAGACACAAAACAATTATTAGCATCTCACTTATGTTCCAATATAAAGAAGAGTACCAGATTTGCGATTTTGTCTCCACTTGTACTTCTTCCTTGCGAATTCGGGCTATTTTCTTCCCAAATCCCGGTTTCTCGTTGGTTTTAGCTGTCCTAGTTCTATGGTTTCCTGATTTTTAAGGAGCCTCTAGCACACACTTTCACACTACGATACACCTCGTATTTTCGGTTCGGAATTTCAGTCAATCGTTGAAACGAAAAAACTCACGTTCGATACGCGAATTCCCGAAATATCCTACTGACTGCGCCAAATATCTTTTCTATCTTGAGAATTAGGTTTTTAAAAATATTTATTAACTAAGTTTTACAAAAATACGTTTAACTACAATTATATGTTTACTCGTTAAGATGTTAGAAATGAATGTACAATTTTATATTTTATGCAAAAAGGAAAATGTTGTTGAATAATATAAAGTAACTTGATACTCCGACAGTCAGCACTATTATTCTTAGTAATTGTTCATATGGTCGTGAGATAATTAGTGTGCTGTAAATTATGGTAAAAACCAAATCTTTATTAAATCAGTTTTTCATTCACCTGCAAAATTAAAACGAGTCATTCTTTTCGGTAATAGACAACGATTTTTAGTTCAATTATCAAAAAATAATTTTGAAAACGACGTAATCAATTTTATTAAAGAATATATAGTTCCAGATACTCAATACTATCTATATTTTGAAGATCCTGATATTTACGAACCATTTTCAGTATGTTTACAAAAATATTTTAGATCTTTATCAATAAAATTTAAAAATTGTACCATTAAATTATTAGATGTTATAAATAAAGACGACATCTACGAAACAATAAAAAATTACCATAAAGGTAAATCAAATCACCGCGGCATTAATGAAACACTTTTAAAAATTAAAGAAAAATATTATTGGCCTGAAATGAAAAAATCAATTCAAACATTCATTAACGAATGTGAAATATGCCAACAATGTAAATATGATAGGCACCCAGTAAAATTAAAATTAAATTTAACACCAACTGCAATTAAACCGTTTGAAATAGTTCATATAGATTCGTTTACTTTTGAAAATTAAGAATTTTAGCAAAATTCAAACCATAGTATTTGCTTTGTCACTGTGTTAAGTAAAAAATTTTTGTCGTCAAAAACACTTGAAAATATGGGTAAAAGGGTTTTTTAAGACGCTGAATCGATTGATGCAGTTTGTTAGTAAATATAGAAATTTGGTTGGGAATCTATTGAAGTTGAAGTAGTACAGCGAAACTCAAAGGAAGTCAATTTTTATGGGAATTATAAAGAGATTTAACATTATAACGTTATTTGCCTATTCAACATGTTTGTTCTAATGGTTCTACACTATATTTATTACGCATAACCTAATTAAGAATTTTAGCAAAATTTAAACCATAGTATTTGCTTTGTCACTGTGTTAAGTAAAAAATTTTTGTCGTCAAAAACACTTGAAAATAGGGGTAAAAGGGTTTTTTAAGACGCTGAATCGATTGATGCAGTTTGTTCGTTAATATAGAAATTTGGTTGGGAATCTATTGAAGTTGAAGTAGTACAGCGAAACTCGAAGGAAGTCAATTTTGATGGGAATTATGAAGAGATTTGACATTATAACGTAATTTGCCTATTTAACATGTTTGTTCTAATGGTTTTACACTATATTTATTACGCATAACCTAATTAAGAATTTTAGCAAAATTCAAACCATAGTATTTGCATTGTCACTGTGTTAAGTAAAAAATTTTTGGCGTCAAAACAATTGAAAATATGGGTAAAAGGGTTTTTTAACACGCTGAATCGATTGATGCAGTTTGTTCAAAAATATAGGAATTTGGTTGGGAATCTGTTGAAGTTAAAGTAGTACTGCGAAACTCGAAGGAAGTCAATTTTATTGGAAATTATAAAGAGATTTGACATTATATCGTTATTTGCCTATTCAACATGTTTGATCTAATGGTTCTACACTATATTTATCACGCATAACCTAATTAAGAATTTTAGCAAAATTCAAACCATAGTATTTGCTTTGTCACTGTGTTAAGTAAAAAATTTTTGTCGTCAAAAACACTTGAAAATAAGGGTAAAAGGGTTTTTAAAGACTCTGAATCGATTGATGCAATATGTTCGTAAATAGGAATTGTATATCATAGAGAAATCTGGTTGGGAAACTATTGAAGTTGAAGTAGTACTGCGAAACTCGAAGGAAGTCAATTTTAATGGGAATTATAAAGAGATTTGACATTATAAAGTAATTTTCCTATTCAACATGTTTGATCTAATGGTTCTACACTATATTTATCACGCATAACCTAATTAAGAATTTTAGCAAAATTCAAACCATAGTATTTGCTTTGTCACTGTGTTAAGTAAAAAATTTTTGTCGTCAAAAACACTTGAAAATATGGGTAAAAGGGTTTTTTAACACGCTGAATCGATTGATGCAGTTTGTTCGAAAATATAGGAATTTGGTTGGGAATCTGTTGAAGTTGAAGTAGTACTGCGAAACTCGAAGGAAGTCAGTTTTATTGGAAATTATAAAGAGATTTGACATTATATCGTTATTTGCCTATTCAACAGGTTTGATCTAATGGTTCTACACTATATTTATCACGCATAACCTAATTAAGAATTTTAGCAAAATTCAAACCATAGTATTTGCATTGTCACTGTGTTAAGTAAAAAATTTTTGGCGTCAAAAACACTTGAAAATATGGGTAAAAGGGTTTTTTAAGACGCTGAATCGATTGATGCAGTTTGTTCGTAAATATAGAAATTTGGTTGGGAATCTGTTGAAGTTGAAGTAGTACTGCGAAACTCGAAGGAAGTCAATTTTATTGGAAATTATAAAGAGATTTGACATTATATCGTTATTTGCCTATTCAACATGTTTGATCTAATGGTTCTACACTATATTTATCACGCATAACCTAATTAAGAATTTTAGCAAAATTTAAACCATAGTATTTGCTTTGTCACTGTGTTAAGTAAAAAATTTTTGTCGTCAAAAACACTTGAAAATAAGGGTAAAAGGGTTTTTAAAGACGCTGAATCGATTGATGCAATATGTTCGTAAATAGGAATTGTATATCATAGAGAAATCTGGTTGGGAAACTATTGAAGTTGAAGTAGTACTGCGAAACTCGAAGGAAGTCAATTTTAATGGGAATTATAAAGAGATTTGACATTATAAAGTAATTTTCCTATTCAACATGTTTGATCTAATGGTTCTACACTATATTTATCACGCATAACCTAATTAAGAATTTTAGCAAAATTCAAACCATAGTATTTGCTTTGTCACTGTGTTAAGTAAAAAATTTTTGTCGTCAAAAACACTTGAAAATATGGGTAAAAGGGTTTTTTAACACGCTGAATCGATTGATGCAGTTTGTTCGAAAATATAGGAATTTGGTTGGGAATCTGTTAAAGTTGAAGTAGTACTGCGAAACTCGAGGGAAGTCAGTTTTATTGGAAATTATAAAGAGATTTGACATTATATCGTTATTTGCCTATTCAACAGGTTTGATCTAATGGTTCTACACTATATTTATCACGCATAACCTAATTAAGAATTTTAGCAAAATTCAAACCATAGTATTTGCATTGTCACTGTGTTAAGTAAAAAATTTTTGGCGTCAAAAACACTTGAAAATATGGGTAAAAGGGTTTTTTAAGACGCTGAATCGATTGATGCAGTTTGTTCGTAAATATAGAAATTTGGTTGGGAATCTGTTGAAGTTGAAGTAGTACTGCGAAACTCGAAGGAAGTCAATTTTATTGGAAATTATAAAGAGATTTGACATTATATCGTTATTTGCCTATTCAACATGTTTGATCTAATGGTTCTACACTATATTTATCACGCATAACCTAATTAAGAATTTTAGCAAAATTTAAACCATAGTATTTGCTTTGTCACTGTGTTAAGTAAAAAATTTTTGTCGTCAAAAACACTTGAAAATATGGGTAAAAGGGTTTTTTAAGACGCTGAATCGATTGATGCAGTTTGTTAGTAAATATAGGAATTTGGTTGGGAATCTGTTAAAGTTGAAGTGGTACTGCGAAACTCGAAGGAAGTCAGTTTTATTGGAAATTATAAAGAGATTTGACATTATATCGTTATTTGCCTATTCAACAGGTTTGATCTAATGGTTCTACACTATATTTATCACGCATAACCTAATTAAGAATTTTAGCAAAATTCAAACCATAGTATTTGCATTGTCACTGTGTTAAGTAAAAAATTTTTGGCGTCAAAAACACTTGAAAATATGGGTAAAAGGGTTTTTTAAGACGCTGAATCGATTGATGCAGTTTGTTCGTAAATATAGAAATTTGGTTGGGAATCTGTTGAAGTTGAAGTAGTACTGCGAAACTCGAAGGAAGTCAATTTTATTGGAAATTATAAAGAGATTTGACATTATATCGTTATTTGCCTATTCAACATGTTTGATCTAATGGTTCTACACTATATTTATCACGCATAACCTAATTAAGAATTTTAGCAAAATTTAAACCATAGTATTTGCTTTGTCACTGTGTTAAGTAAAAAATTTTTGTCGTCAAAAACACTTGAAAATAAGGGTAAAAGGGTTTTTAAAGACGCTGAATCGATTGATGCAATATGTTCGTAAATAGGAATTGTATATCATAGAGAAATCTGGTTGGGAAACTATTGAAGTTGAAGTAGTACTGCGAAACTCGAAGGAAGTCAATTTTAATGGGAATTATAAAGAGATTTGACATTATAAAGTAATTTTCCTATTCAACATGTTTGATCTAATGGTTCTACACTATATTTATCATGCATAACCTAATTAAGAATTTTAGCAAAATTCAAACCATAGTATTTGCTTTGTCACTGTGTTAAGTAAAAAATTTTTGTCGTCAAAAACACTTGAAAATATGGGTAAAAGGGTTTTTTAAGACGCTGAATCGATTGATGCAGTTTGTTAGTAAATATAGAAATTTGGTTGGGAATCTATTGAAGTTGAAGTAGTACAGCGAAACTCAAAGAAAGTCAATTTTTATGGGACTTATAAAGAGATTTAACATTATAACGTTATTTGCCTATTCAACATGTTTGTTCTAATGGTTCTACACTATTTTTATTAGGCATAACCTAATTAAGAATTTTAGCAAAATTTAAACCATAGTATTTGCTTTGTCACTGTGTTAAGTAAAAAATTTTTGTCGTCAAAAACACTTGAAAAAAGGGGTAAAAGGGTTTTTTAAGACGCTGAATCGATTGATGCAGTTTGTTCGTTAATATAGAAATTTGGTTGGGAATCTATTGAAGTTGAAGTAGTACAGCGAAACTCGAAGGAAGTCAATTTTGATGGGAATTATGAAGAGATTTGACATTATAACGTAATTTGCCTATTCAACATGTTTGTTCTAATGGTTTTACACTATATTTATTACGCATAACCTAATTAAGAATTTAAGCAAAATTCAAACCATAGTATTTGCTTTGTCACTGTGTTAAGTAAAAAATTTTTGTCGTCAAAAACACTTGAAAATATGGGTAAAAGGGTTTTTTAAGACGCTGAATCGATTGATGCAGTTTGTTCGAAAATATAGGAATTTGGTTGGGAATCTGTTGAAGTTGAAGTAGTACTGCGAAACTCGAAGGAAGTCAATTTTATTGGAAATTATAAAGAGATTTGACATTATATCGTTATTTGCCTATTCAACATGTTTGATCTAATGGTTCTACACTATATTTATCACGCATAACCTAATTAAGAATTTTAGCAAAATTCAAACCATAGTATTTGCATTGTCACTGTGTTCAGTAAAAATTTTTTGGCGTCAAAAACACTTGAAAATATGGGTAAAAGGGTTTTTTAAGACGCTGAATCGATTGATGCAGTTTGTTAGTAAATATAGAAATTTGGTTGAAAATCTATTGAAGTTGAAGTAGTACAGCGAAACTCAAAGGAAGTCAATTTTAATGGGAATTATAAAGAGATTTGACATTATAACGTTATTTGCCTATTCAACATGTTTTGTTCTAATGGTTCTACACTATATTTATTACGCTTAACCTAATTAAGAATTTTAGCAAAATTCAAACCATAGTATTTGCTTTGTTACTGTGTTAAGTAAAAAATTTTTTTCGTCAAAAACACTTGAAAATATGGGTAAAAGGGTTTTTTAAGACGCTGAATCGATTGATGCAGTTTGTTCGTAAATATAGAAATTTGGTTGGAAATCTATTGAAGTTGAAGTAGTACAGCGAAACTCGAAGGAAGTCAATTTTAATGGGAATTATAAAGAGATTTGACATTATAACGTTATTTGCCTATTCAACATGTTTGTTCTAATGGTTCTACACTATATTTATTACGCTTAACCTAATTAAGAATTTTAGCAAAATTCAAACCATAGTATTTGCTTTGTTACTGTGTTAAGTAAAAAATTTTTTTCGTCAAAAACACTTGAAAATATGGGTAAAAGGGTTTTTTAAGACGCTGAATCGATTGATGCAATATGTTCGTAAATAGGAATTGTATATCATAGAGAAATCTGGTTGGGAAACTATTGAAGTTGAAGTAGTACTGCGAAACTCGAAGGAAGTCAATTTTATTGGAAATTATAAAGAGATTTGACATTATAAAGTAATTTTCCTATTCAACATGTTTGATCTAATGGTTCTACACTATATTTATCACGCATAACCTAATTAAGAATTTTAGCAAAATTCAAACCATAGTATTTGCTTTGTCACTGTGTTAAGTAAAAAATTTTTTTCGTCAAAAACACTTGAAAATATGGGTAAAAGGGTTTTTTAAGACGCTGAATCGATTGATGCAGTTTGTTAGTAAATATAGAAATTTGGTTGGGAATCTATTGAAGTTGAAGTAGTACAGCGAAACTCAAAGGAAGTCAATTTTTATGGGAATTATAAAGAGATTTAACATTATAACGTTATTTGCCAATTCAACATGTTTGTTTCAATGGTTCTACACTATATTTATTACGCATAACCTAATTAAGAATTTTAGCAAAATTTAAACCATAGTATTTGCTTTGTCACTGTATTAAGTAAAAAATTTTTGTCGTCAAAAACACTTGAAAATATGGGTAAAAGGGTTTTTTAAGACGCTGAATCGATTTAAGCAGTTTGTTAGTAAATATAGAAATTTGGTTGGGAATCTATTGAAGTTGAAGTAGTACAGCGAAACTCAAAGGAAGTCAATTTTTATGGGAATTATAAAGAGATTTAACATTATAACGTTATTTGCCTATTCAACATGTTTGTTCTAATGGTTCTACACTATATTTATTACGCATAACCTAATTAAGAATTTTAGCAAAATTTAAACCATAGTATTTGCTTTGTCACTGTGTTAAGTAAAAAATTTTTGTCGTCAAAAACACTTGAAAATATGGGTAAAAGGGTTTTTTAAGACGCTGAATCGATTGATGCAGTTTGTTAGTAAATATAGAAATTTGGTTGGGAATCTATTGAAGTTGAAGTAGTACAGCGAAACTCAAAGGAAGTCAATTTTTATGGGAATTATAAAGAGATTTAACATTATAACGTTATTTGCCTATTCAACATGTTTGTTCTAATGGTTCTACACTATATTTATTACGCATAACCTAATTAAGAATTTTAGCAAAATTTAAACCATAGTATTTGCTTTGTCACTGTGTTAAGTAAAAAATTTTTGTCGTCAAAAGCACTTGAAAATAGGGGTAAAAGGGTTTTTTAAGACGCTGAATCGATTGATGCAGTTTGTTCGTAATTTTCATATTCAACATGTTTGATCTAATGGTTCTACACTATATTTATCACGCATAACCTAATTAAGAATTTTAGCAAAATTCAAACCATAGTATTTGCTTTGTCACTGTGTTAAGTAAAAAATTTTTGTCGTCAAAAACACTTGAAAATATGGGTAAAAGGGTTTTTTAAAACGCTGAATCGATTGATGCAGTTTGTTAGTAAATATAGAAATTTGGTTGGGAATCTATTGAAGTTGAAGTAGTACAGCGAAACTCAAAGGAAGTCAATTTTTATGGGAATTATAAAGAGATTTAACATTATAACGTTATTTGCCAATTCAACATATTTGTTCTAATGGTTCTACACTATATTTATTACGCATAACCTAATTAAGAATTTTAGCAAAATTTAAACCATAGTATTTGCTTTGTCACTGTGTTAAGTAAAAAATTTTTGTCGTCAAAAACACTTGAAAATATGGGTAAAAGGGTTTTTTAAGACGCTGAATCGATTTAAGCAGTTTGTTAGTAAATATAGAAATTTGGTTGGGAATCTATTGAAGTTGAAGTAGTACAGCGAAACTCAAAGGAAGTCAATTTTTATGGGAATTATAAAGAGATTTAACATTATAACGTTATTTGCCTATTCAACATGTTTGTTCTAATGGTTCTACACTATATTTATTACGCATAACCTAATTAAGAATTTTAGCAAAATTTAAACCATAGTATTTGCTTTGTCACTGTGTTAAGTAAAAAATTTTTGTCGTCAAAAACACTTGAAAATATGGGTAAAAGGGTTTTTTAAGACGCTGAATCGATTTAAGCAGTTTGTTAGTAAATATAGAAATTTGGTTGGGAATCTATTGAAGTTGAAGTAGTACAGCGAAACTCAAAGGAAGTCAATTTTTATGGGAATTATAAAGAGATTTAACATTATAACGTTATTTGCCTATTCAACATGTTTGTTCTAATGGTTCTACACTATATTTATTACGCATAACCTAATTAAGAATTTTAGCAAAATTTAAACCATAGTATTTGCTTTGTCACTGTGTTAAGTAAAAAATTTTTGTCGTCAAAAACACTTGAAAATATGGGTAAAAGGGTTTTTTAAGACGCTGAATCGATTGATGCAGTTTGTTAGTAAATATAGAAATTTGGTTGGGAATCCATTGAAGTTGAAGTAGTACAGCGAAACATAAAGGAAGTCAATTTTTATGGGAATTATGAAGAGATAACGTAATAATCTATTCAACATGTTTGTTCTAATGGTTTTACACTATATTTATTACGCATAACCTAATTAAGAATTTTAGCAAAATTTAAACCATAGTATTTGCTTTGTCACTGTGTTAAGTAAAAAATTTTTGTCGTCAAAAACACTTGAAAATATGGGTAAAAGGGTTTTTTAAGACGCTGAATCGATTGATGCAGTTTGTTAGTAAATATAGAAATTTGGTTGGGAATCTATTGAAGTTGAAGTAGTACAGCGAAACTCAAAGGAAGTCAATTTTTATGGAAATTATAAAGAGATTTAACATTATAACGTTATTTGCCTATTCAACATGTTTGTTCTAATGGTTCTACACTATATTTATTACGCATAACCTAATTAAGAATTTTAGCAAAATTTAAACCATAGTATTTGCTTTGTCACTGTGTTAAGTAAAAAATTTTTGTCGTCAAAAACACTTGAAAATAGGGGTAAAAGGGTTTTTTAAGACGCTGAATCGATTAATGCAGTTTGTTCGTTAATATAGAAATTTGGTTGGGAATCTATTGAAGTTGAAGTAGTACAGCGAAACTCGAAGGAAGTCAATTTTTATGGGAATTATGAAGAGATTTGACATTATAACGTAATTTGCCTATTCAACATGTTTGTTCTAATGGTTTTACACTATATTTATTACGCATAACCTAATTAAGAATTTTAGCAAAATTCAAACCATAGTATTTGCTTTGTCACTGTGTTGAGTAAAAAATTTTTGTCGTCAAAAACACTTGAAAATATGGGTAAAAGGGTTTTTTAAGACGCTGAATCGATTGATGCAGTTTTTTCGAAAATATAGGAATTTGGTTGGGAATCTGTTGAAGTTGAAGTAGTACTGCGAAACTCGAAGGAAGTCAATTTTATTGGAAATTATAAAGAGATTTGACATTATATCGTTATTTGCCTATTCAACATGTTTGATCTAATGGTTCTACACTATATTTATCACGCATAACCTAATTAAGAATTTTAGCAAAATTTAAACCATAGTATTTGCATTGTCACTGTGTTAAGTAAAAAAATTTGGCGTCAAAAACACTTGAAAATATGGGTAAAAGGGTTTTTTAAGACGCTGAATCGATTGATGCAGTTTGTTCGTAAATATAGAAATTTGGTTGGGAATCTATTGAAGTTGAAGTAGCACAGCGAAACTCGAAGGAAGTCAATTTTGATGAGAGTTATAAAGAGATTTGACCCAATAACGTAATTTTCCTATTCAACATGTTTAATCTAATGGTCCTACACTATATTTATTACGCATACCCTAATTAAGAATTTTAGCGAAATTTAAACCATAGTATTTGCTTTGTCACTGTGTTAAGTAAAAAATTTTTGTCGTCAAAAACACTTGAAAATAAGGGTAAAAGGGTTTTTAAAGACGCTGAATCGATTGATGCAATATATGTTCGTAAATAGGAATTGTATATCATAGAGAAATCTGGTTGGGAAACTATTGAAGTTGAAGTAGTACTGCGAAACTCGAAGGAAGTCAATTTTATTGGAAATTATAAATAGATTTGACATTATAAAGTAATTTTCCTATTCAACATCTTTGATCTAATGGTTCTACACTATATTTATCACTGATAACCTGATTAAGAATTTTAGCAAAATTCAAACCATAGTATTTGCTTTGTCACTGTGTTAAGTAAAAAATTTTTGTCGTCAAAAACACTTGAAAATATGGGTAAAAGGGTTTTTTAAAACGCTAAATCGATTGATGCAGTTTGTTCGAAAATATAGGAATTTGGTTGGGAATCTGTTGAAGTTAAAGTAGTACAGCAAAACTCGAAGGAAGTCAATTTTTATGGGAATTATAAAGAGATTTGACATTATAACGTTATTTGCCTATTCAACATGTTTGTTCTAATGGTCCTACACTATATTTATTACGCATACCCTAATTAAGAATTTTAGCGAAATTTGAACCGTAGTATTTGCTTTGTCACTGTGTTAAGTAAAAAATTTTTGTCGTCAAAGACACTTGAAAATAAGGGTAAAAGGGTTTTTAAAGACGCTGAATCGATTGATGCAATATGTTCGTAAATAGGAATTGTATATCATAGAGAAATCTGGTTGGGAAACTATTGAAGTTGAAGTAGTACTGCGAAACTCGAAGGAAGTCAATTTTATTGGAAATTATAAAGAGATTTGACATTATATCGTTATTTGCCTATTCAACATGTTTGATCTAATGGTTCTACACTATATTTATCACGCATAACCTAATTAAGAATTTTAGCAAAATTTAAACCATAGTATTTGCATTGTCACTGTGTTAAGTAAAAAATTTTTGTCGTCAAAAACACTTGAAAATAAGGGTAAAATTGTTTTTAAAGACGCTGAATCGATTGATGCAGTTTGTTAGTAAATATAGAAATTTGGTTGGGAATCTATTGAAGTTGAAGTAGCACAGCGAATTTCAAAGGAAGTCAATTTTGATGAGACTTATAAAGAGATTTGACCCAATAACGTAATTTTCCTATTTAACATGTTTAATTGAATGGTCCTACACTAGATTTATTACGCATACCCTAATTAAGAATTTTAGCGAAATTTAAACCATAGTATTAGCATTGTCACTGTGTTAAGTAAAAAATTTTTGTCGTCAAAAACACTTGAAAATATGGGTAAAAGGGTTTTTTAAGACGCTGAATCGATTGATGCAGTTTGTTAGTAAATATAGAAATTTGGTTGGGAATCTATTGAAGTTGAAGTAGTACAGCGAAACTCAAAGGAAGTCAATTTTTATGGGAATTATAAAGAGATTTAACATTATAACGTTATTTGCCTATTCAACATGTTTGTTCTAATGGTTCTACACTATATTTATCACGCATAACCTAATTAAGAATTTTAGCAAAATTTAAACCATAGTATTTGCATTGTCACTGTGTTAAGTAAAAAATTTTTGGCGTCAAAAACACTTGAAAATATGGGTAAAAGGGTTTTTTAAGACGCTGAATCGATTGATGCAGTTTGTTCGTAAATATAGAAATTTGGTTGGGAATCTATTGAAGTTGAAGTAGCACAGCGAAACTCGAAGGAAGTCAATTTTGATGAGAGTTATAAAGAGATTTGACCCAATAACGTAATTTTCCTATTCAACATGTTTAATCTAATGGTCCTACACTATATTTATTACGCATACCCTAATTAAGAATTTTAGCGAAATTTAAACCATAGTATTTGCTTTGTCACTGTGTTAAGTAAAAAATTTTTGTCGTCAAAAACACTTGAAAATAAGGGTAAAAGGGTTTTTAAAGACGCTGAATCGATTGATGCAATATATGTTCGTAAATAGGAATTGTATATCATAGAGAAATCTGGTTGGAAAACTATTGAAGTTGAAGTAGTAGTGCGAAACTCGAAGGAAGTCAATTTTATTGGAAATTATAAAGAGATTTGACATTATAAAGTAATTTTCCTATTCAACATCTTTGATCTAATGGTTCTACTCTATATTTATCACTGATAACCTAATTAAGAATTTTAGCAAAATTCAAACCATAGTATTTGCTTTGTCACTGTGTTAAGTAAAAAATTTTTGTCGTCAAAAACACTTGAAAATATGGGTAAAAGGGTTTTTTAAAACGCTAAATCGATTGATGCAGTTTGTTCGAAAATATAGGAATTTGGTTGGGAATCTGTTGAAGTTAAAGTAGTACAGCAAAACTCGAAGGAAGTCAATTTTTATGGGAATTATAAAGAGATTTGACATTATAACGTTATTTGCCTATTCAACATGTTTGTTCTAATGGTCCTACACTATATTTATTACGCATACCCTAATTAAGAATTTTAGCGAAATTTAAACCATAGTATTTGCTTTGTCACTGTGTTAAGTAAAAAATTTTTGTCGTCAAAAACACTTGAAAATAAGGGTAAAAGGGTTTTTAAAGACGCTGAATCGATTGATGCAATATGTTCGTAAATAGGAATTGTATATCATAGAGAAATCTGGTTGGGAAACTATTGAAGTTGAAGTAGTACAGCGAAACTCGAAGGAAGTCAATTTTATTGGTAATTATAAAGAGATTTGACATTATAAAGTAATTTTCCTATTCAACATCTTTGATCTAATGGTTCTACACTATATTTATCACTGATAACCTAATTAAGAATTTTAGCAAAATTCAAACCATAGTATTTGCTTTGTCACTGTGTTAAGTAAAAAATTTTTGTCGTCAAAAACACTTGAAAATATGGGTAAAAGGGTTTTTTAAAACGCTAAATCGATTGATGCAGTTTGTTCGAAAATATAGGAATTTGGTTGGGAATCTGTTGAAGTTGAAGTAGTACAGCAAAACTCGAAGGAAGTCAATTTTTATGGGAATTATAAAGAGATTTGACATTATAACGTTATTTGCCTATTCAACATGTTTGTTCTAATGGTCCTACACTATATTTATTACGCATACCCTAATTAAGAATTTTAGCGAAATTTAAACCATAGTATTTGCTTTGTCACTGTGTTAAGTAAAAAATTTTTGTCGTCAAAAACACTTGAAAATAAGGGTAAAAGGGTTTTTAAAGACGCTGAATCGATTGATGCAATATGTTCGTAAATAGGAATTGTATATCATAGAGAAATCTGGTTGGGAAACTATTGAAGTTGAAGTAGTACTGCGAAACTCGAAGGAAGTCAATTTTATTGGAAATTATAAAGAGATTTGACATTATATCGTTATTTGCCTATTCAACATGTTTGATCTAATGGTTCTACACTATATTTATCACGCATAACCTAATTAAGAATTTTAGCAAAATTTAAACCATAGTATTTGCTTTGTCACTGTGTTAAGTAAAAAATTTTTGTCGTCAAAAACACTTGAAAATAAGAGTAAAAGTGTTTTTAAAGACGCTGAATCGATTGATGCAGTTTGTTCGTAAATATAGAAATTTGGTTGGAAATCTATTGAAGTTGAATTAGCACAGCGAATTTCAAAGGAAGTCAATTTTGATGAGAGTTATAAAGAGATTTGACCCAATAACGTAATTTTCCTATTCAACATGTTTAATTTAATGGTCCTACACTAGATTTATTACGCATACCCTAATTAAGAATTTTAGCGAAATTTAAACCATAGTATTAGCATTGTCACTGTGTTAAGTAAAAAATTTTTGTCGTCAAAAACACTTTAAAATATGGGTAAAAGGGTTTTTTAAGACGCTGAATCGATTGATGCAGTTTGTTAGTAAATATAGAAATTTGGTTGGGAATCTATTGAAGTTGAAGTAGTACAGCGAAACTCAAAGGAAGTCAATTTTTATGGGAATTATAAAGAGATTTAACATTATAACGTTATTTGCCTATTCAACATGTTTGTTCTAATGGTTCTACACTATATTTATTACGCATAACCTAATTAAGAATTTTAGCAAAATTTAAACCATAGTATTTGCTTTGTCACTGTGTTAAGTAAAAAATTTTTGTCGTCAAAAACACTTGAAAATAAGAGTAAAAGTGTTTTTAAAGACGCTGAATCGATTGATGCAGTTTGTTCGTAAATATAGAAATTTGGTTGGAAATCTATTGAAGTTGAATTAGCACAGCGAATTTCAAAGGAAGTCAATTTTGATGAGAGTTATAAAGAGATTTGACCCAATAACGTAATTTTCCTATTCAACATGTTTAATTTAATGGTCCTACACTAGATTTATTACGCATACCCTAATTAAGAATTTTAGCGAAATTTAAACCATAGTATTTGCATTGTCACTGTGTTAAGTAAAAAATTTTTGGCGTCAAAAACACTTGAAAATATGGGTAAAAGGGTTTTTTAAGACGCTGAATCGATTGATGCAATATGTTCGTAAATAGGAATTGTATATCATAGAGAAATCTGGTTGGGAAACTATTGAAGTTGAAGTAGTACAGCGAAACTCAAAGGAAGTCAATTTTTATGGGAATTATAAAGAGA
This sequence comes from Ophraella communa, assembly GCA_035357415.1. Lineage (NCBI taxonomy): Eukaryota > Metazoa > Arthropoda > Insecta > Coleoptera > Chrysomelidae > Ophraella > Ophraella communa. Next base: position 14,988,229 of record CM068984.1, read on the forward strand.
TTTAACATTATAACGTTATTTGCCTATTCAACATGTTTGTTCTAATGGTTCTACACTATATTTATTATGCATAACCTAATTAAGAATTTTAGCAAAATTTAAACCATAGTATTTGCTTTGTCACTGTGTTAAGTAAAAAATTTTTGTCGTCAAAAACACTTGAAAATATGGGTAAAAGGGTTTTTTAAGACGCTGAATCGATTGATGCAGTTTGTTAGTAAATATAGAAATTTGGTTGGGAATCTATTGAAGTTGAAGTAGTACAGCGAAACTCAAAGGAAGTCAATTTTTATGGGAATTATAAAGAGATTTAACATTATAACGTTATTTGCCTATTCAACATGTTTGTTCTAATGGTTCTACACTATATTTATTACGCATAACCTAATTAAGAATTTTAGCAAAATTTAAACCATAGTATTTGCTTTGTCACTGTGTTAAGTAAAAAATTTTTGTCGTCAAAAACACTTGAAAATATGGGTAAAAGGGTTTTTTAAGACGCTAAATCGATTTAAGCAGTTTGTTAGTAAATATAGAAATTTGGTTGGGAATCTATTGAAGTTGAAGTAGTACAGCGAAACTCAAAGAAAGTCAATTTTTATGGGAATTATAAAGAGATTTAACATTATAACGTTATTTGCCTATTCAACATGTTTGTTCTAATGGTTCTACACTATATTTATTACGCATAACCTAATTAAGAATTTTAGCAAAATTTAAACCATAGTATTTGCTTTGTCACTGTGTTAAGTAAAAAATTTTTGTCGTCAAAAACACTTGAAAATATGGGTAAAAGGGTTTTTTAAGACGCTGAATCGATTGATGCAGTTTGTTCGTTAATATAGAAATTTGGTTGGGAATCTATTGAAGTTGAAGTAGTACAGCGAAACTCAAAGGAAGTCAATTTTTATGGGAATTATAAAGAGATTTGACATTATAACGTAATTTGCCTATTTAACATGTTTGTTCTAATGGTTTTACACTATATTTATTACGCATAACCTAATTAAGAATTTTAGCAAAATTTAAACCATAGTATTTGCTTTGTCACTGTGTTAAGTAAAAAATTTTTGTCGTCAAAAACACTTGAAAATATGGGTAAAAGGGTTTTTTAAGACGCTGAATCGATTGATGCAGTTTGTTAGTAAATATAGAAATTTGGTTGGGAATCTATTGAAGTTGAAGTAGTACAGCGAAACTCAAAGGAAGTCAATTTTTATGGGAATTATAAAGAGATTTAACATTATAACGTTATTTGCCTATTCAACATGTTTGTTCTAATGGTTCTACACTATATTTATTACGCATAACCTAATTAAGAATTTTAGCAAAATTTAAACCATAGTATTTGCTTTGTCACTGTGTTAAGTAAAAAATTTTTGTCGTCAAAAACACTTAAAAATATGGGTAAAAGGGTTTTTTAAGACGCTGAATCGATTGATGCAGTTTGTTAGTAAATATAGAAATTTGGTTGGGAATCTATTGAAGTTGAAGTAGTACAGCGAAACTCAAAGGAAGTCAATTTTTATGGGAATTATAAAGAGATTTAACATTATAACGTTATTTGCCTATTCAACATGTTTGTTCTAATGGTCCTACACTATATTTATTACGCATACCCTAATTAAGAATTTTAGCGAAATTTAAACCATAGTATTTGCTTTGTCACTGTGTTAAGTAAAAAATTTTTGTCGTCAAAAACACTTGAAAATAAGGGTAAAAGGGTTTTTAAAGACGCTGAATCGATTGATGCAATATGTTCGTAAATAGGAATTGTATATCATAGAGAAATCTGGTTGGGAAACTATTGAAGTTGAAGTAGTACTGCGAAACTCGAAGGAAGTCAATTTTATTGGAAATTATAAAGAGATTTGACATTATATCGTTATTTGCCTATTCAACATGTTTGATCTAATGGTTCTACACTATATTTATCACGCATAACCTAATTAAGAATTTTAGCAAAATTTAAACCATAGTATTTGCATTGTCACTGTGTTAAGTAAAAAATTTTTGGCGTCAAAAACACTTGAAAATATGGGTAAAAGGGTTTTTTAAGACGCTGAATCGATTGATGCAGTTTGTTAGTAAATATAGAAATTTGGTTGGGAATCTATTGAAGTTGAAGTAGTACAGCGAAACTCAAAGGAAGTCAATTTTTATGGGAATTATAAAGAGATTTAACATTATAACGTTATTTGCCTATTCAACATGTTTGTTCTAATGGTTCTACACTATATTTATTACGCATAACCTAATTAAGAATTTTAGCAAAATTTAAACCATACTATTTGCTTTGTCACTGTGTTAAGTAAAAAATTTTTGTCGTCAAAAACACTTGAAAATATGGGTAAAAGGGTTTTTTAAGACGCTGAATCGATTGATGCAGTTTGTTAGTAAATATAGAAATTTGGTTGGGAATCTATTGAAGTTGAAGTAGTACAGCGAAACTCAAAGGAAGTCATGTTTTATGGGAAATATAAAGAGATTTAACATTATAACGTTATTTGCCTATTCAACATGTTTGTTCTAATGGTCCTACACTAGATTTATTACGCATACCCTAATTAAGAATTTTAGCGAAATTTAAACCATAGTATTTGCTTTGTCACTGTGTTAAGTAAAAAATTTTTGTCGTCAAAAACACTTGAAAATAAGGGTAAAAGGGTTTTTAAAGACGCTGAATCGATTGATGCAATATGTTCGTAAATAGGAATTGTATATCATAGAGAAATCTGGTTGGGAAACTATTGAAGTTGAAGTAGTACTGCGAAACTCGAAGGAAGTCAATTTTATTGGAAATTATAAAGAGATTTGACATTATATCGTTATTTGCCTATTCAACATGTTTGATCTAATGGTTCTACACTATATTTATCACGCATAACCTAATTAAGAATTTTAGCAAAATTTAAACCATAGTATTTGCATTGTCACTGTGTTAAGTAAAAAATTTTTGGCGTCAAAAACACTTGAAAATATGGGTAAAAGGGTTTTTTAAGACGCTGAATCGATTGATGCAGTTTGTTAGTAAATATAGAAATTTGGTTGGGAATCTATTGAAGTTGAAGTAGTACAGCAAAACTCAAAGGAAGTCAAATTTTATGGGAATTATAAAGAGATTTAACATTATAACGTTATTTGCCTATTCAACATGTTTGTTCTAATGGTTCTACACTATATTTATTACGCATAACCTAATTAAGAATTTTAGCAAAATTTAAACCATAGTATTTGCTTTGTCACTGTGTTAAGTAAAAAATTTTTGTCGTCAAAAACACTTGAAAATATGGGTAAAAGGGTTTTTTAAGACGCTGAATCGATTTATGCAGTTTGTTAGTAAATATAGAAATTTGGTTGGGAATCTATTGAAGTTGAAGTAGTACAGCGAAACTCAAAGGAAGTCAATTTTTATGGGAATTATAAAGAGATTTAACATTATAACGTTATTTGCCTATTCAACATGTTTGTTCTAATGGTTCTACACTATATTTATTACGCATAACCTAATTAAGAATTTTAGCAAAATTTAAACCATAGTATTTGATTTGTCACTGTGTTAAGTAAAAAATTTTTGTCGTCAAAAACACTTGAAAATATGGGTAAAAGGGTTTTTTAAGACGCTGAATCGATTAATGCAGTTTGTTAGTAAATATAGAAATTTGGTTGGGAATCTATTGAAGTTGAAGTAGTACAGCGAAACTCAAAGGAAGTCAATTTTTATGGGAATTATAAAGAGATTTAACATTATAACGTTATTTGCCTATTCAACATGTTTGTTCTAATGGTTCTACACTATATTTATTACGCATAACCTAATTAAGAACTTTAGCAAAATTTAAACCATAGTATTTGCTTTGTCACTGTGTTAAGTAAAAAATTTTTGGCGTCAAAAACACTTGAAAATATGGGTAAAAGGGTTTTTTAAGACGCTGAATCGATTGATGCAGTTTGTTCGTTAATATAGAAATTTGGTTGGGAATCTATTGAAGTTGAAGTAGTACAGCGAAACTCAAAGGAAGTCAATTTTTATGGGAATTATGAAGAGATAACGTAATTTGCCTATTCAACATGTTTGTTCTAATGGTTTTACACTATATTTATTACGCATAACCTAATTAAGAATTTTAGCAAAATTTAAACCATAGTATTTGCTTTGTCACTGTGTTAAGTAAAAATTTTTGTCGTCAAAAACACTTGAAAATATGGGTAAAAGGGTTTTTTAAGACGCTGAATCGATTGATGCAGTTTGTTAGTAAATATAGAAATTTGGTTGGGAATCTATTGAAGTTGAAGTAGTACAGCGAAACTCAAAGGAAGTCAATTTTTATGGGAATTATAAAGAGATTTAACATTATAACGTTATTTGCCTATTCAACATGTTTGTTCTAATGGTTCTACACTATATTTATTACGCATAACCTAATTAAGAATTTTAGCAAAATTTAAACCATAGTATTTGCTTTGTCACTGTGTTAAGTAAAAAATTTTTGTCGTCAAAAACACTTGAAAATAGGGGTAAAAGGGTTTTTTAAGACGCTGAATCGATTGATGCAGTTTGTTTGTTAATATAGAAATTTGGTTGGGAATCTATTGAAGTTGAAGTAGTACAGCGAAACTCGAAGGAAGTCAATTTTGATGGGAATTATGAAGAGATTTGACATTATAACGTAATTTGCCTATTCAACATGTTTGTTCTAATGGTTTTACACTATATTTATTACGCATAACCTAATTAAGAATTTTAGCAAAATTCAAACCATAGTATTTGCTTTGTCACTGTGTTAAGTAAAAAATTTTTGTCGTCAAAAACACTTGAAAATATGGGTAAAAGGGTTTTTTAAGACGCTGAATCGATTGATGCAGTTTGTTCGAAAATATAGGAATTTGGTTGGGAATCTGTTGAAGTTGAAGTAGTACTGCGAAACTTGAAGGAAGTCAATTTTATTGGAAATTATAAAGAGATTTGACATTATATCGTTATTTGCCTATTCAACATGTTTGATCTAATGGTTCTACACTATATTTATCACGCATAACCTAATTAAGAATTTTAGCAAAATTTAAACCATAGTATTTGCATTGTCACTGTGTTAAGTAAAAAATTTTTGGCGTCAAAAACACTTGAAAATATGGGTAAAAGGGTTTTTAAAGACGCTGAATCGATTGATGCAGTTTGTTCGTAAATATAGAAATTTGGTTGGGAATCTATTGAAGTTGAAGTAGCACAGCGAAACTCGAAGGAAGTCAATTTTGATGAGAGTTATAAAGAGATTTGACCCAATAACGTAATTTTCCTATTCAACATGTTTAATCTAATGGTCCTACACTATATTTATTACGCATACCCTAATTAAGAATTTTAGCGAAATTTAAACCATAGTATTTGCTTTGTCACTGTGTTAAGTAAAAAATTTTTGTCGTCAAAAACACTTGAAAATATGGGTAAAAGGGTTTTTTAAGACGCTGAATCGATTGATGCAGTTTGTTAGTAAATATAGAAATTTGGTTGGGAATCTATTGAAGTTGAAGTAGTACAGCGAAACTCAAAGGAAGTCAATTTTTATGGGAATTATAAAGAGATTTAACATTATAACGTTATTTGCCTATTCAACATGTTTGTTCTAATGGTTCTACACTATATTTATTACGCATAACCTAATTAAGAATTTTAGCAAAATTTAAACCATAGTATTTGCTTTGTCACTGTGTTAAGTAAAAAATTTTTGTCGTCAAAAACACTTGAAAATAGAGGTAAAAGGTTTTTTTAAGACGCTGAATCGATTGATGCAGTTTGTTCGTTAATATAGAAATTTGGTTGGGAATCTATTGAAGTTGAAGTAGTACAGCGAAACTCGAAGGAAGTCAATTTTTATGGGAATTATGAAGAGATTTGACATTATAACGTAATTTGCCTATTCAACATGTTTGTTCTAATGGTTTTACACTATATTTATTACGCATAACCTAATTAAGAATTTTAGCAAAATTCAAACCATAGTATTTGCTTTGTCACTGTGTTAAGTAAAAAATTTTTGTCGTCAAAAACACTTGAAAATATGGGTAAAAGGGTTTTTAACACGCTGAATCGATTGATGCAGTTTGTTCGAAAATATAGGAATTTGGTTGGGAATCTGTTGAAGTTGAAGTAGTACTGCGAAACTCGAAGGAAGTCAATTTTATTGGAAATTATAAAGAGATTTGACATTATATCGTTATTTGCCTATTCAACATGTTTGATCTAATACACTATATTTATCACGCTTAACCTAATTAAGAATTTTAGCAAAATTTAAACCATAGTATTTGCATTGTCACTGTGTTAAGTAAAAAATTTTTGGCGTCAAAAACACTTGAAAATATGGGTAAAAGGGTTTCTAAAGACGCTGAATCGATTGATGCAGTTTGTTCGTAAATATAGAAATTTGGTTGGGAATCTATTGAAGTTGAAGTAGCACAGCGAAACTCGAAGGAAGTCAATTTTAATGGGAATTATATAGAGATTTGACATTATAACGTTATTTGCCTATTTAACATGTTTGTTCTAATGGTTTTACACTATATTTATCACGCATAACCTAATTAAGAATTCTAGCAAAATTTAAACCATAGGATTTGCTTTGTCACTGTATTAAGTAAAAAATTTTTTTCGTCAAAAACACTTGAAAATATGGGTAAAAGGGTTTTTTAAGACGCTGAATCGATTGATGCAGTTTGTTCATAAATATAGAAATTTGGTTGGGAATCTATTGAAGTTGAAGTAGTACAGCGAAACTCGAAGGAAGTCAATTTTAATGGGAATTATAAAGAGATTTGACATTATAACGTTATTTTCCTATTCAACATGTTTAATTTAATGGTCCTACACTAGATTTATTACGCATACCCTAATTAAGAATTTTAGCGAAATTTAAACCATAGTATTTGCTTTGTCACTGTGTTAAGTAAAAAATTTTTGTCGTCAAAAACACTTGAAAATAAGGGTAAAAGGGTTTTTTAAGACGCTGAATCGATTGATGCAGTTTGTTCGTAAATATAGAAATTTGGTTGGGAATCTATTAAAGTTGAAGTAGTACAGCGAAACTCGAAGGAAGTCAATTTTTATGAGAATTATGAAGAGATAACGTAATTTGCCTATTCAACATGTTTGTTCTAATGGTTTTACACTATATTTATTACGCATAACCTAATTAAGAATTTTAGCAAAATTTAAACCATAGTATTTGATTTGTCACTGTGTTAAGTAAAAAATTTTTGTCGTCAAAAACACTTGAAAATATGGGTAAAAGGGTTTTTTAAGACGCTGAATCGATTAATGCAGTTTGTTAGTAAATATAGAAATTTGGTTGGGAATCTATTGAAGTTGAAGTAGTACAGCGAAACTCAAAGGAAGTCAATTTTTATGGGAATTATAAAGAGATTTAACATTATAACGTTATTTGCCTATTCAACATGTTTGTTCTAATGGTTCTACACTATATTTATTACGCATAACCTAATTAAGAACTTTAGCAAAATTTAAACCATAGTATTTGCTTTGTCACTGTGTTAAGTAAAAAATTTTTGGCGTCAAAAACACTTGAAAATATGGGTAAAAGGGTTTTTTAAGACGCTGAATCGATTGATGCAGTTTGTTCGTTAATATAGAAATTTGGTTGGGAATCTATTGAAGTTGAAGTAGTACAGCGAAACTCAAAGGAAGTCAATTTTTATGAGAATTATGAAGAGATAACGTAATTTGCCTATTCAACATGTTTGTTCTAATGGTTTTACACTATATTTATTACGCATAACCTAATTAAGAATTTTAGCAAAATTTAAACCATAGTATTTGCTTTGTCACTGTGTTAAGTAAAAAATTTTTGTCGTCAAAAACACTTGAAAATATGGGTAAAAGGGTTTTTTAAGACGCTGAATCGATTGATGCAGTTTGTTAGTAAATATAGAAATTTGGTTGGGAATCTATTGAAGTTGAAGTAGTACAGCGAAACTCAAAGGAAGTCAATTTTTATGGGAAATATAAAGAGATTTAACATTATAACGTTATTTGCCTATTCAACATGTTTGTTCTAATGGTTCTACACTATATTTATTACGCATAACCTAAGAATTTTAGCAAAATTTAAACCATAGTATTTGCTTTGTCACTGTGTTAAGTAAAAAATTTTTGTCGTCAAAAACACTTGAAAATAGGGGTAAAAGGGTTTTTTAAGACGCTGAATCGATTGATGCAGTTTGTTTGTTAATATAGAAATTTGGTTGGGAATCTATTGAAGTTGAAGTAGTACAGCGAAACTCGAAGGAAGTCAATTTTTATGGGAATTATGAAGAGATTTGACATTATAACGTAATTTGCCTATTCAACATGTTTGTTCTAATGGTTTTACACTATATTTATTACGCATAACCTAATTAAGAATTTTAGCAAAATTCAAACCATAGTATTTGCTTTGTCACTGTGTTAAGTAAAAAATTTTTGTCGTCAAAAACACTTGAAAATATGGGTAAAAGGGTTTTTTAAGACGCTGAATCGATTGATGCAGTTTGTTCGAAAATATAGGAATTTGGTTGGGAATCTGTTGAAGTTGAAGTAGTACTGCGAAACTTGAAGGAAGTCAATTTTATTGGAAATTATAAAGAGATTTGACATTATATCGTTATTTGCCTATTCAACATGTTTGATCTAATGGTTCTACACTATATTTATCACGCATAACCTAATTAAGAATTTTAGCAAAATTTAAACCATAGTATTTGCATTGTCACTGTGTTAAGTAAAAAATTTTTGGCGTCAAAAACACTTGAAAATATGGGTAAAAGGGTTTTTTAAGACGCTGAATCGATTGATGCAGTTTGTTCGTAAATATAGAAATTTGGTTGGGAATCTATTGAAGTTGAAGTAGCACAGCGAAACTCGAAGGAAGTCAATTTTGATGAGAGTTATAAAGAGATTTGACCCAATAACGTAATTTTCCTATTCAACATGTTTAATCTAATGGTCCTACACTATATTTATTACGCATACCCTAATTAAGAATTTTAGCGAAATTTAAACCATAGTATTTGCTTTGTCACTGTGTTAAGTAAAAAATTTTTGTCGTCAAAAACACTTGAAAATATGGGTAAAAGGGTTTTTAAGACGCTGAATCGATTGATGCAGTTTGTTAGTAAATATAGAAATTTGGTTGGGAATCTATTGAAGTTGAAGTAGTACAGCGAAACTCAAAGGAAGTCAATTTTTATGGGAATTATAAAGAGATTTAACATTATAACGTTATTTGCCTATTCAACATGTTTGTTCTAATGGTTCTACACTATATTTATTACGCATAACCTAATTAAGAATTTTAGCAAAATTTAAACCATAGTATTTGCTTTGTCACTGTGTTAAGTAAAAAATTTTTGTCGTCAAAAACACTTGAAAATAGGGGTAAAAGGTTTTTTTAAGACGCTGAATCGATTGATGCAGTTTGTTCGTTAATATAGAAATTTGGTTGGGAATCTATTGAAGTTGAAGTAGTACAGCGAAACTCGAAGGAAGTCAATTTTTATGGGAATTATGAAGAGATTTGACATTATAACGTAATTTGCCTATTCAACATGTTTGTTCTAATGGTTTTACACTATATTTATTACGCATAACCTAATTAAGAATTTTAGCAAAATTCAAACCATAGTATTTGCTTTGTCACTGTGTTAAGTAAAAAATTTTTGTCGTCAAAAACACTTGAAAATATGGGTAAAAGGGTTTTTTAAGACGCTGAATCGATTGATGCAGTTTGTTCGAAAATATAGGAATTTGGTTGGGAATCTGTTGAAGTTGAAGTAGTACTGCGAAACTCGAAGGAAGTCAATTTTATTGGAAATTATAAAGAGATTTGACATTATATCGTTATTTGCCTATTCAACATGTTTGATCTAATGGTTCTACACTATATTTATCACGCATAACCTAATTAAGAATTTTAGCAAAATTTAAACCATAGTATTTGCATTGTCACTGTGTTAAGTAAAAAATTTTTGGCGTCAAAAACACTTGAAAATATGGGTAAAAGGGTTTTTTAAGACGCTGAATCGATTGATGCAGTTTGTTCATAAATATAGAAATTTGGTTGGGAATCTATTGAAGTTGAAGTAGTACAGCGAAACTCGAAGGAAGTCAATTTTAATGGGAATTATATAGAGATTTGACATTATAACGTTATTTGCCTATTTAACATGTTTGTTCTAATGGTTCTACACTATATTTATCACGCATAACCTAATTAAGAATTCTAGCAAAATTTAAACCATAGGATTTGCTTTGTCACTGTGTTAAGTAAAAAATTTTTGTCGTCAAAAACACTTGAAAATATGGGTAAAAGGGTTTTTTAAGACGCTGAATCGATTGATGCAGTTTGTTCGTAAATATAGAAATTTGGTTGGGAATCTATTGAAGTTGAAGTAGTACAGCGAAACTCGAAGGAAGTCAATTTTAATGGGAATTATAAAGAGATTTGACATTATAACGTTATTTGCCTATTCAACATGTTTAATCTAATGGTCCTACACTATATTTATTACGCATACCCTAATTAAGAATTTTAGCGAAATTTAAACCATAGTATTTGCTTTGTCACTGTGTTAAGTAAAAAATTTTTGTCGTCAAAAACACTTGAAAATAAGGGTAAAAGGGTTTTTAAAGACGCTGAATCGATTGATGCAATATGTTCGTAAATAGGAATTGTATATCATAGAGAAATCTGGTTGGGAAACTATTGAAGTTGAAGTAGTACAGCGAAACTCGAAGGAAGTCAATTTTAATGGGAATTATAAAGAGATTTGACATTATAACGTTATTTGCCTATTCAACATGTTTGTTCTAATGGTTCTACACTATATTTATTACGCTTAACCTAATTAAGAATTTTAGCAAAATTCAAACCATAGTATTTGCTTTGTCACTGTGTTAAGTAAAAAATTTTTTTCGTCAAAAACACTTGAAAATATGGGTAAAAGGGTTTTTTAAGACGCTGAATCGATTGATGCAGTTTGTTCATAAATATAGAAATTTGGTTGGGAATCTATTGAAGTTGAAGTAGTACAGCGAAACTCGAAGGAAGTCAATTTTAATGGGAATTATAAAGAGATTTGACATTATAACGTTATTTGCCTATTCAACATGTTTGTTCTAATGGTTCTACACTATATTTATTACGCTTAACCTAATTAAGAATTTTAGCAAAATTCAAACCATAGTATTTGCTTTGTCACTGTGTTAAGTAAAAAATTTTTGTCGTCAAAAACACTTGAAAATAAGGGTAAAAGGGTTTTTAAAGACGCTGAATCGATTGATGCAATATGTTCGTAAATAGGAATTGTATATCATAGAGAAATTTGGTTGGGAATCTATTGAAGTTGAAGTAGTACAGCGAAACTCGAAGGAAGTCAATTTTAATGGGAATTATAAAGAGATTTGACATTATAACGTTATTTGCCTATTTAACATGTTTGTTCTAATGGTTCTACACTATATTTATCACGCATAACCTAATTAAGAATTCTAGCAAAATTTAAACCATAGTATTTGCTTTGTCACTGTGTTAAGTAAAAAATTTTTGTCGTCAAAAACACTTGAAAATAAGGGTAAAAGGGTTTTTAAAGACGCTGAATCGATTGATGCAATATGTTCGTAAATAGGAATTGTATATCATAAAGAAATCTGGTTGGGAAACTATTGAAGTTAAAGTAGTACTGCGAAACTCGAAGGAAGTCAATTTTATTGGTAATTATAAAGAGATTTGACATTATAAAGTAATTTTCCTATTCAACATCTTTGATCTAATGGTTCTACACTATATTTATCACTGATAACCTAATTAAGAATTTTAGCAAAATTCAAACCATAGTATTTGCTTTGTCACTGTGTTAAGTAAAAAATTATTGTCGTCAAAAACACTTGAAAATATGGGTAAAAGGGTTTTTTAAAACGCTAAATCGATTGATGCAGTTTGTTCGAAAATATAGGAATTTGGTTGGGAATCTGTTGAAGTTGAAGTAGTACAGCGAAACTCGAAGGAAGTCAATTTTTATGGGAATTATAAAGAGATTTGACATTATAACGTTATTTGCCTATTCAACATGTTTGTTCTAATGGTCCTACACTATATTTATTACGCATACCCTAATTAAGAATTTTAGCGAAATTTAAACCATAGTATTTGCTTTGTCACTGTGTTAAGTAAAAAATTTTTGTCGTCAAAAACACTTGAAAATAAGGGTAAAAGGGTTTTTAAAGACGCTGAATCGATTGATGCAATATGTTCGTAAATAGGAATTGTATATCATAGAGAAATCTGGTTGGGAAACTATTGAAGTTGAAGTAGTACTGCGAAACTCGAAGGAAGTCAATTTTATTGGAAATTATAAAGAGATTTGACAATATATCGTTATTTGCCTATTCAACATGTTTGATCTAATGGTTCTACACTATATTTATCACGCATAACCTAATTAAGAATTTTAGCAAAATTTAAACCATAGTATTTGCTTTGTCACTGTGTTAAGTAAAAAATTTTTGTCGTCAAAAACACTTGAAAATAAGGGTAAAAGGGTTTTTAAAGACGCTGAATCGATTGATGCAATATGTTCGTAAATAGGAATTGTATATCATGGAGAAATCTGGTTGGGAAACTATTGAAGTTGAAGTAGTACTGCGAAACACGAAGGAAGTCAATTTTATTGGAAATTATAAAGAGATTTGACATTATATCGTTATTTGCCTATTCAACATGTTTGATCTAATGGTTCTACACTATATTTATCACGCATAACCTAATTAAGAATTTTAGCAAAATTTAAACCAAAGTATTTGCTTTGTCACTGTGTTAAGTAAAAAATTTTTGTCGTCAAAAACACTTGAAAATAAGGGTAAAAGGGTTTTTAAAGACGCTGAATCGATTGATGCAATATGTTCGTAAATAGGAATTGTATATCATAGAGAAATCTGGTTGGAAAACTATTGAAGTTGAAGTAGTACAGCGAAACTCGAAGGAAGTCAATTTTAATGGGAATTATAAAGAGATTTGACATTATAACGTTATTTACCTATTCAACATGTTTGTTTTAATGGTTCTACACTATATTTATTACGCTTAACCTAATTAAGAATTTTAGCAAAATCCAAACCATAGATTTGCTTTGTCACTGTGTTAAGTAAAAAATTTTTTTCGTCAAAAACACTTGAAAATATGGGTAAAAGGGTTTTTTAAGACGCTGAATCGATTGATGCAGTTTGTTCATAAATATAGAAATTTGGTTGGGAATCTATCGAAGTTGAAGTAGTACAGCGAAACTCGAAGGAAGTCAATTTTAATGGGAATTATAAAGAGATTTGACATTATAACGTTATTTGCCTATTTAACATGTTTGTTCTAATGGTTCTACACTATATTTATCACGCATAACCTAATTAAGAATTCTAGCAAAATTTAAACCATAGGATTTGCTTTGTCACTGTGTTAAGTAAAAAATTTTTTTCGTCAAAAACACTTGAAAATATGGGTAAAAGGGTTTTTTAAGACGCTGAATCGATTGATGCAGTTTGTTCATAAATATAGAAATTTGGTTGGGAATCTATTGAAGTTGAAGTAGTACAGCGAAACTCGAAGGAAGTCAATTTTAATGGGAATTATAAAGAGATTTGACATTATATCGTTATTTGCCTATTCAACATGTTTGATCTAATGGTTCTACACTATATTTATCACGCATAACCTAATTAAGAATTTTAGCAAAATTTAAACCATAGTATTTGCTTTGTCACTGTCTTAAGTAAAAAATTTTTGTCGTCAAAAACACTTGAAAATAAGGGTAAAAGGGTTTTTAAGGACGCTGAATCGATTGATGCAGTTTGTTCGTAAATATAGAAATTTGGTTGGGAATCTATTGAAGTTGAAGTAGCACAGCGAAACTCGAAGGAAGTCAATTTTGATGAGAGTTATAGAGATTTGACCCAATAACGTAATTTTCCCATTTAACATGTTTAATTTAATGGTCCTACACTAGATTTATTACGCATACCCTAATTAAGAATTTTAGCGAAATTTAAACCATAGTATTTGCTTTGTCACTGTGTTAAGTAAAAAATTTTTGTCGTCAATAACACTTGAAAATAAGGGTAAAAGGGTTTTTAAAGACGCTGAATCGATTGATGCAATATGTTCGTAAATAGGAATTGTATATCATAGAGAAATCTGGTTGGGAAACTATTGAAGTTGAAGTAGTACAGCGAAACTCGAAGGAAGTCAATTTTAATGGAAATTATAAAGAGATTTGACATTATAACGTTATTTGCCTATTCAACATGTTTGTTCTAATGGTTCTACACTATATTTATTACGCTTAACCTAATTAAGAATTTTAGCAAAACTCAAACCATAGTTTTTTTTTTGTCGCTGTGTTAAGTAAAAAATTTTTTTCGTCAAAAACACTTGAAAATATGGGTAAAAGGGTTTATTAAGACGCTGAATCGATTGATGCAGTTTGTTCATAAATATAGAAATTTGGTTGGGAATCTATTGAAGTTGAAGTAGCACAGCGAAACTCGAAGGAAGTCAATTTTGATGAGAGTTATAAAGAGATTTGACCCAGTAACGTAATTTTCCTATTCAACATGTTTAATTTAATGGTCCTACACTAGATTTATTACGCATACCCTAATTAAGAATTTTAGCGAAATTTAAACCATAGTATTTGCTTTGTCACTGTGTTAAGTAAAAAATTTTTGTCGTCAAAAACACTTGAAAATAAGGGTAAAAGGGTTTTTAAAGACGCTGAATCGATTGATGCAATATGTTCGTAAATAGGAATTGTATATCATAGAGAAATCTGGTTGGGAAACTATTGAAGTTGAAGTAGTACAGCGAAACTCGAAGGAAGTCAATTTTAATGGGAATTATAAAGAGATTTGACATTATAACGTTATTTGCCTATTCAACATGTTTGTTCTAATGGTTCTACACTATATTTATTACGCTTAACCTAATTAAGAATTTTAGCAAAATTCAAACCATAGTATTTGCTTTGTCACTGTGTTAAGTAAAAAATTTTTGTCGTCATAAACACTTGAAAATAAGGGTAAAAGGGTTTTTAAAGACGCTGAATCGATTGATGCAATATGTTCGTAAATAGGAATTGTATATCATAGAGAAATTTGGTTGGGAATCTATTGAAGTTGAAGTAGTACAGCGAAACTCGAAGGAAGTCAATTTTAATGGAAATTATAAAGAGATTTGACATTATAACGTTATTTGCCTATTTAACATGTTTGTTCTAATGGTTCTACACTATATTTATCACGCATAACCTAATTAAGAATTCTAGCGAAATTTAAACCATAGTATTTGCTTTGTCACTGTGTTAAGTAAAAAATTTTTGTCGTCAAAAATACTTGAAAATAAGGGTAAAAGGGTTTTTAAAGACGCTGAATCGATTGATGCAATATGTTCGTAAATAGGAATTGTATATCATAGAGAAATCTGGTTGGGAAACTATTGAAGTTGAAGTAGTACAGCGAAACTCGAAGGAAGTCAATTTTAATGGGAATTATAAAGAGATTTGACATTATAACGTTATTTGCCTATTCAACATGTTTGTTCTAATGGTTCTACACTATATTTATTACGCATAACCTAATTAAGAATTTTAGCAAAATTCAAACCATAGTATTTGCTTTGTCACTGTGTTAAGTAAAAAATTTTTTTCGTCAAAAACACTTGAAAATATGGGTAAAAGGGTTTTTTAAGACGCTGAATCGATTGATGCAGTTTGTTCGTAAATATAGAAATTTGGTTGGGAATCTATTGAAGTTGAAGTAGCACAGCGAAACTCGAAGGAAGTCAATTTTGATGAGAGTTATAAAGAGATTTGACCCAATAACGTAATTTTCCTATTCAACATGTTTAATTTAATGGTCCTACACTATATTTATTACGCATACCCTAATTAAGAATTTTAGCGAAATTTAAACCATAGTATTTGCTTTGTCACTGTGTTAAGTAAAAAATTTTTGTCGTCAAAAACACTTGAAAATAAGGGTAAAAGGGTTTTTAAAGACGCTGAATCGATTGATGCAATATGTTCGTAAATAGGAATTGTATATCATAGAGAAATCTGGTTGGGAAACTATTGAAGTTGAAGTAGTACAGCGAAACTCGAAGGAAGTCAATTTTAATGGGAATTATAAAGAGATTTGACATTATAACGTTATTTGCCTATTCAACATGTTTGTTCTAATGGTTCTACACTATATTTATTACGCTTAACCTAATTAAGAATTTTAGCAAAATTCAAACCATAGTATTTGCTTTGTCACTGTGTTAAGTAAAAAATTTTTTTCGTCAAAAACACTTGAAAATATGGGTAAAAGGGTTTTTTAAGACGCTGAATCGATTGATGCAGTTTGTTCATAAATATAGAAATTTGGTTGGGAATCTATTGAAGTTGAAGTAGTACAGCGAAACTCGAAGGAAGTCAATTTTAATGGGAATTATAAAGAGATTTGACATTATAACGTTATTTGCCTATTCAACATGTTTGTTCTAATGGTTCTACACTATATTTATTACGCTTAACCTAATTAAGAATTTTAGCAAAATTCAAACCATAGTATTTGCTTTGTCACTGTGTTAAGTAAAAAATTTTTGTCGTCAAAAACACTTGAAAATAAGGGTAAAAGGGTTTTTAAAGACGCTGAATCGATTGATGCAATATGTTCGTAAATAGGAATTGTATATCATAGAGAAATTTGGTTGGGAATCTATCGAAGTTGAAGTAGTACAGCGAAACTCGAAGGAAGTCAATTTTAATGGAAATTATAAAGAGATTTGACATTATAACGTTATTTGCCTATTTAACATGTTTGTTCTAATGGTTCTACACTATATTTATCACGCATAACCTAATTAAGAATTCTAGCAAAATTTAAACCATAGTATTTGCTTTGTCACTGTGTTAAGTAAAAAATTTTTGTCGTCAAAAACACTTGAAAATAAGGGTAAAAGGGTTTTTAAAGACGCTGAATCGATTGATGCAATATGTTCGTAAATAGGAATTGTATATCATAGAGAAATCTGGTTGGGAAACTATTGAAGTTGAAGTAGTACAGCGAAACTCGAAGGAAGTCAATTTTATTGGTAATTATAAAGAGATTTGACATTATAAAGTAATTTTCCTATTCAACATCTTTGATCTAATGGTTCTACACTATATTTATCACTGATAACCTAATTAAGAATTTTAGCAAAATTCAAACCATAGTATTTGCTTTGTCACTGTGTTAAGTAAAAAATTTTTGTCATTCAAAACACTTGAAATTATGGGTAAAAGGGTTTTTAAAGACGCTAAATCGATTGATGCAGTTTGTTCGAAAATATAGGAATTTGGTTGGGAATCTGTTGAAGTTGAAGTAGTACAGCGAAACTCGAAGGAAGTCAATTTTTATGGGAATTATAAAGAGATTTGACATTATAAGGTTATTTGCCTATTCAACATGTTTGTTCTAATGGTCCTACACTATATTTATTACGCATACCCTAATTAAGAATTTTAGCGAAATTTAAACCATAGTATTTGCTTTGTCACTGTGTTAAGTAAAAAATTTTTGTCGTCAAAAACACTTGAAAATAAGGGTAAAAGGGTTTTTAAAGACGCTGAATCGATTGATGCAATATGTTCGTAAATAGGAATTGTATATCATAGAGAAATCTGGTTGGGAAACTATTGAAGTTGAAGTAGTACTGCGAAACTCGAAGGAAGTCAATTTTATTGGAAATTATAAAGAGATTTGACAATATATCGTTATTTGCCTATTCAACATGTTTGATCTAATGGTTCTACACTATATTTATCACGCATAACCTAATTAAGAATTTTAGCAAAATTTAAACCATAGTATTTGCTTTGTCACTGTGTTAAGTAAAAAATTTTTGTCGTCAAAAACACTTGAAAATAAGGGTAAAAGGGTTTTTAAAGACGCTGAATCGATTGATGCAATATGTTCGTAAATAGGAATTGTATATCATAGAGAAATCTGGTTGGGAAACTATTGAAGTTGAAGTAGTACTGCGAAACTCGAAGGAAGTCAATTTTATTGGAAATTATAAAGAGATTTGACATTATATCGTTATTTGCCTATTCAACATGTTTGATCTAATGGTTCTACACTATATTTATAACGCATAACCTAATTAAGAATTTTAGCAAAATTTAAACCAAAGTATTTGCTTTGTCACTGTGTTAAGTAAAAAATTTTTGTCGTCAAAAACACTTGAAAATAAGGGTAAAAGGGTTTTTAAAGACGCTGAATCGATTGATGCAATATGTTCGTAAATAGGAATTGTATATCATAGAGAAATCTGGTTGGAAAACTATTGAAGTTAAAGTAGTACAGCGAAACTCGAAGGAAGTCAATTTTAATGGGAATTATAAAGAGATTTGACATTATAACGTTATTTACCTATTCAACATGTTTGTTTTAATGGTTCTACACTATATTTATTACGCTTAACCTAATTAAGAATTTTAGCAAAATTCAAACCATAGTATTTGCTTTGTCACTGTGTTAAGTAAAAAATTTTTTTCGTCAAAAACACTTGAAAATATGGGTAAAAGGGTTTTTTAAGACGCTGAATCGATTGATGCAGTTTGTTCATAAATATAGAAATTTGGTTGGGAATCTATTGAAGTTGAAGTAGTACAGCGAAACTCGAAGGAAGTCAATTTTAATGGGAATTATAAAGAGATTTGACATTATAACGTTATTTGCCTATTTAACATGTTTGTTCTAATGGTTCTACACTATATTTATCACGCATAACCTAATTAAGAATTCTAGCAAAATTTAAACCATAGGATTTGCTTTGTCACTGTGTTAAGTAAAAAATTTTTGTCGTCAAAAACACTTGAAAATATGGGTTAAAGGGTTTTTTAAGACGCTGAATCGATTGATTCAGTTTGTTCATAAATATAGAAATTTGGTTGGGAATCTATTGAAGTTGAAGTAGTACAGCGAAACTCGAAGGAAGTCAATTTTAATGGGAATTATAAAGAGATTTGACATAATATCGTTATTTGCCTATTCAACATGTTTGATCTAATGGTTCTACACTATATTTATCACGCATAACCTAATTAAGAATTTTAGCAAAATTTAAACCATAGTATTTGCTTTGTCACTGTCTTAAGTAAAAAATTTTTGTCGTCAAAAACACTTGAAAATAAGGGTAAAAGGGTTTTTAAGGACGCTGAATCGATTGATGCAGTTTGTTCGTAAATATAGAAATTTGGTTGGGAATCTATTGAAGTTGAAGTAGCACAGCGAAACTCGAAGGAAGTCAATTTTGATGAGAGTTATAAAGAGATTTGACCCAATAACGTAATTTTCCTATTCAACATGTTTAATTTAATGGTCCTACACTAGATTTATTACGCATACCCTAATTAAGAATTTTAGCGAAATTTAAACCATAGTATTTGCTTTGTCACTGTGTTAAGTAAAAAATTTTTGTCGTCAAAAACACTTGAAAATAAGGGTAAAAGGGTTTTTAAAGACGCTGAATCGATTGATGCAATATGTTCGTAAATAGGAATTGTATATCATAGAGAAATCTGGTTGGGAAACTATTGAAGTTGAAGTAGTACAGCGAAACTCGAAGAAAGTCAATTTTAATGGAAATTATAAAGAGATTTGACATTATAACGTTATTTGCCTATTCAACATGTTTGTTCTAATGGTTCTACACTATATTTATTACGCTTAACCTAATTAAGAATTTTAGCAAAATTCAAACCATAGTATTTGCTTTGTCACTGTGTTAAGTAAAAAATTTTTTTCGTCAAAAACACTTGAAAATATGGGTAAAAGGGTTTTTTAAGACGCTGAATCGATTGATGCAGTTTGTTCATAAATATAGAAATTTGGTTGGGAATCTATTGAAGTTGAAGTAGTACAGCGAAACTCGAAGGAAGTCAATTTTAATGGGAATTATAAAGAGATTTGACATTATAACGTTATTTGCCTATTCAACATGTTTGTTCTAATGGTTCTACACTATATTTATTACGCTTAACCTAATTAAGAATTTTAGCAAAATTCAAACCATAGTATTTGCTTTGTCACTGTGTTAAGTAAAAAATTTTTGTCGTCATAAACACTTGAAAATAAGGGTAAACGGGTTTTTAAAGACGCTGAATCGATTGATGCAATATGTTCGTAAATAGGAATTGTATATCATAGAGAAATTTGGTTGGGAATCTATTGAAGTTGAAGTAGTACAGCGAAACTCGAAGGAAGTCAATTTTAATGGAAATTATAAAGAGATTTGACATTATAACGTTATTTGCCTATTTAACATGTTTGTTCTAATGGTTCTACACTATATTTATCACGCATAACCTAATTAAGAATTCTAGCGAAATTTAAACCATAGTATTTGCTTTGTCACTGTGTTAAGTAAAAAATTTTTGTCGTCAAAAACACTTGAAAATAAGGGTAAAAGGGTTTTTAAAGACGCTGAATCGATTGATGCAATATGTTCGTAAATAGGAATTGTATATCATAGAGAAATCCGGTTGGGAAACTCTTGAAGTTGAAATAGTACTGCGAAACTCGAAGAAAGTCAATTTTATTGGTAATTATAAAGAGATTTGACATTATATAGTAATTTTCCTATTCAACATCTGTGATCTAATGGTTCTACACTATATTTATCACTGATAACCTAATTAAGAATTTTAGCAAAATTCAAACCATAGTATTTGCTTTGTCACTGTGTTAAGTAAAAAATTTTTGTCGTCAAAAACACTTGAAAATATGGGTAAAAGGGTTTTTTAAAACGCTAAATCGATTGATGCAGTTAATTCGAAAATATAGGAATTTGGTTGGGAATCTGTTAAAGTTGAAGTAGTACAGCAAAACTCGAAGGAAGTCAATTTTTATGGGAATTATAAAGAGATTTGACATTATAACGTTATTTGCCTATTCAACATGTTTGTTCTAATGGTCCTACACTATATTTATTACGCATACCCTAATTAAGAATTTTAGCGAAATTTAAACCATAGTATTTGCTTTGTCACTGTGTTAAGTAAAAAATTTTTGTCGTCAAAAACACTTGAAAATAAGGGTAAACGGGTTTTTAAGGACGCTGAATCGATTGATGCAATATGTTCGTAAATAGGAATTGTATATCATAGAGAAATCTGGTTGGGAAACTATTGAAGTTGAAGTAGTACTGCGAAACTCGAAGGAAGTCAATTTTATTGGAAATTATAAAGAGATTTGACATTATATCGTTATTTGCCTATTTAACATGTTTGATCTAATGGTTCTACACTATATTTATCACGCATAACCTAATTAAGAATTTTAGCAAAATTTAAACCATAGTATTTGCTTTGTCACTGTGTTAAGTAAAAAATTTTTGTCGTCAAAAACACTTGAAAATAAGGGTAAAAGGGTTTTTAAAGACGCTGAATCGATTGATGCAGTTTGTTCGTAAATATAGAAATTTGGTTGGGAATCTATTGAAGTTGAAGTAGCACAGCGAAACTCGAAGGAAGTCAATTTTGATGGGAATTATAAAGAGATTTGACATTATAACGTTATTTGCCTATTCAACATGTTTGTTCTAATGGTTCTACACTATATTTATTACGCTTAACCTAATTAAGAATTTTAGCAAAATTCAAACCATAGTATTTGCTTTGTCACTGTGTTAAGTAAAAAATTTTTGTCGTCATAAACACTTGAAAATAAGGGTAAAAGGGTTTTTAAAGACGCTGAATCGATTGATGCAATATGTTCGTAAATAGGAATTGTATATCATAGAGAAATTTGGTTGGGAATCTATTGAAGTTGAAGTAGTACAGCGAAACTCGAAGAAAGTCAATTTTAATGGAAATTATAAAGAGATTTGACATTATAACGTTATTTGCCTATTTAACATGTTTGTTCTAATGGTTCTTCACTATATTTATTACGCTTAACCTAATTAAGAATTTTAGCAAAATTCAAACCATAGTATTTGCTTTGTCACTGTGTTAAGTAAAAAATTTTTGTCGTCATAAACACTTGAAAATAAGGGTAAAAGGGTTTTTAAAGACGCTGAATCGATTGATGCAATATGTTCGTAAATAGGAATTGTATATCATAGAGAAATTTGGTTGGGAATCTATTGAAGTTGAAGTAGTACAGCGAAACTCGAAGGAAGTCAATTTTAATGGAAATTATAAAGAGATTTGACATTATAACGTTATTTGCCTATTTAACATGTTTGTTCTAATGGTTCTACACTATATTTATCACGCATAACCTAATTAAGAATTCTAGCGAAATTTAAACCATAGTATTTGCTTTGTCACTGTGTTAAGTAAAAAATTTTTGTCGTCAAAAACACTTGAAAATAAGGGTAAAAGGGTTTTTAAAGACGCTGAATCGATTGATGCAATATGTTCGTAAATAGGAATTGTATATCATAGAGAAATCTGGTTGGGAAACTCTTGAAGTTGAAATAGTACCGCGAAACTCGAAGAAAGTCAATTTTATTGGTAATTATAAAGAGATTTGACATTATATAGTAATTTTCCTATTCAACATCTGTGATCTAATGGTTCTACACTATATTTATCACTGATAACCTAATTAAGAATTTTAGCAAAATTCAAACCATAGTATTTGCTTTGTCACTGTGTTAAGTAAAAAATTTTTGTCGTCAAAAACACTTGAAAATATGGGTAAAAGGGTTTTTTAAAACGCTAAATCGATTGATGCAGTTAATTCGAAAATATAGGAATTTGGTTGGGAATCTGTTAAAGTTGAAGTAGTACAGCAAAACTCGAAGGAAGTCAATTTTTATGGGAATTATAAAGAGATTTGACATTATAACGTTATTTGCCTATTCAACATGTTTGTTCTAATGGTCCTACACTATATTTATTACGCATACCCTAATTAAGAATTTTAGCGAAATTTAAACCATAGTATTTGCTTTGTCACTGTGTTAAGTAAAAAATATTTGTCGTCAAAAACACTTGAAAATAAGGGTAAACGGGTTTTTAAGGACGCTGAATCGATTGATGCAATATGTTCCTAAATAGGAATTGTATATCATAGAGAAATCTGGTTGGGAAACTATTGAAGTTGAAGTAGTACTGCGAAACTCGAAGGAAGTCAATTTTATTGGAAATTATAAAGAGATTTGACATTATATCGTTATTTGCCTATTCAACATGTTTGATCTAATGGTTCTACACTATATTTATCACGCATAACCTAATTAAGTATTTTAGCAAAATTTAAACCATAGTATTTGCTTTGTCACTGTGTTAAGTAAAAAATTTTTTTCGTCAAAAACACTTGAAAATAAGGGTAAAAGGGTTTTTAAAGACGCTGAATCGATTGATGCAGTTTGTTCGTAAATATAGAAATTTGGTTGGGAATCTATTGAAGTTGAAGTAGCACAGCGAAACTCGAAGGAAGTCAATTTTGATGAGAGTTATAAAGAGATTTGACCCAATAACGTAATTTTCCTATTCAACATGTTTAATTTAATGGTCCTACACTAGATTTATTACGCATACCCTAATTAAGAATTTTAGCGAAATTTAAACCATAGTATTTGCTTTGTCACTGTGTTAAGTAAAAAATTTTTGTCGTCAAAAACACTTGAAAATAAGGGTAAAAGTGTTTTTAAAGACGCTGAATCGATTGATGCAATATGTTCGTAAATAGGAATTGTATGTCATAGAGAAATCTGGTTGGGAAACTATTGAAGTTGAAGTAGTACAGCGAAACTCGAAGGAAGTCAATTTTAATGGGAATTATAAAGAGATTTGACATTATAACGTTATTTGCCTATTTAACATGTTTGTTCTAATGGTTCTACACTATATTTATTACGCTTAACCTAATTAAGAATTTTAGCAAAATTCAAACCATAGTATTTGCTTTGTCACTGTGTTAAGTAAAAAATTTTTTTCGTCAAAAACACTTGAAAATATGGGTAAAAGGGTTTTTTAAGACGCTGAATCGATTGATGCAGTTTGTTCATAAATATAGAAATTTGGTTGGGAATCTATTGAAGTTAAAGTAGTACAGCGAAACTCGAAGGAAGTCAATTTTAATGGGAATTATAAAGAGATTTGACATTATAACGTTATTTGCCTATTTAACATGTTTGTTCTAATGGTTCTACACTATATTTATCACGCATAACCTAATTAAGAATTCTAGCAAAATTTAAACCATAGGATTTGCTTTGTCACTGTGTTAAGTAAAAAATTTTTGTCGTCAAAAACACTTGAAAATATGGGTAAAAGGGTTTTTTAAGACGCTGAATCGATTGATGCAGTTTGTTCATAAATATAGAAATTTGGTTGGGAATCTATTGAAGTTGAAGTAGTACAGCGAAACTCGAAGGAAGTCAATTTTAATGGGAATTATAAAGAGATTTGACATTATAACGTTATTTGCCTATTCAACATGTTTGTTCTAATGGTTTTACACTATATTTATTACGCATAACCTAATTAAGAATTTTAGCAAAATTCAAACCATAGTATTTGCTTTGTCACTGTGTTAAGTAAAAAATTTTTGTCGTCAAAAACACTTGAAAATATGGGTAAAAGGGTTTTTTAAGACGCTGAATCGATTGATGCAGTTTGTTCGAAAATATAGGAATTTGGTTGGGAATCTGTTGAAGTTGAAGTAGTACAGCGAAACTCGAAGGAAGTCAATTTTTATGGGAATTATAAAGAGATTTGACATTATAACGTTATTTGCCTATTCAACATGTTTGTTCTAATGGTCCTACACTATATTTATTACGCATACCCTAATTAAGAATTTTAGCGAAATTTAAACCATAGTATTTGCTTTGTCACTGTGTTAAGTAAAAAATTTTTGTCGTCAAAAACACTTGAAAATATGGGTAAAAGGGTTTTTAAAGACGCTGAATCGATTGATGCAATATGTTCGTAAATAGGAATTGTATATCATAGAGAAATCTGGTTGGAAAACTATTGAAGTTGAAGTAGTACTGCGAAACTCGAAGGAAGTCAATTTTATTGGAAATTATAAAGAGATTTGACATTATATCGTTATTTGCCTATTCAACATGTTTGATCTAATGGTTCTACACTTTATTTATCACGCATTACCTAATTAAGAATTTTAGCAAAATTTAAACCATAGTATTTGCTTTGTCACTGTGTTAAGTAAAAAATTTTTGTCGTCAAAAACACTTGAAAATAAGGGTAAAAGGGTTTTTTAAGACGCTGAATCGATTGATGCAGTTTGTTCGAAAATATAGGAATTTGGTTGTGAATCTGTTGAAGTTGAAGTAGTACAGCGAAACTCGAATGAAGTCAATTTTTATGGAAATTATAATGAGTTTTGACATTATAACGTTATTTGCCTATTCAACATGTTTGTTCTAATGGTCCTACACTATATTTATTACGCTTACCCTAAAAGGGTTTTTTAAGACGCTGAATCGATTGATGCAGTTTGTTAGTAAATATAGAAATTTGGTTGGGAATCTATTGAAGTTGAAGTAGTACAGCGAAACTCAAAGGAAGTCAATTTTTATGGCTATTATAAAGAGATTTAACATTATAACGTTATTTGCCTATTCAACATGTTTGTTCTAATGGTTCTACACTATATTTATTACGCATAACCTAATTAAGAATTTTAGCAAAATTTAAACCATAGTATTTGCTTTGTCACTGTGTTAAGTAAAAAATTTTTGTCGTCAAAAACACTTGAAAATATGGGTAAAAGAATTTTTTAAGACGCTGAATCGATTGATGCAGTTTGTTCATAAATATAGAAATTTGGTTGGGAATCTATTGAAGTTGAAGTAGTACAGCGAAACTCAAAGGATGTCAATTTTGATGGAAATTATAAAGAGATTTGACATTATAACGTTATTTGCCTATTCAACATGTTTGATCTAATGGTTTTACACTATATTTATCACGCATAACCTGATTAAGGATTGTAGCAAAATTTAAACCATAGGATTTGCTTTGTCACTGTGTTAAGTAAAAAATTTTTGTCGTCAAAAACACTTGAAAATATGGATAAAAGGGTTTTTTAAGACGCTGAATCGATTGATGCAGTTTGTTCGAAAATATAGGAATTTGGTTGGGAATCTGTTGAAGTTGAAGTAGTACAGCGAAACTCGAAGGAAGTCAATTTTGATAGGAATTATAAAGAGATTTGACATTATAACGTTATTTTCCTATTCAACATGTTTGTTCTAATGGTTCTACACTATATTTATCACGCATAACCTAATTAAGAATTTTAGCAAAATTTAAACCATAGTATTTGCTTTGTCACTGTGTTAAGTAAAAAATTTTTGTCGTCCAAAACACTTGAAATTATGGGTAAAAGGGTTTTTTAAGACGCTGAATCGATTGATGCAGTTTGTTCGTAAATATAGAAATTTGGTTGGGAATCTTTTGAAGTTAAAGTAGCACAGCGAAACTCGAAGGAAGTCAATTTTGATGAGAGTTATAAAGAGATTTGACCCAATAACGTAATTTTCCTATTCAACATGTTTAATCTAATGGTCCTACACTATATTTATTACGCATACCCTAATTAAGAATTTTAGCGAAATTTAAACCATAGTATTTGCTTTGTCACTGTGTTAAGTAAAAAATTTTTGTCGTCAAAAACACTTGAAAATAAGGGTAAAAGGGTTTTTAAAGACGCTGAATCGATTGATGCAATATGTTCGTAAATAGGAATTGTATATCATAGAGAAATCTGGTTGGGAAACTATTGAAGTTGAAGTAGTACTGCGAAACTCGAAGGAAGTCAATTTTATTGGAAATTATAAAGAGATTTGACATTATAAAGTAATTTTCCTATTCAACATGTTTGATCTAATGGTTCTACACTATATTTATCACGCATAACCTAATTAAGAATTTTAGCAAAATTTAAACCATAGTATTTGCATTGTCACTGTGTTAAGTAAAAAATTTTTGGCGTCAAAAACACTTGAAAATATGGGTAAAAGGGTTTTTTAAGACGCTGAATCGATTGATGCAGTTTGTTCGTAAATATAGAAATTTGGTTGGGAATCTATTGAAGTTGAAGTAGCACAGCGAAACTCGAAGGAAGTCAATTTTGATGAGAGTTATAAAGAGATTTGACCCAATAACGTAATTTTCCTATTCAACATGTTTAATCTAATGGTCCTACACTATATTTATTACGCATACCCTAATTAAGAATTTTAGCGAAATTTAAACCATAGTATTTGCTTTGTCACTGTGTTAAGTAAAAAATTTTTGTCGTCAAAAACACTTGAAAATAAGGGTAAAAGGGTTTTTAAAGACGCTGAATCGATTGATGCAATATGTTCGTAAATAGGAATTGTATATCATAGAGAAATCTGGTTGGGAAACTATTGAAGTTGAAGTAGTACTGCGAAACTCGAAGGAAGTCAATTTTATTGGAAATTATAAAGAGATTTGACATTATAAAGTAATTTTCCTATTCAACATGTTTGATCTAATGGTTCTACACTATATTTATCACTGATAACCTAATTAAGAATTTTGGCAAAATTCAAACCATAGTATTTGCTTTGTCACTGTGTTAAGTAAAAAATTTTTGTCGTCAAAAACACTTGAAAATATGGGTAAAAGGGTTTTTTAAGACGCTGAATCGATTCATGCAGTTTGTTCATAAATATAGAAATTTGGTTGGGAATCTATCGAAGTTGAAGTAGTACAGCGAAACTCGAAGGAAGTCAATTTTAATGGGAATTATAAAGAGATTTGACATTATAACGTTATTTGCCTATTCAACATGTTTGTTCTAATGGTTCTACACTATATTTATCACGCATAACCTAATTAAGAATTTTAGCAAAATTTAAACCATAGTATTTGCATTGTCACTGTGTTAAGTAAAAAATTTTTGGCGTCAAAAACACTTGAAAATATGGGTAAAAGGGTTTTTTAAGACGCTGAATCGATTGATGCAGTTTGTTCGTAAATATAGAAATTTGGTTGGGAATCTATTGAAGTTGAAGTAGCACAGCGAAACTCGAAGGAAGTCAATTTTGATGAGAGTTATAAAGAGATTTGACCCAATAACGTAATTTTCCTATTCAACATGTTTAATCTAATGGTCCTACACTATATTTATTACGCATACCCTAATTAAGAATTTTAGCGAAATTTAAACCATAGTATTTGCTTTGTCACTGTGTTAAGTAAAAAATTTTTGTCGTCAAAAACACTTGAAAATAAGGGTAAAAGGGTTTTTAAAGACGCTGAATCGATTGATGCAATATGTTCGTAAATAGGAATTGTATATCATAGAGAAATCTGGTTGGGAAACTATTGAAGTTGAAGTAGTACTGCGAAACTCGAAGGAAGTCAATTTTATTGGAAATTATAAAGAGATTTGACATTATATCGTTATTTGCCTATTCAACATGTTTGATCTAATGGTTCTACACTATATTTATCACGCATAACCTAATTAAGAATTTTAGCAAAATTTAAACCATAGTATTTGCATTGTCACTGTGTTAAGTAAAAAATTTTTGGCGTCAAAAACACTTGAAAATATGGGTAAAAGGGTTTTTTAAGACGCTGAATCGATTGATGCAGTTTGTTCGTAAATATAGAAATTTGGTTGGAAATCTATTGAAGTTGAAGTAGTACAGCGAAACTCGAAGGAAGTCAATTTTAATGGGAATTATAAAGAGATTTGACATTATAACGTTATTTGCCTATTCAACATGTTTGTTCTAATGGTTCTACACTATATTTATCACGCATAACCTAATTAAGAATTCTAGCAAAATTTAAACCATAGGATTTGCTTTGTCACTGTGTTAAGTAAAAAATTTTTGTCGTCAAAAACACTTGAAAATATGGGTAAAAGGGTTTTTTAAGACGCTGAATCGATTGATGCAGTTTGTTAGTAAATATAGAAATTTGGTTGGGAATCTATTGAAGTTGAAGTAGTACAGCGAAACTCAAAGGAAGTCAATTTTTATGGGAATTATAAAGAGATTTAACATTATAACGTTATTTGCCTATTCAACATGTTTGTTCTAATGGTTCTACACTATATTTATTACGCATAACCTAATTAAGAATTTTAGCGAAATTTAAACCATAGTATTTGCTTTGTCACTGTGTTAAGTAAAAAATTTTTGTCATCCAAAACACTTGAAAATATGGGTAAAAGGGTTTTTTAAGACGCTAAATCAATTGATGCAGTTTGTTCGTAAATATAGGAATTTGGTTGGGAATCTATTGAAGTTGAAGTAGTACAGCGAAACTCGAAGGACGTCAATTTTATTGGGAATTATAAAGAGATTTGACATTATAACGTTATTTGCCTATTCAACATGTTTGTTCTAATGGTTCTATACTATATTTATTACGCATAACCTAATTAAGAATTTTAGCGAAATTTAAACCATAGTATTTGCTTTGTCACTGTGTTAAGTAAAAAATTTTTGTCATCCAAAACACTTGAAAATATGGGTAAAAGGGTTTTTTAAGACGCTAAATCAATTGATGCAGTTTGTTCGTAAATATAGGAATTTGGTTGGGAATCTATTGAAGTTGAAGTAGTACAGCGAAACTAGAAGGAAGCCAATTTTAATGGGAATTATAAAGAGATTTGACATTATAACGTTATTTGCCTATTCAACATATTTGTTCTAATGGTTCTACACTATATTTATTACGCATAACCTAATTAAGAATTTTAGCGAAATTTAAACCATAGTATTTGCTTTGTCACTGTGTTAAGTAAAAAATTTTTGTCTTTCGAAACACTTGAAATTATGGGTAAAAGGGTTTTTAAAGACGCTGAATTGATTGATGCAGTTTGTCCGTAAATAGGAAGTGTATACCATAGAAAAATCTGGTTGGGAATCTATTGAAGTTGAAGTAGTACAGCGAAACTCAAAGGAAGTCAATTTTGATGGGAATTATTAAAAGATTTGACATTATAACGTTATTTTCCTATTCAACATGTTTGATCTAATGGTTCTACACTATATTTATCACGCATAACCTAATTAAGAATTTTAGCAAAATTTAAACCATAGTATTTTCTTTGTCACTGTGTTAAGTAAAAAATTTTTGTCGTCAAAAACACTTGACAATATGGGTAAAAGGGTTTTTTAAGACGCTGAATCAATTGATGCAGTTTGTTCGTAAATATAGGAATTTGGTTGGGAATCTATTGAAGTTGAAGTAGTACAGCGAAACTAGAAGGAAGTCAATTTTAATGGGAATTATAAAGAGATTTGACATTATAACGTTATTTGCCTATTCTACATGTTTGTTCTAATGGTTCTACACTATATTTATTACGCATAACCTAATTAAGAATTTTAGCGAAATTTAAACCATAGTATTTGCTTTGTCACTGTGTTAAGTATAGAACTTTTGTCCTCAAAAACACTTAAAAATAAGGGTAAAAGGGTTTTTAAAGACGCTGAATCGATTGATGCAGTATGTTCGTAAATAGGAAAAGTATATCATAAAGAAATCTGGTTGGGAAACTATTGAAGTTGAAGTTGTACTGTGAAACTCAAAGGAAGTCAATTTTATTGGGAATTATAAAGAGATTTGACATTATAACGTAATTTTCCTATTCAACATGTTTGTTCTAATGGTTCTACACTATATTTATTACGCATAACCTAATTAAGAATTTTAGCAAAATTTAAACCATAGTATTTGCTTTGTCACTGTGTTAAGTAAAACATTTTTGTCATCCAAAACACTTGAAATTATGGGTAAAAGGGTTTTTAAAGATGCTAAATCGATTGATGCAGTTTGTTCGTAAATAGGAAGTGTATATCATAGAGAAATTTGGTTGAGAATCTATTGAAGTTAAAGTAGTACAGCGAAACTCAAAGGAAGTCAATTTTGATGGGAATTATTAGGAGATTTGACATTATAACGTTATTTTCCTATTTAACATGTTTGATCTAATGGTTCTACACTATATTTATCACGCATAACCTAATTAAGAATTTTAGCAAAATTTAAACCATAGTATTTGCTTTGTCACTGTGTTAAGTAAAAAATTTTTGTCGTCAAAAACACTTGAAAATATGGGTAAAAGGGTTTTTTAAGACGCTGAATCAATTGATGCAGTTTGTTCGTAAATATAGGAATTTGGTTGGGAATCTATTGAAGTTGAAGTAGTACAGCGAAACTAGAAGGAAGTCAATTTTAATGGGAATTATAAAGAGATTTGACATTATAACGTTATTTGCCTATTCAACATGTTTGTTCTAATGGTTCTACACTATATTTATTACGCATAACCTAATTAAGAATTTTAGCGAAATTTAAACCATAGTATTTGCTTTGTCACTGTGTTAAGTAAAAAATTTTTGTCGTCAAAAACACTTGAAAATATGGGTAAAAGGGTTTTTTAAGACGCTGAATCGATTGATGCAGTTTGTTAGTAAATATAGAAATTTGGTTGGGAATCTATTGAAGTTGAAGTAGTACAGCGAAACTCAAAGGAAGTCAATTTTTATGGGAATTATAAAGAGATTTAACATTATAACGTTATTTGCCTATTCAACATGTTTGTTCTAATGGTTCTACACTATATTTATTACGCATAACCTAATTAAGAATTTTAGCGAAATTTAAACCATAGTATTTGCTTTGTCACTGTGTTAAGTATAGAACTTTTGTCCTCAAAAACACTTGAAAATAAGGGTAAAAGGGTTTTTAAAGACGCTGAATCGATTGATGCAGTATGTTCGTAAATAGGAAAAGTATATCATAAAGAAATCTGGTTGGGAAACTATTGAAGTTGAAGTTGTACTGTGAAACTCAAAGGAAGTCAATTTTATTGGGAATTATAAAGAGATTTGACATTATAACGTAATTTTCCTATTTAACATGTTTGTTCTAATGGTTCTACACTATATTTATTACGCATAACCTAATTAAGAATTTTAGCAAAATTTAAACCATAGTATTTGCTTTGTCACTGTGTTAAGTAAAACATTTTTGTCATCCAAAACACTTGAAATTATGGGTAAAAGGGTTTTTAAAGATGCTAAATCGATTGATGCAGTTTGTTCGTAAATAGGAAGTGTATATCATAGAGAAATCTGGTTGGGAATCTATTGAAGTTGAAGTAGTACAGCGAAACTCAAAGGAAGTCAATTTTGATGGGAATTATTAAAAGATTTGACATTATAACGTTATTTTCCTATTCAATATGTTTGATCTAATGGTTCTACACTATATTTATCACGCATAACCTAATTAAGAATTTTAGCAAAATTTAAACCATAGTATTTGCTTTGTCACTGTGTTAAGTAAAAAATTTTTGTCGTCAAAAACACTTGAAAATATGGGTAAAAGGGTTTTTTAAGACGCTGAATCAATTGATGCAGTTTGTTCGTAAATATAGGAATTTGGTTGGGAATCTATTGAAGTTGAAGTAGTACAGCGAAACTAGAAGGAAGTCAATTTTAATGGGAATTATAAAGAGATTTGACATTATAACGTTATTTGCCTATTCAACATGTTTGTTCTAATGGTTCTACACTATATTTATCACGCATAACCTAATTAAGAATTCTAGCAAAATTTAAACCATAGGATTTGCTTTGTCACTGTGTTAAGTAAAAAATTTTTGTCGTCAAAAACACTTGAAAATATGGGTAAAAGGGTTTTTTAAGACGCTGAATCGATTGATGCAGTTTGTTAGTAAATATAGAAATTTGGTTGGGAATCTATTGAAGTTGAAGTAGTACAGCGAAACTCAAAGGAAGTCAATTTTTATGGGAATTATAAAGAGATTTAACATTATAACGTTATTTGCCTATTCAACATGTTTGTTCTAATGGTTCTACACTATATTTATTACGCATAACCTAATTAAGAATTTTAGCGAAATTTAAACCATAGTATTTGCTTTGTCACTGTGTTAAGTAAAAAATTTTTGTCATCCAAAACACTTGAAAATATGGGTAAAAGGGTTTTTTAAAACGCTAAATCGATTGATGCAGTTTGTTCGTAAATATAGAAATTTGGTTGGGAATCTATTGAAGTTGAAGTAGTACAGCGAAACTCGAAGAAAGTCAATTTTATTGGGAATTATAAAGAGATTTGACATTATAACGTTATTTGCCTATTCAACATGTTTGTTCTAATGATTCTACACTATATTTATTACGCATAACCTAATTAAGAATTTTAGCGAAATTTAAACCATAGTATTTGCTTTGTCACTGTGTTAAGTAAAAAATTTTTGTCGTCAAAAACACTTGAAAATATGGGTAAAAGGGTTTTTTAAGACACTAAATCAATTGATGCAGTTTGTTCGTAAATATAGGAATTTGGTTGGGAATCTATTGAAGTTGAAGTAGTACAGCGAAACTCGAAGGAAATCAATTTTAATGGGAATTATAAAGAGATTTGACATTATAACGTTATTTGCCTATTCAACATGTTTGTTCTAATGGTTCTACACTATATTTATTACGCATAACCTAATTAAGAATTTTAGCGAAATTTAAACCATAGTATTTGCTTTGTCACTGTGTTAAGTAAAAAATTTTTGTCTTTCGAAACACTTGAAATTATGGGTAAAAGGGTTTTTAAAGACGCTGAATTGATTGATGCAGTTTGTCCGTAAATAGGAAGTGTATACCATAGAGAAATCTGGTTGGGAATCTATTGAAGTTGAAGTAGTACAGCGAAACTCAAAGGAAGTCAATTTTGATGGGAATTATTAAAAGATTTGACATTATAACGTTATTTTCCTATTCAACATGTTTGATCTAATGGTTCTACACTATATTTATCACGCATAACCTAATTAAGAATTTTAGCAAAATTTAAACCATAGTATTTTCTTTGTCACTGTGTTAAGTAAAAAATTTTTGTCGTCAAAAACACTTGACAATATGGGTAAAAGGGTTTTTTAAGACGCTGAATCAATTGATGCAGTTTGTTCGTAAATATAGGAATTTGGTTGGGAATCTATTGAAGTTGAAGTAGTACAGCGAAACTAGAAGGAAGTCAATTTTAATGGGAATTATAAAGAGATTTGACATTATAACGTTATTTGCCTATTCTACATGTTTGTTCTAATGGTTCTACACTATATTTATTATGCATAACCTA
Source organism: Ophraella communa (assembly GCA_035357415.1). NCBI lineage: Eukaryota > Metazoa > Arthropoda > Insecta > Coleoptera > Chrysomelidae > Ophraella > Ophraella communa. The sequence goes on from CM068984.1 coordinate 15,022,438, forward strand.
ATTAAGAATTTTAGCGAAATTTAAACCATAGTATTTGCTTTGTCACTGTGTTAAGTATAGAACTTTTGTCCTCAAAAACACTTGAAAATAAGGGTAAAAGGGTTTTTAAAGACGCTGAATCGATTGATGCAGTATGTTCGTAAATAGGAAAAGTATATCATAAAGAAATCTGGTTGGGAAACTATTGAAGTTGAAGTTGTACTGTGAAACTCAAAGGAAGTCAATTTTATTGGGAATTATAAAGAGATTTGACATTATAACGTAATTTTCCCATTCAACATGTTTGTTCTAATGGTTCTACACTATATTTATTACGCATAACCTAATTAAGAATTTTAGCAAAATTTAAACCATAGTATTTGCTTTGTCACTGTGTTAAGTAAAACATTTTTGTCATCCAAAACACTTGAAATTATGGGTAAAAGGGTTTTTAAAGATGCTAAATCGATTGATGCAGTTTGTTCGTAAATAGGAAGTGTATATCATAGAGAAATCTGGTTGGGAATCTATTGAAGTTGAAGTAGTACAGCGAAACTCAAAGGAAGTCAATTTTGATGGGAATTATTAAGAGATTTGACATTATAACGTTATTTTCCTATTCAACATGTTTGATCTAATGGTTCTACACTATATTTATCACGCATAACCTAATTAAGAATTTTAGCAAAATTTAAACCATAGTATTTGCTTTGTCACTGTGTTAAGTAAAAAATTTTTGTCGTCAAAAACACTTGAAAATATGGGTAAAAGGGTTTTTTAAGACGCTGAATCAATTGATGCAGTTTGTTCGTAAATATAGGAATTTGGTTGGGAATCTATTGAAGTTGAAGTAGTACAGCGAAACTAGAAGGAAGTCAATTTTAATGGGAATTATAAAGAGATTTGACATTATAACGTTATTTGCCTATTCAACATGTTTGTTCTAATGGTTCTACACTATATTTATTACGCATAACCTAATTAAGAATTTTAGCGAAATTTAAACCATAGTATTTGCTTTGTCACTGTGTTAAGTAAAGAACTTTTGTCCTCAAAAACACTTGAAAATAAGGGTAAAAGGGTTTTTAAAGACGCTGAATCGATTGATGCAGTATGTTCGTAAATAGGAAGTGTTGTCATAAAGAAATCTGGTTGGGAAATTATTGAAGTTGAAGTAGTACTGTAAAACTCGAAGGAAGTCAATTTTATTGAAAATTATAAAGAGATTTGACATTATAACGTAATTTTCCTATTCAACATGTTTGTTCTAATGGTTCTACACTATATTTATCACGCATAACCTAATTAAGAATTTTAGCAAAATTCAAACCATAGTATTTGCTTTGTCACTGTATTAAGTAAAAAATTTTTTTCGTCAAAAACACATGAAAATATGGGTAAAAGGGTTTTTTAAGAAGCTGAATCGATTGATGCAGTTTGTTCATAAATATAAAAATTTGGTTGGTAGTACAGCGAAACTAGAAGGAAGTCAATTTTAATGGGAATTATAAAGAGATTTGACATTATAACGTTATTTGCCTATTCTACATGTTTGTTCTAATGGTTCTACACTATATTTATTACGCATAACCTAATTAAGAATTTTAGCGAAATTTAAACCATAGTATTTGCTTTGTCACTGTGTTAAGTAAAGAACTTTTGTCCTCAAAAACACTTGAAAATAAGGGTAAAAGGGTTTTTAAAGACGCTGAATCGATTGATGCAGTATGTTCGTAAATAGGAAGTGTATATCATAGAGAAATCTGGTTGGGAAACTATTGAAGTTGAAGTTGTACTGTGAAACTCGAAGGAAGTCAATTTTATTGGGAATTATAAAAAGATTTGACATTATAACGTAATTTTCCTATTCAACATGTTTGTTCTAATGGTTCTACACTATATTTATTACGCATAACCTAATTAAGAATTTTAGCAAAATTTAAACCATAGTATTTGCTTTGTCACTGTGTTAAGTAAAAAATTTTTGTCATCCAAAACACTTGAAATTATGGGTAAAAGGGTTTTTAAAGACGCTGAATCGATTGATGCAGTTTGTTCGTAAATAGGAAGTGTATATCATAGAGAAATCTGGTTGGGAATCTATTGAAGTTGAAGTAGTACAGCGAAACTCGAAGGAAGTCAATTTTGATGGGAATTATAAAGAGATTTGACATTATAACGTTATTTTCCTATTTAACATGTTTGATCTAATGGTTCTACACTATATTTATTACGCATAACCTAATTAAGAATTTTAGCGAAATTTAAACCATAGTATTTGCTTTGTAACTGTGTTAAGTAAACAATTTTTGTCGTCAAAAACACTTGAAAATAAGGGTAAAAGGGTTTTTTATGACGCTGAATCAATTAATGCAGTTTGTTCGTAAATATAGAAATTTGGTTGGGAATCTATTGAAGTTGAAGTAGTACTGCGAAACTCGAAGAAAGTCAATTTTATTGGGAATTATAAAGAGATTTGACATTATAACGTTATTTGCCTAATCAACATGTTTGTTCTAATGGTTTTACACTATATTTATCACGCATAACCTTATTTAGAATTTTAGCAAAATTTAAACCATGGTATTTGCTTTGTCACTGTGTTAAGTAAAAAATTTTTGTCATCCAAAACACTTAAAATTATGGGTAAAAGGGTTTTTAATAACGCTAAATCGATTGATGCAGTTTGTTCGTAAATTGGAAGTGTATATCATAGAGAAATCTGGTTGGGAATCTTTTGAAGTTGAAGCAGTACAGCGAAACTCGAAGGAAGTCAATTTTGATGGAAATTATAAAGAGATTTGTCATTATAACGTTATTTTCCTATTCAACATGTTTGATCTAATAGTTCTACACTATATTTATCACGCATAACCTAATTAAGAATTTTAGCAAAATTTAAACCATAGTATTTGCTTTGTCACTGTGTTAAGTAAAAAATTTTTGTCATCCAAAACACTTGAAATTATGGGTAAAAGGGTTTTTAAAGACGCTGAATCGATTGATGCAGTTTGTTCGTAAATAGGATGTGTATATCATAGAGAAATCATGGGAATCCATTGAAGTTGAAGTAGTACAGCGAAACTCGAAGGAAGTCAATTTTATTGGGAATTATAAAGAGATTTGACATTATAACATAATTTTCCTCTTCAACATTTTTGATCTAATGGTTCTACACTATATTTATCACGCATAACCTAATTAATAATTTTAGCAAAATTTAAACCATAGTATTTGCTTTGTCACTGGGTTACGTAAAAAATTTTTGTCGTCAAAAACACTTGAAAATATAGGTTAAAGGATTTTTTAAGACGCTGAATCAATTGATGCAGTTTGTTCGTAAATATAGAAATTTGGTTGGGAATTTATTGAAGTTGAAGTAGTACAGCGAAACTCGAAGGAAGTCAATTTTAATGGGAATTATAAAGAGATTTGACATTATAACGTTATTTGCCTATTCAACATGTTTGTTCTAATGGTTCTACACTATGTTTATTGCGCATAACCTAATTAAGAATTTTAGCGAAATTTAAACCATAGTATTTGCTTTGTAACTGTGTTATGTATGAATGTATGAATGAGTTAGGGGTGATGATTACACTGCGACCCATAGGATCTATTGTGTTCGCTCTTACTTGCCATGTTCTGATGTTTTCCCAGATTTATAGCAGCTCTTTGAGTCCTTTTTTCCTGAGGAAGTTTAGGACATCGTCGGGCTTCAAATCAGGTAGATCCCCTTCCTCTATTTCATGTGCTCCTAGGTATCTAGCCCTAGAATTTTGCAAAGCAGGACATTCTGAGAGTATATGTATTGAGGTTTCATCCTCTTCCTCACAGAATCTGCACTTTGCTTCATCTGCTAACCCTAGTTTCTTCATGTGGCTTCTTAACCGGCAATGCCCGGTTAATATTCCCGTTAAAATACGGAGCCTTTTTTTACTGAGGTTCAGGCAGCTAAGAGATCTCTTCTGGTCATAGTTCCCCAGTAGTATCTTAGATTGCCTCAGTCCTTCCAGCTGATTTCAGTACTCGGATTTTTCTTTTTCCATTTCCTCCCTTAGTTTTCCTAAGATTACTCTACTGCTGATCCCACAAGATGGTTCTGGTCCCAAATGTGGGGTTTCAGCTCCTTTTTTGCCAGCTTATCTGCTGTTTCATTCCCCTCTATTCCTATGTGTCCCGGGACCTATAGGAGGGTGACAGTGTTCTTCTGGCCTAGTTCATTTAGTTTGCCTAGGCATTCCCAAACCATCTTTGAACTGATTATATTTGAACACAGCGCTTTGATGGCTGCTTGACTATTCGACGTGATCACAATCTCTTGTCTGCGATAGTTTCTTCCAATATTGAATTCCACACATCTTTCGATGGCGCGGACTTCTGCTTGAAAGATGCTCGGGTATGTGCCCAAGCTTTCTAAATATTTGGCTCTCGGTCCAAAAACTCCTATCCCAGTTCCTTCGTCTAGCTTGGAACCGTCCGTATACCACTTTATGGTATTCTGGTTTAAATTCTGTATGGTGTCTTCATCCCATTCAGATTTATTACTCAACTTTGTGATGAATTTTCTCACAAAGTTGAATTTCTTTGGCATATCATCTTGGGGCATTTCCCAAGTTTAATCAAAGTGAAGTGATCGAGGTTTTTCCCTGATAATTCCTTCTTTGATCATTCTATATATTGTTTTCTTCCTTACACTTTCTAGCAGAATGTGCAGTGGGGTTTTAGTGGTGTGGTTCCACTAAATATAAATTTTATTGTAAAAGAAAAACTTTATATTTTAATACATTTCTTTAAAAAAAAATACTGTATAAAATTATATGAAAATTATATGACAATCTTTTTTCAACTCCTCGTTTTTTCTTGTTCTCATCAATAATCCCCCTAGCGACGTTCCTCTGGTGATTCTCCAGCTTTCTGCCTCCTTGGATCCCTGGTTTCCTCTTCTTTTTTATCAGAGAGAACTGGCATTGACAGGAAATGCCAAATGACTGTCACTCAAGAAAAATTGCATATAACCATATAACCACAAAATAAAATAATGTCATAAAACTGTCAACTTGAAATAACGTCAAAATATGATTAGAATGTAAGTCAAAAGTGATAGGAGTCATTTTGTGTGCTCGTCGTAACCAGACAAGTGCACCACAGGGGTCAAGTTTAAAATCACCTCCATTGCAGCAGTGGGGCAAGTTCCCATTGCTCCAGTGATACATGAACAGGCTAGTCTCTGAATTTTCGAGAGGTTTTTCCTCGTCGTATTCAGATTAGCCCTTACGCCCCAAGCCACTGCCCCATATGTGATTAATGGTCTCACTATTGCTGTGTACATCCATTGCAGGATACGTGGGTTACATCCCCAGTTCTTCCCTGCAATGTTCCTACACACCATAAGGGCCTTGGTTGCTTTGTGTATTACTTCGTCTTCGTGTTTGTTCCAGAGTAACCTGCTATCTAGGATTAGCCCTAGATATTTTACCTCTGTTTTCCACTCGACGATGTTCTTCCCTATTTTTATGATTTTTATATTAGGTTTCTTTTTCCTTGTAAAGGCTACTAGTGTGGTTTTGGTGGGGTTGATGCTGAGTCCCACCGAGTCACACCATTGTTCCGCAATGTTCAATCCCCTTTGAACAATATCACAGAGGACATTTTCATACTTCCCTTTTGCCAGGATAACCATGTCGTCGGAATACCCTTGACATGGTATGCCTTCCCTAGTCAATTGACAGAGCAGACTGTCCACAGTGAGACTCCACATAAGCGGGGATGCAACTCCCCCCTGTGGACAGCCTCTGGTCACATTAATGGAGATAGTGTCTTGTCCTGCCTCCATTTCTGCTATTCTTGTAGATAGCAGTTGCGACATCCAACTGGAAGTCGTTCTATCTACTCCTTTCTCAATCAATGCTCTTTTGACTGCCTCATGTGGCGTATTGTCAAAGGCCCCTTCTATGTCTAGAAAGGCACATACCACGGTTTCTTTTTTGTTCAGTGCGTCTTGGATTTCGTCCGTCAACTGTGTTAAAGCGGTTTCCGTGGACTTTCCCGCTTGGTACGCATGTTGACGAGGGTGCAATGGCACCTGTTCCAAGATTTCTGTTTTAATGTAGTTGTCTACAGCTTTTTCCATCGTTTTTAGAACAAACGATGTGAGGCTGATCGGTCTAAGGGATTTGGGGTGCGTAGTGTCCCGTTTCCCTACTTTTGGGATGTAGGTAATTTTGGCCCTTCTCCACGCTTCTGGTATGTATCCCAGTTCAAGACTGCTCCGACTAATTCGGATCAAGTGTGGAATTATTGCCTCTTGGCCCTGTTGGAGTAGGGCAGGAAATATTCCGTCCGTTCCAGGGGTTTTGAACGGCTGGAAGGTGTTCATAGCCCATCTCAGCCGTTCCTCACTGCATATGTGTTTTGCCATTGCAGTGTCTTCCCTGGTAGGTCTTTTAGTTTTCTCACTTATTGTTCCCGAAGGGACAATTTCTCCGGGAAAGTGAGTTTCTAATAGGAGCAGAGCTCGTTCTTTTTAGCTTTCTGTGAAGCTTCCGTCTGGCTTCCGTAGTGCCATTACAGTGTCTACTTTTCCTTTTGCCAAGACTTTGTGTAGCCTTGCTGCAGAGGGTGTAGCGTCTATTTCTTCGCAGAATTTTCTGAACCTGTTTCTTTTTTTTTTTTTCTTTTTTCTTTTTTTTTTAGTTTACCTGCTGTTTCTTTTAGCTTTTCTAATCTCTTTGTTATATGATGTAAGTTTGTCGGTGTAGCTCTGCCAATCTCCATTACGTTTGGCTCTGTTGAAGAGCTGTCGCGTCTCGGATCTTAGGTTTGACAGATGACTGTTCCACCATATCGCATCTTTTGCTTTTCTAGACCTTTGGAGGGGACAACTGGATTCATAGGCATCGAGTATTGCCTCGTTCAGCTCTATGAGATCGTTTTCTAATGCCAGATGATTCCTGGCATTTCTTTTATTCTTGAGATTTGCAAGATTTATGTTCAGGTTAGTGTTGTAATTTTCCCAGTTAGTTTTCCTGGGGTTTCTCCTGAGTGCTGGCTCAGGAGGATTATACTCTAACCTGAACATAATCATTCTATGATCAGAGAGGGATGGTTCGTTCGATACTCTCCAATCTTTCACCCTATCCTGAAGATTCGGTGTACTTAGTGTTATATCTAGTACTTCCTTTCTTGTTCTGGTTACAAACGTAGGTGTATTCCCTGTATTGTGTATAACAAGATTCTTATTAAGTATAAATTCTAAAATTTTCTCACCTCTATCGTTGGTGTCTGTGCTTCCCCATATGGTATTGTCACCGTTAGCGTCGCATCCTATGAGAAGCGGCAGCTTCTTCTGTTTACAGTACTCGACTAGCCTTTGCAGTTCTGTGGGCGGTGCAGTCCCGTCCCCTGCAAAGTAGCATGATGCTATCATGACTTCTTGACATCTATTCTCGAACTCGAGGTTTGCTCGAATCGGAACGAGGTCTCTCGTCATGAACTCTGACACACAAAAGTGATCAATGCTGTTACTTACCAAGATGCATGCTCTGGGTATGTCTACATTACTCACTTTGTATATCAGTTTGGCTTCCCTACTTGCGAGTCCTCTCACCTGACCATCACGGACCCATGGTTCCTGGATCAATACTAATCCCATTTGGTTTCTGATAAACGTCCTTGAAATAATCGCCGATGATCCCTTGGCGTGATGGGCGTTTATCTGAGCGATATTAATTCCCGCCATTTTTCTTACCATGGTTGTTCCCACGAGTAGCAAGGGAATGTCGGTCCACTCCGGCAGAGCCCCGCATACCAGAGCAAGGCTACATACAAGGGGGTGTCGCCCGGTTCCCCCAGGGGAACGTTTGCGTCCGCTTATACCCCAGCGGCCATCCATCCTTCGGCACGTTACCTTACACCTTGGAATTGGGCGGGTTGGTCCGCGGTGCGACCTTAGGAATGACCAATCTGGCAATCTTGCAGTTATCAGCTGCTCATACCAGACCGTGCCACCCGTATAGACGCACACCCCCAGCTTCGCCGCTTCCCTGCTAAATTGCAGTGTTATACTTGCTTAAGCAGTTCAGCGGCTCTCCTGGGGATCCTCTATCCGCCACCTGATGACGCGCCCGGTAGGCACCCAGCCCTTGGGGTAACTGTGTTAAGTAAACAATTTTTGTCGTCAAAAACACTTGAAAATAAGGGTAAAAGGGTTTTTAAAGACGCTGAATCGATTGATGCAGTATGTTCGAAAATAAGAAGTGTATATCATAGAGAAATCTGGTTGGGAAACTATTGAAGTTGAAGTAGTACTGCGAAACTCGAAGGAAGTAAATTTTATTGGGAATTATAAAGAGATTTTACACAATAACGTAATTTTTCTATTCAACATGTTTGATATAATGGTTCTACACTATATTTATCACACATAACCTAATTAAGAATTTTAGCAAAATTTAAACCATAGTATTTGCTTTGTCACTGTGTTAAGTAAAAAATTTTTGTCGTCAAAAACACTTGAAAATATGGGTAAAAGTTTGTTCGTAAATATAGAAATTTGGTTGGGAATCTATTGAAGTTGAAGTAGTACAGCGAAACTAGAAGGAAGTCAATTTTATTGGGAATTATAAAGAGATTTGACATTATAACGTTATTTGCATATTTAACATGTTTGTTCTAATGGTTCTACACTATATTTATTACGCATAACCTAATTAAGAATTTTAGCGAAATTTTAACCATAGTATTTGCTTTGTAACTGTGTTAAGTAAACAATTTTTGTCGTCAAAAACACTTGAAAATAAGGGTAAAAGGGTTTTTAAAGACGCTAAATCGATTGATGCAGTATGTTCGAAAATAAGAAGTGTATATCATAGAGAAATCTGGTTGGGAAACTATTGAAGTTGAAGTAGTACTGCGAAACTCGAAGGAAGTAAATTTTATTGGGAATTATAAAGAGATTTTACACAATAACGTAATTTTTCTATTCAACATGTTTGATATAATGGTTCTACACTATATTTATCACACATAACCTAATTAAGAATTTTAGCAAAATTTAAACCATAGTATTTGCTTTGTCACTGTGTTAAGTAAAAAATTTTTGTCGTCAAAAACACTTGAAAATATGGGTAAAAGGGTTTTTTAAGACGCTGAATCGATTGATGCAGTTTGTTCGTTAATATAGAAATTTGGTTGGGAATCTATTGAAGTTGAAGTAGTACAGCGAAACTCAAAGGAAGTCAATTTTGATGGGAATTATTAGGAGATTTGACATTATAACGATTTTTTCCTATTTAACATGTTTGATCTAATGGTTCTACACTATATTTATCACGCATAACCTAATTAAGAATTTTAGCAAAATTTAAACCATAGTATTTGCTTTGTCACTGTGTTAAGTAAAGAAGATTTGTCCTCAAAAACACTTGAAAATAAGGGTAAAAGGGTTTTTAAAGACGCTGAATCGATTGATGCAGTATGTTCGTAAATAGGAAGTGTATATCATAGAGAAATCTGGTTGGAAAACTATTGAAGTTGAAGTTGTACTGTGAAACTCGAAGGAAGTCAATTTTATTGGAAATTATAAAGAGATTTGACATTATAACGTAATTTTCCTATTCAACATGTTTGTTCTAATGGTTCTAAACTATATTTATCACGCATAACCTAATTAAGAATTTTAGCAAAATTTAAACCATAGTATTTGCTTTGTCACTGTGTTAAGTAAAAAATTTTTGTCATCCAAAACACTTGAAATTATGGGTAAAGGGGTTTTTAAAGACGCTGAATCGATTGATGCAGTTTGTTCGTAAATAGGAAGTGTATATCATAGAGAAATCTGGTTGGGAATCTATTGAAGTTTAAGTAGTACAGCGAAACTCGAAGGAAGTCAATTTTGATGGGAATTATAAAGAGATTTGACATTATAACGTCATTTTCCTATTCAACATGTTTGATCTAATGGTTTTACACTATATTTATTACGCATAACCTAATTAAGAATTTTAGCGAAATTTAAACCATAGTATTTGCTTTGTCACTGTGTTAAGTAAAAAATTTTTGTCGTCAAAAACACTTGAAAATAAGGGTAAAAGGGTTTTTTAAGACGCTGAATCGATTGATGCAGTTTGTTCGTAAATATAGAAATTTGGTTGGGAATCTATTAAAGTTGAAGTAGTACAGCGAAACTCGAAGAAAGTCAATTTTATTGGGAATTATAAAGAGATTTGACATTATAACGTTATTTGCCTATTCAACATGTTTGTTCTAATGGTTCTACACTATATTTATCACGCATAACCTTATTAAGAATTTTAGCAAAATTTAAACCTAAGTATTTACTTTGTCACTGTGTTAAGTAAAAAATTTTTGTCATCCAAAACACTTGAAATTATGGGTAAAAGGGTTTTTAAAGACGCTGAATCGATTGATGCAGTTTGTTCGTAAATAGGATGTGTATATCATAGAGAAATCATGGGAATCCATTGAAGTTGAAGTAGTACAGCGAAACTCTAAGGAAGTCAATTTTATTGGGAATTATAAAGAGATTTGACATTATAACATAATTTTCCTCTTCAACATTTTTGATCTATTGGATCTACACTATATTTATCACGCATAACCTAATTAAGAATTCAAGCAAAATTTAAACCATAGTATTTGCTTTGTCACTGTGTTAAGTAAAAAATTTTTGTCATCCAAAACACTTGAAATTATGGGTAAAAGGGTTTTTAAAGATGCTAAATCGATTGATGCAGTTTGTTCGTAAATAGGAAGTGTTTATCATAGAGAAATCTGGTTGGGAAACTATTGAAGTTAAAGTAGTACTGCGAAACTCGAAGGAAGTCAATTTTATTGGGAATTATAAAGAGATTTGACACAATAACGTAATTTTTCGATTCAACATGTTTGATATAATGATTCTACACTATATTTATCACATAACCTAATTAAGAATTTTAGCAAAATTTAAACCATAGTATTTGCTTTGTCACTGTGTTAAGTAAAAAATTTTTGTCGTCAAAAACACTTAAAAATATGGGTAAAAGGGTTTTTTAAGACGCTGAATCGATTGATGCAGTTTGTTCGTTAATATAGAAATTTGGTTGGGAATCTATTGAAGTTGAAGTAGTACAGCGAAACTCGAAGGAAGTCAATTTTGATGGGAATTATTAAGAGATTTGACATTATAACGTTATTTGCCTATTCAAAATGTTTGTTCTAATGGTTCTACACTATATTTATTACGCATAACCTAATTAAGAGTTTTAGCGAAATTTAAACCATAGTATTTGCTTTGTCACTGTGTTAAGTAAAGAACTTTTGTCCTCAAAAACACTTGAAAATAAGGGTAAAAGGGTTTTTAAAGACGCTGAATCGATTGATGCAGTATGTTCGTAAATAGGAAGTGTATATCATAGAGAAATCTGGTTGGGAAACTATTGAAGTTGAAGTTGTACTGTGAAACTCGAAGGAAGTCAATTTTATTGGGAATTATAAAGAGATTTGACATTATAACATAATTTTCCTCTTCAACATTTTTGATCTATTGGATCTACACTATATTTATCACGCATAACCTAATTAAGAATTCAAGCAAAATTTAAACCATAGTATTTGCTTTGTCACTGTGTTAAGTAAAAAATTTTTGTCATCCAAAACACTTGAAATTATGGGTAAAAGGGTTTTTAAAGATGCTAAATCGATTGATGCAGTTTGTTCGTAAATAGGAAGTGTTTATCATAGAGAAATCTGGTTGGGAAACTATTGAAGTTAAAGTAGTACTGCGAAACTCGAAGGAAGTCAATTTTATTGGGAATTATAAAGAGATTTGACACAATAACGTAATTTTTCGATTCAACATGTTTATCACATAACCTAATTAAGAATTTTAGCAAAATTTAAACCATAGTATTTGCTTTGTCACTGTGTTAAGTAAAAAATTTTTGTCGTCAAAAACACTTAAAAATATGGGTAAAAGGGTTTTTTAAGACGCTGAATCGATTGATGCAGTTTGTTCGTTAATATAGAAATTTGGTTGGGAATCTATTGAAGTTGAAGTAGTACAGCGAAACTCGAAGGAAGTCAATTTTGATGGGAATTATTAAGAGATTTGACATTATAACGTTATTTGCCTATTCAAAATGTTTGTTCTAATGGTTCTACACTATATTTATTACGCATAACCTAATTAAGAATTTTAGCGAAATTTAAACCATAGTATTTGCTTTGTCACTGTGTTAAGTAAAGAACTTTTGTCCTCAAAAACACTTGAAAATAAGGGTAAAAGGGTTTTTAAAGACGCTGAATCGATTGATGCAGTATGTTCGTAAATAGGAAGTGTTGTCATAAAGAAATCTGGTTGGGAAATTATTGAAGTTGAAGTAGTACTGTAAAACTCGAAGGAAGTCAATTTTATTGAAAATTATAAAGAGATTTGACATTATAACGTTATTTGCCTATTCATCATGTTTGTTCTAATGGTTCTACACTATATTTATAACGCATAACCTAAATAAGAATTTTAGCAAAATTTAAACCATAGTATTTGCCTTGTCACTGTGTTAAGTAAAAAATTTTTGTCATCCAAAGACTTGAAATTATGGGTAAAAGGGTTTTTAAAGACGCTGAATCGATTGATGCAGTTCGTTCGTAAATAGAAAGTGTATATCATAGAGAAATCTGGTTGGGAATCTCTTGAAGTTAAAGTAGTACTGCGAAACTCGAAGGAAGTCAATTTTGATGGGAATTATAAAGAGATTTGACATTATAACGTTATTTTCCTATTTAACATGTTTGATCTAATGGTTCTACACTATATTTATTACGCATAACCTAATTAAGAATTTTAGCAAAATTTAAACCATAGTATTTGCTTTGTCACTGTGTTAAGTAAAAAATTTTTGTCGTCAAAAACACTTAAAAATATGGGTAAAAGGATTTTTTAAGACGCTGAATCGATTAATGCAGTTTGTTCGTAAATATAGAAATTTGGTTGGGAATCTATTAAAGTTGAAGTAGTACAGCGAAACTCGAAGAAAGTCAATTTTATTGGGAATTATAAAGAGATTTAACATTATAACGTTATTTGCCTAATTAACATGTTTGTTCTAATGGTTTTACACTATATTTATCACGCATAACCTTATTTAGAATTTTAGCAAAATTTAAACCATAGTATTTGCTTTGTCACTGTGTTAAGTAAAAAATTTTTGTCATCCAAAACACTTAAAATTATGGGTAAAAGGGATTTTAATAACGCTAAATCGATTGATGCAGTTTATTCGTAAATTGGAAGTGTATATTATAGAGAAATCTGGTTGGGAATCTTTTGAAGTTGAAGCAGTACAGCGAAACTCGAAGGAAGTCAATTTTGATGGAAATTATAAAGAGATTTGACATTATAACGTTATTTTCCTATTTAACATGTTTGATCTAATAGTTCTACACTATATTTATCACGCATAACCTAAATAAGAATTTTAGCAAAATTTAAACCATAGTATTCGCTTTGACACTGTGTTAAGTAAAAAATTTGTGTCGTCAAAAACACTTGAAATTATGGGTAAAAGGGTTTTTAAAGACGCTAAATCGATTGATGCAGTTTGTTCGTAAATAGGAAGTGTATATCATAGAGAAATCTGGTTGGGAATCTATTGAAGTTGAAGTAGTACAGCGAAACTCGAAGGAAGTCAATTTTGATGGGAATTATAAAGAGATTTGACATTATAACGTTATTTTCCTATTCAACATGTTTGATCTAATGGTTCTACACTATATTTATCACGCATAACCTAATTAAGAATTTTAGCAAAATTTAAACCATAGTATTTGCTTTGTCACTGTGTTAAGTAAAAAATTTGTGTCGTCAAAAACACTTGAAAATAAGGGTAAAAGGGTTTTTAAAGACGCTGAATCGATTGATGTAGTATGTTCGTGTAAATAGGAAGTGTATATCATAGAGAAATCTGGTTGGGAAACTATTGAAGTTAAAGTAGTACTGCGAAACTCGAAGGAAGTCAATTTTATTGGGAATTATAAAGAGATTTGACACAATAACGTAATTTTTCTATTCAACATGTTTGATATAATGGTTCTACACTATATTTATTACGCATAACCTAATTAAGAATTTTAGCAAAATTTAAACCATAGTATTTGCCTTGTCACTGTGTTAAGTAAAAAATTTTTGTCGTCAAAAACACTTGAAAATATGGGTAAAAGGGTTTTTTAAGACACTAAATCAATTGATGCAGTTTGTTCGTAAATATAGGAATTTGGTTGGGAATCTATTGAAGTTGAAGTAGTACAGCGAAACTCGAAGGAAATCAATTTTAATGGGAATTATAAAGAGATTTGACATTATATCGTTATTTGCCTATTCAACATGTTTGTTCTAATGGTTCCTCACTATATTTATTACGCATAACCTAATTAAGAATTTTAGCGAAATTTAAACCATAGTATTTGCTTTGTCACTGTGTTAAGTAAAAATTTTTTGTGGTCAAAAACACTTGAAAATATGGGTAAAAGGGTTTTTTAAGACGCTGAATCGATTGATGCAGTTTGTTCGTAAATATAGGAATTTGGTTGGGAATCTATTGAAGTTGAAGTAGTACAGCGAAACTAGAAGGAAGTCAATTTTGATGGGAATTATGAAGAGATTTGACATTATAACGTTATTTTCCTAATCAACATGTTTGATCTAATGGTTCTACACTATATTTATCACGCATAACCTAATTAAGAATTTTAGCAAAATTTAAAACATAGTATTTGCTTTGTCACTGTGTTAAGTAAAAATTTTTTGTGGTCAAAAACACTTGAAAATATGGGTAAAAGGGTTTTTTAAGACGCTGAATCGATTGATGCAGTTTGTTCGTAAATATAGAAATTTGGTTGGGAATCTATTGAAGTTGAAGTAGTACAGCGAAACTCGAAGGAAGTCAATTTCATTGGGAATTATAAAGAGATTTGACATTATAACGTTATTTGCCTATTTAACATGTTTGTTCTAATGGTTCTACACTATGTTTATTGCGCATAACCTAATTAAGAATTTTAGCGAAATTTAAACCATAGTATTTGCTTTGTAACTTTGTTATGTAAGAATGTATGAATGAGTTAGGGGTGATGATTACACTGCGACCCATAGGATCTATTGTGTCCGCCCTTACTTGCCATGTTTTGATGTTTTCCCAGATTTATAGCAGCTCTTCGAGTCCTATTTTCCTGAGGAAGTTTAGGACATCGTCGGGCTTCAAATCAGGTAGATCCCCTTCCTCTATTTTATGTGCTCCGAGGTATCTAGCCCTAGAATTTTGCAAAGCAGGACATTCTGAGAGTATATGTATTGAGGTTTCATCCTCTTCCCCACAGAATCTGCACTTTGCTTCATCTGCTCACCCTAGTTTCTTCATGTGGCTTCTTAACCGGCAATGCCCGGTTAATATTCCCGTTAAAATACGGAGCCTTTTTTTACTGAGGTTCAGGCAGCTAAGAGATCTCTTCTGGTCATAGTTCCCCAGTAGTATCTTAGATTGCCTCAGTCCTTCCAGCTGATTTCAGTACTCGGATTTTTCTTTTTCCATTTCCTCCCTTAGTTTTCCTAAGATTACTCTACTGCTGATCCCACAAGATGGTTCTGGTCCCAAATGTGGGGTTTCAGCTCCTTTTTTTGCCAGCTTATCTGCTGTTTCATTCCCCTCTATTCCTATGTGTCCCGGGACCTATAGGAGGGTGACAGTGTTCTTCTGGCCTAGTTCATTTAGTTTGCCTAGGCATTCCCAAACCATCTTTGAACTGATTATATTTGAACACAGCGCTTTGATGGCTGCTTGACTATTCGACATGATCACAATCTCTTGTCTGCGATAGTTTCTTCCAATATTGAATTCCACACATCTTTCGATGGCGCGGACTTCTGCTTGAAAGATGCTCGGGTATGTGCCCAAGCTTTCTAAATATTTGGCTCTCGGTCCAAAAACTCCTATCCCAGTTCCTTCGTCTAGCTTGGAACCGTCCGTATACCACTTTATGGTATTCTGGTTTAAATTCTGTATGGTGTCTTCATCCCATTCAGATTTATTACTCAACTTTGTGATGAATTTTCTCACAAAGTTGAATTTCTTTGGCATATCATCTTGGGGCATTTCCCAAGTTTAATCAAAGTGAAGTGATCGAGGTTTTTCCCTGATAATTCCTTCTTTGATCATTCTATATATTGTTTTCTTCCTTACACTTTCTAGCAGAATGTGCAGTGGGGTCAAGTTTAAAATCACCTCCATTGCAGCAGTGGGGCAAGTTCCCATTGCTCCAGTGATACATGAACAGGCTAGTCTCTGAATTTTCGAGAGGTTTTTCCTCGTCGTATTCAGATTAGCCCTTACGCCCCAAGCCACTGCCCCATATGTGATTAATGGTCTCACTATTGCTGTGTACATCCATTGCAGGATACGTGGGTTACATCCCCAGTTCTTCCCTGCAATGTTCCTACACACCATAAGGGCCTTGGTTGCTTTGTGTATTACTTCGTCTTCGTGTTTGTTCCAGAGTAACCTGCTATCTAGGATTAGCCCTAGATATTTTACCTCTGTTTTCCACTCGACGATGTTCTTCCCTATTTTTATGATTTTTACATTAGGTTTCTTTTTCCTTGTAAAGGCTACTAGTGTGTTTTTGGTGGGGTTGATGCTGAGTCCCACCGAGTCACACCATTGTTCCGCAATGTTCAATCCTCTTTGAACAATATCACAGAGGACATTTTCATACTTCCCTTTTGCCAGGATAACCATGTCGTCGGAATACCCTTGACATGGTATGCCTTCCCTAGTCAATTGACAGAGCAGACTGTCCACAGTGAGACTCCACATAAGCGGGGATGCAACTCCCCCCTGTGGACAGCCTCTGGTCACATTAATGGAGATAGTGTCTTGTCCTGCCTCCATTTCTGCGATTCTTGTAGATAGCAGTTGCGACATCCAACTGGAAGTCGTTCTATCTACTCCTTTCTCAATCAATGCTCTTTTGACTGCCTCATGTGGCGTATTGTCAAAGGCCCCTTCTATGTCTAGAAAGGCACATACCACGGTTTCTTTTTTGTTCAGTGCGTCTTGGATTTCGTCCGTCAACTGTGTTAAAGCGGTTTCCGTGGACTTTCCCGCTTGGTACGCATGTTGACGAGGGTGCAATGGCACCTGTTCCAAGATTTCTGTTTTAATGTAGTTGTCTACAGCTTTTTCCATCGTTTTTAGAACAAACGATGTGAGGCTGATCGGTCTAAGGGATTTGGGGTGCGTAGTGTCCCGTTTCCCTACTTTTGGGATGTAGGTAATTTTGGCCCTTCTCCACGCTTCTGGTATGTATCCCAGTTCAAGACTGCTCCGACTAATTCGGATCAAGTGTGGAATTATTGCCTCTTGACCCTGTTGGAGTAGGGCAGGAAATATTCCGTCCGTTCCAGGGGTTTTGAACGGCTGGAAGGTGTTCATAGCCCATCTCAGCCGTTCCTCACTGCATATGTGTTTTGCCATTGCAGTGTCTTCCCTGGTAGGTCTTTTAGTTTTCTCACTTATTGTTCCCGAAGGGACAATTTCTCCGGGAAAGTGAGTTTCTAATAGGAGCAGAGCTCGTTCTTTTTAGCTTTCTGTGAAGCTTCCGTCTGGCTTCCGTAGTGCCATTACAGTGTCTACTTTTCCTTTTGCCAAGACTTTGTGTAGCCTTGCTGCAGAGGGTGTAGCGTCTATTTCTTCGCAGAATTTTCTGAACCTGTTTCTTTTAGCTTTTCTAATCTCTTTGTTATATGATGTAAGTTTCTCGGTGTAGCTCTGCCAATCTCCATTACGTTTGGCTCTGTTGAAGCGCTGTCGCGTCTCGGATCTTAGGTTTGACAGATGACTGTTCCACCATATCGCATCTTTTGCTTTTCTAGACCTTTGGAGGGGACAACTGGATTCATAGGCATCGAGTATTGCCTCGTTCAGCTCTATGAGATCGTTTTCTAATGCCAGATGATTCCTGGCATTTCTTTTATTCTTGAGATTTGCAAGATTTATGTTCAGGTTAGTGTTGTAATTTTCCCAGTTAGTTTTCCTGGGGTTTCTCCTGAGTGCTGGCTCAGGAGGATTATACTCTAACCTGAACATAATCATTCTATAATCAGAGAGGGATGGTTCGTTCGATACTCTCCAATCTTTCACCCTATCCTGAAGATTCGGTGTACTTAGTGTTATATCTAGTACTTCCTTTCTTGTTCTGGTTACAAACGTAGGTGTATTCCCTGTATTGTGTATAACAAGATTCTTATTAAGTATAAATTCTAAAATTTTCTCACCTCTATCGTTGGTGTCTGTGCTTCCCCATATGGTATTGTCACCGTTAGCGTCGCATCCTATGAGAAGCGGCAGCTTCTTCTGTTTACAGTACTCGACTAGCCTTTGCAGTTCTGTGGGCGGTGCAGTCCCGTCCCCTGCAAAGTAGCATGATGCTATCATGACTTCTTGACATCTATTCTCGAACTCGAGGTTTGCTCGAATCGGAACGAGGTCTCTCGTCATGAACTCTGACACACAAAAGTGATCAATGCTGTTACTTACCAAGATGCATGCTCTGGGTATGTCTACATTACTCACTTTGTATATCAGTTTGGCTTCCCTACTTGCGAGTCCTCTCACCTGACCATCACGGACCCATGGTTCCTGGATCAATACTAATCCCATTTGGTTTCTGATAAACGTCCTTGAAATAATCGCCGATGATCCCTTGGCGTGATGGGCGTTTATCTGAGCGATATTAATTCCCGCCATTTTTCTTACCATGGTTGTTCCCACGAGTAGCAAGGGAATGTCGGTCCACTCCGGCAGAGCCCCGCATACCAGAGCAAGGCTACATACAAGGGGGTGTCGCCCGGTTCCCCCAGGGGAACGTTTGCGTCCGCTTATACCCCAGCGGCCATCCATCCTTCGGCACGTTACCTTACACCTTGGAATTGGGCGGGTTGGTCCGCGGTGCGACCTTAGGAATGACCAATCTGGCAATCTTGCAGTTATCAGCTGCTCATACCAGACCGTGCCACCCGTATAGACGCACACCCCCAGCTTCGCCGCTTCCCTGCTAAATTGCAGTGTTATACCTGCTTAAGCAGTTCAGCGGCTCTCCTGGGGATCCTCTATCCGCCACCTGATGACGCGCCCGGTAGGCACCCAGCCCTCGGGGTAACTGTGTTAAGTAAACAATTTTTGTCGTCAAAAACACTTGAAAATAAGGGTAAAAGGGTTTTTAAAGACGCTGAATCGATTGATGCAGTATGTTCGTAAATAGGAAGTGTATATCATAAAGAAATCTGGTTGGGAATCTATTGATGTTGAAGTAGTACAGCGAAACTCAAAGAAAGTCAATTTTGATGGGAATTATAAATAGATTTGACACAATAACGTAATTTTTCTATTCAACATGTTTGATATAATGGTTCTACACTATATTTATCACACATAACCTAATTAAGAATTTTAGCAAAATTTAAACCATAGTATTTGCTTTGTCACTGTGTTAAGTAAAAAATTTTTGTCGTCAAAATCACTTGAAAATATGGGTAAAAGGGTTTTTTAAGACGCTGAATCGATTGATGCAGTTTGTTCGATAAAATAGAAATTTGGTTGGGAATCTATTGAAGTTGAAGTAGTACAGCGAAACTCGAAGGAAGTCAATTTTGATGGGAATTATTAAGAGATTTGACATTATAACGTTATTTGCCTATTTAACATGTTTGTTCTAATGGTTCTACACTATATGTATTACGCATAACCTAATTAAGAATTTTAGCGAAATTTAAACCATAGTATTTGCTTTGTCACTGTGTTAAGTAAAAAAGTTTTGTCCTCAAAAACACTTGAAAATAAGGGTAAAAGGGTTTTTAAAGACGCTGAATCAATTGATGCAGTATGTTCGTAAATAGGAAGTGTATATCATAGAGAAATCTGGTTGGAAAACTATTGAAGTTGAAGTTGTACTGTGAAACTCGAAGGAAGTCAATTTTATTGGGAATTATAAAGAGATTTGACATTATAACGTAATTTTCCTATTCAACATGTTTGTTCTAATGGTTCTAAACTATATTTATCACGCATAACCTAATTAAGAATTTTAGCAAAATTTAAACCATAGTGTTTGCTTTGTCACTGTGTTAAGTAAAAAATTTTTGTCGTCCAAAACACTTGAAATTATGGGTAAAGGGGTTTTTAAAGACGTTGAATCGATTGATGCAGTTTGTTTGTAAATAGGAAGTGTATATCATAGAGAAATCTGGTTGGGGATCTATTGAAGTTGAAGTAGTACAGCGAAACTCGAAGGAAGTCAATTTTATGGGAATTATAAAGAGATTTGACATTATAACGTCATTTTCCTATTCAACATGTTTGATCTAATGGTTTTACACTATATTTATCACGCATAACCTAATTAAGAATTTTAGCAAAATTTAAACCATAGTATTTGCTTTGTCACTGTGTTAAGTAAAAAATTTTTGTCGTCAAAAACACTTGAAAATAAGGGTAAAAGGGTTTTTTAAGACGCTGAATCGATTGATGCAGTTTGTTCGTAAATATAGAAATTTGGTTGGGAATCTATTAAAGTTGAAGTAGTACAGCGAAACTCAAAGGAAGTCAATTTTATTAGAAATTATAAATAGATTTGACATTATAACGTTATTTGCCTATTCAACATGTTTGTTCTAATGGTTCTACACTATATTTATCACGCATAACCTTATTAAGAATTTTAGCAAAATTTAAACCTAAGTATTTACTTTGTCACTGTGTTAAGTAAAAAATTTTTGTCATCCAAAACACTTGAAATTATGGGTAAAAGGGTTTTTAAAGACGCTGAATCGATTGATGCAGTTTGTTCGTAAATAGGATGTGTATATCATAGAGAAATCATGGGAATCCATTGAAGTTGAAGTAGTACAGCGAAACTCGAAGGAAGTCAATTTTATTGGGAATTATAAAGAGATTTGACATTATAACATAATTTTCCTCTTCAACATTTTTGATCTAATGGTTCTACACTATATTTATCACGCATAACCTAATTAATAATTTTAGCAAAATTTAAACCATAGTATTTGCTTTGTCACTGTGTTAAGTAAAAAATTTTTGTCGTCAAAAACACTTAAAAATATGGGTAAAAGGATTTTTTAAGACGCTGAATCGATTGATGCAGTTTGTTCGTAAATATAGAAATTTGGTTGGGAATTTATTGAAGTTGAAGTAGTACAGCGAAACTCGAAGGAAGTCAATTTTAATGGGAATTATAAAGAGATTTGACATTATAACGTTATTTGCCTATTCAACATGTTTGTTCTAATGGTTCTACACTATATTTATCACGCATAACCTAATTAAGAATTTTAGCAAAATTTAAACCATAGTATTTGCTTTGTCACTGTGTTAAGTAAAAAATTTTTGTCATCCAAAACACTTGAAATTATGGGTAAAAGGGTTTTTAAAGACGCTGAATCGATTGATGCAGTTTGTTCGTAAATAGGAAGTGTATATCATAGAGAAATCTGGTTGGGAATCTATTGAAGTTGAAGTAGTACAGCGAAACTCGAAGGAAGTCAATTTTGATGGGAATTATAAAGAGATTTGACATTATAACGTTATTTTCCTATTCAATATATGATATAATGGTTCTACACTATATTTATTACGCATAACCTAATTAAAAATTTTAGCAAAATTTAAACCATAGTATTTGCCTTGTCACTGTGTTAAGTAAAAAATTTTTGTCGTCAAAAACACTTGAAAATATGGGTAAAAGGGTTTTTTAAGACACTGAATCAATTGATGCAGTTTGTTCGTAAATATAGGAATTTGGTTGGGAATCTATTGAAGTTAAAGTAGTACAGCGAAACTCGAAGGAAGTCAATTTTGATGGGAATTATAAAGAGATTTGACATTATAACGTTATTTGCCTATTCAACATGTTTGTTCTAACGGTTCTACACTATATTTATTACGCATAACCTAATTAAGAATATTAGCGAAATTTAAACCATAGTATTTGCTTTGTCACTGTGTTAAGTAAAAAATTTTTGTCGTCAAAAACACTTGAAAATATGGGTAAAAGGTTTTTTTAAGACGCTGAATCGATTGATGCAGTTTGTTCGTAAATATAGAAATTTGGTTGGGAATCTATTGAAATTGAAGTAGCACAGCGAAACTCAAAGAAAGTCAATTTTGATGAGAATTATGAAGAGATTTGACACAATAACGTAATTTTCATATTTAACATGTTTGATCTAATGGTTCTGCACTATATTTATCAAGCATAACCTAATTAAGAATTTTAGCAAAATTTAAACCATAGTATTTGCTTTGTCACTGTGTTAATAAAAAATTTTTGTCGTCAAAAACACTTGAAAATATGGGTAAAAGGGTTTTTAAAGACGCTGAATCGATTGATGCAGTTTGTTCGTAAATATAGAAATTTGGTTGGGAATCTATTGAAGTTGAAGTAGTACAGCGAAACTCAAAGGAAGTCAATTTTGATGAGAATTATGAAGAGATTTGACATTATATCGTTATTTGCCTATTCAACATGTTTGTTCTAATGGTTCCCCACTATATTTATTACGCATAACCTAATTAAGAATTTTAGCGAAATTTAAACCATAGTATTTGCTTTGTCACTGTGTTAAGTAAAAATTTTTTGAAATTATGGGTAAAAGGGTTTTTAAAGACGCTGAATTGATTGATGCAGTTTTTTCCTAAATAGAGAAAATTGGTTGGGAATCTATTGAAGTTGAAGTAGTACAGCGAAACTCGAAGGAAATCAATTTTAATGGGAATTATAAAGAGATTTGACATTATATCGTTATTTGCCTATTCAACATGTTTGTTCTAATGGTTCCTCACTATATTTATTACGCATAACCTAATTAAAAATTTTAGCAAAATTCAAACCATAGTATTTGCCTTGTCACTGTGTTAAGTAAAAAATTTTTGTCGTCAAAAACACTTGAAAATATGGGTAAAAGGGTTTTTTAAGACACTAAATCAATTGATGCAGTTTGTTCGTAAATATAGGAATTTGGTTGGGAATCTATTGAAGTTGAAGTAGTACAGCGAAACTCGAAGGAAGTCAATTTTGATGGGAATTATAAAGAGATTTGACATTATAACGTTATTTGCCTATTCAACATGTTTGTTCTAACGGTTCTACACTATATTTATTACGCATAACCTAATTAAGAATATTAGCGAAATTTAAACCATAGTATTTGCTTTGTCACTGTGTTAAGTAAAAAATTTTTGTCGTCAAAAACACTTGAAAATATGGGTAAAAGGTTTTTAAGACGCTGAATCGATTGATGCAGTTTGTTCGTAAATATAGAAATTTGGTTGGGAATCTATTGAAATTGAAGTAGCACAGCGAAACTCAAAGAAAGTCAATTTTGATGAGAATTATGAAGAGATTTGACACAATAACGTAATTTTCATATTTAACATGTTTGATCTAATGGTTCTGCACTATATTTATCAAGCATAACCTAATTAAGAATTTTAGCAAAATTTAAACCATAGTATTTGCTTTGTCACTGTGTTAATAAAAAATTTTTGTCGTCAAAAACACTTGAAAATATGGGTAAAAGGGTTTTTAAAGACGCTGAATCGATTGATGCAGTTTGTTCGTAAATATAGAAATTTGGTTGGGAATCTATTGAAGTTGAAGTAGTACAGCGAAACTCAAAGGAAGTCAATTTTGATGAGAATTATGAAGAGATTTGACATTATATCGTTATTTGCCTATTCAACATGTTTGTTCTAATGGTTCCCCACTATATTTATTACGCATAACCTAATTAAGAATTTTAGCGAAATTTAAACCATAGTATTTGCTTTGTCACTGTGTTAAGTAAAAATTTTTTGAAATTATGGGTAAAAGGGTTTTTAAAGACGCTGAATTGATTGATGCAGTTTTTTCCTAAATAGAGAAAATTGGTTGGGAATCTATTGAAGTTGAAGTAGTACAGCAAAACTCAAAGGAAATCAATTTTAATGGGAATTATAAAGAGATTTGACATTATATCGTTATTTGCCTAATCAACATGTTTGTTCTAATGGTTCCTCACTATATTTATTACGCATAACCTGGTTAAGAATTTTAGCGAAATATAAACCATAGTATTTGCTTTGTCACTGTGTTAAGTAAAAAATTTTTGAAATTATGGGTAAAAGAGTTTTTTAAGACACTGAATCAATTGATGCAGTTTGTTCGTAAATATAGAAATTTGGTTGGGAATCTATTGAAGTTGAAGTAGTACAGCAAAACTCAAAGGAAATCAATTTTAATGGGAATTATAAAGAGATTTGACATTATATCGTTATTTGCCCATTCAACATGTTTGTTCTAATGGTTCCTCACTATATTTATTACGCATAACCTAGTTAAGAATTTTAGCGAAATTTAAACCATAGTATTTGCTTTGTCACTGTGTTAAGTAAAAAATTTTTGTCGTCAAAAACACTTAAAATAATGGGTAAAAGGGTATTTAGAGACGCTGAATTGATTGATGCAGTTTGTTCGTAAATAGAGAAAATTGGTTGGGAATCTATTGAAGTTGAAGTAGTACAGCGAAACTCGAAGGAAGTCAATTTTGATGGGAATTATATAGAGATTATAACGTTATTTTCCTATTCAACATGTTTAATCTAATGGTTTTTCACTATATTTATCACGCATAACCTAATTAAGAATTCTAGCAAAATTTAAACCATAGTATTTGCTTTGTCACTGTGATAGGTAAAAAATTTTTGCCGTCAAAAACACTTGAAAATATGGGTAAAAGGGTTTTTTAAGACGCTGAATCGATTGATGCAGTTTGTTTGTAATTATATAAATATGGTTGGGAATCTGTTCAGGTTCAAGTAGCACAGCGAAACTCAAAGGAAGTCAATTTTAATGAGGATTATGAAAAGATTTGACACAATAACGTAATTTTCCTATTCAACATGTTTGATCTAATGGTTCTACACTATATTTATCAAGCATAACCTAATTAAGAATTTTAGCAAAATTTAAACCATAGTATTTGCCTTGTCACTGTGTTAAGTAAAAAATTTTTGTCGTCAAAAACACTTGAAAATATGGGTAAAAGGGTTTTTTAAGACGCTGAATCGATTGATGCAGTTTGTTTGTAATTATATAAATATGGTTGGGAATCTGTTCAGGTTCAAGTAGCACAGCGAAACTCAAAGGAAGTCAATTTTAATGAGGATTATGAAAAGATTTGACACAATAACGTTATTTTCCTATTCAACATGTTTAATCTAATGGTTTTTCACTATATTTATCACGCATAACCTAATTAAGAATTCTAGCAAAATTTAAACCATAGTATTTGCTTTGTCACTGTGATAGGTAAAAAATTTTTGCCGTCAAAAACACTTGAAATTATGGGTAAAAGGGTTTTTAAAGACGCTGAATCGATTGATGCAGTTTGTTCGTAAATAGGAAGTGTATATTATAGAGAAATCTGGTTGGGAATCTATTGAAGTTAAAGTAGTACAGCGAAACTCAAAGGAAGTCAATTTTGATGGGAATTATAAAGAGATTTGACATTATAACGTTATTTTCCTATTCAATAAATGATATAATGGTTCTACACTATATTTATTACGCATAACCTAATTAAAAATTTTAGCAAAATTTAAACCATAGTATTTGCCTTGTCACTGTGTTAAGTAAAAAATTTTTGTCGTCAAAAACACTTGAAAATATGGGTAAAAGGGTTTTTTAAGACACTGAATCAATTGATGCAGTTTGTTCGTAAATATAGGAATTTGGTTGGGAATCTATTGAAGTTAAAGTAGTACAGCGAAACTCGAAGGAAGTCAATTTTGATGGGAATTATAAAGAGATTTGACATTATAACGTTATTTGCCTATTCAACATGTTTGTTCTAACGGTTCTACACTATATTTATTACGCATAACCTAATTAAGAATTTTAGCGAAATTTAAACCATAGTATTTGCTTTGTCACTGTGATAAGTAAAAAATTTTTGTCGTCAAAAACACTTGAAAATATGGGTAAAATGGTTTTTTAAGACGCTGAATCGATTGATGCAGTTTGTTCGTAAATATAGAAATTTGGTTGGGAATCTATTGAAGTTGAAGTAGTATTGCGAAACTCAAAGAAAGTCAATTTTGATGAGAATTATGAAGAGATTTGACACAATAACGTAATTTTCATATTTAACATGTTTGATCTAATGGTTCTACACTATATTTATCACGCATATCCTAATTAAGAATTTTAGCAAAATTTAAACCATAGTATTTGCTTTGTCACTGTGTTAATAAAAAATTTTTGTCGTCAAAAACACTTGAAAATATGGGTAAAAGGGTTTTTTAAGACGCTGAATCGATTGATGCGGTAAGTTCGTAAATATAGAAATTTGGTTGGGAATCTATTGAAGTTGAAGTAGCACAGCGAAACTCGAAGGAAGTCAATTTTGATGAGAATTATGAAGAGATTTGACATTATATCGTTATTTGCCTATTCAACATGTTTGTTCTAATGGTTCCCCACTATATTTATTACGCATAACCTAATTAAGAATTTTAGCGAAATTTAAACCATAGTATTTGCTTTGTCACTGTGTTAAGTAAAAATTTTTTGAAATTATGGGTAAAAGGGTTTTTAAAGACGCTGAATTGATTGATGCAGTTTTTTCCTAAATAGAAAAAATTGGTTGGGAATCTATTGAAGTTGAAGTAGTACAGCAAAACTCAAAGGAAATCAATTTTAATGGGAATTATAAAGAGATTTGACATTATATCGTTATTTGCCTAATCAACATGTTTGTTCTAATGGTTCCTCACTATATTTATTACGCATAACCTGGTTAAGAATTTTAGCGAAATATAAACCATAGTATTTGCTTTGTCACTGTGTTAAGTAAAAAATTTTTGAAATTATGGGTAAAAGAGTTTTTTAAGACACTGAATCAATTGATGCAGTTTGTTCGTAAATATAGAAATTTGGTTGGGAATCTATTGAAGTTGAAGTAGTACAGCAAAACTCAAAGGAAATCAATTTTAATGGGAATTATAAAGAGATTTGACATTATATCGTTATTTGCCCATTCAACATGTTTGTTCTAATGGTTCCTCACTATATTTATTACGCATAACCTAGTTAAGAATTTTAGCGAAATTTAAACCATAGTATTTGCTTTGTCACTGTGTTAAGTAAAAAATTTTTGTCGTCAAAAACACTTAAAATAATGGGTAAAAGGGTATTTAGAGACGCTGAATTGATTGATGCAGTTTGTTCGTAAATAGAGAAAATTGGTTGGGAATCTATTGAAGTTGAAGTAGTACAGCGAAACTCGAAGGAAGTCAATTTTGATGGGAATTATATAGAGATTATAACGTTATTTTCCTATTCAACATGTTTAATCTAATGGTTTTTCACTATATTTATCACGCATAACCTAATTAAGAATTCTAGCAAAATTTAAACCATAGTATTTGCTTTGTCACTGTGATAGGTAAAAAATTTTTGCCGTCAAAAACACTTGAAAATATGGGTAAAAGGGTTTTTTAAGACGCTGAATCGATTGATGCAGTTTGTTCGTAAATATAGAAATTTGGTTGGGAATCTATTGAAGTTGAAGTAGTACAGCAAAACTCAGAGGAAATCAATTTTAATGGGAATTATAAAGAGATTTGACATTATATCGTTATTTGCCCATTCAACATGTTTGTTCTAATGGTTTCTCACTATATTTATTACGCATAACCTAGTTAAGAATTTTAGCGAAATTTAAACCATAGTATTTGCTTTGTCACTGTGTTAAGTAAAAAATTTTTGTCGTCAAAAACACTTGAAATAATGGGTAAAAGGGTATTTAGAGACGCTGAATTGATTGATGCAGTTTGTTCGTAAATAGAGAAAATTGGTTGGGAATCTATTGAAGTTGAAGTAGTACAGCGAAACTCGAAGGAAGTCAATTTTGATGGGAATTATATAGAGATTATAACGTTATTTTCCTATTCAACATGTTTAATCTAATGGTTTTTCACTATATTTATCACGCATAACCTAATTATGAATTCTAGCAAAATTTAAACCATAGTATTTGCTTTGTCACTGTGATAGGTAAAAAATTTTTGCCGTCAAAAACACTTGAAAATATGGGTAAAAGAGTTTTTTAAGACCCTGAATCGATTGATGCAGTTTGTTTGTAATTATATAAATATGGTTGGGAATCTGTTCAAGTTAAAGTAGCACAGCGAAACTCAAAGGAAGTCAATTTTAATGAGGATTATGAAAAGATTTGACACAATAACGTAATTTTCCTATTCAACATGTTTGATCTAATGGTTCTACACTATATTTATCAAGCATAACCTAATTAAGAATTTTAGCAAAATTTAAACCATAGTATTTGCTTTGTCACTGTGTTAATAAAAAATTTTTGTCGTCAAAAACACTTGAAAATATGGGTAAAAGGGTTTTTTAAGACGCCGAATTGATTGATGCAGTTTGTTCGTAAATAAAGAAATTTGGTTGGGAATCTATTGAAGTTAAAGTAGTACAGCGAAACTCGAAGGAAATCAATTTTAATGGGAATTATAAAGAGATTTGACATTATAACGTTATTTGCCTATTCAACATGTTTGTTCTAATGGTTCCTCACTTTATTTATTACGCATAACCTAATTACGAATTTTAGCGAAATTTAAACCATAGTATTTGCTTTGTCACTGTGTTAAGTAAAAAATTTTTGTCGTCAAAAACACTTGAAATTATGAGTAAAATGGTTTTTAAAGACGCTGAATTGATTGATGCACTTTGTTCGTAAATAGGAAGTGTATATCATAGAGAAATCTGGTTGGGAATCTATTGAAGTTGAAGTAGTACAGCGAAACTCGAAGGAAGTCAATTTTGATGGGAATTATAAAGAGATTTGACATTATAACGTTATTTTCCTATTCAACATGTTTGATCTAATGGTTCTACACTATATTTATCACGCATAACCTAATTAAGAATTTTAGCAAAATTTAAACCATAGTGTTTGCTTTGTCACTGTGTTAAGTAAAAAATTTGTGTCGTTAAAAACACTTGAAAATAAGGGTAAAAGCGTTTTTAAAGACGCTGAATAAAATGATGCAGTATGTTCGTGTAAATAGGAAGTGTATATCATAGAGAAATCTGGTTGGGAAACTATTGAAGTTAAAGTAGTACTGCGAAACTTGAAGGAAGTCAATTTTTTTGGGAATTATAAAGAGATTTGACACAATAACGTAATTTTCCTATTCAACATGTTTGATCTAATGGTTCTACACTATATTTATCACGCATAACCTAATTAAGAATTTTAGCAAAATTTAAACCATAGTTTTTGCTTTGTCACTGTGTTAAGTAAAAAATTTTTGTCGTCAAAAACACTTGAAAATATGGGTAAAAGGGTTTTTTAAGACGCTGAATCGATTGATGCAGTTTGTTTGTAATTATATAAATATGGTTGGGAATCTGTTCAGGTTCAAGTAGCACAGCGAAACTCAAAGGAAGTCAATTTTAATGAGGATTATGAAAAGATTTGACACAATAACGTTATTTTCCTATTCAACATGTTTAATCTAATGGTTTTTCACTATATTTATCACGCATAACCTAATTAAGAATTCTAGCAAAATTTAAACCATAGTATTTGCTTTGTCACTGTGATAGGTAAAAAATTTTTGCCGTCAAAAACACTTGAAATTATGGGTAAAAGGGTTTTTAAAGACGCTGAATCGATTGATGCAGTTTGTTCGTAAATAGGAAGTGTATATTATAGAGAAATCTGGTTGGGAATCTATTGAAGTTAAAGTAGTACAGCGAAACTCAAAGGAAGTCAATTTTGATGGGAATTATAAAGAGATTTGACATTATAACGTTATTTTCCTATTCAATAAATGATATAATGGTTCTACACTATATTTATTACGCATAACCTAATTAAGAATTTTAGCAAAATTTAAACCATAGTATTTGCCTTGTCACTGTGTTAAGTAAAAAATTTTTGTCGTCAAAAACACTTGAAAATATGGGTAAAAGGGTTTTTTAAGACACTAAATCAATTGATGCAGTTTGTTCGTAAATATAGGAATTTGGTTGGGAATCTATTGAAGTTGAAGTAGTACAGCGAAACTCGAAGGAAATCAATTTTGATGGGAATTATAAAGAGATTTGACATTATATCGTTATTTGCCTATTCAACATGTTTGTTCTAACGGTTCTACACTATATTTATTACGCATAACCTAATTAAGAATATTAGCGAAATTTAAACCATAGTATTTGCTTTGTCACTGTGTTAAGTAAAAAATTTTTGTCGTCAAAAACACTTGAAAATATGGGTAAAAGGTTTTTTTAAGACGCTGAATCGATTGATGCAGTTTGTTCGTAAATATAGAAATTTGGTTGGGAATCTATTGAAATTGAAGTAGCACAGCGAAACTCAAAGAAAGTCAATTTTGATGAGAATTATGAAGAGATTTGACACAATAACGTAATTTTCATATTTAACATGTTTGATCTAATGGTTCTGCACTATATTTATCAAGCATAACCTAATTAAGAATTTTAGCAAAATTTAAACCATAGTATTTGCTTTGTCACTGTGTTAATAAAAAATTTTTGTCGTCAAAAACACTTGAAAATATGGGTAAAAGGGTTTTTAAAGACGCTGAATCGATTGATGCAGTTTGTTCGTAAATATAGAAATTTGGTTGGGAATCTATTGAAGTTGAAGTAGTACAGCGAAACTCAAAGGAAGTCAATTTTGATGAGAATTATGAAGAGATTTGACATTATATCGTTATTTGCCTATTCAACATGTTTGTTCTAATGGTTCCCCACTATATTTATTACGCATAACCTAATTAAGAATTTTAGCGAAATTTAAACCATAGTATTTGCTTTGTCACTGTGTTAAGTAAAAATTTTTTGAAATTATGGGTAAAAGGGTTTTTAAAGACGCTGAATTGATTGATGCAGTTTTTTCCTAAATAGAAAAAATTGGTTGGGAATCTATTGAAGTTGAAGTAGTACAGCAAAACTCAAAGGAAATCAATTTTAATGGGAATTATAAAGAGATTTGACATTATATCGTTATTTGCCTAATCAACATGTTTGTTCTAATGGTTCCTCACTATATTTATTACGCATAACCTGGTTAAGAATTTTAGCGAAATATAAACCATAGTATTTGCTTTGTCACTGTGTTAAGTAAAAAATTTTTGAAATTATGGGTAAAAGAGTTTTTTAAGACACTGAATCAATTGATGCAGTTTGTTCGTAAATATAGAAATTTGGTTGGGAATCTATTGAAGTTGAAGTAGTACAGCAAAACTCAAAGGAAATCAATTTTAATGGGAATTATAAAGAGATTTGACATTATATCGTTATTTGCCCATTCAACATGTTTGTTCTAATGGTTCCTCACTATATTTATTACGCATAACCTAGTTAAGAATTTTAGCGAAATTTAAACCATAGTATTTGCTTTGTCACTGTGTTAAGTAAAAAATTTTTGTCGTCAAAAACACTTAAAATAATGGGTAAAAGGGTATTTAGAGACGCTGAATTGATTGATGCAGTTTGTTCGTAAATAGAGAAAATTGGTTGGGAATCTATTGAAGTTGAAGTAGTACAGCGAAACTCGAAGGAAGTCAATTTTGATGGGAATTATATAGAGATTATAACGTTATTTTCCTATTCAACATGTTTAATCTAATGGTTTTTCACTATATTTATCACGCATAACCTAATTAAGAATTCTAGCAAAATTTAAACCATAGTATTTGCTTTGTCACTGTGATAGGTAAAAAATTTTTGCCGTCAAAAACACTTGAAAATATGGGTAAAAGGGTTTTTTAAGACGCTGAATCGATTGATGCAGTTTGTTTGTAATTATATAAATATGGTTGGGAATCTGTTCAGGTTCAAGTAGCACAGCGAAACTCAAAGGAAGTCAATTTTAATGAGGATTATGAAAAGATTTGACACAATAACGTAATTTTCCTATTCAACATGTTTGATCTAATGGTTCTACACTATATTTATCAAGCATAACCTAATTAAGAATTTTAGCAAAATTTGTGTCGTCAAAAACACTTGAAAATAAGGGTAAAAGGGTTTTTAAAGACGCTCAATAAAATGATGCAGTATGTTCGTGTAAATAGAAAGTGTATATCATAAAGAAATCTGGTTGGGAAACTATTGAAGTTAAAGTAGTACTGCGAAACTTGAAGGAAGTCAATTTTATTGGGAGTTATAAAGAGATTTGACACAATAACGTAATTTTTCTATTCAACATGTTTGATATAATGGTTCTACACTATATTTATTACGCATAACCTAATTAAAAATTTTAGCAAAATTTAAACCATAGTATTTGCCTTGTCACTGTGTTAAGTAAAAAATTTGTGTCGTTAAAAACACTTGAAAATATGGGTAAAAGGGTTTTTTAAGACGCTGAATCGATTGATGCAGTTTGTTCGTAATTATAGAAATATGGTTGGGAATCTATTGAAGTTGAAGTAGTACAGCGAAACTCGAAGTAAGTCAATTTTATTGGGAATTATAAAGAGATTTGACATTATAACGTTATTTGCCTATTCAACATGTTTGTTCTAATGGTTCCTCACTTTATTTATTACGCATAACCTAATTAAGAATTTTAGCGAAATTTAAACCATAGTATTTGCTTTGTCACTGTGTTAAGTAAAAAATTTTTGTCGTCAAAAACACTTGAAATTATGAGTAAAAGGGTTTTTAAAGACGCTGAATTGATTGATGCACTTTGTTCGTAAATAGGAAGTGTATATCATAGAGAAATCTGGTTGGGAATCTATTGAAGTTGAAGTAGTACAGCGAAACTCGAAGGAAGTCAATTTTGATGGGAATTATAAAGAGATTTGACATTATAACGTTATTTTCCTATTCAACATGTTTGATCTAATGGTTCTACACTATATTTATCACGCATAACCTAATTAAGAGTTCTAGCAAAATTTAAACCATAGTATTTGCTTTGTCACTGTGATAAGTAAAAAATTTTTGTCGTCAAAAACACTTGAAAATATTGGTAAATGGGTTTTTTAAGACGCTGAATCGATTGATGCAGTT
The DNA here is from genome assembly GCA_035357415.1 of Ophraella communa. Taxonomy (NCBI): domain Eukaryota; kingdom Metazoa; phylum Arthropoda; class Insecta; order Coleoptera; family Chrysomelidae; genus Ophraella; species Ophraella communa. Next base: position 15,055,606 of record CM068984.1, read on the forward strand.
TGTTCGAAAATAAATAGGAATTTGGTTGGGAATCTGTTGAAGTTGAAGTAGTACAGCGAAACTCGAAAGAAATCAATTTTAATGGGAATTATAAAGAGATTTGACATTATAACGTTATTTGCCCATTCAACATGTTTGTTCTAATGGTTTCTCACTTTATTTATTACGCATAACCTAATTAAGAATTTTAGCGAAATTTAAACCATAGTATTTGCTTTGTCACTGTGTTAAGTAAAAAATTTTTGTCGTCAAAAACACTTGAAATTATAGGTAAAAGGGTTTTTAAAGACGCTGAATTGATTGATGCACTTTGTTCGTAAATAGAGAAAATTGGTTGGGAATTTATTGAAGTTGAAGTAGTACAGCGAAACTCGAAGGAAGTCAATTTTGATGGGAATTATGAAGAGATTTGACATTAAACGTCATTTTCCTATTCAACATGTTTAATTTAATGGTTTTACACTATATTTATCACGCATAACCTAATTAAGAATTCTAGCAAAATTTAAAACATAGTATTTGTTTTGTCACTGTGATAAGTAAAAAATTTTTGTCGTCAAAAACACTTGAAATTATGGGTAAAAGGGTTTTAAAGACGCTGAATTGATTGATGCAGTTTGTTCGTAAATAGAGAAAATTGGTTGGAAATCTATTGAAGTTGAAGTAGTACAGCGAAACTCGAAGGAAGTCAATTTTGATGGGAATTATGAAGAGATTTGACATTATTACGTTATTTTCCTATTCAACATGTTTGATCTAATGGTTCTACACTATATTTATCAAGCATAACCTAATTAAGAATTTTAGCAAAATTTAAACCATAGTATTTGCTTTGTCACTGTGTTAAGTAAAAAATTTTTGTCGTCAAAAACACTTGAAATTATGAGTAAAATGGTTTTTAAAGACGCTGAATTGATTGATGCACTTTGTTCGTAAATAGGAAGTGTATATCATAGAGAAATCTGGTTGGGAATCTATTGAAGTTGAAGTAGTACAGCGAAACTCGAAGGAAGTCAATTTTGATGGGAATTATAAAGAGATTTGACATTATAACGTTATTTTCCTATTCAACATGTTTGATCTAATGGTTCTACACTATATTTATCACGCATAACCTAATTAAGAATTTTAGCAAAATTTAAACCATAGTGTTTGCTTTGTCACTGTGTTAAGTAAAAAATTTTTGTCGTCAAAAACACTTGAAAATATGGGTAAAAGGTTTTTTTAAGACGCTGAATCGATTGATGCAGTTTGTTCGTAAATATAAAAATTTGGTTGGGAATCTATTGAAATTGAAGTAGCACAGCGAAACTCAAAGGAAGTAAATTTTGATGAGAATTATGAAGAGATTTGACACAATAACGTAATTTTCATATTAAACATGTTTGATCTAATGGTTCTGCACTATATTTATCAAGCATAACCTAATTAAGAATTTTAGCAAAATTTAAACCATAGTATTTGCTTTGTCACTGTGTTAATAAAAAATTTTTGTCGTCAAAAACACTTGAAAATATGGGTAAAAGGGTTTTTAAAGACGCTGAATCGATTGATGCAGTTTGTTCGTAAATATAGAAATTTGGTTGGGAATCTATTGAAGTTGAAGTAGTACAGCGAAACTCAAAGGAAGTCAATTTTGATGAGAATTATGAAGAGATTTGACATTATATCGTTATTTGCCTATTCAACATGTTTGTTCTAATGGTTCCCCACTATATTTATTACGCATAACCTAATTAAGAATTTTAGCGAAATTTAAACCATAGTATTTGCTTTGTCACTGTGTTAAGTAAAAAATTTTTGAAATTATGGGTAAAAGGGTTTTTAAAGACGCTGAATTGATTGATGCAGTTTGTTCCTAAATAGAGAAAATTGGTTGGGAATCTATTAAAGTTGAAGTAGTACAGCAAAACTCAAAGGAAATCAATTTTAATGGGAATTATAAAGAGATTTGACATTATATCGTTATTTGCCTATTCAACATGTTTGTTCTAATGGTTCCTCACTATATTTATTACGCATAACCTAGTTAAGAATTTTAGCGAAATATAAACCATAGTATTTGCTTTGTCACTGTGTTAAGTAAAAAATTTTTGAAATTATGGGTAAAAGGGTTTTTTAAGACACTGAATCAATTGATGCAGTTTGTTCGTAAATATAGAAATTTGGTTGGGAATCTATTGAAGTTGAAGTAGTACAGCAAAACTCAGAGGAAATCAATTTTAATGGGAATTATAAAGAGATTTGACATTATATCGTTATTTGCCCATTCAACATGTTTGTTCTAATGGTTTCTCACTATATTTATTACGCATAACCTAGTTAAGAATTTTAGCGAAATTTAAACCATAGTATTTGCTTTGTCACTGTGTTAAGTAAAAAATTTTTGTCGTCAAAAACACTTGAAATAATGGGTAAAAGGGTATTTAGAGACGCTGAATTGATTGATGCAGTTTGTTCGTAAATAGAGAAAATTGGTTGGGAATCTATTGAAGTTGAAGTAGTACAGCGAAACTCGAAGGAAGTCAATTTTGATGGGAATTATATAGAGATTATAACGTTATTTTCCTATTCAACATGTTTAATCTAATGGTTTTTCACTATATTTATCACGCATAACCTAATTATGAATTCTAGCAAAATTTAAACCATAGTATTTGCTTTGTCACTGTGATAGGTAAAAATTTTTGCCGTCAAAAACACTTGAAAATATGGGTAAAAGAGTTTTTTAAGACCCTGAATCGATTGATGCAGTTTGTTTGTAATTATATAAATATGGTTGGGAATCTGTTCAAGTTAAAGTAGCACAGCGAAACTCAAAGGAAGTCAATTTTAATGAGGATTATGAAAAGATTTGACACAATAACGTAATTTTCCTATTCAACATGTTTGATCTAATGGTTCTACACTATATTTATCAAGCATAACCTAATTAAGAATTTTAGCAAAATTTAAACCATAGTATTTGCTTTGTCACTGTGTTAATAAAAAATTTTTGTCGTCAAAAACACTTGAAAATATGGGTAAAAGGGTTTTTTAAGACGCCGAATTGATTGATGCAGTTTGTTCGTAAATAAAGAAATTTGGTTGGGAATCTATTGAAGTTAAAGTAGTACAGCGAAACTCGAAGGAAATCAATTTTAATGGGAATTATAAAGAGATTTGACATTATAACGTTATTTGCCTATTCAACATGTTTGTTCTAATGGTTCCTCACTTTATTTATTACGCATAACCTAATTACGAATTTTAGCGAAATTTAAACCATAGTATTTGCTTTGTCACTGTGTTAAGTAAAAAATTTTTGTCGTCAAAAACACTTGAAATTATGAGTAAAATGGTTTTTAAAGACGCTGAATTGATTGATGCACTTTGTTCGTAAATAGGAAGTGTATATCATAGAGAAATCTGGTTGGGAATCTATTGAAGTTGAAGTAGTACAGCGAAACTCGAAGGAAGTCAATTTTGATGGGAATTATAAAGAGATTTGACATTATAACGTTATTTTCCTATTCAACATGTTTGATCTAATGGTTCTACACTATATTTATCACGCATAACCTAATTAAGAATTTTAGCAAAATTTAAACCATAGTGTTTGCTTTGTCACTGTGTTAAGTAAAAAAATTGTGTCGTTAAAAACACTTGAAAATAAGGGTAAAAGGGTTTTTAAAGACGCTGAATCGATTGATGTAGTATGTTCGTGTAAATAGGAAGTGTATATCATAGAGAAATCTGGTTGGGAAACTATTGAAGTTAAAGTAGTACTGCGAAACTCGAAGGAAGTCAATTTTATTGGGAATTATAAAGAGATTTGACACAATAACGTAATTTTTCTATTCAACATGTTTGATATAATGGTTCTACACTATATTTATTACGCATAACCTAATTAAGAATTTTAGCAAAATTTAAACCATAGTATTTGCTTTGTCACTGTGTTAAGTAAAAAATTTTTGTCGTCAAAAACGCTTAAAAATATGGGTAAAAGGATTTTTTAAGACGCTGAATCGATTGATGCAGTTTGTTCGTAATTATAGAAATATGGTTGGGAATCTATTGAAGTTGAAGTAGTACAGCGAAACTCGAAGTAAGTCAATTTTATTGGGAATTATAAAGAGATTTGACATTATAACGTTATTTGCCTATTCAACATGTTTGTTCTAATGGTTCCTCACTTTATTTATTACGCATAACCTAATTAAGAATTTTAGCGAAATTTAAACCATAGTATTTGCTTTGTCACTGTGTTAAGTAAAAAATTTTTGTCGTCAAAAACACTTGAAATTATGAGTAAAAGGGTTTTTAAAGACGCTGAATTGATTGATGCACTTTGTTCGTAAATAGGAAGTGTATATCATAGAGAAATCTGGTTGGGAATCTATTGAAGTTGAAGTAGTACAGCGAAACTCGAAGGAAGTCAATTTTGATGGGAATTATAAAGAGATTTGACATTATAACGTTATTTTCCTATTCAACATGTTTGATCTAATGGTTCTACACTATATTTATCACGCATAACCTAATTAAGAGTTCTAGCAAAATTTAAACCATAGTATTTGCTTTGTCACTGTGATAAGTAAAAAATTTTTGTCGTCAAAAACACTTGAAAATATTGGTAAATGGGTTTTTTAAGACGCTGAATCGATTGATGCAGTTTGTTCGTAAATATAGAAATTTGGTTGGGAATCTATTGAAGTTAAAGTAGCACAGCGAAACTCGAAGGAAGTTAATTTTAATGAGAATTATGAAGAGATTTGACACAATAACGTAATTTTCCTATTCAACATGTTTGATCTAATGGTTCTACACTATATTTATCAAGCATAACCTAATTAAAAATTTTAGCAAAATTAAAACCATAGTATTTGCTTTGTCACTGTGTTAATAAAAAATTTTTGTCGTCAAAAACACTTGAAAATATGGGTTAAAGGGTTTTTTAAAACGCTGAATCGATTGATGCAGTTTGTTCGAAAATAAATAGGAATTTGGTTGGGAATCTGTTGAAGTTGAAGTAGTACAGCGAAACTCGAAAGAAATCAATTTTAATGGGAATTATAAAGAGATTTGACATTATAACGTTATTTGCCCATTCAACATGTTTGTTCTAATGGTTTCTCACTTTATTTATTACGCATAACCTAATTAAGAATTTTAGCGAAATTTAAACCATAGTATTTGCTTTGTCACTGTGTTAAGTAAAAAATTTTTGTCGTCAAAAACACTTGAAATTATAGGTAAAAGGGTTTTTAAAGACGCTGAATTGATTGATGCACTTTGTTCGTAAATAGAGAAAATTGGTTGGGAATTTATTGAAGTTGAAGTAGTACAGCGAAACTCGAAGGAAGTCAATTTTGATGGGAATTATGAAGAGATTTGACATTAAACGTCATTTTCCTATTCAACATGTTTAATTTAATGGTTTTACACTATATTTATCACGCATAACCTAATTAAGAATTCTAGCAAAATTTAAAACATAGTATTTGTTTTGTCACTGTGATAAGTAAAAAATTTTTGTCGTCAAAAACACTTGAAATTATGGGTAAAAGGGTTTTAAAGACGCTGAATTGATTGATGCAGTTTGTTCGTAAATAGAGAAAATTGGTTGGAAATCTATTGAAGTTGAAGTAGTACAGCGAAACTCGAAGGAAGTCAATTTTGATGGGAATTATGAAGAGATTTGACATTATTACGTTATTTTCCTATTCAACATGTTTGATCTAATGGTTCTACACTATATTTATCAAGCATAACCTAATTAAGAATTTTAGCAAAATTTAAACCATAGTATTTGCTTTGTCACTGTGTTAAGTAAAAAATTTTTGTCGTCAAAAACACTTGAAATTATGAGTAAAATGGTTTTTAAAGACGCTGAATTGATTGATGCACTTTGTTCGTAAATAGGAAGTGTATATCATAGAGAAATCTGGTTGGGAATCTATTGAAGTTGAAGTAGTACAGCGAAACTCGAAGGAAGTCAATTTTGATGGGAATTATAAAGAGATTTGACATTATAACGTTATTTTCCTATTCAACATGTTTGATCTAATGGTTCTACACTATATTTATCACGCATAACCTAATTAAGAATTTTAGCAAAATTTAAACCATAGTGTTTGCTTTGTCACTGTGTTAAGTAAAAAATTTGTGTCGTCAAAAACACTTGAAAATAAGGGTAAAAGGGTTTTTAAAGACGCTGAATCGATTGATGTAGTATGTTCGTGTAAATAGGAAGTGTATATCATAGAGAAATCTGGTTGGGAAACTATTGAAGTTAAAGTAGTACTGCGAAACTTGAAGGAAGTCAATTTTATTGGGAGTTATAAAGAGATTTGACACAATAACGTAATTTTTCTATTTAACATGTTTGATCTAATCGTTCTACACTATATTTATCACGCATAACATAATTAAGAATTTTAGCAAAATTTAAACCATAGTTTTTGCTTTGTCACTGTGTTAAGTAAAAAATTTTTGTTGTCAAAAACACTTCAAATTATGAGTAAAAGGGTTTTTAAAGACGCTGAATTGATTGATGCACTTAGTTCGTAAATAGGAAGTGTATATCATAGAGAAATCTGGTTGGGAATCTATTGAAGTTGAAGTAGTACAGCGAAACTCAAAGGAAGTCAATTTTGATGGGAATTATAAAAAGATTTGACATTATAACGTTATTTTCCTATTCAACATGTTTGATCTAATGGTTCTACACTATATTTATCACGCATAACCTAATTAAGAATTTTAGCAAAATTTAAACCATAGTGTTTGCTTTGTAACTGTGTTAAGAAAAAATTTGTGTCGTCAAAAACACTTGAAAACAAGGGTAAAAGGGTTTTTAAAGACGCTGAATAAAATGATGCAGTATGTTCGTGTAAATAGGAAGTGTATATCATAAAGAAATCTGGTTGGGAAACTATTGAAGTTAAAGTAGTACTGCGAAACTTGAAGGAAGTCAATTTTATTGGGAGTTATAAAGAGATTTGACACAATAACGTAATTTTTCTATTCAACATGTTTGATATAATGGTTCTACACTATATTTATTACGCATAACCTAATTAAAAATTTTAGCAAAATTTAAACCATAGTATTTGCCTTGTCACTGTGTTAAGTAAAAAATTTGTGTCGTTAAAAACACTTGAAAATATGGGTAAAAGGGTTTTTTAAGACGCTGAATCGATTGATGCAGTTTGTTCGTAATTATAGAAATATGGTTGGGAATCTATTGAAGTTGAAGTAGTACAGCGAAACTCGAAGTAAGTCAATTTTATTGGGAATTATAAAGAGATTTGACATTATAACGTTATTTGCCTATTCAACATGTTTGTTCTAATGGTTCCTCACTTTATTTATTACGCATAACCTAATTAAGAATTTTAGCGAAATTTAAACCATAGTATTTGCTTTGTCACTGTGTTAAGTAAAAAATTTTTGTCGTCAAAAACACTTGAAATTATGAGTAAAAGGGTTTTTAAAGACGCTGAATTGATTGATGCACTTTGTTCGTAAATAGGAAGTGTATATCATAAAGAAATCTGGTTGGGAATCTATTGAAGTTGAAGTAGTACAGCGAAACTCGAAGGAAGTCAATTTTGATGGGAATTATAAAGAGATTTGACATTATAACGTTATTTTCCTATTCAACATGTTTGATCTAATGGTTCTACACTATATTTATCACGCATAACCTAATTAAGAGTTCTAGCAAAATTTAAACCATAGTATTTGCTTTGTCACTGTGATAAGTAAAAAATTTTTGTCGTCAAAAACACTTGAAAATATTGGTAAATGGATTTTTTAAGACGCTGAATCGATTGATGCAGTTTGTTCGTAAATATAGAAATTTGGTTGGGAATCTATTGAAGTTAAAGTAGCACAGCGAAACTCGAAGGAAGTTAATTTTAATGAGAATTATGAAGAGATTTGACACACTAACGTAATTTTCCTATTCAACATGTTTGATCTAATGGTTCTACACTATATTTATCAAGCATAACCTAATTAAAAATTTTAGCAAAATTTAAACCATAGTATTTGCTTTGTCACTGTGTTAATAAAAAATTTTTGTCGTCAAAAACACTTTAAAATATGGGTAAAAGGGTTTTTTAAGACGTTGAATCGATTGATGCAGTTTGTTCGAAAATATAGGAATTTGGTTGGGAATCTATTGAAGTTGAAGAAGTACAGCGAAACTCGAAGGAAATCAATTTTAATGGGAATTATAAAGAGATTTGACATTATATCGTTATTTGCCTATTCAACATGTTTGTTCTAATGGTTCCTCACTATATTTATTACGCATAACCTAGTTAAGAATTTTAGCGAAATTTAAACCATAGTATTTGCTTTGTCACTGTGTTAAGTAAAAAATTTTTGTCGTCAAAAACACTTGAAATTATAGGTAAAAGGGTTTTTAAAGACGCTGAATTGATTGATGCACTTTGTTCGTAAATAGAGAAAATTGGTTGGGAATTTATTGAAGTTGAAGTAGTACAGCGAAACTCGAAGGAAGTCAATTTTGATGGGAATTATGAAGAGATTTGACATTAAACGTCATTTTCCTTTTCAACATGTTTAATTTAATGGTTTTACACTATATTTATCACGCATAACCTAATTAAGAATTCTAGCAAAATTTAAAACATAGTATTTGTTTTGTCACTGTGATAAGTAAAAAATTTTTGTCGTCAAAAACACTTGAAATTATGGGTAAAAGGGTTTTAAAGACGCTGAATTGATTGATGCAGTTTGTTCGTAAATAGAGAAAATTGGTTGGAAATCTATTGAAGTTGAAGTAGTACAGCGAAACTCGAAGGAAGTCAATTTTGATGGGAATTATGAAGAGATTTGACATTATTACGTTATTTTCCTATTCAACATGTTTGATTTAATGGTTTTACACTATATTTATCACGCATAACCTAATTAAGATTTCTAGCAAAATTTAAACCATAGTATTTGCTTTGTCACTGTGATAAGTAAAAAATTTTTGTCGTCAAAAACACTTGAAAATATGGGAAAAAGGGTTTTTAAAGACGCTGAATTAAATGATGCAATTCGTTCGTAAATAGGAAGTGTATATCATAGAGAAATCTGGTTGGGAAACTATTGAAGTTGAAGTAGTACTGAGAAACTCGAAGGAAGTCAATTTCGTTGGGAATTATAAAGAGATTTGGCATTATAACGTTATTTTCCTATTCAACATGTTTGATCTAATGGTTTTACACTATGTTTATCACGCATAACCTAATTAAGAATTTTAGCAAAATTTAAACCATAGTGTTTGCTTATTCTCTGTGTTAAGAAAAAAATTTTTGTCGTCCAAAACACTTAAAAATATGGGAAAAAGGATTTTTAAAGAAGCTGAATGGATTGATGCAGTTTGTTCGTAAATAGAAAATATATATCTTGTTGGGAATCTTTTAAAGTTAAAGTAGTACAGCAAAACTCGAAGGAAGTCAATTTTGTTGGGAATTATAAAGAGATTTGAAATTATGACGTTATTTTCCTAGTCAACATGTTTGATCTAATGGTTCTACACTATGTTTATCACGCATAACCTAATTAAGAATTTTAGCAAAATTTAAACCATAGTGTTTGCTTTGTCTCTGTGTTAAGTAAAAAATTTTTGTTGTCAAAAACACTTGAAAATATGGGTATAAGGGTTTTTTAAGGCGCTGAATTAATTGATGCAGTTTGTTCGTAAATATAGGAATTTGGTTGGGAACCTATTGAAGTTGAAGTAGTACAGCGAAACTCGAAGGAAGTCAATTTTAATGGGAACTTTAAAGAGATTTGACATTACAACGTTATTTTCCTATTCAACATGTTTGATCTAATGGTTCTACCCTATATTTATCACGCATAACCTAATTAAGAATTTTAGCAAAATTTAAACCATAGTATTTGCTTTGTCACAGTGTTAAGTAAAAAATTTTTGTCGTCAAAAACACTTGAAAATATGGGTAAAAGGGTTTTTTAAAACGCTGAATCGATTGATGTAGTTTGTTCGTAAATATAGAAATTTGGTTGGGAATCTATTGAGGTTGAAGTAATACAGCGAAACTCGAAGGAAGTCAATTTTAGCAAAATTTAAACCATAGTGTTTGCTTTGTCACTGTAAAGTAAAAATTTTTTGTCGTCCAAAACACTTGAAAATATGGAAAAAAGGTTTTTAAAAGCGCTAAATCTATTGATGCAGTATGTTCGTAAATAGGAAGTGTATATTATAGAGAAATCTGGTTGGGAAACTATTGAAAGTGAAGTTGTACAGCGAAACTCGAAGGAAGTCAATTTTGTTGGGAATTATAAAGAGATTTGGCATTATAACGTTATTTTCCTATTCAACATGTTTGATCTAATGGTTCTACACTATGTTTATCACGCATAACCTAATTAAGAATTTTAGCAAAATTTAAACCATAGTTTTTGCTTATTCTCTGTGTTAAGTAAAAAATTTTTGTCGTCCAAAACACTTGAAAATATGGGAAAAAGGATTTTTAAAGAAGCTTAATGGATTGATGCAGTTTGTTCGTAAATAGAAAATATATATCTTGTTGGGAATCTATTGAAGTTAAAGTAGTACAGCAAAACTCGAAGGAAGTCAATTTTGTTGGAAATTATAAAGAGATTTGAAATTATAACGTTATTTTCCTAGTCAACATGTTTGATCTAATGGTTCTACTCTATGTTTATCACGCATAACCTAATTAAGAATTTTAGCAAAATTTAAACCATAGTTTTTGCTTTGTCACTGTGTTAAGTAAAAAATTTTTGTCGTCAAAAACACTTGAAAATATGGGTAAAAGGGTTTTTTAAGACGCTGAATTAATTGATGCAGTTTGTTCGTAAATATAGGAATTTGGTTGGGAATCTATTGAAGTTGAAGTAGTACAGCGAAACTCGAAGGAAGTCAATTTTGATGGGAATTATAAAGAGATTTGACATTATAACGTTATTTTCCTATTTAACATGTTTGATCTAATGGTTCTACACTATATTTATCACGCATAACCTAATTAAGAATTTTAGCAAAATTTAAACCATAGTATTTGCTTTGTCACAGTGTTAAGTAAAAAATTTTTGTCGTCAAAAACACTTGAAAATATAGGTAAAAGGGTTTTTTAAGAAGCTGAATCGATTGATGCAGTTTGTTCGTAAATATAGAAATTTGGTTGGGAATCTATTGAGGTTGAAGTAATACAGCGAAACTCGAAGGAAGTCAATTTTATTGGAAATTATAAAGAGATTTGACATTATAACATAATTTTTCTCTTAAACATGTTTGATCTAATGGTTCTACACTATATTTATCACGCATAACCTAATTAAGAATTTTAGCAAAATTTTAACCATAGTATTTGCTTTGTCACTGTGTTAAGTAAAAAATTTTTGTCGTCAAAAACACTTGAAAATATAGGTAAAAGGGTTTTTTAAGACGCTGAATCGATTGATGCAGTTTGTTCGTAAATATAGAAATTTGGTTGGGAATCTATTGAAGTTGAAGTAGTACTGCAAAACTCAAAGGAAGTCAATTTCGTTGGGAAATATAAAGAGATTTGGCATTATAACGTTATTTTCCTATTCAACATGTTTGATCTAATCGTTCTACACTATATTTATCACGCATAACCTAATTAAGAATTTTAGCAAAATTTAAACCATAGTGTTTGCTTTGTCACTGTGTTAAGTAAAAAAATTTTGTCGTCCAAAACACTTGAAAATATGGGAAAAAGGGTTTTTAAAAACGCTGAATCGATTGATGCAGTTTGTTCGTAAATAGGAAGTGTATATCATAGAGAAATCTGGTTGGGAAACTATTGAAGTTGAAGTAGTACTGAGAAACTCGAAGGAAGTCAATTTCGTTGGGAATTATAAAGAGATTTGGCATTATAACGTTATTTTCCTATTCAACATGTTTGATCTAATCGTTCTACACTATGTTTATCACGCATAACCTAATTAAGAATTTTAGCAAAATTTAAACCATAGTGTTTGCTTTGTCTCTAGGTTAAGTAAAAAATTTTTGTTGTCAAAAACACTTGAAAATATGGGTAAAAGGGTTTTTTAAGGCGCTAAATTAATTGATGCAGTTTGTTCGTAAATATAGGAATTTGGTTGGGAATCTATTGAAGTTGAAGTAGTACAGCGAAACTCGAAAGAAGTCAATTTTGATGGAAATTATAAAGAGATTTGACATAACAACGTTATTTTCCTATTCAACATGTTTGATCTAATGGTTCTACACTATATTTATCACGCATAACCTAATTAAGAATTTTAGCAAAATTTAAACCATAGTATTTGCTTTGTCACTGTGTTAAGTAAAAAATTTTTGTCGTCAAAAACACTTGAAAATATGGGTAAAAGGGTTTTTTAAGACGCTGAATCGATTGATGCAGTTTGTTCGTAAATATAGAAATTTGGTTGGGAATCTATTGAAGTTGAAGTAGTACTGCGAAACTCGAAGAAAGTCAATTTTATTGGGAATTATAAAGAGATTTGACATTATAACATAGCTTTCCTCTTCAACATGTTTGATCTAATGGTTCTACACTATATTTATCACGCATATCCTAATTAAGAATTTTAGCAAAATTTAAACCATAGTATTTGCTTTGTCACTGTGTTAATAAAAAATTTTTGTCGTCAAAAACACTTGAAAATATGGGTAAAAGGGTTTTTAAAAACGCTAAATCGATTGATGCAGTTTGTTCGTAAATAGGAAGTGTATATCATGGAGAAATCTGGTTGGGAAACTATTGAAGTTGAAGTAGTACTGAGAAACTAGAAGGAAGTCAATTTCGTTGGAAATTATATAAAGATTTGGCATTATAACGTTATTTTCCTATTCAACATGTTTGATCTAATGGTTCTACACTATATTTATCACGCATAACCTAATTAAGAATTTTAGCAAAATTTAAACCATAGTGTTTGCTTTGTCACTGTAAAGTAAAAAATTTTTGTTGTCCAAAAGACTTGAAAATATGGGAAAAAGGGTTTTTAAAGACGCTAAATCTATTGATGCAGTATGTTGGTAAATAGGAAGTGTATATCATAGAGAAATCTGGTTGGGAAACTATTAAAGTTGAAGTAGTACTGAGAAACTTGAAGGAAGTCAATTTTGTTGGGAATTATAAAGAGATTTGGCATTATAGCTTTGTTTTCCTATTAAACATGTTTGATCTAATGGTTTTACACTATGTTTATCACGCATAACATAATTAAGAATTTTAGCAAAATTTAAACCATGGTTTTGCTTCGTCACTGTGTTAAGTAAAAAATTTTTGTCGTCCAAAACAATTGAAAATATAAGAAAAAGGGTTTTTAAAGACGCTGAATCGATTGATGCAGTTTTTTCGTAAATAGGAAGTGTATATCATAGAGAAATCTGGTTGGGAAACTATTGAAGTTGAAGTAGTACTGACAAACTCGAAGGAAGTCAATTTCGTTGGGAATTATAAAGAGATTTGACATTATAACATAATTTTCCTCTTCAACATGTTTGATCTAATGGTTCTACACTTATTTATCACGCATAACCTAATTAAGAATTTTAGCAAAATTTTAACCATAGTATTTGCTTTGTCACTGTGTTAAGTAAAAAAAATTTGTTGTCAAAAACACTTGCAAATATGGGAAAAAGTGTTTTTAAAAACGCTAAATCGATTGATGCATTTTGTTCGTAAATAGGAAGTGTATATCATGGAGAAATCTGGTTGGGAAACTATTGAAGTTGAAGTAGTACTGAGAAACTAGAAGGAAGTCAATTTCGTTGGGAATTATATAAAGATTTGGCATTATAACGTTATTTTCCTATTCAACATGTTTGATCTAATCGTTCTACACTATATTTATCACGCATAACATAATTAAGAATTTTAGCAAAATTTAAACCATAGTTTTTGCTTTGTCACTATGTTAAGTAAAAAATTTTTGTTGTCCAAAACACTTGAAAATATGGGAAAAAGGGTTTTTGAAGACGCTAAATTGAATGATGCAGATCGTTCGTAAATAGGAAGTGTATATCATAGAGAAATCCGGTTGGGAAACTATTGAAGTTGAAGTAGTACTGAGAAACTCAAAGGAAGTCAATTTCGTTGGGAATTATAAAGAGATTTTGCATTATAACGTTATTTTTCTATTCAACATGTTTGATCTAATCGTTCTACACTATATTTATCACGCATAACCTAATTAAGAATATAAGCAAAATTTTAACCATAGTGTTTGTTTGTCACTGTGTTAAGTAAAAAATTTTTGTCGTCCAAAACAATTGAAAATATGAGAAAAAGGGTTTTTAAAGACGCTGAATCGATTGATGCAGTTTTTTCGTAAATAGGAAGTGTATATCATAGAGAAATCTGGTTGGGAAACTATTGAAGTTGAAGTAGTACTGACAAACTCGAAGGAAGTCAATTTCGTTGGGAATTATAAAGAGATTTGGCATTATAACGTTATTTTTATATTCAACATATTTGATCTAATGGTTCTTCACTATATTTATTACGCATAACCTAATTAAGAATTTTAGCAAAATTTAAAACATAGTGTTTGCTTTGTCACTGTGTTAAGTAAAGAATTTTTGTCGTCCAAAACACTTGAAAATATGAGAAAAATGGTTTTTAAAAACGCTGAATTAATTGATACAGTTCGTTAGTAAATAGGAAGAAATCTGGTTGGAAATCTATTGAAGTTGAAGTAGTACAGCGAAACTCGAAGGAAGTCACTTTTGTTGGGAATTATATAGAGATTTGGCATTATACTTTTATTTTTTTTTAAACATGTTTTATCTTTTGGTTCTACACTATATTTATCACGCATAACCTAATTAAGAATTTTAGCAAAATTTAAACCATAGTGTTTGCTTTGTCACTGTGTTAAGTAAAAAAAAAATTGTCATCCAAAACACTTGAAAATATGAGAAAAAGGGTTTTTAAAAACGCTGAATCGATTGATGCAGTTTGTTCGTAAATAGGAAGTGTATATCATGGAGAAATCTGGTTGGGAAACTATTGAAGTTGAAGTAGAACTGAGAAACTCGAAGGAAGTCAATTTCGTTGGGAATTATAAAGAGATTTGGCATTATAACGTTATTTTCCTATTCAACATGTTTGATCTAATCCTTCTACACTATATTTATCACGCATAACATAATTAAGAATTTTAGCAAAATTTAAACCATAGTTTTTGCTTTGTCACTATGTTAAGTAAAAAATTTTTGTCGTCCAAAACACTTGAAAATATGGGAAAAAGGGTTTTTAAAGACGCTGAATCGATTGATGCAGTTTGTTCGTAAATGGGAAGTGTATATCATAGAGAAATCTGGTTGAGAAACAATTGAAGTTGAAGTAGTACTGAGAAACTTGAAGGAAGTCAATTTTGTTGGGAATTATAAAGAGATTTGGCATTATAGCTTTGTTTTCCTATTAAACATGTTTGATCTAATGGTTTTACACTATGTTTATCACGCATAACATAATTAAAAATTTTAGCAAAATTTAAACCATGGTTTTGCTTTGTCACTGTGTTAAGTAAAAAATTTTTGTCGACCAATACACTTGAAAATATGGGAAAAAGTGTTTTTAAAGACGCTGAATTGAATGATGCAATTTGTTCGTAAATAGGAAGTGTATATCATAGAGAAATCTGGTTGGGAAACTATTGAAGTTAAAGTAGTACTGAGAAACTCGAAGGAATTCAATTTCGTTGGGAATTATAAAGAGATTTGGCATTATAACGTTATTTTCCTATTCAACATGTTTGATTTAATGGTTTTATACTATATTTATCACGGATAGCCTAATTAAGAATTTTAGCAAAATTTAAACCAAAGTTTTGGCTTTGTCACTGTGTTAAGTAAAAAATTTTTGTCGTCCAAAACACTTGAAAATATGGGAAAAAGGGTTTTTAAGGACGCTGAATCGATTGATGCAGTTTGTTCGTAGATGAAAAGTGTATATCATAGAGAAATCTGGTTGGGAAACTATTGAAGTTGAAGTAGTACAGCGAAACTCGAACGAAGTCAATTTTGTTGGGAATTATAAAGAGATTTGGCATTAAAGCTTTATTTTCCTATTAAACATGTTTGATGTAATGGTTCTAAACTATGTTTATCACGCATTACCTAATTAAGAATTTTAGCAAAATTTAAACCATGGTTTTGCTTCGTCACTGTGTTAGGTAAAAAATGGTGGTCCAAAACACTTAAAAATATGAAAAAAAGTGTTTTTAAAAACGCTGAATCGATTGATGCAGTTCGTTCGTAAATAGAAAATGTACATCTGGTTGGAAATCTATTGAAGTTGAAGTAGTACAGCAAAACTCGAAGGAACTCAATTTTATTGGGAATTATAAAGAAATTTGGCATTATAACGTCATTTTTCTATTTAACATATTTAATCCAATGGTTCTACACTATATTTATCACGCATAACCTAATTAAGAATTTTAGCAAAATTTAATCCATAGTGTTTGCTTTGTCACTGTGTTAAGTAAAGAATTTTTGTCGTCCAAAACACTTGACAATATGGGAAAAAGGGTTTTTAAAGACGATACATTGATCGATACAGTTCGTTCGTAAATAGGAAGAAATCTGGCTGGAAATCTATTAAAGTTAAAGTAGTACAGCAAAACTCAAAGGAAGTCAATTTTGTTGGGAATTATAAAGAGATTTGGCTTTATAACATTATTTTTTTATTCAACATGTTTGATCTAATGGTTCTACACTATATTTATCACGCATAACCTAATTTAGAATTTTAGCAAAATTTAAACCATAGTGTTTGCTTTGTCACTGTGTTAAGTAAAAAATTTTTGTAGTCCAAAACACTTGAAAATATAAGAAAAAGGGTTTTTAAAGACGCTGAATCGATTGATGCAGTTTGTTCGTAAATAGGAAGTGTATATCATAGAGAAATCTGGTTGGGAATCTATTGAAGTTGAGGTAGTACTGCAAAACTCGAAGAAAGTAAATTTTGCTGGAAATTATAAAGAGATTTGGCATTATAGTTTTATTTTTTTTAAACATGTTTTACCTATTGGTTCTACACTATATTTATTACGCATAACCTAATTGAGAATTTTAGCAAAATTTAAACCATAGTGTTTGCTTTGTCACTGTGTTAGGTAAAAAGATTTTTTCATCCAAAACACTTGAAAATATGGGAAAAAGGGTTTTTAAAAACGCTGAATCGATTAATGCAGTTTGTTCGTAGATGGGAAGTGTATATCATAGAGAAATCTGGTTGGGAAACTATTGAAGTTGAAGTAGTACTGAGAAACTTAAAGAAAGTCAATTTTGTTGGGAATTATAAAGAGATTTGAAATTATAACGTTATTTTTCTAGTCAACATGTTTGATCTAATGGTTCTACACTATGTTTATCACGCATAACCTAAGTAAGAATTTTAGCAAAATTTAAACCATAGTGTTTGCTTTGTCTCTGTGTTAAGTAAAAATTTTTTGTCGTCCAAAACACTTGAAAAGATGAAAAAAAGGATTTTAAAAAGGGTCATGAATTAATGCAGTTTGTTCGTAAATAGAAAATGTATATCTTGTTGGGAATCTATTGAAGTTGAAGTAGTACAGCAAAACTCAAAGGAAGTCAATTTTGTTGGGAATTATAAAGAGATTTGAAATTATAACGTTATTTTCCTATTCAACATGTTTAATCCAATCGTTCTACACTATATTTATCACGCATAACCTAATTTAAAATTTTAGCAAAATTTAAACCATAGTGTTTGCTTTGTCACTGTGTTAAGTAAAAAATTTTTGTCGTCCAAAACAATTGAAAATATGAGAAAAAGGGTTTTTAAAGACGCTAAATCGATTAATGCAGTTCGCTCGTAAATATGAAGTGTATATCATAGAGAAATCTGGTTGGGAATCTATTAAAGTTAAAGTAGTACTGACAAACTCGAAGGAAGTCAATTTCGTTGGGAACTTTAAAGAGATTTGGCATTATAACGTTATTTTTATATTCAACATATTTGATCTAATGGTTCTACACTATATTTATCACGCATAACCTAATTAAGAATTTTAGCAAAATTTAAACCATAGTGTTTGCTTTGTCACTGTGTTAAGTAAAAAAATTTTGTAGTCCAAAACACTTGAAAATATAAAAAAAAAGGGTTTTTAAAGACGCTAAATCGATTGATGCAGTTTGTTCGTAATTAGGAAGTGTATATCATAAAGAAATCTGGTTGGGAATCTATTGAAGTTGAAGTAGTACTGCAAAACTCGAAGGAAGTCAATTTTGCTGGGAATTATAAAGAGATTTGGCATTATAGTTTTATTTTTTTTAAACATGTTTTATCTGTTGGTTCTGCACTATATTTATCACGCATAACCTAATTAAGAATTTTAGCAAAATTTAAACCATAGTGTTTGCTTTGTCACTGTAGTAAGTAAAAAAATTTTGTCATCCAAAACACTTGAAAATAACGGTTTTTAAAAACGCTGAATCGATTAATACAATTCGTTAGTAAATAGGAAGAAATCTGGATGGAAATCTATTGAAGTTGAAGTAGTACAGCGAACCTCGAAGAAAGTTATTTATGTTGGGAATTATATAGAGATTTGGCATTATAGTTTTATTTTCCTATTAAACATGTTTGACCTAATGGTTCTACATTATATTTATCACGCATAACCTAATTAAGTATTTTAGCAAAATTTAAAGCATGGTTTTGCTTCGTCACTGTGTTTAGTATAAAATGGTCGTCCGAAACACTTGAAAATATGGAAAAAAGTGTTTTTAAAAACGCTTAATCGATTGATGCAGTTCGTTCGTAAATAGGAAGTGTATATCTGGTTGGGAATCTATAGAAGTTAAAGTAGTACAGCAAAACTCGAAGGAAATTAATTTTGTTGGGAATTATAAAGAGATTTGGCATTATAACGTCATTTTTCTTTTTAACATATTTGATCTAATGGTTCTACACTATATTTATTACGCATAACCTAATTAAGAATTTTAGCAAAATTTAAAACATAGTATTTGCTTTGTCACTGTGTTAAGTAAAGAATTTTTGTCGTTCAAAACACTTGAAAATATGGGAAAAAGGGTTTCTAAAGACGCTGAATCACTTGATCCAGTTCGTTCGTAAATAGGAAGAAATCTGGTTGGAAATCTATTGAAGATGAAGTAGTACAGCAAATCTCGAAGGAAGTCAATTTTGTTGGGAGTTATATAGAGATTTGGCATTATAGCTTTATTTTCCTATTTAACATGTTTGATCTAAGGGTTCTACATTATATTTATCACGCATAACCTAATTAAGAATTTTAAAAAAATTTAAAGCATGGTTTTGCTTCGTCACTGTGTTAAGTAAAAAATGGTCGTCCAAAACACTTGAAAATATGGGAAAAAGTGTTTTTAAAAACGCTGAATTGATTGATGCAGTTCGTTCGTAAATAGGAATTGCATATCGGGTTGGGAAACTATTGAAGTTGAAGTAGTACTGAGAAACTCGAAGGAAGTCAATTTCGTTGGGAATTATAAAGAGATTTGGCATTATAACGTTATTTCCCTATTCAACATGTTTGATCTAATCGTTCTACACTATATTTATTACGCATAACCTAATTAAGAATTTTAGCAAAATTTAAACCATAGTGTTTGCTTTGTTACTGTGTTAAGTAAAAAATTTTTGTCGTCCAAAACAATTGGAAATATGAGAAAAAGGGTTTTTAAAAACGCTGAATCGACTGATGCAGTTTGTTTGTAAATAGGAAGTGTATATCATAAAGAAGTCTGGTTGGGAAACTATTGAAGTTGAAGTAGTACTGAGAAACTCGAAGGAAGTCAATTTTGTTGAAAATTATAGGAAGAAGACATTATTGAAGATAATGTTTCTCCAGAGATGTAAACGCCATGGAGTTTCCCCTAAATCCATATCCCTGCACACCAACGACTCTTCTAGAACTGCACTCCATACTTTGGATAAGGCCAAAAACATATGGATTAAGTGTGAGATAAAAAGTCATTATTATCATTTAAATTTTATTAATGTTAAATTAAAATTTTTACATTTTGTTCTTTGTGATAGATTAAGTTCACTTGAGTTTTCAGTTTTGGATTCTGATATACGTGATTGGATATCTGATGTTGGAACTGACGTCTATAACAATCTTAATAAGAAACTAAATTCTCTTTTATCCTTAAAAACTAAAACTAAAACTAATAATTTAGGTAACCACAATAAATTTTCAAATTTTATGTTGCACCCACGTACGTTAAATCTTAGTAAATCAGTTTTTTCTGACTCTCATTTAAAAATTTTAAATTCCGGTTTAAATTTCAATCATTTCAATCTACCTACTCATATTGGAAGAAATAACAATAATATCAAACTTTTGTCTGTTGATTGTGAGAACGTCATTTCCAATTCAGATTTGGTTGATAAAGATGCTTTAAGATGTAAGATTTTGTATGTCTTGAACAGATACAGCAATGCATTGTCTCCTAGGGATGATTTTTTCAAGATTTATAACATACCACATTCGACAGTCTCTTCTTTGTGCCGTAAGATTAGGGATGATGACCTTATGGTTTCGAAATCTGATAAAGGTAATTGTTTGGTTGTTTTGGATAGGTCAGATTATGTTTCAAAGGTTGAAGATTTTTTGTCTTCGGATTCTTCATTTAGAATTCTTCCAATTGACCCTACCATTAAGTTTCATACTTATCTTAAGTTCACCTTAAGAATTAATTTCAATTCTACACTATCTATTTTTAACCAGAACCATTTCAAACTTTGTCCTATAAGAGCTGTTACACCTTTACTTTATGGTCTACCTAAAATTCACAAACCTGGTGTTCCCATCCGCCCAGTGGTTAGCTTCATTAATACTCCTGCTTCTAGACTTTCTTCTTTCCTCTGTTCCATTTTAAAAACTTTAACCAATTTCACTAATGAATTTTCGATTAAGAATTCTATAGATTTAACTAATAAACTTAAAAATATTGTAGTTCCTGATAATTCCTTTTTGTTTTCATTAGATGTTAGCAACTTATTCCCTAGTATACCTCCTTCTAAATGTATATCACTTGTAAGGGATTTAATGTTTTATAATGATACTCCTACTCATATAGTCCTGGATGTCTGTTCTTTGTTGGGTTTGGCATTGGAACAGAATTTCTTTAAATTTAATAATGTTGTTTATAAACAGACAGAGGGTTTGGCGATGGGTTCCAGCTTGTCACCCTTTCTAGCTGAAGTTTTTATGAATAACCTAGAATCACAATTTCTACACTCATCTTTTGAGAATGATATAGTTTTCTAACTATAGGCATGTTGATGATTGCATTATTTTGTGTCAAGGTACTATGTCGTCTTTTGATTCTTTTGTAAACTTTGTTAATGGTTTGCATCCTAGGATTCGTTTTACAGTTGAATTAGAGTCTCATAATCATATTCCTTTTTTGGATATTTTGATTTCAAAAAATCTTGTCACACGCCACTTAGAGTTTGAGGTTTATAGGAAACCTACAACTACGGATGGCCTTAATAATTATTACTCTTGCCATCCTATGTCCCACAAATTAGCTTCCTTTAACAGTCTATTTCACAGATGTTTTTCTTTGCCTTTGTCCCCTTCTGCTTTTGAGAAAGAGATTGGTATTATTAAACAATTAGCCATTAATAACAATTATCCACTTGATATTATTCATAAATATTATTCATAAATTGTACCTGAAACATTTTATAAAATTCAGATTATCCTTTAACTTTTGTATAAATGAAACTACTTTTACTGAAACTAGGTATTCGGGGTCCATTAATTTCTTTGGTAATATTTCCTATAGGTTACAGAATGTTTTTAGACGATTTGGAGTTGATGTAGCCTTCAGGACAGACAATTCACTTGGTTCGGTTCTAGTTCATAATGAAGATTCGGTTCCTGATTTGCATAGGTCAGGTGTATATAGACTTTCATGTGCTGATTGTAATTCTATATATATAGGTCAATGTGGACGCAGACTTGAAGTACGCCTGTCTGAGCAAATTGCTTTTATCAAGAAGTATCAAAGGTATGGACATTTCAATTCTCCTTCTTCTTTCGCTAACCATGTCCTTTCGGAGGGTCATTCTAGAGAGCGTTTCACTGTTGACTTACTACATAAATGTGATAAGGGTGTCAGATTGAATTTAGAGTCTTGAAATACATGCAGCAGTCATTAACCCCAATGTCAATTGTCTTAATGAACAGCTTAAACTCTTTGAACATTATGTTTTTCTTGGATTACATTCTGTTTAATTTCTTAATTTGTTTTTATTTACAGTTTGTTTACCTACTTTTTCGAACATAACCTAATTTTTCTTCTTATGATTTCTGTCTATGGTTTAGTTTAATGGCCTCCACCACAATAGCTCTTGTTCAGCACAGTCCTAAATTAATTTTAGTCCTGTCATTGTCTTATTTCACAGATTAAATATTAGTTCTGCCCTATCATAGGATATTTTTCTATTTCTTATTCATACTGCGGTTCCGTTTCCGATATTCACTCTTTCATTTGGTGTGGTACATCGTACATCCATTAGCTTTCTGCAAGGGCAAGTTTGAAGCTTTGAAAAAGTTTTATGTGTTAACTATGTTAATAACTTTAATCTACTTATTTCTTTCACTAAAATGGATGTCATTCATCTGGTTTTGTGTTTATTGGGCAGTTTGGTGCAACCATGAATCTTTTCCTTCATGTTCCAGAATAATCCCACGTGTTGGAATATTCTTTCACGAATGGCTTAATATCCCATATCTTTCCCTTGGTCATTATCTTGATCAAAGATCGATTTTCTTATATTTTTTCCTGGGGTTTTCAATAACTTTCCTCATGATAAACCTTTCTTATATTGTTTTTTTTTTCGGTTTGAAACCATGTGTTCTCCCTTACTGAGATAACACATTCCCATTTATTTTCTTATGTTTTCAAGCCACTATCCATATCGTGCCCTACAAAAAATTTTTTGTTTTTATACTTAAATGTTTTTTGAAATATTTCATTAAATTTTAATATTTTAATAATTTCTTTCCCCAATTTTTCCGTTTTTCTTATTTATCTGATGATGTCTGCTTAAGTGCTGATGTTACAAGATTTATGGTTTTTCGCCTGATGATTCTGGTAAGTTTGAAGATATCTGTAATTTTTGAATTTGATATTTAATAATTAATAATTTTTTAAATTTTGCATTGCTTTGTTTAGTCAAGTCAAATTGTTTATAATGTTCACTTTTTTGATCAGTATTTTGTAAATTATTTCCCTTGATATTATATATTTCTTGAATTTTCTTAAATACTTTACTCATCTTTGGTGAGTTGATGCATCTTTTAGTAATAATAATAATAATAATAATAATAATAATAATAATAATAATAATAATAATAATAATAATAATAATAATAATAATAATAATAATAATAATAATAATAATAATAATAATAATAATAATAATAATAATAATAATAATAATAATAATAATAATAATAATAATAATAATAATAATAATAATAATAATAATAATAATAATAATAATAATAATAATAATAATAATAATAATAGCCTTTATTGCCCAACAGATATCAATCCCTTTACAGAGCAATATAATATATACATTAGAGTTAGAAAAGTAGCATGTAAAAAAACGAATACAAGTTTACAATTATTTTAAATAGTTAGAGCTAGCGGTATTTGTTATAACATTAACATTATCAATAAATAAATCACATGATCTACATAAGTTATTGAAATTATTGCACATAGTGTTTATTGGCGATTTTAGTAATACATTAGTCCTTGATGCTACACAATAAAAAGGTAAATAATGTCTATTGTTATATTTAGGTACACTTAGGTTTATCTCACTTAGAATTTCCGGACAAAAGATTTCATTGTGAAATAATTTGTATAAAATAGATAATGATAATAATATTCTACGAAGAGCTAAGCTTTCAAAATTAAAATTTTCTAAGAGAAATTGATAGTCAACGCCTCTTGAAGGATAAGCTCCACTTGTTTTGAAAACCAAATATTTTAAAAACTTTTTCTGAACAGATTCCAGCTTAGCTGTATGATTGCTATAATATGGATACCAAATAATTGAACAATATTCTAATTTGGAGCGAATATAAGAAAAATAAAGAGCTTTTAACGCAGCGATATTCTGAAAACCACGAGAATTCCTTACAATAAAACCATACAATCTACACGCTTCAGATACTTTAGTCTCAATATGCTCTATAAAATTCAATTGCGAATCAAATATCACCCCTAAATCTTTAGTGCTTAAATGACGTGCCAAACAATCTCCATCAATGTTATAGTCAAATCCAACCATGATTTTTTTTTTGGTGTATGATACTACTTTACATTTGGAAACATTTAATGTTAATTTGTTTTCAGAACACCAATTACGTAGTATATCTAGGTTGGATTGTAGTTTTATACAGTCAGTGACATCATATATGGGAAGAAATATTTTCATGTCATCTACATAAAGTAGCCTGTCTGAGTCTAAATAATGATCAATATCATTTATGAATAAAATGAACAGTAAAGGCCCAAGATTTGATCCCTGGGGAACACCTGAATTGGCTGTATATTGTGGGGTTAAATTTTGTTAAATCTATAAAATTATATTTTCTTAAAGTATTTGTGTGAAACGTGTTGCCTATAGCGGTACGCCTACGACAACAATAATATCACCAACAATATTTTCTTAAAAAATATATGACGCCAATGAAATTAAATTAAACCAAGCTGCTCAAATCAAATATACTATTAAAAATTTTTATGAATATAAACAAATAACTAAAAAGATACTTAAGTAGTTCACTCCGGTCACTGTATGACGTCACCCGCTCAGGTTACTGGTGTAGGTTCAAGTTCTGCGATTATTCCCTCTAGTCAAATTCTGTGTTTTGTGAGGTTAAAGTTCTGAGACGTTACAGCTGATTGAAGCAAATTAAGAAGTGGTCGTTCTCGTTAAATAAATTTTTCAGATTAATTTATGTTTGAAATAAACAGAAATTCAAAAGAGATATTTATTGTTCAATGTCGCTAAAAGAAAATGTATTAGAAAGATTCCAAAATGAATTGGTGTTACAGGTGAGTACAATTTATACTTTTATTCCTATGAAATGTACCTTAAATGAAAATATAGTGTGTTCTTAGTTATAAAACCGTATTCTTTAATTGAAATGTATGAATGTGAAAATTCCTGAATATCCTGTTTTCTCTTCCAAGAACAAACTACATCAGAGTTGTAGCACGTGCTAATTTAAATAAAACCTTTATAATACGAATAAATTTTGACAATAAATATGGATCTTGTACAAATGAATTAGTGATAAAACAAAAAAATTAGTATGAAATTCTACAGTTCATCGAAAATGTTAAACATTGAAATAGAGCAATAATAATTGTTGAAATTCTAGAGTTTATCGAAAATGTCTAACATTAAAATAGAACAATAATAATTGACATCACCTTAAAAATGTTCAGAATTTGGTCCATACGTGGATGTTGTGGAGTCCTGGTACTTAATTCTTGCTAAATATGTGTTGGAGCAAAATTATTTAAATACCTCAAATGTAGAATCCTTACAACTGCTGTCACTTTCAAATGGACAGGAATATGTTCCTTAAGGCTTAAATAACTTGCTTGCTCTCCTGGAACTGCTGGTATTGGATGCCAATACACTTTGGCCCCAATTTCTTGTCAGGTATGTTAAATTTTTTATGGAAATACACTTTTATATCACACTTTATCGTTTTAAGTATTTATCTTGCATTATTATGCGTTAATTGTTTAATTTTACTTATAAAAATTTTAATTTTATCAGGACAAATTTCTTACCCTCCTTTCGCTTTCAGGAACAAAAAACAAGAGAGATTTTAGATTCAACAGAACCATGGTTACCGAAAATTCTTTTTGTTTTCCCAGCTTTCCTTTTGAACAAAAATAAATAAATTTATGTTGGCAATGAAAGCAAAGTTACTAAAAAAATATCAGTTTTTATGTTGGTGACTGGTAAGCTCAAATGATGTTTATTGGAACCTTGTTGTACAGGGTGATTTTATTTTAGTGAGATTTGGAATTCTAAAATTATTCCTACAGATTTTGGGAGTGATCACAAATTTGTCCTTAACATCTAGAAATTAAAACTAATCAATTATTTTCAAGGTACAATTTAAGAAATTTATAAAATTTATGGAATAATTATCTGGAATAAATTAAACTCAACTTGTAGTTTTGCTATTATCTTTCTTTCTATTAATTTAGTTGCATAAAAAATCGAACAAAGACTTATAATGATTTTTAATTATTGTTTCCCAATGTTGTACACCAATTCAGTATCTTTTTCATAATATTTATAAATAAACATGCTCATTTGTATACTACTTCTAATGCAACCGTAACAATTTCCCTGAATTTTCTTGTAATTATTATAATTGGCTTTGTCAATCTAGAATAATTCAGGAAAATTCAAACCTAAATTTATTTTTAAATTAAATCAAGTTAACAAAAATTAATTAATGTGTGTTTTTCTCACAGACCAGACAAAAGTAATAGACATTATTAACATTGCTTTACCTAAAACATTTTCTAAAATAAAACAACTTAGTTTTCCTTCTTTAACACGAGAATTTCCGTATTGTTCATGATTTTTGGTACACTTTGACTGGGTATTACTTTTTTATTGAACATTTTACATTAAAACTCATTTATCTATCAGTATTCATAATAGAATCGTTACATACGATTCTATTCTCATTAATATTTCGTTATGTGTCCACACACAAACGTGACAATATTTTAAATTATCTTATTATTCTCATATCTTGAAAATTTTCCTGAGATCTTTCCTCTCAGAGAAACAATTTTTCCTTAGCTCACTACATATGCCTTTGACAAATATAGTGAAGTCACATTTACTTCATTTTATTTGAGGGTACTTCCTCAACATTTATAAATCTCAAAATATGTCCTTAATGACAAATACTTTGAAAATCTCTTTATCTCTTTAAGTTCATTAGAATAGAACGTTCCCACATTTCACCAGTCATGACACCTGTATCATTTTAAATTATGAAAGAAAACAGAAATTCCCTTAAAAATAATTTTAAACAGAGTAATTAACATAATTGTAATTGTAACATAACTAAATAACCATTAATAAATTTTATGTTTTAGGTAAACACACCGAATTTTCATCAGAAGGACTCACATATCTGAACAGCTGTGTAACATTGAAAATTCCTCTAATACTTTTACCAAAGGATTTTTATGTGAATGCAAAATAATTGAAATACTGACCAGTATTTTATCATCTTGAATTTTATGTGTTGAACATTTTCTACTAGCAAATATAATTTTTTTTATAATGTTGTTTACCAGGGGTTTGAGAGAACTCAGAAATTGGTTCCCCAATTTTTTTGTTATTTTTTACCAGTACCATTTTGCAATAAAGCGTACTTGCCAATGTGGAAATATCTTATTGAGAGGTGCATTTAAATTTTGTCTAGAATATGTACACCATACTACAAGTAGACCATCATCCGATAATAAGCTGTCGATTGTTAAACTCTTTAAATCTTCATTAAACATCATGTTATAGCCATCTGATGTTTTTTTTCTTTTCCTCCAATTATATTTATTCCACCAAGGAGGATCTCGCAGAGTGAGGTCAAATTTTCTTTCAGTTAAATATTTGTTTATTTCGCACACATCTTTACAGTAGAATTCAGTGTTTTCTGGAAAGATAAATTTTCATTCCATTTATTTCTTTGACCAAAGCTGGTCCAATATTACTTCCATGAACACCTACAACACTAAATTTTTCACACATAGAGTTGATATGATCGGATGTTTCAAAGGCTTTTTTATTATCTAAACAACTTCTCTTTAAATTTTGTTCAATCTGTGGAAAGAAATGGCTAAACTTTTGTTTAGTATCTTTTTGTTTTCTTATTAGTTCTTCAAATTCATTGTTTGGTTCTACTATTTTTAATGTCGATTTGAATTTGTTGTGTTTTTTATACAATTCATTGATATTTAATAGATTTGAATTTAATGTGTAATCTCCATATGAATTACACAAGTTTTTGTATTGTTCATGAGAAATGTACAAACCAATCTCCTTTCTTACTCCTGTCTCCAACTCCTTGATTTCTCTTATGTTTGGTTGTGTGATCCTTGTTGGGGATTTAATATCCTTTTCTGTCTCGCAACCAATTTTTTCTTGAGCCTTCTTCACAAATACCTCTGCATTCTTTAAGAATTCTCCCTGTATGTTTTCTTGGATGAAATGTACCTTCTCCTTCTGGTTTTCCATCTCCACTTCCAAAATGTCCTGTCTTCCACTTAAATCCTCTATGTTTTTGTCAAGTTTCTCTTCTATCTTCTGTAATTTCCTTCCAATATCATTTGTAATTTCTGTCTTCATCTCGACAAGATCTTTTTTAAATCTATCTTGTCCTTCTTCATTCTTCTTTTTGTTCATCCATCTTCTTATCCATCTTCTTCATGTCTTCTTTTTGTTCATCCATCTTCTTAATCATCTTCTTCATGTCTTCTTTTTGTTCATCCATCTTCTTATTCATCTCTCTGAGGAAATTCATCATCATCCAATTTTGGTCTTGATTGGTTGCTCCCGGTGTGGCTTCTCCACCTGCGAGTCTGTCTACCTCTTCTGCTGCGTTGTCCGAGACATCATCCCCTAAGGTTCTCATTGTCTGATTTTCTGTCTCTTCCCCTGTTTCCGAGACATCATCTTTTTCATGGTCCATCTCTTGGTTTGTGGTTCTTTCCTCCAAAAGAAATTGGAAGGTTTCTGGATCCTTTTCCTCCTCAATAAGAGCTGTCTTAAGTCTATTGAAAAGAGTTAATTTAATCCCTTCACTGCTTAAATTTCTTTTTTCCAATTCTTCTTTTCAATTCCCTTACTCTCAACTGGCCTATAGTCTTACAGGACTTGTTTTGTTCCATTTTGTTAGATTAAGTTGAAATAGAGTTTTGAAATCAGTTTTAAGTTTTAATTTAAGTAATTAGACCTAGATATTACACCCAATAACAATGATGTTTCCCTATTTCAGGAATTGTACTGAGTTTTTGTATGTAGTTAAATATAAAATTTTGCAAAGAAAATCTTGGAATTATTTTTCTCAAGCAATGTTAATATGATTCAAGAAAAATACAACTGAGCATTTGTTTACTAAACTTCTAATTGTCTCTGAGTAGTCTGGAACAATCTATAATTATTACTCTTGTTTTTATTTTATGTAAACAATAATATTTAATACAATAAATCTTTAGAGATGAAATTTATATTAATTTTATAATGCCCCACGTTGGGCGCCATTAATATTGTGGGGTTTAAATTGAGTTAAATCTATAAAATTATATTTTCTTAATGTATTTGTGTGAAACGTGTTGCCTATAGCGGTACGCCTACGACAACAATATGATCTCCCACAATATTTTTATTAAAAAAAATATGACGCCAATGAAATTAAATTAAACCAAGCTGCTCAAAGCAATGAGACTCTTAAAAATTTTTATGATTAAAAACAAATAACGAAAAAGATACTTAGTAGTTCCTCCGGTCACTGTATGACGTCACCCGCTCAGGTTACTGGTGTAGGTTCAAGTTCTGCGATTATTCCCTCTAGTCAAATTCTGTGTTTTGTGAGGTTAAAGTTCTGAGACGTTACAGCTGATTGAAGCAAATTAAGAAGTGGTCGTTCTCGTTAAATAAATTTTTCAGATTAATTTATGTTTGAAATAAACAGAAATTCAAAAGAGATATTTATTGTTCAATGTCGCTAAAGAAAATGTATTAGAAAGATTCCAAAATGAATTGGTGTTACAGGTGAGTACAATTTATACTTTTATTCCTATGAAATGTACCTTAAATGAAAATATAGTGTGTTCTTAGTTATAAAACCGTATTCTTTAATTGAAATGTATGAATGTGAAAATTCCTGAATATCCTGTTTTCTCTTCCAAGAACAAACTACATCAGAGTTGTAGCACGTGCTAATTTAAATAAAACCTTTATAATACGAATAAATTTTGACAATAAATATGGATCTTGTACAAATGAATTAGTGATAAAACAAAAAAATTAGTATGAAATTCTACAGTTCATCGAAAATGTTAAACATTGAAATAGAGCAATAATAATTGTTGAAATTCTAGAGTTTATCGAAAATGTCTAACATTAAAATAGAACAATAATAATTGACATCACCTTAAAAATGTTCAGAATTTGGTCCATACGTGGATGTTGTGGAGTCCTGGTACTTAATTCTTGCTAAATATGTGTTGGAGCAAAATTGGCCCCAAATACCTCAAATGTAGAATCCTTACAACTGCTGTCACTTTCAAATGGACAGGAATATGTTCATAAGGCTTAAATAACTTGCTTGCTCTCCTGGAACTGCTGGTATTGGATGCCAATACACTTTGGCCCCAATTTCTTGTCAGGTATGTTAAATTTTTATGGAAATACACTTTTATATCACACTTTATCGTTTTAAGTATTTATCTTGCATTATTATGCGTTAATTGTTTAATTTTACTTATAAAAATTTTAATTTTATCAGGACAAATTTCTTACCCTCCTTTCGCTTTCAGGAACAAAAAACAAGAGAGAGATTTTAGATTCAACAGAACCATGGTTACCGAAAATTCTTTTGTTTTCCCAGCTTTCCTTTTGAACAAAAATAAATAAATTTATGTTGGCAATGAAAGCAAAGTTACTAAAAAAATATCAGTTTTTTATGTTGGTGACTGGTAAGCTCAAATGATGTTTATTGGAACCTTGTTGTACAGGGTGATTTTATTTTAGTGAGATTTGGAATTCTAAAATTATTCCTACAGATTTTGGGAGTGATCACAAATTTGTCCTTAACATCTAGAAATTAAAACTAATCAATTATTTTCAAGGTACAATTTAAGAAATTTATAAAATTTATGGAATAATTATCTGGAATAAATTAAACTCAACTTGTAGTTTTGCTATTATCTTTCTTTCTATTAATTTAGTTGCATAAAAAAATCGAACAAAGACTTATAATGATTTTTAATTATTGTTTCCCCCCAAATGTTGTACACCAATTCAGTATCTTTTTCATAATATTTATAAATAAACATGCTCATTTGTATACTACTTCTAATGCAACCGTAACAATATTTATATGAGGTGTATCCACTGTGAAAAATAAATTGTTTTCTAGCTTTCAAATAGGACTGACAAAACATGATAAGATTTGAAGAGAATCCGAACTGAATTAATTTCTTGATCAATATACTGTGATCCATTCTATCAAAAGCCTTTGAGAAATCCGTATATATAACATCCATCTGACCACCCGTATCCACAGTTTCAGATAATGTTTGAGTTACTGAAAGTAAATTAGTTACAGTTGATCTCTTACTCATGAAACCATGTTGAAAAGTAGATATATATTTAGAGACGAAAGGATATATACGATTATATATTACCATTTCAAAAACTTTTGAAAAATTTGATAATATTGATATAGGGCGATAGTTAGAAATTTGTGATCGATTGCCAGATTTAAATACTGGAATAATTTTACCTTCTTTCCAAATATCTGGAAAATTGCACGATTGTAAAGCAGCATTAAATACAATTTTTAATGGATGAGCTAAAACAGAAATACAATCTCTAACAAAAAAAGATGGAATATTATCGCATCCAGAGGTCATTTTGTTTTTCAATTTACTGCCAGCCGCGATTATTTCTTTTTCAGTAATATTGCTAATATTTATGATTTCATCACAAAAGTTGGACTTAAAAAAAGTTGTAGCAGTATAATTGTCAGAACCAGTTGATGTCACAAAAACACTTTCAAAGAATTCAGCAAATTTATTCACTATATCTTGCGGATTAGAATAAGTTTCATTATTATACGACATACAGGCAGGAATGCGAGAACTTTTGTTTTTGGTATTAATGTATGACCAAAATTGCCGTGAGTCATTTGATATGTTGTTCTCAATTTTTTTTGTGTAAGAATGATAAGCAAGTTAGATTTCCAATTTACTATTTTTCCTTAGCTGCTTAAATTGATCATAGAAATAAATGTTATTTGTTTTCCTATACTTACGAAGATATTTCTCTTTAAGCTTGATATTGTGAATGATATCAGAATTATACCACGGAGGAAATTTCCGTTTAAAATTTCTATATGTGGGGACAAAGTCATTAAGGGTTGAATAAAGTTTAGCATAGAACTCATCGGTCAACTGATTGACGTCATTTAATTGTGATAAAGTTCCCCAATCAATACCTGCAATAGATTCATATAACATAGAGTAATTAGCTCGTCTAAAGTTGTAGGTTTTCTTGTATAAATTTGGTTAAAAGACATCTACGCGTTCAAACAAATTCACGACTGTTATAAATAGTGAAGGATGGTGACTATCTTCTGAGACTATAGGGGGTACGTTTTTAACAACTTCACATTTCATATTCGACAAAACAAGATCTAACAGACGATTTAAATGGTTTCGAATACTATTAAATTGTTTTAAGTCATAAAAGTTAATAAAATGGTTAATAGCATAGTAGTTTCGGTCACCCAGATTGTGATTAGCAAAATTACTTACATTAAAATCGCCAAGGACCAAAATTTCAGTACCATGCAAGGCATCAAAACATTCCAAGCATTCAAAAAAATATTCTAAAGTATTTATAGTAGTCGAGGGGGGAATATACAACAATACAGTCATAAAGGACTTATGATGCACTTGACACTTACAAATTAACAAATCAATGCCAATGAAATTTACATCAAAAAAAGAAGTATCCACTTTAATACAGTTAATAAAATCCTTAAAAGCTAACATTACTCCACCGCCGGTTGTCAGACCAGTACCAGCAAGATTACGATCTTTTCTAAATACTTGATAATCACCTGGAAATATTTCCGAGTTTTGTACTGCTGATTGGATCCATGTTTCAGAAATCGCTACAATATCACTTTCCATATCACTAAGGTAAGAGTAGAAGGAGTCAATTTTTGTGTTAAGTCCTCTCACGTTTTGGTAAATACAAGTAAGTGCTGTCTGGTTGGGCTTTAGTTTAAATTTGCGACTATCTTTGGATTGCCGCTAAAATATTTAATATAAACATTCTCACCATTCTCCTTTCTGTGTCTGACCTCTTCTTTAAGCTTCTTTAAATTGTCCCTCTGTACCAAAGTCATATCGGGCTCCATATAAATATTTCTTTTTTTGTTGATCTTCTTTCTATTTTTTAAAACATCCAACACATCGGACGGATTTTTAAAAGTTACTTTTAGTGGACGGGTACCATTTTTATTAACCTTTCCAGTTCTAAGCACTTTTACAACTTCAGTACTGTTATTTACAGCTATTTCTTTCAATATGTCGTTAACCAAATCAACATTACTTGTACGCTGGTTGTTGCATTCGGGAAGATTAAAAATCATTATGTTATTTGTTTTTTGTTGACGATCATTCAGTTCACTAACTACCTTTTCCTCTGTAAAAGAGTTACTTTGCTGTGATTTAATCGAATCCAATTCGGCTTCCAGCTTATCAATTCTACACATCAAAGCAGGTATAAGTCTAAGACCAGACTGACATTCCTCACAATAAAATCTTAAGACTCTTTTCCTTTAAATCCATGACTTCAGATGCATTCAAATCTGAGCATTCCCTATGCACAGTGCGGCTGCAACTATCGCACATCAGTGTAGCAGCATCTTTTGTGATAGTTACTTTGCACTTGCAACAGGCCATGATTATTCACAATTTTAAATTAATAACAAAAATGTACTGGACTATTTAATAAATCGTTTAAGGTGAGAAAAAAACTGGCACAGCTAATGACTTTTAAATTAGTTGACAAGAAAAAGTCCAATGTTAGGTGAAATATAACGAGAAATATCTTGACAAGATGAAAGTGGATTACAAATTAACACTTACTAACAGAAAGTATAATCAATGCTCTTCACAATGATACCAAATAATCCCAATAAATTAGTCTATAAAGTCAAACCAAAACAGAACGAATAAAAAGCACGTCTACATACTACCACTACCACTGTAGTGCAAACTCTTATGATGATTACCATTACAATATATTGTATTTTTTATGATTTGCTTTGTATAATCAAAAAATTTTTTACATATTTTTAAATAATGTTATTAGAAAACTTAACAATATTATCATTTTACCTGCATGTTTTTTTTTTATATTTCTGTGCGGTTATCTCTTTGGATATTTTCATATGTATTAACATAATTCAATGTTATCTCTACTGTTAGTTGTAGTTTGATAATTCACCTACAAATATTTTACTGTAGTCATGATTTTGTTTCCATCACATTAAGTCTTACTACTGTTTTTCTTTCAAAAATTTGACATTGTTATTGTATTTTAAGCCTGATAATGGTCCTGTGGACCAAAACTAGTAGCAAGTAACTTACACTATTAAATTAAAATTGTGGGATCGACTTTGTGTTTTTCTTTGAACCTTTTGAAAATTATAAAGAGATTTGGAGAGATTTGGCATTATAACGTTAATTTCCTATTCAACATGTTTGATCTAATCGTTCTACACTATATTTATCACGCATAACCTAATTAAGAATTTTAGCAAAATGTAAACCATAGTGTTTGCTTTGTCACTGTGTTAAGTAAAAAATTTTTGTCGTCCAAAACAATTGAAAATATGAGAAAAAGGGTTTTTAAAGACGCTGAATCAATCGATTAATGCAGTTTGTTCGTAAATAGGAAGTATATATCATAGAGAAATCTGGTTGGGAATCTATTGAAGTTGAAGAAGTACTGCAAAAATCGAAGGAAGTCAATTTCGTTGGGAATTATAAAGAGATTTGGCATTATAGTTTAATTTTTTTTTAAACATGTTTTATCTATTGGTTCTACACTATATTTATCACGCATAACCTAATTAAGAATTTTAGCAAAATTTAAACAATAGTGTTTGCTTTGTCACTGTGTTAAGTAAAAAAATTTTGTTATCCAAAACACTTGAAAATATAGGAAAAAGGGTTTTTAAAAACGCTGAATCAATTGATGCAGTTTGTTCGTAAATAGGAAGTTTATATCATGAAGAAATCTGGTTGGGAAACTATTGAAGTTGAAGTAATACTGAAAAACTCGAAGGAAGTCAATTTCGTGGGGAATTATAAAGAGATTTGGCATTATAACGTTATTTTCCTATTCAACTTGTTTGATCTAATGGTTCTACACTATATTTATCACGCATAACCTATTAAGAATTTTAGCAAAATTTAAACCATAGTGTTTGCTTTGTCACTGTGTTAAGTAAAGAATTTTTGTCTTCCAAAACACTTGAAAATATGAGAAAAAGGGTTTTTAATGACGCTGAATCGATTAATACAGTTCGTTAGTAAATTGGAAAAAATCTGGATGGAAATCTATTTAAGTTGAAGTAGTACAGCGAATCTCAAAGGAAGTCAATTTTGTTGGGAATTATATGGAGATTTGGCATTATAGCTTTATTTTCCTATTAAACATGTTTGACCTAATGGTTATACATTATATTTATCACGCATAACCTAATTAAGAATTTTAGCTAAATTTAAAGCATGGTTTTGCTTCGTCTCTGTGTTTAGTATAAAATGGTCGTCCGAAACACTTAAAAATATGGGAAAAAGTGTTTTTAAAAACGCTGAATCGATTGATGCAGTTCGTTCGTAAATAGAAAATGTATATCTGGTTGGGAATCTATTGAAGTTAAAGTAGTACAGCAAAACTCGAAGGAAGTCAATTTTTTTGGGAATTATAAAGAGATTTGGCATTATAACGTCATTTTTCTATTTAACATATTTGATCTAATGGTTCTACACTATATTTATTACGCATAACCTAATTAAGAATTTTAGCAAAATTTAAAACATAGTGTTTGCTTTGTCACTGTGTTAAGTAAAGAATTTTTGTCGTTCAAAACACTTGAAAATATGGGAAAAAGGGTTTCTAAAGACGCTAGATCACTTAATCCAGTTCGTTCGTAAATAGAAAGAAATCTGGTTGGAGATATATTGAAGATAAAGTAGTACAGCAAATCTCGAAGGAAGTCAGATTTGTTGGGAGTTATATAGAGATTTGGCATTATAGCTTTAT
Source organism: Ophraella communa (assembly GCA_035357415.1). Taxonomy (NCBI): domain Eukaryota; kingdom Metazoa; phylum Arthropoda; class Insecta; order Coleoptera; family Chrysomelidae; genus Ophraella; species Ophraella communa. The sequence goes on from CM068984.1 coordinate 15,091,791, forward strand.
TTTCCTATTTAACATGTTTGATCTAATGGTTCTACATTATATTTATCACGCATAACCTAATTAAGAATTTTAAAAAAATTTAAAGCATGGTTTTGCTTCGTCACTGTGTTAGTAAAAAATGGTCGTCCAAAACACTTGAAAATATGGGAAAAAGTGTTTTTAAAAACGCTGAATTGATTGATGCAGTTCGTTCGTAAATAGAAATTGCATATCGGGTTGGAAATCTATTAAAGTTAAAGTAGTACAGCGAAACTCGAAGGAAGTTATTTTTCTAATCAACTTGTTTGATCTAATGGTTCTACACTATATTTATTACGCATAACCTAATTAAGAATTTTAGCAAAATTTAAACCATAGTGTTTGCTAGGTCACTGTGTTAAGAAAAAATTTTTTGTCGTACAAAACAATTGAAAATATGAGAAAAAGGGTTTTTAAAGACGTTGAATTGATTGATGCAGTTTGTTCGTAAATAGGAAGTGTATAATATAGAGAAATCTGGTTGGGAGACTATTGAAGTTGAAGTAGTACTGCAAAACTCAAAGAAAGTCAATTTTGCTGGGAATTATAAAGAGACTTGGCATTATAGCTTTATTTTCCTGATAAACATGTTTAATCTAATGGTTCTACACTATATTTATCACGCATAACCTAATTAAGAATTTTAGCAAAATTTAAACCATAGTGTTTGCTTTGTCACTGTGTTAAGTAAAAATTTTTTGTCGTCCAAAACACTTGAAAATATAGGTAAAAGGGTTTTTTAAGACGCTGAATCGATTGATGCAGTTTGTTCGTAAATAGAAAGTGTATATCATAGAGAAATCTGGTTGGGAATCTATTGAACTTGAAGTAGTACTGAGAAACTCGAAGGAAGTCAAATTTGTTGGGAATTATAAAGAGATTTGGCATTATAGCTTTATTTTCCTTTTAAACATGTTTGATCTAATGGTGTATACCCAACCATTATACATTTATCAGAATTATTATCAAATTTATTTCTAAACTGTCTTGGGATGTGTGAATATGCTAAACATCCAAATATCTTTAAGTTGCTCACATCTGGTTTTCTTTCATTCCATAGTTCGACAGGAGTCTTGTCGTTGCTTGAGCTCGAACTTCTGTTCATCAAATAAGCTGCAACTCGAATTGCTTCATTTCAAAAAGATTTTGGCATATTTGATTCCTGGATCATCAATCTTGCTTTGTCCATCAGACTCCTGTTAAATCTTTTTGACTTACCGTTTTGCTCTGGAGTATATGGACAAGCATAATCTAAAGTTATTACCATTCTCTTTACAAAAATTTCGAAATTCATTGGAACAATATTCGGTACCATTGTCACATCTAAGGACAGAAATTTTTGAAGAAAATTTTGATTGAACTTTTTGCACATATTCTTTAAAACAACTAAAAACATCAGTTTTCTTTTGAATGATATATACGTATATAAAATTAGAAAAATAATCTATAAATGTCACAAAATATCTGCCACCATCATGAGACTCAGGAGTTATTGGACCTACCACATCACTATGTACAATTTCCAGTAATCTTTTTGCTTTTAATCTTTTACCAAATTTCAATCTACTCATTTTGCCTCCCACACAGGATTTACAGAACTCAATTTTACCAATTTTCAATTTTTCTAGGCCATTTACTATTTTTCCTTTCAGAAGTTTCTCTAAAAAGGCATTACAAATATGACCATACCTTTTATCCCAAAAATTAATTGTTTCATTTTCACATTCTATATTCAAACATTCGTTTTTCATTAATTGAAATGATATTTCATATAATTTTTTTCTAAAACCTACACCAATAATATCATTATTAGAAATTATAACTTTCCCTTTATCAAAAATTACTTTTATACCTGAAAATTCTAACCTTTTAACCGATAATAAATTTCTCCTTAAATTTGGTACATACAAAACATTTTTAATGGTATATTCAACATATTTGTTGTTCACCCTGTTGAAAACTTTTATATTTCCTACTCCAATTGCTTGCATGTAATTATCATTCTTTGCTACAGCAATATTAATGGGATTGCGTAAAAATAAAAAATCGGAATAGTTTTTGTCATTAATTAAATGATCCGTGCAACCAGAATCAACATAGAATGAAATATTTTGATTATTTAAACTATTAGTGTTATCATTAACATTAGATAAAAAACAAAAACCATAATTTGCTTTAATATTTTCATCAGTCTCTACGTTTTGGCCACTATAGTTGACTTCTCTTGCTCCAGGATAACTCTCATATCTAGTATCTCTGAATCTTCCCTGATCTCGTCCTCTAGAATTACAGTTTTTGCCAGTTGCTCTTCGATTGTAGCTTGTAACTCTTTCTCCTCTGACTATTGAATTTGTACTTTGCTTACAGTTCCGTTGAAAATGACCTTTTTCTCCACAGCGATAGCACAAAATATTTTGTCTTCTATTCATGTAAATTGTTTCTGATTTTGAATGGCTTGCATGATCTTCGTAATTCGTACCTGAAGATCCTCAACTTCGGATCTGAGTTTTGATTTGTATGTATGTATGTATGTGTCAGGGGTGATAATCACACTGCGACCCATAGGATCTATTGTGTCCCCCTTACTTGCCATGTTCTGATATTCTCTCAGACCTATAGCAGCTCTTCGAGTCCTATTTTCCTGAGGAAGTTTAGGACATCGTCGGGCTTCAATTCAGGTAGATCCCCCTCTTCTATTACATGTGCTCCTAGGTATCTAGCCCTAGAATTTTGCAAGGCAGGGCATTCTGCGAGTATGTGTATTGAGGTTTCATCCTCTTCCTCACAGAATCTGCACTTTGCTTCATCTGCTAACCCTAGTTTCTTCATGTGGCTTCTTAACCGGCAATGCCCGGTTAGTATTCCCGTTAGAATTCGGAGCCTTTTTTTACTGAGGTTGAGGCAGCTAAGAGATCTCTTCTGGTCGTAGTTCCCCAGTAGTATCTTAGATTGCCTCAGTCCTTCCAGCTGATTCCAGTACTTGGATTTTTCCTTCTCCAATTCTTCCCTTAGTTTTCCTAAGATTTCTCTACTGCTGATCCCACAAGATGGTTCTGGTCCCAAATGTGGGGTTTCAGCTCCTTTTTTTGCCAGCTTATCTGCTGTTTCATTCCCCTCTATTCCTATGTGTCCCCTCTCTTACTATCTAGGATTAGCCCTAGATATTTGACCTCTGTTTTCCACTCGACGATGTTCTCCCCTATTCTTATGATCTTTAGATTAGGTTTCTTTTTCCTTGTAAAGGCTACTAGTGTGGTTTTGGTGGGGTTAATGCTGAGTCCCACCGAGTCACACCATTGTTTCGCAATGTTCAGTCCTCTTTGAACAATGTCACAGAGGACATTTTCATACTTCCCTTTTGCCAGGATAACCATGTCGTCGGAATACCCTTGACATGGTATGCCTTCCCTGGTCAATTGATTAAGTAGACTGTCCACAGTGAGACTCCACATAAGCGGGGATGCAACTCCCCCCTGTGGACAGCCTCTGGTCACATTAATGGAGATAGTGTCTTGTTCTGCCTCCATTTCTGCGATTCTTGTAGATAGCGGTTGCGACATCCAGATGGAAGTCGTTCTATCTACTCCTTTCTCAATCAGTGCTCTTTTGACTGCCTCATGTGGCGTATTGTCAAAGGCCCCTTCTATGTCTAGAAAGGCACATACCACGGTCTCTTTTTATTCAGAGCGTCTTGGATTTCGTCAGTCAGTTGTATTAAAGCGGTTTCCGTGGACTTTCCCGCTTGGTACGCATGTTGACGGGAGTGCAGTGGCACCTGTTCCAAGATTTCTGTTTTAATGTAATTGTCTACAGCTTTTTCCATCGTTTTGAGAACAAACGATGTGAGGCTGATCGGTCTAAGGGATTTGGGGTGCGTAGTGTCTCGTTTCCCTACTTTTGGGATGAAGGTGATTTTAGCCCTTCTCCACGCTTCTGGTATGTATCCCAGTTCAAGGCTGCTCCGACTAATTCGGATCAAGTGTGGAATTATTGCCTCTTGGCCCTGTTGAAGTAGGGCAGGAAATATTCCGTCCGTTCCAGGGGTTTTGAACGGCTGGAAGGTGTTCATAGCCCATCTCAGCCGTTCCTCACTGCATATGTGCTTTGCCATTGCAGTGTCTTCCCTGGTAGGTCTTTTAACTTTCTCATTTATTTTTCCGGAAGGGACTATTCCTCCGGGAAAGTGAGTTTCTAATAGGAGCAAAGCTCTTTCTTTTTCGCTTTCTGTGAAGCTTCCATCTGGCTTTCGTAGTGCCATTACAGTGTCTACTTTCCCTTTTGCCAAGACTTTGTGTAGTCTTGCTGCAGAAGGTGTAGCATCTATTTCTTCGCAGAATTTTCTGAAGCTATTTCTTTTAGCTTTTCTAATCTCCTTATTATAGGTTGTAAGTTTCTCGGTGTAGCTCTGCCAGTCTCCGTTACGTTTGGCTCTATTAAAGAGCTGTCACTTTTCGGATCTTAAGTTTGACAGATGACTGTTCCACCATATCGCATCTTTTGATTTCCTAGTCCTTTGGAGAGGACAACTGGATTCATAGGCATCGATTATTGCCTCGTTTAGCTCTATGAGATCGTTTTCTAATGCCAGTGAATTCCTGGCATTTCTTTTAGTTTTAAGATTTGCAAGATTTACGTTCAGGTTAGTGTTGTAATTTTCCCAGTTAGTTTTCCTGGGGTTTCTCCTGAGTGCTTGCTCAGGAGGATTACACTCTAATCTGAACGTAATCATTCTATGATCAGAGAGGGATGGTTCGTTCGATACACTCCAATCTTTCACCCTATCCTTAAGATTCGGTGTACTTAGTGTTATATCTAGCACTTCTTTTCTTGTTCTGGTTACAAACGTAGGGGTATTCCCTATATTGTGTATAACAAGATTCTTATTAAATATAAATTCTAAAATTTTCTCACCTCTTTCGTTGGTGTCTGTGCTTCCCCATATGGTATTGTGACCGTTAGCGTCACATCCTATGAGAAGCGGCAGCTTCTTCTGTTCACAGTACTCGACTAGTCTTTGCAGTTCTGTAGGCGGTGCAGGCCCGTCCCCTGCAAAGTAGCATGATGCTATCATGACTTCTTGACGTCTATTCTCGAATTCGAGGTTTGCTCGAATCGGAACGAGGTCTCTCGTCATGAACTCTGAAACACAAAAGTGATCAATGTTGTTACTTGAATGTATGTACTGTGTTACTTACCAAGATGCATGCTCTGGGTATGTCTACATTACCTACTTACTTTATATATAAGCTTGGCTTATATATTTGGTTACCGTCAGTGTCAAATCATTTTCCGGTAGATTTTCCAAAATAGCTATAACGGTCTCAAAGGATTTTGGCATTGCAAGCAATAAATTACACACTAAATCTTGCTCTTTTAATTTGGCACCGGTCACTATCACTTTTAATTGTCTAATGACATCATCAAATTCAGCCAAAAACCCTTCGAGATTTTCAGGTTGTTCCAATTTCATAGACATCAATTTTCTTCGTAGAATTAACTGCCCTGGAATACCTTTCTTTTCATATCGTTCCTCTAAACTTTTCCACATATTAATGGCTGTGATTTTGCCTCGTATGAGGTCTATTTGGTTATCATTCAAGCGCTGAACAATTAATGATTTGCATTTATTTTCTTTTTTGATGGCTTCTTTTAATTTTTTCTCATCAGGATAGTTTTCATTCCCTAATTCTTTCCCTATACATTCTGTTACATCATATTCTGTTAACAAGGTGAACATTCGAAACTTCCATGTATGATTATTATTCGAATTCAAAAGTTCTACATTAAATGAATTCTTGCTTGCCATTGCCATTTTTCTTTGAATACAGTTTCAATGGAGCTCTGCTGGACCCATAACCTATTAATATTTGGTGAATTCTCTAATAAAAAATAACTCGGGAAATATTGAAGGAATTTTATTCAACTTCGCTTTTTTGACAATCTTGATAATCAATAATATAACAAAAGAAAAACATCAGATCTCTAAATAGTAAAAACATCCTTTCGGAGGGTCATTCAAGAGAACGTTTCACTATTGACTTATTACATAGATGTGATAAGGGTGTCAGACTGAATTTACTTGAGAGTCTTGAAATACATGCAGCAGTCACTAACCCCAATATCAATTGTCTTAATGAACAGCTTAAACCTTTTGAACATTATGTTTTTCTTGGATTACATTCTGATTTCTTTTCTTAATTTGTTTTTATTTACGGTTTGTTTACCTACATTTTCGAACATAACCTAACTTTCTTCTTATGATTTCTGTCTCTGTTTTAGTTTAATGGTCTACACCACAATAGCATTTGGCCACACAGATCTAAATAATTTTATAGTCCTGTCATTGTCTTATTTCACAGATTAAATATTGGTTCTGTCCCATCATAGGATATTTTCTATTTCGTATTCATACTGCGGTTCCGTTTCCGATATTCATTCTTTCATTTGGTGTGGTACATTCATCGGCTCTCTCTGAGGGCAAGATTGAAGCTTAAAGTTTTATGGTGTTAACTATGTTAATAATTTTTATTTACTTTCTCTTTTTACTAAATTGGATGTCATCCATCTGGTTTGGTGTTTATGGTGCTGTTTCTTTCCCCAATTTTCATGTTTCTTACTTATTCAATAATGTCTGCTTAAGTGATGATGTTGCAAGATTTATGGTTTTTCTCCTGATGATTCTTGGTAAGTATGAAGATATCTGTAATTTTTGAAATTGATATTTAATAATTAAAAATTTTTAAATTTTGCATTGCTTTGTTTGGTCAAGTCATATTGTTTATAATGTTCACTTTTTTGATCAGTATTTTGTAACTTACTTCCCTTGATATTATATATTTCTTGAATTTTCTTAAGTACTTTACTCATCTCTTGTGATTTGATGCATCATTTAGTAATAATGTTGATTATAATTACAATATATTGAATATTTTATGATTTGCTTTGTATAATCAAAATTTTTTTAAAAATGTTATTAGAAAACTTTAACAATATTATCATTTTGCCTGCATGTTTTATATTTCTGTGCGTCTATCTCTTTGGAGATTTTCATATGTATTAATATAATTTTGGGTTGTCTTTTTTATGAGTTGAGGTTGATAATTCACCTACAAATGTTTTACTGTAGTCTTAAATTTTGTTTCCAAAATGTGGACCGAAACTAGTTGCAAGTAACTTACATTATTAAATTAAAATTGTGGGATCGACTTTGTGTTTTTCTTTGAACCTTTTAAAAACATATTTGTATAACAAGATTTACAAAATGTTCTCTAAGATATCAAAAAGGAAATCATTATGTATATATCAACATTAATAATTGAAGGTTATACTTTTTATAATAATGATAATTTAAATTAATATATTATAGAATGGTATCACCAAAAATTGATAGGTAAAGTTAAAACTATGGTAGACAATAAAGTAGAGCTTAACACATGGAATCAGATTAAGGAAGCTTTAAGATAGGAGAAATCTAGACTATTTGTTACAGGAATTAACGCGAACTAGAACTTTCAAAAATGAAACTATGATTGATTTTAGTGCTAGGCTAGGTAAAGTAATTCAGAGAATAAGTAACGACTCAGGCTTATCAATTATAGAAAAACATGTAATAATAATAATTGCGATAAAACAGCTTAGAATACTTTTGTGGCAGGATGTACTGGCGTCCTGAAAAATAATATTGAAACACTTGTGAGGACTTTAAACACAATTTTTTACTTTTAAACTTCACCAAGGTTGGACAAACACTACTCCTCCCAACGCAAATGACCCGCTTTATATACCAAAATACTTGACATCTCGATTTTTATAAAAACAACTAATTACTAAAATCCAAATATTACTAGAATGTTCTCGAATAACTACCAACCTAAAATAATTATAAATCATGTCAAGTTCCTGTCGAAACCTTCTTTCTCATTCACGGACTCTACCCTTTATGGCAATCAGCTCCATAAAAATACATGCATTCCTCTCGCATTTGTCACAATCATCCGTCACATTCATCCGTCACACATCTGTCACCCGTTACACTGCCCCCTCCTTAAGTTCATTTCTCTCGGAATGTGATAACTCTCCGGAGTAGACTTCTGGTCATCTTTGGAGCTGGTCGAACCCTCTACCCGAAGTTGCTGTACCTCCCTACTGTGGTCACCCTGATATAACGCCAACCTATCATGATGGACTATGACCGGTTTTCCCTTGGGGACTCTAACAATACGATAGATCACATCATTGATTCTCTTTTTAATCAAATATAAACCTTCCCACTTCTTTTGAAGTTTCGGACACATACCCTGTTTCCGTCGAAGTTTATAGAGCCAGACCAATTACCCAGGTTCATAAGTGTTTCCTGTTGCTCGTCAGTCGTAGTACCTTTTCATCCGGTCACTGAAGAGTTGTAGTTTGTGGCGCACCAGTTCATGAAAATTTTCGATCTTCTTCTGAAGATCTCCGACGTATTCTTCACCAGTCGCTATTTCACCAGGTTTGTTCCCATATATCAAGTAGCAAGGTAATCTAATTTCCCTATCAAAGAGGACTTTCGCGGGTGTCTGACCCGTAGATTCATTGACAGCCGATTGGATAGCCATTAAAAATAGCGGAATATGTTTATCCCAATCTTTCTGATGTTCTAAGACCACTTTCGATAAATAATTTGCAATGGTTCGGTTCATTCGTTCAACCATTCCATCAGACTGTGGATGCATCGCTGTGGTTCTAGTTTTATGAATACCTAATCTTTGCAGACTTCTTGAAATAGCTTGCTTTTAAAATTTCTTCCCTGATCTGCGTGCAATTCCAACGGTACCCCAAAACGGCTAATGAACTCGTTGACCAGAATATCGGCCAAGGTAGGGGCTTCTTGGTTGGGAACAGGGTAGACCCATTTAGAAAAATAGTCTATCACAACGTATACGTGTATTTATTTCCAACCTCACTAGTTGGTAGTGGCCCCAACACATCTACGGCGATTCTTTCGAATGGACTTCCGACAAGGTATTGCTGCATCTCTGCTTTAGGTTTACGATTAGGGTCATTGCTAGCAGCACACGTCGTGCATTTCCGGCACGAATCTTTAACATCGTTGGAACAATTAACCCAATAAAATCTATCCCGGACTTTTTGCAGCATCTTTGTAATACCTAGGTGTCCTCCAGATATGTCATCTTGAAATTGTTTTAAAATTTTCGGCACCGTACTTCTTGGGACCACAATTTGTTTCTTGATTTCTGAGCCATCGGGGTTTTCAACTATCCTTGAAAGCCCTCTGTCTAAAGTCAAGGAATTCCATTGGGCCCAATATGATTTTAAGACCGGATAGGACGATGATACCTCTCGCCAAAGGGACGCTGATCCGTTCTTTTCCATTCCAAAATCTTCCTAATAACGTGATCGTTGTTTTGCTCCTCCTACATTCTGGAGCACAAGTCGTCTGGCACCACTTTTATAAGAGCGAGCTTCTCGTTTTGTTCGATTCGACTGCAATTTGTGCAATTAGGTAGGCATGGCCTTGTAGAGAGTGCATCGGCGTTACGGTGCTTGGTTCCAGTTCTATGTTCGATTTCAAAAATGTATTCCTGGAGTTTTTCCAACCATCTTGCTATCTGCCCCTTTGGATTTCTAAGGCTCAGTAGAGCCTGTGCCTGCCCAAGCTATCATCGCCTTTTTGTAACAGACAAAAAATCAAAAGTACAATTTTTAGTTGATACCGGTTCTGACCTTTGTGTGTACCCAAAGTCATACTTAAAACAGTTTAAGGAACAGACTCCTTATGAACTTTTTGCGGCAAATGGTTCAGTTATTAAAACATATGGTGCACCTAGCTTGTCTCTCAATCTAGGCCTTCGCCGTGACTTTCCGTGGCGTTTTGTGGTTGCAGATGTGACAAAACCAATAATTGGTGTTGACTTTTTGGCTCATTTTAACATTATAGTAGATGTTCATAATCGCAAACTGATTGACTCTTTGACAGGATTAAGTTCTCTTGCCACGTTTTCACAAGACAATGTTTCATCTGTACTATCAATAGTGGGCAAGTCTCTGTTCCACAACCTTTTAAGTGAGTATCTGGAAATAACACGTCCAAATGGCATGCCACTTGAACAGAAACATGAAACTATGCATCATATAAAAACTACCCCTGGACCTCCTATTAGTTATAAACCTAGACGGTTAACTGGAGAAAAACTCAACATCGCAAAGCAAGAATTTGAAGCCATGGTGAAACTAGGTATTGCGAAACCCTCTGACAGCTGCTGGGCATCACCTCTACATTTAGTCCCTAAGAAAGATGGAAACTGGCGACCCTGTGGGGATTACCGTTCCCTAAATGCTAAAACTATCCCAGACTGTTATCCCTTGCCACATATTCATGATTTTTCCCAGTTTCTAACAGATAAAAAAAATTTTTCTAAAGCAGACTTGGTTAGGGCATTTAATCAAATCAAAGTTGTCCCAGAAGATGTACCCAAAACAGCCATAACAACACCCTTTGGTTTGTTTGAATTTATTTACATGACATTTGGTCTCCACAATGCTGGACAAACCTTTCAGAGATTCATGAATGAAGTGATAAGGGGGCTAAATTTTGTGTATGTATATATTGATGACATTTTAGTAGCATCTGAAACCTTAGAAGAACACATGAAGCATTTACGAGCACTATTTAAGAGACCCAAAGACTATGGAGTAATCATTAATATTAACAAATGTATATTTGGAGCATCTGAAATTGAATTTCTAGGTTTCAAAGTAAACCATTATGGTTTACAACCCACAAACGAAAAAATTACAGCTATCAAAGAATTTTCCCAGCCGAACAATACTAAACAGCTACGCAGATTCCTAGGAATGTTGAATTTCTATCGACGCTTTATTCCAGATGCTGCTAAAATCCAAGCACCACTCAATGTACTTCTACAAGGTACTTCTACAAGGTGCTGTCTAATGACACGAGATGACCGAGAGTTACTAGCTATTTATTCTGCTATAAAATATTTTCGCTATTACTTAGAAGGCAGGCACTTTACAATACTCACAGACCATAAGCCACTAACTTTCGCATTTAGCCAAAAACCCGAAAAAGCTTCACCACGACAATTCAGATATCTAGATTACATTGGACAGTTCACTACAGATATTCGTCACTTGTCTGGTAGAAATAATATTGTAGCAGATGCCCTGTCTCGTGTGGAATCTACTGACAGCATTAATTTTGAAGCCCTGGCCAAGTCTCAAGAGTCCGATTCTGACCTGGCATCCCTTATCAACAGAGGTACGGCGCTGGAACTCCAAAAGGTTAAAATCCCAGGTACTAATATCTCTTTATATTGTGACACACCAACATCCTTACCAAGACCTTTCGTCACAGAAAAATTCAGAAAACAAATATTTGATCAATTCCATAACTTATCACATCCAGGGATTAAGGCTTCAGCAAAACTTGTCAAAGAACGCTTTGTTTGGCCATTCATTGACCGTGACTGTTGGAGATGGGCAAAATATTGTATCAAAGGTCAGCAATCAAAAATACATAGACATGTAACATCACCCATGGTAACATTTCCAAGCAGCTCCAAGTTCAAACACATTCATATTGACCTTGTAGGACCATTACCAATGTCGCAAGGTTTTAGATATTGCCTAAATGTAGTCGACAGATTTTCTCGACTTCCAGAAGCAGTTCCAGTCAGTGATATATGTGCAAAAACTGTAGCGGAAACTCTCTTTTCATCGTGGATTTCTAGGCACGGAGTCCCACTAACTATTACATCTGACCAAGGCCGCCAATTTGAGTCAGAACTTTTCAAACAGCTCGCAAAAATATAAGGTTTTAAACATATAAGAACCACTGCGTACCATCCTCAGGCTAACGGAATGGTGGAGCGTTTTCACAGGCAACTCAAGAACTCCATTCGCTGCTATGAATCTTAAGATTGTGTCAGCATTCTGCCAACAATCATCATGGAATTTTTAGCAACATACAAATAAGACCTTAAAGCTACTCCAGCTGAAATGGTCTATGGTGAACCTATCCGTTTACCTGGAGAATTCCTATCCCCACGTGAACCTACCCCACTTGACCCCATAGACTATGTGTAACTGACCTGAGGAAACATTTTAATTCCTTAACTCCTACACCTGGGTCAAGACCTTAAAAAAAGTTCCATTTGTTTACAAAAATCTTCACAACTGCTCCCACGTGTTCGTTAAAGTTGAGACAACCCATTCTAGCCTGCAATCTCTATATGCAGGTCCTTATCCTGTAATCTCCAGGTCTAAAAAACTTCTAGTTGTCAATATCAAGGGTAAACATACTACAGTTTCAATCGACAGAGTCAAACCCGCTTATATACTCGATTACAATTACAACAAACAATTTTCAGACAGCTAAACTTCTCTGCCACCAATAAATAACCTTTTTCCTGCACCAGACGAACTCCCCACATCACCAGTAAATCCAACTCGCCCAGAATATTCCAAAACTAAGTCAGGACGACATGTAAGATTCCCACAAAAATTTACTCCTGATTAGAGAAAAGCAGTGCCGTTACTGTGTTTAGTTTTTTTTGTTAATATTTAGTGAAAAAAATATGTTATTTTAAATCGGCGTTTGTGAACAAAAAAATGTTCAATTCTTTTTGTAAACCTTTTTATTAGCGGGGAAGTACTGTGGTGACTTGTATTTCAAATGTCAATAACAACAGCTTAACTTCTATTTTTACTTCTGTTTCTCTTAATGGTCTTAGTCAACATAGGTTGTACAACCATTAAGTAAAGATGAAACAAGCGAGGAACAGTTCTCTTTTCGTGTCAGTCAAGTTTTGAGAATAAAGATAAAAACGTCAATAGCATTTTAATGAATCCATAATCTTACGGTTAGAGTCTTCAATCATGTTGTTACCGAAATTCGCTACAATACAATCAAAAACTAAAATGTAATGCAAAACGTAATAAAATGTAGAACACGAAAAAGAACTATTAATGTTAATAAAGTAGATGTTCAAAATGTTCCCCGCGAACGTCTCAAATAAAACTGTCTTCTAACATTATTTAACATATCAGGCGTGATCGACCTAATCGTAAGCGTTATTCGTTCTTTTAAGTCATTTAAATCAGAAGGTTTTGTTTTGTACACATGGCTCTTCACATATCCCCATAAAAAGAAATCTAATAATATAAGATCAGGTGATCGCGCTGGCCATTCAATCAATCGTCGCCTCCCTATCCACCGATTGAGAAATATTGTATCGAGGTACTGCCGGACATTAAGTTGGTAATGTGGTGGTGCTCCATCCTGCTGAAACCATATCCATTGTCCAAAATGTAATGCAGTATTTATAGGTCAAAGTAAGTAAGTTGAAGTAAGATTTAATGAACACTTAAGAGCATATAGATTACAACAACCAGATAAGTCGAACTATGCAAAACACCTACTGGAACATCCAAACTCACTTATACACACCAATGACATTCATATACTACACATTTGTGATAAAAAACAAAATTTAGATTTTCTAGAAGAACTTGAAATTAAAAGACATCTAGCAGATCAACAGTTTAAAGTAGTTAATAAACAAATAAATCTTGGAAATTCTCCACTATTAAACTGTTTACTTTGATTGAGTCTTCATTTTATATATAGATAAGACATTATTGTAACATAAATATATTAAGTTATTGTAAAGATCAGCATGATATAGTTTTTTCCTGGTTTTTCTATATCATTGCACAGTTATATTGATCTTAGAGGGAAAAACATCCAGGATAATCCCTTAGGGCTAATAACATCTAGGCTTTAATATTGTTATGTCTTATTACTTCCTTACTTGGTCTAGCCTTAACTTCTTATCAACATCAAGCACCTAGTTACAAACAAACAACATGTAATTTCAATATGTCAATCTGACGATGCTAGTTATAGCGAAACAGCTGTAATTGATTTTAAAGCGAATTTTTCAAATAAATAGTGGAAGTTTAGTTTAACTGTGCAGTTATTTATTGTTCTTGGATGCAATTTATTTTCTTTTAATATGTTTGCTATCGATGTATGGCTAGCATTGAATGTAGTGGATGCCTGTCTACTCGATGTATGTGGGTTTTCCTGAAACTCAAGCAACACATCTAATTTGATTTCATCACTCAGTGCATTGGCAGCTGTTTTTTTTATCTGCCTTACATGACCAAACTCGCGAAACTGCTTTTCTATTTTACTTATTGTTCCTTGCGATATAGGCGGTAAATTAGGAAATTTCTCATGAAATAGGCGAGTTACTTCCTGTTGTGTTCGGATGTTATCTCCGTAACCAATCATTTTTAAAACTGTAATTTTATGCATTTCCGTTAATCTAACCATTTTTCAGAATTGAATTGAACAAAACTTTATACTTAAATTACAACAATGACAACTTAAATAAAACAATTTACTACTGCTTGTTAAAATAGCGTTGCCACGGAAATTCTTTAAAGTTTTTTAATGGTTACCATCTAAAAACCACATTGCTATGGTTTTTGTTCACTTTCTCATTATCAAGACCTAAACGGGAAATAAGTTTTAAGTATATTGTAATAAGTTTCGAGTATATTTTAGCAAATTTCGGGAACAACATGATTTTAATATTTTTTATGTTAATTTTTGCATCAAATTTAAAAACAATAAAATTTTTGAATAGAGAATGAAGAGACCTTTCAAATGATATATCACAAGCCTATACTTCCCATTTAAAAAATTGGGGGTTGTACTTGTCATTCTAAGGGGGATTGCATTTTCATGTTAAAGAATGTCAAGTTATAATTTAAATTTGACGTGTTTCGGGATTTTTTATAAAAATGTACAGTAACCGAAATAATGAATTTATTCCATTTGGCTTTTACACACTGTATATATATATATATATATACAGCATTACACTTTGGACAATCAATTTTGTAAACACCAGTAGAATTTGACTGCTTAGATGATAAAATTAGAGGTCAGTATTTAGAAACATGATATAAAAAACAGATAGGTAAATTAGAAAAATTGATGAATTCACAATACACCAACACACAATTTACACAACATAATAACACAGTAAATTCTCATGTACCAATCCATTTCGCTTCTCGGTTTTTGCAAATAATTAAAATAAATTTTTAGATAAGGGTTTAAAATATTGCATATCATTTAAATTTACCAATAATATTAAAGAAATCTTAGCCACAGATTCTGAAATAGCTTGAGAACAATTTATTTTTTTAACTCTCCTTAATTTTTTGTGATTTGGCCTCCCTGAAGTGTAAATGCATGTATTTTAGACCGTAACCCAAAAAAATGTGTTATCATTTTCTCATTGGCTTCATCCCTCCTTAAATATTTTAATTTACGTGAGGAAACCTGTACACGTTATTTGGAGCATAGTCTGAAGTGTTAAATTTCTCAATGTATCTATCGATAACTTTTTTATATACATCTTTAAACTCATTTCAGTATGTATATGCAAGTAATATACATCTCTCTACCCACAATTTAGGGAGTATTAAATCATAGTGGAAGTCGTACATTACAGTTTTAGCCAAATCTAGAATGGCGATCCCAATATAAAAGGTTTATTAAAACAATGTTCGGCTTCTCAATTTCGATTATCATAAAATCCTTGTTCTCGTCCAGTACTGTTTTAGTATGAAATCGTGGAATGCTAATATGTACTATCATGTTAAGAAGTTATCAAATATTAACATTTTAATTTTAATAGTTTAATAGAGTGTTTAGTCTATAAAAAGATGTCAATGAATGAATAATGGATATTATTATAGAATGATAATAACGTAATGTGAACTGTGAACGTGAAATTGTGCTCCTGCTAAGAAACAATAATATTGTGGGTTTATAATTTGAATTTTTGACTACAAAATAATTAATAAGTCAGTCATATTATGTTAAAATTGGTGGTGTTTTAGATTTAATAAACGAAATACTGTATAACCTATAAAGTAATTCATTTACAAATGATAAAGGTTCATAATAAAGATAACACCTACAAGTTTTTATACATCTAACAATTTATTCGATTAGAAAGTAAAGATAGCCATACACAGTAAAATATAAATACACAATGAATGAACTGGCAGTAAAAAGGATACTAGATGAAATAAAGCAAACAAAAACCGAATTAAAAAGTGCTATAGACTCAAGTGAAACCCGTCTGTTAAATAAAATTGAAGAAAACAATACTAGAATTAAAAAATTAGAAGAAGAAAATCTATTTTGAAGCGCAAAATAGAGTTTCTTGATCGTGAACAAAGAAAGAACAATATAGTATTCTTTGGTATCGACAAGCCTCAGAAAGATATTGATTTACAATCTATTTGTGGCCAAATAAACAATTCACTAGGTGTTACACTTCAAAAACATCATATAAACAACTTTTTTCAGTTAGGAAAGGCGCCTCAAGCACCACTAAAAATAGAATTAACTTCGGCCTTAATAAAGAGGGAAATTCTACAGAACCGAAAGAAGTTAAAAGGAACAGGTCTTTCAATATATGACGACTTGACAACACCTCAAAGAGACAAATATAAGAGTGTTAAGGAGCATCTAATATCCTATAAATCCAGCGGCAAATACGAAAAGTGCTTTATCCAAACAAATCATCTTGTGTTGGATGGAGTCACATATTCACTTCATGAACTTCCTGAACTCCCAGTAGTAGAGAACAACAGTGCACCACCCTCACCGAGTATTTCCGCAACTATTATCCCTTTAACACAATTAAAACTGCGCACCATAAAAGAAACAAAGGAAGATATTGGAAATAACAGGAGAAACACTAGGTCAGGCTTACAGAGTTCAATAAAGTAAAACATTACCAATTTCCAGAACCTGTTAATTTAAGTAATTAATTATAAAATAAGTTAGTATTAAGTATTATAACAATTTAAATTTACTATCAACATACTTACTTAATATATTTTTAAACATTTTATTTTTTGATCGCAGTGGGTGCTGATTAAAAAAAATATTTTTTTTGCTTTAAAACATACTTATTTACCATAACGTTTTATTATTTTTAACTATTCTATTGATTCAATATCTTAATATAAATATGGATAGATACATTCGGGATTTCCAAGTTAACAAAATCAATACTTATAATTTAAATGATGGACTAGAATGTCAGGAGGTTTTCAAAATAAATGATAGTAGCCTAAATTTCAAAATTTTAAATACGAACATACGTAGTATATGCAAGAACTTTGATGAGTTTTCCATATTTTTGAGGAACTTAAATGTCGACACAGATTGCATTATTCTTACAAAGACTCGAGAGTTAATAGACACCAGTCTCTTTGAAATAGCCGGTTATAATTTAATATATAATGAAAGCAGATATAACCAATGTGATGAAGTGGTAGTATTCTTAAGAGATATATTTGATTATAGCCATAAAACTTTTGACATCTTAAACAATATAAAATTAATTCAAATTAAAATTAACTTAAAAGCCAAATACCATGCCATTATCAATGCTATTATTTATCGGTCACCAGACTCTGGCGCACAGGAGTTCACTGAAAACTTAGGCACATTTTTAGAAAATAATGAAAATAACAAAAACGATTTTCATATTTTTGCTGGCGACATAAATATTGATATATTAAAATCTACTGATAACATAGCCACTCAATATTTGAATCTTCTAAGTGAATTTGGATATTTTTCTACAATAAATGAACCTACTCGAGTCCAAGGAAACAGTAAATCGTGCATTGATCATATCTTTTTAAAAACTAAACCGAAATATGCAGAAAGTATTATACCAAAAGTCTTTTGTACCGATATTACAGATTACTACACCACATTGCTTCAAATTGTTCTAGATTCTCCTAACAACATAAATGAAAATAATAATAACAATACTTTTTTATTTATAATCAATGACAAAATACATAAAACATTTAGCAAGACAACTTGGAATACAGTTTATAGTTCAAATAATGCAGATAGTGCTGCAAGTGAATTGACAGCCATTATATTATATTCAATCAGTAAATGCATTGAACAACGTCGAGTTCGAAGAAAATGTACTAAAATTGCACCTTGGGTTACTAATACTTTGCTAAAATCTATAAGTACAAAAAACACTATGTTTAAAAAGTTACAAAAAGAACCAAACAATATTGCTTTAAAAAATAGTTACAAACAGTATAGAAATAAATTAAATGGCTTAATAAATAAATGTAAATTTAAATTTTATAAATCTCAAATTGATGTTAATGCAAATGATTCAGTAAACTTATGGAGAATCATTAATCAAATTAGCAATACTAAAAAGCGAGACAAAGAAATTGAATCAGTTAAAACAACTAAAGGTACTATTATAAAAAATAAAGAAAATATGGCAAATGAATTTAATAACTTCTTTGTTGAAATTGGTAAAAAGTTAGCAGCTGAAACTATTAATTATCCAGATTTTACTTTTAACAGAAATTCAATTGTAAACTCTTTTTTCTTCTTAAATATAGACATTAATGAACTCAATACTGAGATTCAAAATCTTTCATATAAAAAGGCGGTGGGTGCAGATAACTTGAAAAGTGAAACACTAAAAATAATTGCGTCATACATTCTCGAACCATTTGCTTATGTACTAAATCGTTGTATTCAGGAAGGAACATATCCCAGTGTTTACAAGAAATCGCTAGTAATCCGGATATATAAAAAGGGTGAAAGAAATGAAATCAGCAATTATCGTCCTATATCTCTTATAAATAATATGTCAAAAAAACTTATTAAAAAACGATTAAATATGTATCTTAATAACCAATTTGGTTTTAAAGAAAACACTTCAACACAAGATGCAGTATTAAATTTAACATCAATAATACATAGAGCTTTAAATGAAAATAAACCATGTCTATGCATCTTCATTGATTTTTTCAAGGCCTTTGACACGGTAAGTCACCACCTCCTTCTACAAGCACTGAACGATATTTGAGTACGAGACAATTACTACTGTCTATTACTATCTGTAAGCAATTTCTTATTTTGTTATAAACTTAATTATGACTTTATTTAATTGTATATCATTAACTAATAATTTTCTTATGGGTATTAATTGTTTATTTAAAATATTAACTCTAAAATCATAGTTTATAACCTACACTACTTTATAACAATGATACTTCATGTTTTGTTGATATTAAAACTTAATTTGCTATTTTCATTTCATATTTCTCAATAAAACTTATTCCAAGAATGATATATAAACATTTCTTATCTTAGCTATTATGTTTAATTTTTCTATTGGTTTTTTAGGTAATTTGAACTTGATGCAAGATTCGACATCTAACAGGAAGATAATCCAACCATGCTACTGAGATATAGTGTTTTTACTCAAGATTTCTTCTTATTTATTATATAGTTTTTATTGTTATAGTTATTTGAAGTTGTGTTGTATTGTAAAAATCCTATAAGTCTATTATTATTGTCAATTCTTAAATTATATTCTTGTTTATTTCTTCTCATTTGTGTTTCTCCTGTTATATTTAATAAGTTAAAATAGTTTAGTTTTGGTTCATATTTTGGTTTTAATTTTATTGTGTTATTATTATCTAGTCTCATTTTATATTTTGGTTTATTTGTCCATGTTTTTAAATCTTCTTGTGATTTTTTTTCATTATAGTAGTCTAAAGTTGTGTTATATGTAGATTGTACTAGTATATTATTGTTTAAGTTATGTTGAAGTTTCATAGACCATATTTCTTCTTGTGTATTTTCTTTTGTCTTACCCTTTATTAAGTTAAGTTTTAAATATTCTTTATATATTATACTTTTCTTGTATATGAGTTCTTTAATTAATATATTTTTATGTATATTCTTAGTATTTATGTTTCGTAAAACTTTTTCATGTAGGTTAAACTTTCTTGTAAGTTTCATATTACCATCATTTGTTTCAGTCAAATTAGTTTCTGTTTTTATTTCAATTTTGTTTTGGTCAGTCAGTTTATTGTGTATAACTTCTGTTTTATTTTTATTATCTCCCAATACTTTCTTTAAATCATTAATCTCATTAATATTATTTGCTTAATTTTCATCTATTTGTATGTCTTCGTCTAATTCTTTATTTATACCCTGTTGTGAGTTTTCTTGACATTCCAGCTTTTCATTGTCATGATTTTCGATCTTCTTCAGTTTTGTGAGAGTTTTCTGTAGGTCTGTATTCATTTTCTGCAGTGAACTATCTAATTTGTCTTGCTTTTGTTTGTGATGATTATCCATCTTTTCGAGTAATTCTTTATTTTGACTTTTCATCTGTTCAAGTAAATGTTTCATCATATCCATCAATTGTACGCCATTGTATTTTGTTTCTTTATGTTTTTCTACACTATCATATCTCTCATAGACAAAATCGCCTCTTTCCATGGTTTGTGTACTAGTTGACTGTACTTCTGTTTGAAATATGTATTCTTCAGGATTTATTCCCTCTTGTTCTAGTACTTTCTGTAGTCTTAGTATTAATGTTTCTTTAGATCCTTCGGTATATAAATTTCTGATTAATTATAAATTTATTATAATATAGTTAAATTAAAACAGTAATATTGAAAGTATAATAATAAAACTAATTAGGAAAATTAAGAAAAAGAAAGGCCTTTTATTAACTATAAAAGAACCTACTTGATGTTGAATTAAGTTAAATTAACCAATGTTATTTATGTAATAGCAAGTAAAATTATCGAAATACACTAATTATTGAA
Source organism: Ophraella communa (assembly GCA_035357415.1). Lineage (NCBI taxonomy): Eukaryota > Metazoa > Arthropoda > Insecta > Coleoptera > Chrysomelidae > Ophraella > Ophraella communa. The sequence continues at coordinate 15,112,548 of CM068984.1, forward strand.
TATCAAGTAAATTCCTTTGTTTTTAAATTATAAAACTAACTACTACAAAAGTTTTCAAAATGTCTACAATTTTATCTGACCTTGATGTAAAGTCCTGCTTCCTGATTGGTGGAAAAAGTCTGTAATGCTCCTTTTTTATTTGTTTCTGGGTGTACTCAATTTTGTTTTCTAAACTTTTATTTAATTCTTTGTTTTGATATTTTATCTCTTCTTGTAGTTCCTTTTTTTGCCTTTCTATCTTATTATCTATTTTTTCCAATTTTGTGTACACTTCTTGCTGAAATTTGTAAATTTTCTATACTTTTTTTGTGTTGCTCATTTGACTGTCCATCTTTTCCTCTAATTCTTTAATTTGACTTATTTCATTTTTCAATTTTGAGTTCATTTCTTGCTGATTATTCTTCATATCTCCTATTGCTGTCATCAGTTGCTTTAGCCATATTGGTTCCTCCTCCTTGCTATCTTTTTTTGTTTCTTCGACACTATCATATCTCACGCAGACAAAACCACCTCTTTCCATGGTTTGTTGTGCTTGTGTACTAGTTGACTGTTCTTCTGTTTGAAATATGTATTCTTCAGGATTTATTCCCTCTTCTTCTAGTACTTCCTGAAGTCTTTCTATTAATGTTTCTCTAGATCCTTCGGTATCTAAATTCCTGGTTTCTAATTCATTTTTAAGTTCTGATAGACTTAGGTCTTTTAATGTCTTTCTGGATTTCATTTTGGTTATTTATTGTTTAAATATTTAGTAAAATAATCTATTTTATTAAATATTTGGTTGTGTTATTATGATAAAATAAAATTGCACTTATCTTAAAATAAAATGCAAAATGTATGTTAATCTTAATAAAATATCTTATTATGTTGTCTTTTAATAAAAAAAACCTTCCTATTGTTTAATATTAAATTGTCTACTATTTTCAACAGAAATTGTTTGAATGAATACCTAATTTTCCAACAGAAACTGGCCCTATAGTTGGGACGCCATTTTGTGATGATTATTATGATTTGTGAGATTATTCATTGATTTATTTATTTGAATGATTAATGATTTGTATGAAATTGATTGTGTTAACCTTTACTTAGTAAAAGTTCATATTACTAAGAACAATAAAAAACTGAACGGTTAAACTAAACTTCCACTATTTATTCGAAAAATTCGCTTTAACATTCAATTACAGCTGTTTCGCTATAACTAGCATCGTCAGATTGACATATTAAAATTACATTTTTGTTTGTTTGTAACTAGGTACTTGATGTTGCTAAGTAGTTAAGGCTAGACCAAGTAAGGAAGTAATAAGACATAACAATATTAAAGCCTAGATGTTATTAGCCCTAAGGGATTATCCTGGATGTATTTCCCTCTAAGATCAGTATAACTGTGCAATGATATAGAAAAACCAGGAAAAAACTATATCATGCTGATCTTTACAATAACTTAATATATTTGTGTTATAATAATGTCTTATCTATGTATAAAATGAATACTCAATCAAAGTAAACAGTTTAATAGTGGAGAACTTCCAAGATTTATTTGTTCATTAACTACTTTAAACTGTTGATCTGCTAGATGTCTTTTAATGTAATGCAGTATATATAGGTCAAACACAAAGAAATTTTGAAGTAAGATTTAATGAACACTTAAGAGCATATAGATTACAACAACCAGATTAGTCGAACTATGCAAAACACCTACTGGAACATTCAAACTCACTTATACAAACCAATGACATTCATATACTACACATTTGTGATAAAAAAGAAAATTTAGATTTTCTAGAAGAACTTGAAATTAAAAGACATCTAGCAGATCAACAGTTTAAAGTAGTTAATGAACAAATAAATCTTGGAAGTTCTCCACTATTAAACTGTTTACTTTGATTGAGTATTCATTTTATACATAGATAAGACATTATTATAACACAAATATATTAAGTTATTGTAAAGATCAGCATTTTCCTGGTTTTTCTATATCATTGCACAGTTATACTGATCTTAGAGGGAAATACATCCAGGATAATCCCTTAGGGCTAATAACATCTAGGCTTTAATATTGTTATGTCTTATTACTTCCTTACTTGGTCTAGCCTTAACTACTTAGCAACATCAAGTACCTAGTTACAAACAAACAAAAATGTAATTTTAATATGTCAATCTGACGATGCTAGTTATAGCGAAACAGCTGTAATTGAATGTTAAAGCGAATTTTTCGAATAAATAGTGGAAGTTTAGTTTAACCGTTCAGTTTTTTATTGTTTTTAGTAATGATTTATATTATTATTTAAATGTAATGTAGCAACAAGATCTTCTTTCTCTCAGAGGTGTTTGGTTATGCAAGTTTCCAATGGATTATTAGGTGGAAGGTATTTGAATAAAATTTGATTAATTACAATTACAAATTTATTATAAGAGTTAAATGAAAACAGTAACATTGAAAGTTTAATAATGAAACTAATTAGGAAAAATAAGAAAAAGAAAGGCCTTTTATTAACTATAAAAGAACTTACTTGTTGTTGAATTAAGTTAAATTAACCAATGTTATTTAAGTAATGACAAGTAAGATTATCGAAATACACTAATTATTGAATATCAAGTAAATTCCTTTGTTTTTAAATTATAAAACGTAACTAACTACTACATAAATTTTCAAAAAGTTTACAATTTTATCTGACCTTGATGTATAGTCCTGTTTCCTGATTGGTGGAAAAAGTCTGTAGTCGCTCTATGAAAAACGAAGACGAACGAAGTGTCACGTGGAATTTCCGACTTCGGTAAAATGTGTTGTTAGACGATTGGTTTCTTGTGTGATATTATTGTTCTTTGTTTGTTCCTCCAAATTGATATAGTGTTTAGTGTGGATTACAGTTCCTTTAATTGCACTATTAATAGTAAGTACTCTTATATTCTTATTTTTTTATAGACCGAAAATGTTTTAATTTCACCTTTTTTTTATTCGATCTTAATGTCACTTTTTTGGCACTTTATTTTACTTTTATATTGTTTTACTTTATCCTTAACGTCACTATTTAACACTTTATTATAATAACTACTTTAAAAACTGTTTGTTCAAATTGACTGTTCACACTCAGATCTTCAATGTTTGACTACCAATTATATACTACCCTTTAACGACCTCTGTTCAGTCTTTTATGAGTTTCAAACTTTCTAAAAACTTCGGTTTTGTTCTATGGATAAGTCATTTCTGGTAAAATATGTGTATCTCTTTTTTTCCTATTTATGACTAGACAAACTTACTTCGTCTATCATCGATCATTCCAGAATAAAAATATAGTAAAATATATCTGTCTCCTTTTTACACATTATCTGTCTTTTTTTTACACATTATATAATCAATTTTCGCGAAGTTTCTAGTAAATAACATATTTATGTACAAAATATAATATTGATACATTACATAATAAAATAATTTCTAACTTAAAATTTTCTTACAAATACACAAAATATACAATAAAATAATACAATATAATTAAAATTATTTGATTAAGTTAATATTACACAACTTCTGTTGATATTATAATCATTATACTATTGTCAAATATTTATATATATATATATATATATATATATATATATATGTATATGTTAAACAGTTATCAGGAATGCGCCGTGTTAGGATTAGAGTAAAAGTCTTGTTACTTAATTTTAAGAGCTTTCGAAATATTTTATTTCTTCTTCAGTCAAACTATGAAAAAACATATTATTGAAATTTATGGCTAACAATTTATAAAATTATATTAACTTACATAATAATTGACGTTAATCCTTAATAAAATTCACAAAAGAAACCATTGCACGAGAAAAAACAATATTTTACTAATAAAAAAGAATGTGTTAGTATTTAAAATTTTAAAAATATATTTAAAACATTATAAGTAAATGAAACGTTAAAATCAAAACTAGTTTTTTTAAAAAAATCCAGTTCCCCTTCTCGTAAAGAGTTGGTCTTTTATTTGAGAAATATTTAGCTACTGTATAATGACCTTCAACAATATTAAGTACCTGAAAGTATGCAACCAAACTTTCCGAAATCTAAAAGAGACACGATGGAATTAAAAGAAAATTACAAGGGTAAAAAAGCAACTGTACTACATGATTAAGGTCTCAACGAAGATGCACTAGGTTAATACTCTCACTATTAATTGCTGTAACTTATTGATAAGGTAATCATACAATACAGAACCCTAAACTCCAAGAGGTTTCAGGTTAAATTTCCTCCAAACCTATTAAACTCTGTCACCATTTCACAGGGCAAGAGGAAAATTATGCTTTCCACAATTATATGAGAAACGGTGTTAATCACAACATACAGTGTGTGAGTAACTTCACCCAGGGTGGTACTAGGTTAACCCTCTCACTGTCAATTGCTACAACCCTCCGTGAAGTAACCACAACCTGCAGTACCTCTAAAATTCTATAAAAATGAAAGGTTAGCTCTTCAAATTATCAAAGTATATTCTCTCACAATTACTCGGACAAATCGAAAAGCTGTGTAATGTATTCTATATGGTGTCTGTTAAATTAGGTGATGAACATTTTTAATTTTAAGTCAAAATTAAGAATATTGCAATAAATGATGCTTAAATTATTTATGTCTGAACGTTTATTGATTGATAGTGGTTCGTTGTTGATAAAGACCATCTCTAAAAAGTTTCTTTTGAAGTGGTTATTTTCACATGTTAGTATTTTGGAATCATCAAAATTAAAACTATTACCTGTGTCTTAGTGGTGAGTAGTTAAAGCACAAGACTCCTTTTTTAATTTCATATCACTTTTATGAGAGTATATTCTATTTTTAAGTGGTCTTGAAGTTTGACCAATGTAGACTTGTTCCAGTCTTTGGGTACTTTGTCTTTGGGTTTTGAAAAAATGTTATTAACAATTTTAATGGTTTTATTAGCTATTACTAGACCTTTTTCTTTATTTAAAATTTTAGTTATTTTAGGGGTTATATCTTTAATATATGGTATCCCAACATATCTAATTGGTTGTATTTGTTGTTGGTTATTATCTGTGATGGGAACCACATCATCTATTCTTTGGTTGTTTTGTGATGAAAATAATAATTTTCTTAACAGTTGAGGAGGATAAGAGTTATCAATAAGCAAACGGTAATCTACCCAAACTGTCATCTTTTAAGGAGGGATGACAAATATTCGTAATTCTATGTTTAAGGGCCTGTATGAGGTTTATTTTCATTTTGTGAGGATGGTAGGAATGGAAATTCAAATATCTACCTGAGCTAGAAGGTTTTGTATTATGTTATTGTTGTTTCTAATAACTTTTGTGTCAAGAAAGGGTACACTTTTATTAATATCTTCTTCTTCTATTGTGAAGTTTAAGTATTGGTTATACGAGTTAAAAACCCTCAAGAGCTCATCATTAGTATTGTTTGGTATGATACAGATAATATCATCTACATATTTTTTGAGGAAGGGAATGTTAAATGACAGTTTAGGTAAACATTCATCTAAAAGATTATCCATAATATATTGTGCCAAAATTGGAGATAATTTGGATCCCATGGGACAACCATGAACTTGTTTATAAAATTTGTTATTAAATGAAAAATATGTATTGTTGAAGACAAATTTGATTAAGTTAATGAAATTGTTTTTATTAATAGTACAATTAGTTTTGATAGTGTTCCAGTGTTTATTGATGCTTTTGTTAACTAGAACCCAAGAGATGATGGTAAATAAAGACTGAACATCCAAACTAATGATCTTATAATTCGGTGGTATTTGATAGTTGTTATAATCTCTTGAAAATTTAAAGGAATCAGTGATATAGTAATCATTGTTCTCATTGTATGATTTACCCAAAATATCAGTAACCAATTTTGCTATTTTTGAAGTAGGTGAATTAATTGATGAGATAATGGGTCTCATGGCAAGTTCTGTTTTGTGAATTTTGGGTAAAGCATAGAATTTTGGTGATACTGAATTATAATTCTGATAACTTTTGGCTGTTGTTTCTGATATGTGTTTTTCTGTTTTTAATCGAGAAATTAATTCACAAGCTTTTTGCTGAACAGTGCTTGTCGGATCTCTAGAAATAGGGGTGTAGTATGTTTCATCATTAATTAATTCAAGAGAAAGTGCATTATATTGGTCTCTATACATTGCAGTGGTAACATTGCCTTTATCTGATTTTAAAATCATTATTTCTAAGTGTTCTTTAAAAAATTTTTTGGCTAGTTTGTACCAATGGTTTAGAAATTTGTTGTTTGTGAAACTTTTGCTATTATGAATATAATTCGTAACTACATTAGTAATCTGAGAGGTATAAATATTTTTTAATTTTGTATCTTTGATCTCATACAAGCAGTACTCAACATCAACTAACAAACTTCGAAAAGAAACGTCATTAGTTTCAGGAAGTAAGCTGAATTTAGGTCCTAGAGATAATTTTTTTTTAACTTCAGTGGGAAAATCCACTGTAGTTAAGTTTTTGAACCATGTCTTATTAACTTTAATTTTATCAAAATTGTTTTGTGTTAATTGATTAATTTTATTAATATTGGTTGTTTTAATTTTTGGAAAATGTCGATTATAAGATATAGTTTGTCTATGGTTAAATTCATTTATGATATCGTCAGGTAACAAAGTACGAGCTAATGACTTGTTTCTTTCTAAGGTTGTTTCTAAATTTTTAATGGTATCATTCACAATTTTAATCTCTAAGTTAAGTATTTTGGAGGTTGAAGCTGACCTTTCATTTTTATAGAATTTTAGAGGTACTGCAGGTTGTGGTTACTTCACGGAGGGTTGTAGCAATTGACAGTGAGAGGGTTAACCTAGTACCACCCTGGGTGAAGTTACTCACACACTGTATGTTGTGATTAACACCGTTTCTCATATAATTGTGGAAAGCATAATTTTCCTCTTGCCCTGTGAAATGGTGACAGAGTTTAATAGGTTTGGAGGAAATTTAATTTGAAACCTCCTGGAGTTTATGGTTCTGTATTGTATGATTACCTTATCAATAAGTTACAGCAATTAATAGTGAGAGTATTAATCTAGTGCATCTTCGTTGAGACCTTAATCATGTAGTACAGTTGCTTTTTTACCCTTGTAATTTTCTTTTAATTCCATCGTGTCTCTTTTAGATTTCGGAAAGTTTGGTTGCATACTTTTAGGTACTTAATATTGTTGAAGGTCATTATACAGTAGCTAAATATTTCTCAAATAAAAGACCAACTCTTTACGAGGAGGGGAACTGGATTTTTAAAAAAAAACTATTGATTTTAACGTTTCATTTACTTATAATGTTTTAAATATATTTTTAAAATTTTAAATACTAACACATTCTTTTTTATTAGTAAAATATTGTTTTTTTTGTGAATTTTATTAAGGATTAACGTCATTTATTATGTAAGTTAATATAATTTTATAAATTGTTAGCCATAAATTTCAATAATATGTTTTTTCATAGTTTGACTGAAGAAGAAATAAAATATTTCGAAAGCTCTCAAAATTAAGTAACAAGACTTTTACTCTAATCCTAACACGGCGCATTCCTGATAACTGTTTAACATTTTGGTTTTTTTTTTAATTCGATTATTAATAACAATTGTACACTGTTGTATGTACATAGTACACTATGAGGACTTCACCTTATTTTTTAATATTTGCCCTCCTAATATAATTTGTAAGTTAAATATTCAACCGGAAAAAGTTGAAAGATTTTATTGTTTTCATCTCTAAAAAGTAGAAATCTGTCACCCTGTATCTTATAACACAATTTAAAGAATTGTTACAGAAGTTTCGGAATAAGCACAAATTTTTATAAAGAATAACTTTTTTCCGTAAAACTAATAATAAAAAAGTTTCCCACATGATGCCGAAGTAATTGGACACCCTGTATAAAAAATCTTTAAGGTTATCTATGGATCAAGTGCTTTCATTTGACACCAATGTTATGACGCTAGCTTTTGAAATAACGGAGGAGATGTGATCACATACACACAGACAGACAAAACGATTTCTAGATTTTCACATTTTTTCATATTTAATGTGTAGGGGTAAAAAAATGTAATTGTTTAAAATACTTCGAAACATTATGACATATTTATTTAATGCAACAAAATTTTAACTAATCGTTCCCAAAGTAAGGTAGCTGTGATTTAATGCAAACAATTTTTTTTTAATTCATTCTTATTATTTTAAATGTGATTTTAGAGTTTGAACACTATGACGTCAGATGTCACGTCATTATGTCCTCGAAACTAGACCAGAACAAAATGGCAATATTTCAAAGACTAGAAAAATTTTAAGAAATTTCGTTTATAGATTCTTAAATTACACAAACTTTCTTTTAACGCGAAGTAATAAAGGATGTATTGGTCTCAAACTTTAAACAATACAATATATTTTGCAGTTTATGGGACAAATTTAAACCATATATTCACAGGTACGAAGGAATATCGAAATCGAGATAATCAAATAATACAGTTAAACAGCTCAATATCTTATAAAAACTGTTATTTGCAGACCTGTCATTTTTATTATTAATAAATAACTAACGATACTCACCATACACGATACAGATTAATACTTGCTTCACTTGTTTGGTACTACATTTGCTAAAAAAAATGTTTAATGCGTGTTGTAATATCACGACGATAAACGCAAAATACAGATATTTATTTTTCAATTAATATTGAAACTTGGAATTATAACTTTTTTCTATACGACTTCTATTACAACTTTTTTAAGAAATTAACTTCTTTCGTACCAATGAATATGTGGTGACAGTTTCTCTCATAAGTTGTTAAACACCCTACATAACAAAAAAAACACAATATTCATTCATTTTAATAATTCTTGTATGTAATAGTTTTTTTTTTAATTTCAGCCAGTACTATAATAATTTACGATTATTAATAACAAGTAAGTTCAAAATCAGTTCATTTTATAAAATGTTGATAAATAAACTTGAACTCTTTTAACTTTTTATATACATAGTACAGTGTGAGGACTCTGTGACGTGATTAAGTTCCCGAAAGCACCACACTATATAAAAATGGAAATATCAAAAAATTGTAAGTTGTAAAAATTCCGTTAATAGATTTATAAAATTTACGTTTTTTCTTTTATCTGATATATAATAAAGGAAATATTGTACATTACCTTTGAAAAAAAAGATACTTCCTATACATTTTAAAAAATGCTACTTTTCTATTCATTTTAGAAAATTGAATAGATTTTTTTTTGCTTCCCCCGGTACACCATTATTTGCTACTAATAATTAGCATCATATAACATGAAACTTTAAAATCGCTTGATTTTTAAAACATTGATATTATCAAACATTAAAATTCCAATATGTAAAATTATCCAATCATCTCTTAAAAGTGGTAAACTTTATACAGAATACTTAGTTGTACCTATTTAAGTTTCAAATTTTAAATAAAAAGGAGAATTTCGAGAAAAGCTGCATATTCGTATAAAAAATGGAAAGGAATATTCTAAAAAATATCACCCTTTTAAGTCAAAAAACAAAAATTGTAATTATAGTCTATGATAAATTATTATTAATCTCTTAATAACATTTTTCTGCGAATGACGTCACTTTTTATGTACATAGTACAGTTTAAGGACTCAGAGACGTCATTAAGTGCCCGAAAGCACCACACCACACAAAAATGGAAATATTTTTAAATTTAACAAAGTCCGTGTGTAGAATTTAACAGTATACAAAATTTCTTTTAATGTGGATATTATATTTTTAATATTTGTTAAACTCAAAGTTTAAAACAAATACATTCGGACTTTGATTTATGACAGTTCACCATGAAATTGATGCCACCTTCAGAGTTGGCTTCAAACCAAAGAACTCCTCAACGGTCGATTATAGTTTTTAGTCGTTACTAAATATATTTCTGATTAGGTATTTTATTTGTTTCATTAAGTGCGTCATTGTTACATAGGCGGGTGTAATTAATTTCGAGCAGTATAAAGAAGAATTAGACTGCTTGCAAATAACTCGCACTCGCTCATGTCACAATGATGCCTATAATAAAATGAGTAGAAATATATCTAGCTAATTTTACCAGTTTCCACCACATCCTCGCCATACGTAGAAATCCAGAAGAACCTTTATTTTATTTATTGTATATACAATTTATTATTTTATTTTTTGTTGAATAAAGGACTTTATTTCGAAACACTGTTTTGGAGGACCCGGACTATATAGCAGATTAATACGAAAAAATCCTGAAAAAGGTTTACTTTTGCTTTTCAATTTTTTGATGATATTCTTCTCAAAATCTCGATACTAAACTAAGTTAAATTGTCACCCTTTATACATCGAGTCCCAAAAGTACCGGGACAGTCGAATATTTTGGACAATTTACATCCAATTACAAAATTGAAAAACACGTATTTAATATTTTAAAATATCTAGCTAATGACATGAAATTTTAACTCCTATGTGGATGCCCGGTGGCTGGGGTTGGAGCAACTTTAAAATCCTAAATGGAAACGCCTATCTTTTTATTCTTATTCGGATTCCTCATAAAAATCTATATCTAGTTTATTTGATTTTTTTTATTTATAACATACAGTGTGTCCATAAATTACCTATTTCTAGTTTTTAATATATTTTAATTATTATATAGTGTTTTGCTTCTGGGGACTTTATGACGTCACAGAGTCCTCAAACTGTACTATGTACATAAAAAGTCACGGCATTCACAGATATAATTGTATTAAGAGATTAATAATTAAATAGTAATATAAAGACTAAATTCAATATGTTTATAATAAATAATTAATGGTGTACTGACAAATTAAAAAAAAATAATAAAAGAATAGTAATTTATGATACAAGGAAGAAAAGTACACCTTTTTCCAACGACTATGGAGTTTGCCGGCTGAGACTAAACGAAGGAGTCCGAAAAAGTAACTTCTCATTTGCTTTACTATACTTTTTATTCTAATATAAAAATGTTAAGAAAATTTTCTTTATTGTACGCCTGTCTGTCAAATATTGTATTTGTCTGTGCAACATACCATACTTATCAAAAGTTGACAACTGTCCGAGAAAAGTACTTTTAAATATATTCGAATAAAAATACTGTTACAGAACTAAAACAAAAAAAAAAAAAAAAATATAGTTAAAATGTATGGGAACAAGAACTGGAAATTTTAAGGGAGATTATTCGTGAACATATGGAAAAACATGCACTGATATGGTTCATAAGCAAGGAGGAGGAGATAAATACAATAAAACAATTCGAGTTCAAATTCCTAGAATATTTTTGGGGGAACAGTGTACAATCACGGATAAGAGAGAGATTATACTTTGGAAAATATGACGACAGCAGAGGAAATTCTCCAAATACATATGCTTTGCAGTTGTATTCTTTAGTTATGCATTTAAATCCAAAGTTATCTGAAAAAGATATTGTATTATATTTGGCCAGACATTTTAAGGAACAAGTAACAGAAACAATTGCTATACAAAACATAAAAACAATGGACAATTTGTGTCAGTATTTACAAAGATTAGAAAGAAAAAGAGGAGAGAGAATGGAAACTACAACAAGACAACAAGGAAATTATAACACACAATATAGAACTAATAATGAAAATTTTAATAACAGCAGAATGAGAATGAATAACATAAATGAAAGCAATTGGGGACGTAATAATAATTATAATCCAAATACAAATAATAATAACAATAACTGGAGAAATAACAATAATAATCACAATAATAGTAATTATAATAATAACAACAATATAAGAAATACACAGGAAAGATATAATAACTACAATAACAACATAAACAGTAATCAAAATAGGACTGGAAATAACAACAATAGAAATAATAATAATCAATCTCACAACAATAATGGATTCCAGAGAAGAGTGAATCATACAAGAGGAGGAAGACGAGAAGAAAATAGAACAAGAAGCTTAGAAAGAGACAGTAAAAGATATAATGATGGAACTAATAACAATAGACGAAGAAGTTTGGATAGAGAACCAAGAAATCATATTGGACAAGAGATTACTGTGGAGCGAGTAAGGAACACAGGTATGGAAAGTGTTAATGATCAGCAGGATTTTTAAAATGTTGCTTTCTATATCAAAGTTTTGCGTTATGCCACCCCAACGAATTTATTAATTTAAATGAAAAATTAGATCAATTGCATTATAATGGGTTATTATATATTCAGGGTAAAATTAATGACAAAACAGTTCAAATTTTAATTGATACAGGAAGCGAAACCTCATTAATAGATTTAAAATTAATTTCAAAATTAAATAATATAAAAGAAAAAGAAATTAAAATTCAAAAAGTAGTATTAACCGGTATTAACAACAAAAAGTTATGTGAAGTGAATAAATTGTATGACATTAAAATAAATTTAAATAAAATCATTATAAATTGTCAACTACTAGCTGTGCCTAATTTAGATTGTGATATAATAATTGGAAATGATATATTAGAAAAATTAGAAACTATAATCAATTATGAAGAAAAGAAGATAAGGTTAAATGGTATATGGATGTCGATGAATATGGTGGAAGAGACAGAAGATAATAAGAAGAGTATTAATTATATTAAAAATGATTATGAAGATGATAAAGAAGAAAATTATGGTTATGAAGTAGGAAGAAGAGATGAAGAAGATGTATCGGAAAATGATGATTTGGATTGTGATGAAAAATATTACAATACAGTAAAAGAATTGTTGTTGAAATATAGAAGACTTATGTCCAAGGAGCCAAGAGTAGCTACCAAGTATGAACATAAGATGGAGGTGAGAGGTATTGAGAATTTTAAGGTGAAGACATATCATATACCATATAAAAGACAGAGTGAAAAAAGAATTGGAAATATTAGAAGAAGATGGAATAATTGAAAGAAGCAATACACCTTATATTAATCCACTAGTAGTTATGCAAAAGAATAATGGAGATATTAGAATATGTTTAGATGCTAGAACGATTAATAAATATACCGTGCCTAAATATGAAGCACCAATTTCAATAGATGCAATTTTAGGTAGGATAACGAATGCAAAAATATTTTCAAAATTAGATTTAGTTCATAGTTTTTGGTTAATACCACTACATAAAAATTCAAGGGATTTTACAGGTTTTTCAGTAGATGGGGTAATATATCGGTTTTGTGTTGTACCATTTGGTATACAAGGAGCATGTTCTGCACTAGTAAGAGCACTACATCAAGTTTTAAATATATATGAAGAATTCATTTTACATTACATAGATGACATTTTAATTTTTTCTAATAATGAACAGGAACACATTAAACATTTACAAATTGCATTAAAAAGTTTAGATGAAGCAGGTTTAAAGTTAAATAGGGATAAATGTCAATTTTTCAAAACGAGTATGATTTATTTGGGTTATTAAATAGATGACAAAGATATAGAAATGGATCCAGATAGAATTAAATTAATTAGAGAATTGAAATCACCAAATAATTTAAAAACATTAAGAGGGTTTCTGGGAACAATAAATTATTTTAAAAGGTTAGTACCTAATATAAGTGAATTAGAATTACCATTGATAAATTTATTAAAGAAGGGAGTATCATGGAAATGGGATGAAGAAAAAGAAAGTGCTTTTAACAAAATTAAAAATGTTTTTAAAAATAAATTAAAAATTTACTATCCAGACTCTAATTTGCCATTTATATTAAAAACAGATGCTTCAATAAATAGATATGCAGGGGTTTTAATACAGAGACAGGGAGATATAGAAGTACCTATTGGATTCATTTCAAGAACCACTAAAAAACACGAAAAAAATTATAGTGTTAGTGAGTTAGAATTAGGAAGTATCATTTTTTGTGTCACTAAATTTAGATTTTATTTATTAGGAAATAAATTCACTATAGAGACTGATAATCAATCATTAACATCAATTTTAAACAATAAATTTGGCAACAATAGAATTCATAGATGGGCTTTGTTATTACAAGAATATTCTTTCGAAATTAAATATGTAACTGGGAAGTCAAACATAGTAGCAGATTACTTAAGTAGAATGGATGGGGAAGATAAAAGAAATAAAAATTTAATTAAAGTAGTTTTAAATATTTTAAAACAACAAGAAGGTATATTTTCATTAGAGGAAATAAAGAAAAATCAAATTAGTTTGTCAGTTAAAGAAAAACAAAGGGCATTGGAAAAGGATGGTATCTATTACAAAAGGTTACAAGAAAATGAACTTTACATCATCACAAAAGAATTAGCAAAACGAATAATAACGGAGATTCATCATTCATATGGACATTGTGGAGTTAGAAAAACATGGTTGATATGGAGAGAAAACTATATTTGTAAGAAAGATCTAGCAATAACCAAAGAAATGATTAAAATATGTGGAATATGTCAATTAAGTAAAGAAAAAAATTTTCATAATGAGAATATACCAAAATCAATAAATTCAGAAAAACCTTTAGAAGTAATATCAATAGATTTCATGTCAAATTTAGTTAAAAGTTATCAGGGAAATAAAAACATATTAGTTATTGTAGATATTTTTTCAAAATTCATTTATATTAAACCCACTAATAAAACAAACACTAAAGTCATTTGTGAAATCATGTTAAAATATTTTGAAGAAGTAGGCAAACCAAAGAGTTGCATTTTAGATAACGCTACTTATTTTAATAATAAAAGATTTAAAAATTTTATTAATAAAAATAATATAATTCTAACATTTACAAGTATTAGACACCCTGCATCTAATCCTACAGAAAGGTATATAAAAGAAATAATAAAATATCTTAGAATTTTGACACATAATGAGAAATTGGGAAAACAATATTAAAAACATAGAATATTTCATAAATAATACACCAAATACAGCAACACAAGAAACACCCATAAGACTTATGAAAAATATAGAACCAGACAGACCATGGATTATTGAAAATAAAGAACAATATAATAGTTTAATTGTAAAAGTGAATAATAAATTAAAAAGAAATGCAGACCGATATATAAAAAGAAGATATAAAAATTTAAAGAAACCAACAGTGTTTAAAGAAAGTGATTGGGTAATTGAAAGGTCGTTACAGGTAGCTAACAAGAGAAATAATAAATGTGCAAAATTAAAATTACCATTTATAGGACCATTTATAATTGAAAAAGCTTATAAAAATAGTTATATTTTAAAAAATCCATATAAGATAGTTTTATGATGTAAATATTAGAATAAGTAAGTATTATATTGTATTTAGAATTAAGAATTAGAAATATGAATCATTAATAAATAGTTAGTGGTTATATAAAACCAAATGAATTTGAATTTATGTTAAAATATTACTAAAGATTGTTTGTGAGGTACAATAAAAGTATATGTTAAAATAAAAGGTAACAAAATAGAATTTGAAGTATAATAGATCTAGATATAATAAAATGGAATTAGATTTTTAAAAATTATTACCGAGTAATAATTTGTTAAAATTAAATTGGGGGAAATTTGTAATGTTTCAAAATAATTAAAAGAATAACTTACCCAAAATATAACTTAAGGTGGAGTTATTTAATAAGTCTCAATTAACAAAAACACAAAAATAACTTGATAAAAGATGAGTCTTTAAGAAGAAACACTAACATCAGGAGTCGATTCAATAGTTAAGTCCACGATCTTATGATGTTTAGGCTAAAAATAAAAAGAAAATAAACATTAGAATGTGACAATATTGAATAATATGAATCTAATATTAGTTATAAGAAACCAATTCTATTAGTTATATTAAGTTAGTTTAATCAAAATATAAATTAATTATAACTAAAGTTAATATTAATAATAAGTTTGATAATGTTTTTATAGGCAATTATAAGATAAGAATTAAATAGGTATAGATGATTACAAACTATTATTTAGGGTAGAAAATATCCAACTATATTCAATTAATTTTATGATTAGCAAAAACTAAATTTAACAAAGAAATATTAGCTATCAGAATAAAATAAATAGTATCATAGATTAGAAATATAACTAAATGAACAAATGTGACTTACCCAACTAATGCTTATGAATTCATTTAAGCATCAAAGTGATGATTCCATATTACAATGTATCGGATGACAGTACAAGCTTGGTACATTCCATGTTTTGATACAGGATCATAACTTGAGAGTGTCTAAAAAAGATATTGAAATTTATCATATGTAAAATTGTCAGAAAGTGATTTGGTTGTTTATAAACAAAGACTATATAATCAAAGCTTTACCAAGGACATTGTGACTTATAAATCCAGTGAAAAGACACTGTAAATAGTGATATAGTGATCACAAACTAATAATATAAACTTAAGAAAAAGTGATTGCAGTGAAAAGACATGAACCTAATATTAAGTGTTTAATTAGTGTTATTATTTATTAAAACTGTGGATTGTTATAAAATATTTAATTTTAAGTTGTTCTTCAATAATTTTAAATGTTGGTAAATTGTTTATTTGACAAAATTTATATTTAAATTGTTATGACGCAGTAGGTTTTAAAAGCAAATATAAACTAAAATAAGAATTGTTATCACAAAAAAAGGTTTTCTGATTATATTTGGCTATGTAAATTTTAATTTTTTGTTAAAATCAAGTGTCAAAAAGAAATATTTGCTCATTGTTGTTTAAATTGTTATTATAAATTGTAAAGATGTCCGCCATTATGTGGCTCCAGAAAGTTATTAATTTTAATAGGAAAATTGGGTTTAAAAAGTTTAAAAGTTTATTTTTGTGATATAATAAGTTATATAGATTCAATTAATAACAATTAGAAAGTCAGAAAATGCCAAATTAAAATTTTAATTTTAAAAAATTTGTTGCAAAAAGGTTAGAAAAAAACAAAACACTTTCGAAAATCCGCCATGTTGGGGACTTCCGGTGTTATCATATAAAAACCCGTGAAAAATGGGAAAAAAGGTCAGTCTAATTTCATCCGAAGGCCAATTCACGTCTGATTGTTTTTTTAAAATTGTTATATTTTAATGGCGATTTCCTGTCAAATGAAATTATAAAAAAAAGATGGCCGCATAATAACCTGTGTATAATTTAATGTATAAACAAAAACAACTGGAAATAAAATTTTGACAATAAAATCTTATAAAAAAAATAAAAATATAATTTGTACCAACCTGTAACAATAATAAAATATCTGAAGAAGCTGAGAGGAGATACAAGATCTAATGGTTAATTTTTTTAATCCACCAGAGGAAGTAGTTTACCTCGTAGTTTACACGTGGTTGTAAATGATCCACTACTTAGAAGCCGAGAACAGGATAGCGGTACCCGAGAATTTTCACAGCAACAAATGAACTTTACGGTATGTTTTTAACTATAAAATTATTATAACAATTATCACTTTCAAAATTACTTGTAAACTTTTGTTAATGGTAAATTTCAATACCTTTTTTTTAAACATTTTCTAACAGAATTTGTTACACCACATTTAACTACGACTAGAACCTCAAGATACTGAATCCAACAACTCAAAAAACTAAAGAATAATATGAAATGGAAGAAGGAAAACCAAAAAAATGACATTGCGATTGAAAAGGACAAGAGTATTAAAAACAATAGGAAAACTGTAAAAATAAAAATAAAGGCTGAACTATCGGAACATGGAACATACGCGGAATAAATGGTAAAGAAGAAGAACTCATGGAGGAATTTGAGAATATAAAAATGGACATACTGGCAGTAACGGAAACTAAGAAAAAAGGATGTAAAGACTTGACTATAAATGAACATTTAGTAATATACAGTGGTGTTAAACCAGAAGATCAAGCAAAGGCGGGAGTTGGATGTATAATAAGTAAAAACGTGAAAAAATATGTAACAGAATGGAATTTTATATCCGAAAGAATATTAAAAATTGAAATGGAAGTAACGAAAACAGATAAAATAAGTTTAATAATATTATATGGTCCAAACGAAGATGAACGGGTAGCTATAAAAGATACATTTTGGAAAGAAGCAACCAACACAGTAGAGAACTCAGAAGGAAAAATAGTTATTTTGGGAGATCTAAATGGACGAGTAGGAAAAAAGAAGAATGAAACCGAAACTATCATTGGAAAATATGGTGAAAATAGCAGAAATACAAATGGAAAAAGAATAATCGACTTTTGCATACAAAATGATTTATTAATCATGAATACATTTTTCCAACATAAAGATTGTCACATGTACACAAGAAAAGTCAAAAGCCGAAAAGAAAAGTCAATTATTGATTACTTATTAGTAAGTAGTAATTGATCTTTTATTAATAATCAGATATTGATAATTTAAATAATATCTACAGTTATATACTATCACGGGATGTGTAACATATAAATTAAAAATTTAATTTTCTTTCATTTCTTCTTCTTTTTGATTAATGACTTTAAATTCTGATAGTTTATGTCATCATGACATAATCGTCAAATTTTGATTTTGAACATTTATTCTAAATTAACATTTCTTTTAATTTAATTTATTTTTGTATTTTGGTAAAAATTTTTATAATGTGCGCATTTATGAGGCCAAAAATTATTTAACCTCACGATAGTAAGTTTTTAATTTATCTATTATAATATAATGTTAAAAGTTTATTATAATTTTAGTTTGTGCTGAAGAAGAAAATAAACATTTTCGAAAGCTTCGCAAATATAAAGAGTTTACATTAATTGCCCTTTTTTATTTGACTGCTTACCTCAAAAAACCTTTAATTTTATATATATATATATTGTAATAAATTACAATGATTATAATGATAACAATTGTTATAATATAATTTATAATTGATGTGGTTATCTAATTATTGTTTTTAAAAATTTTAAATTTTTATTTTTAAAGTTTTGTGGGGCTATATTTATGTTTATTTATGTTTCAATTTTATTCAGTCTTTATTTAACTCAAAACACCTCAAAATTTCTTTATTTTGTTGCTATTTTATTAAAAAAATTTATTCTCAAACTCAAAATATGTAATTTTATTATTATAATTTTAGATTTGATCTACTTAAATTGATTTTCAAAGCACGTAAAACTCTTATCAACAGAAGTCAGTTCTAATAAATTGAAATCCAACGATATAACTATTTATTTTAATTTTTCACTTTAAAATTTTTTAATACACCCTATACCTACTGAATGATGCGGCTATGGTATTTTCGTGCGCATCTACGCTTATAATCATGTGATATTTTACCGTTACATCTACCCCTAGATCGACGTTCGACGTTATTGTATTATGTCGTTGGTTATAGTTACTGTGATAAAATTATTATGTTTGAATCAAATTGTGTTAGAATATTGTTTATAAAAGATATTGAAATATACTACTCACAATATTTTATAGGGGTTATAAAAGTGATATTAATGAATAATGTTAAACACATACCGTATATTCACTCGCTGCTAAGGATGGAAGATGGAAAATCCTCCGTGACGCTCGGCTTCTTACCAGTATATCACCTACAACACGTGCAAGTACTTCCTTGGATAGATACCAAAAGGATTAAAACACTGGATGTGATATCTCCTTAACTTCTTCAGGGTTTCTTTATTATTATGACAGGTTAGTAAAAAAAATATTTATTTTTTTCTTCTTAGGATAAGGTATTTTATTCACCAGTACACAATTTCCATATACAAATTTCCAATATTTTAGTTTTATAATAAATTACATAGTTGATCAGATTAATTTTCAGCCATCTTTATTTTTTAACAATAGTCGGCCTTTGATTTATGATAATTTTAAAGAAGACTGACGTGGATTAGCCTTTTGATAAAATTAGAGTGACCTCGATTCTCATTTTCCAAGGGCTTTTATACCTTACCCCCGAAAATCGAAAAATGGCTGCCTTTTTGAATGTGTTTTGTTTTTCCTAACCCCATTTACCTCAAATTTTTAGAAAATTGAATTTTTAATTTAACATTTTCTGACCTTATAATTGTTATAAATCAAATCTGCATAGCTTATTTCATTATAAAATGACCTTCTTAGAATTTTAAAATCGATTATTCCCTATCAAAAATGCTGACTTTATGGAGCATACAATGGCGGACATTTTGACAATAATCAACATTAAATTTAACAATTTTGAGCAAATATCTCTTTTTGGCCATTAATTTTAACAAAAATTAAAATTTACATATTCTAATATGGTCAGATAACCTTTTTTTTTATATGACACCGCTTATTTTAGGTTTTATTTACATTTTAAATCTACTGCGTCATAATGATTCAATTACAAATTTTATCGAATAAACGAATTAATAATACATAATATCATCAACAAACCACTTAAATTAATTACTTTACAACAACATACAATTATAACATCAATCAATCATCTAATATTAAGTTTATGTCTTTCCACTACAATCACATCTTTTAAGTTTATAATCGACAGTTTTTTATCACCACTTCACTATTTACAGTGTTTTTTCATTGAATTTATCAATCATAATGTCCTTGATTAAGCTTTAATTAAACAGTCTTAGCTTGTAGACAAACACATCACTTTCTTACAGTTGTATTCTTACAGGTAATAAATTTCAATATCTTTATTTTTAGATTCTGTCTCAAGCATTGCATTTTATCAAAATATGGGATGTACCAGAACATAGGAAGTACTAGGCTTGTACTATTATCCGATACTTTATAATACAGGACTCATCACTTGATGCTTAAATGACTTTGTAAATATTGTTTGGGTAAGTCATATTTATTTATTAAGTTATATTCATTTTCTATGATATTATTTATTTTGCTCTAATAGCAAATATTAGTTTGTTGAGTTTAAATTCTTCTAATTATATTACTAACTGGGTACAGTTGAATATTCTCTACCTTAAATAATAATTTTAAATTATCTACACCTACTTGTTCTTATTTTATAACTACCTATTAAAAAAATATTATTAAACTTATTATTATTGTTAACTTTAATTATAACTTATTTGGATTTTGATCTAACTAACTTAATATAACTAATATAGTTGGTTTCTTCCTAATATTAGATTCCTATAATTCATTATTAACATATTCTAATACTCATCTACTTTTTATTTTTAGCTTAAACAGAAAATAGGATCTTGGACTTTGATTCTTGGATCGACTACTGGTGTTAGTGCTCATTCTTATGAACTCATTTTATCAAGATAGTTTTGTGTTCTTGTGTGAATTAAGATTTATTGGATTGCCTCTAATAAAGAAATTTTTGGTGTATTGATCATTTAATGAAAAGATCCGAAAATTACATCCATTTTTAATAATTTATTTCAATTCAAGTTATATATTGGGTAAGTTATATTTATTATTATTTTAAAACATTACAAATTTCCCCCAATTTTATTTTAACAAATTATTATTTGGTAATAATTTTAAAAATTTAATTCTAATTTATTTTCTCCAAATTTATTATAATTCAAATCCTATTTGGTTATCTTTTTATCTCAACATATATCTTTTATTGTACTTTATAAACAATCTTCAGTAATAATTTAACATAAATTCTAATTCATTTGGTTTTATATAACCACTAACTATTTATTTAGAATTCATAATTTTAATTCTTAATTCTAAATACAATATAATATTTACTTATTCTAATACCTGCATCTTAAACTATCTTATTTTCTAAATTTAGCTAGATTTTTAAAATGTTGTTCTATTGGTGATATGCGTATAAGTTTTTAACGTTTACCTTTCCCCTTAATAAATTATTATATGGATTTCTTAAAATATAACTGTTTTCGTAAGCTTTTTCAATTATAAATGGTCCTATAAATGGTAACTTTAATTTTGCACATTCATTATTTCTTTTGTTAGCTACTTGTAATGACCTTTCAATTACCCAATCCCCTTCTTTGAACACTGTTGGTTTCTTTAAATTTTTGTATCTTCTTTTAATATATCGGTCTGCATTTCTTTTTAATTTATTATGAAAAATTTTTGATTAAATTACTATTTTGCTCCAATTTTGTACAACTACTAGTGAATTGATATATGATGTGTTACTTCTTCAAGTTATTCCTTCTATCTATTAGATTTCTTATTTCCTCTTCATTTTTTTCTTTTAACTTTAATGGTATAGGATATATTTTCACCTTAAAATTCTCAACATTTCTCACCTCCATATTATATTCATATTCGGTAGCTTCTTTTGGCTCCTTAAACATCAAACTTCTATACTTCATCAACAAATCTCCTACAATATTGTAATATATTCCATCACAATCAAATCATCATTTTCCAATACATCTTCTTCTTTCTTCTATCTACTTCATACTCATAACTTTCTTCTTTTTACTTCATACTCATAACTTTCTCCTTTATCATCTTCATAATCATTTCTAATATAATTAATATCCTTCTTACTATCTTCTACTTCTTCTATCATATCCATTAACATCCATATACCATTTAGTAATATCTTCTTCTCTTCATATTGGTTATAGTTTCTAATTGTTCTTATGTATCACTTCCTATGATTATTATATCACCATCTAGATTAAGCACAGCTAGTAGTTTACAATTTATAATGATTTTATTTAAATTTATTTTAATATCACATAATTTATATATTTCATATAGCTTTTTGTTTTAATACCAGTTAATACTACTTTTGACTTTGAATTTCTTTATTCTTTAATATTATTTAATTTTGAAATTGATTCTGAATCTATTAATGATGTTTTGTTTCCTATATTAATTAAAATTTGTAACAGTTTATCATAATTTTTACCCTTGAATATGCAATGACCCATTATAATATAATTGATCTAGTTTTTCATTTAAGTTAATAAATTCATTGGGGTGGCATAACGCAAAACTTTGATATAGAAAGCAACATTTTAAAAATCCTGCTGATCATTAACACTTTCTCTACCGGTGTTCCTTACTCGCTCTACTATAATTTCTTGTCCAACCTGACTCCTTGGCTCTCTGTCCAAGCTTCTTCGTCTTCCATTATTTCCATCGTTATGTCTACCATTACTTCTTTCCAGACTTCTTGTCCTATTTTCTTCATTCCTTTCTCTTCTTGTGTGATTTACCCTCCTTTGGAATCCATTATTATTATGAAATTGATTGTTATTATTGTTATTCCCTGTCCTATTTCGATTATTGTTTATATTGTTAGTGTAGTTATTATATCTTTCCTGTGGATTTCTTGTATTATTGTTATTGTTGTAATTATTATTATTGTAATTATTATTGTTATTATTTCTCCAGTTACTGTTATTATTATTTATATTTGAATTATAATTATTATTACTTCCCCAATTACTTTCATTTGTTATTTGTTCGGTTCCTATTGTTGTTAAAATTTTCATTATTTATTCTCTGTTGTCTATTGTAATTTCCCTGTTGTCTTGTTGTAGTTTCGATTCTTTCTCCTCTTTTTCTTTCTAATCTTTGTAAATACTGGCACAAATTGTCCATTGTTTTTATGTTTTGTATTGCAATTGTTTCTGTTACTTGTTCCTTAAAATGCCTGGCCAAATATAACACAATATCCTCTTCAGATAATTTTGGATTTAAATGCATGACCAAGGAATACAACTGCAAGGCATATGTATTGGGAGAATTTCCTCTGCTGTCATCATATTTTCCAAAATACAACCTCTCTCTAATCCGTGATTGTGCATTGTTCCCCCAAAAATACTCTAGGAATTTGAACTCGAACTGCTCCATTGTATTTATCTCTTCCTCTTTGCTTATGAACCATATTAGTGCATGTTTTTCCATATGCTCACGAATAATTTCCCTCAAAATTTCCGGTTCTTGTTCCCATCTTATTTTATTTTTGATCATCTTCATAAAAACCACTGGATGTATTTTTTTATAATCTCCATCGAACTTCATGTTGTTATTATTTCCACAATTTATTATCCTAGTTTCTCCAGACATCTTCATCATCTCTCTTTTCATATTTGAAACCTTTTCTTCCTGTTCTCTCTTCATTTTATTTAAATTGTGTTCCATTTCTATTAATTTTTGTTTATATTCTTTGTTTTCCATTTGTTCCACTTCTTCTTGTATATTCTTGATTTCCAATTTAAGTTCCTTCTTAGTTTTCTTGTTTTCTTCTTCTGCAATTTTGAAATTTAACTTTATCTCCTTGCTCAAATCTTCCTGCACTCCTTGTATATTTTTATTTATTTTCATAACTTCTCGGTCTATCTTCTTGTTATTTTCTTTTACTTCTTCCTTTAAAACTTGTCCATTTTTCTTAATTTCATTTAATTGTTTTAAATGATTTTCTTCTACCTCCATAATTCTTCCAATCATTTCTTCTCTAATTTCTTGTTTTGTATTTCTAATCTCTTCTTTTAAATTTTTATTTTGTTCCCCCATTTCTCCCCTCAATTCATCAAATTTCTTATTAAATGTATGATTTAAATCTTCTTTATTTTCTTGAAATTTCTTATCTAGTTTTTTGTTTATATCTCTTCTTAACTCTTCTTTGTTTTCTTCTAATTTCTTATCCATATCTTTGATGTCTCTTCTTAGATCTTCATTATTTTTGTTCATTTCTTTCCTTAAATCTTCATTATTTTTATTATTTTCTTTCTTACTTTCATCCATCATTTTGGTTAAATTTATCAACATTTTCATTACCTCACTCTGATCCTCTTTTCCTTCTACTCTTCTTGTTCCTTGCATTTGTTGTTGTTCTGGTTCTTCTTGTCCATTTTCATTACTTTCATCCCGTGCTCCATGATCTCCAGATCCCTGATTTCTTTCCTCATCTACCTGGGTCTCTACTTCTTCTCCTGACTTCTCTCCCACTTGTTTACCATCTCTCAGTGTCATTTTATCCATTTTAAATAGTTTTATTATGTTTTATCAAATATTAAATATAAAATTTTATTCTAAATAGTTTTAATAGTCAATTAATTACTTTAACCAGTCAATTTTTTATAAGAGCCCCACGTTGGGCGCCAATTTTGTAATAAATTACAATGATTATAATGATAAAAATTGTTATAATATAATTTATAATTGATGTGGTTATCTAATTAATGTTTTTAAAAATTTTAAATTTTTATTTTTAAAGTTTTGTGGGGCTATATTTATGTTTATTTATGTTTCAATTTTATTCAGTCTTTATTTAACTCAAAACACCTCAAAATTTCTTTATTTTGTTGCTATTTTATTAAAAAAATTTATTCTCAAACCCAAAATATGTAATTTTATTATTATAATTTTAGATTTGATCCACTTAAATTGATTTTCAAAGCACGTAAAACTCTTATCAACAGAAGTCGGTTCTAATAAATTGAAATCCAACGATATAACTATTTATTTTAATTTTTCACTTTAAAATTTTTTAATACACCCTATACCTACTGAATGATGCGGCTATGTTATTTTCGTGCGCATCTACGCTTATAATCACGTGATATTTTACCGTTACATCTACCCCTAGATCGACGTTCGACGTTATTGTATTATGTCGTTGGTTATAGTTACTGTGATAAAATTATTATGTTTGAATCAAATTGTGTTAGAATATTGTTTATAAAAGATATTGAAATATACTACTCACAATATTTTATAGGAGTTATGAAAGTGATATTAATGAATAATGTTAAACACATACCGTATATTCACTCGCTGCTAAGGATGAAAGATGGAAAATCCTCCGTGACGCTCGGCTTCTTACCAGTATATCACCTACAACACGTGCAAGTACTTCCTTGGATAGATACCAAAAGGATTAAAACACTGGATGTGATATCTCCTTAACTTCTTCAGGGTTTCTTTATTATTATGACAGGTTAGTAAAAAAAATATTTATTTTTTTCTTCTTAGGATAAGGTATTTTATTCACCAGTACACAATTTCCATATACAAATTTCCAATATTTTAGTTTTATAATAAATTACATAGTTGATCAGATTAATTTTCAGCCATCTTTATTTTTTAACAATAGTCGGCCTTTGATTTATGATAATTTTAAAGAAGACTGACGTGGATTAGCCTTTTGATAAAATTAGAGTGACCTCGATTCTCATTTTCCAAGGGCTTTTATACCTTACCCCCGAAAATCGAAAAATGGCTGCCTTTTTGAACGTGTTTTGTTTTTCCTAACCCCATTTACCTCAAATTTTTAGAAAATTGAATTTTTAATTTAACATTTTCTGACCTTATAATTGTTATAAATCAAATCTGCATAGCTTATTTCATTATAAAATGACCTTCTTAGAATTTTAAAATCGATTATTCCCTATCAAAAATGCTGACTTTATGGAGCATACAATGGCGGACATTTTGACAATAATCAACATTAAATTTAACAATTTTGAGCAAATATCTCTTTTTGGCCATTAATTTTAACAAAAATTAAAATTTACATATTCTAATATGGTCAGATAACCTTTTTTTTTATATGACACCGCTTATTTTAGGTTTTATTTACATTTTAAATCTACTGCGTCATAATGATTCAATTACAAATTTTATCGAATAAACGAATTAATAATACATAATATCATCAACAAACCACTTAAATTAATTACTTTACAACAACATACAATTATAACATCAATCAATCATCTAATATTAAGTTTATGTCTTTCCACTACAATCACATCTTTTAAGTTTATAATCGACAGTTTTTTATCACCACTTCACTATTTACAGTGTTTTTTCATTGAATTTATCAATCATAATGTCCTTGATTAAGCTTTAATTAAACAGTCTTAGCTTGTAGACAAACACATCACTTTCTTACAGTTGTATTCTTACAGGTAATAAATTTCAATATCTTTATTTTTAGATTCTGTCTCAAGCATCGCATTTTATCAAAATATGGGATGTACCAGAACATAGGAAGTACTAGGCTTGTACTATTATCCGATACTTTATAATACAGGACTCATCACTTGATGCTTAAATGACTTTGTAAATATTGTTTGGGTAAGTCATATTTATTTATTAAGTTATATTCATTTTCTATGATATTATTTATTTTGCTCTAATAGCAAATATTAGTTTGTTGAGTTTAAATTCTTCTAATTATATTACTAACTGGATACAGTTGAATATTCTCTACCTTAAATAATAATTTTAAATTATCTACACCTACTTGTTCTTATTTTATAACTACCTATTAAAAAAAATATTATTAAACTTATTATTATTGTTAACTTTAATTATAACTTATTTGGATTTTGATC
Source organism: Ophraella communa (assembly GCA_035357415.1). Taxonomy (NCBI): domain Eukaryota; kingdom Metazoa; phylum Arthropoda; class Insecta; order Coleoptera; family Chrysomelidae; genus Ophraella; species Ophraella communa. The sequence goes on from CM068984.1 coordinate 15,139,736, forward strand.
TAACTAACTTAATATAACTAATATAGTTGGTTTCTTCCTAATATTAGATTCCTATAATTCATTATTAACATATTCTAATACTCATCTACTTTTTATTTTTAGCTTAAACAGAAAATAGGATCTTGGACTTTGATTCTTGGATCGACTACTGGTGTTAGTGCTCATTCTTATGAACTCATTTTATCAAGATAGTTTTGTGTTCTTGTGTGAATTAAGATTTATTGGATTGCCTCTAATAAAGAAATTTTTGGTGTATTGATCATTTAATGAAAAGATTCGAAAATAACATTCATTTTTAATAATTTATTTCAATTCAAGTTATATATTGGGTAAGTTATATTTATTATTATTTTAAAACATTACAATATATATATAAATTTATATACATATATTGTAATATTTAAATATTTGACAATAGTATAATGAGCATTATCAACAGAAGTTGTTTAATATAACTAAATCAAATCAAATCGTTTTTATTTTATTGTATTGTTTTATTATATATTTTGTGTATTTTAAGTTAGAAATTATTTTATTATGTAATGTATCAATATTATATCTAGTACATAAATATGTTATTTAAAACTTACTAGAAATTTTGCGAAAATTAATTATATAATGTGTAAAAAGGAGACAGATATATTTTTACTATATTTTTATTCTGGAATGATCGATGATAGACGAAGTAAGAATGTCTAGTCATATTTAAAAAAGAAAAAGAGGCATATAGTGTTCTTAGCAAATGATAATTCAGGAAATTTCTAGAAAGTTTGAAGCCCATAAAAAGACTTGAACAGAGGTCGTGGAGGTAGTTTATTATTGGAAGTCAAACAGAGAAGATCAGTGAGTGTGAACAGTCAACTAGAACTAAGTGAACAAACAGTTTTTAAAAGTGGTTATACAAAGTATTAAATAGTGACATTAAAAATACAAATTAAAACAATCAAAAAGTAAAACAAAGTGACAAAAGTGACATTAAAAACTAATCAAAAAGTGAAATTAAAACATTTTCGGTTAAAAAAAAAAAAGAATATAAGAGTTAGAAATCAGAAATTTAAATACTGAAGGATCTAGAGAAACAATAATAGAAAGACTTCAGGAAGTACTAGAAGAAGAGGGAATAAATCCTGAAGAATACATATTTCAAACAGAAGAACAGTCAACTAGTACACAAGCACAACAAACCATGGAAAGAGGTGGTTTTGTCTGCAAGAGATATGATAGTGTAGAAAAACATAAAGAAACAAAAGACAATAATGAACAATTAACGGATATGATGAAACGTTTACTTGAACAGATGAGCAGTCAAAATAAAGAATTACAGGAAAAAATGGACAGTCAAAAGAAGGAACCACAAGATGAGATAAAAAGTCAAAATAAAGAATTACAGGAAAAGATGGACATTCAAAATGAGCAACACAATAAAAAAGTATAGAAAATTTAGAAATCTCACAGCATAAGATGAACAAACAATTGCAAGACATACAGAAAATGAACACAGATATACTAGAAATAAGAGGAAATATGCAGAATAATCAGCAAGAAGTATATATATATATATATATATATATATATATATATATATAGTATATATATATATATATATATATAATATATATATATATATATATATATATATATATATACTATATATACTATATATATATTTAACCAGAATTTTTGGGGTAAACGGCAATGTTTTTTAAGAAAATTTTTTTACTTGTTTTTCAAGCTTTCGAAATATATTTATTTTATTTTCAAGGAATAAGCGAAAGTATATACAAAATTGGTGTTAAAAAATGGTAAATATAACATCAAAAACTATTTTAACTTTAATTTGGAATTTAAAAAATATTTTTTAAGTCAAATTATTTATTAAACACAATAGCGTCATAAAATGAATAAACCACTTAATTGCTTAAGATAAAATGTAATAATAAAAGAGTAGAAAATAATAGGTTATAATTTTATTTCTTCTTTCATAAAAAATGTGAATTTTGATTATAACATTTAACTGTTCTATGATAAAAAATTAAGATATCTTATTCTTTTTTATAATTTTAAATTAAGCTTATAAAATGTCATTTAAAAATCAAAATAAAAATGTCAAATAAATGTCATGAATTTTAGGTATTATTTAGATCTTTATTTTTATGTTAATCCAAAGATAGCAGATAATAATAAATATCACTCAGGTTTTTATGGTCACTTTTTTTATTAATAATATCAGTTTCTTGTGAAATAGATAATAGCGGACTAAGTAATACACGATTTTTAAATTGTAATGGACTGTATATTTCTTTTATTACAACAAAAATTCATAATAATACAAGAAACAACCAAAGAGACGGTCAAGTTCCTCTAATTTTTTTTCAAAATTTGTTTTTTGAGCCTTACAAACGCCACGACTAATCTTTAATTTTTTAGATACTTCCTCAGCCATATTGAGGTACGATTGTCAAACAAATAAAAATGACAACTCTACTAACGTCAAATAAATTGCTATTAAGAAAGGATCAGGACTTACCCAAATCTTACATGGGCCTTTACGCAAGACAAATCTTATTCATTAGGGTTCATACGAGGGTTCACGGGTACACTCCTATTCACTTTTAGGTCCAAAGTTTAATATATTTCACAACAAGGTTCTTAAATAGTCCACAAAAGGCAGAAAATCACTGCCACTAAAACCTTCAAATAAAGTTCAATTCAAAGTCCGATGAAAAACTGGCTATTTTCACGCATCCGGCGATCTGGACCAGATTATACACCTTTCATTTTTAAATGTTAGAGACCTAAGCAGTTTCTCAGCTAAGCGAGCCAAAACTAATGCTGCGCACAACTCTAATCTAGGAATGGTTAAAGGCTTTAAGGGACTGACTTTTGATTTGGCACACAACAGTCTGACTGTAATATTACCCTGTGCGTCAATTGATCTTAAATATATACAAGCCCCATAACTATAATCACACGCATCTGAAAAACCATGCAATTCGATTCTTTCAGGCCTTACACAAGTTACATGACGTGGAACTTTAAGGTCATTTATATACGGTAACTCTTCACGAAATTTACTCCAGGTGTTGTGGATTTCAGCTGGCAAACTGTCATCCCAGGATAATTTTTGAAGCCATAATTTTTGTAACAAAACTTTAACAATAACAATACATGGTGCTAGCAGTCCTAACGGATCAAATATCGATGCTATTTCACTCAAAATGCCCCGCTTTGTACTCCTACTTGACCTTTATGGTGACTTTATCTTGTATTTCAGGTAATCGGATTTGCACGACCAAGTCAACCCAAGAGTTTTGGTATTTTCGACTTGACTAAATTCCAAAATTCCAAAATTTTCATCAACATTACTCACAGAACTCAAAATTTGAGGTTCGTTTGAAAGCCACTTTCTTAATATAAAACAACCAGATTTTAGAATGTCAGACACTTTTTGACACACATATTGCCCTTGTTCTATAGAGTCGACGGAGCACAAAAAATCATCCACATAGAAGGATGTCTCAATGATCTTGGAAATATCAGGAAAACTGTTCTGACAATCTCGAGCTAATTGCACTAAACATCTGACTGCCAAAAAGCTAGCAGCAGACTGACCGTATGTCACGGTATTTAAATCAAAAATCTTAACCTTCTCATTAGGTGATTCGCGCCAGAAGATTATTTGCAACGGTCGTTGTTTTGGTTCAAGGAGTACAGCCCTATACATCTTAGCAACATCAGCAGATATCACAAATTGATACTCACGAAATCTAAACAAAATACTTAATAAATCAGGTTGCAACACAGGCCCTATCATTTGCAGATCATTAAGCGACTTACCAGATGTTGTTGGCATACTACAGTCAAACACGACTCTAAGCTTCGTAGTAATACTATCTTCTTTTATTACCCCATGATGAGGCATATAATACGCTAAATCACACCTTTCTTCTCTAGCTTCAGTCATATGTTGGAGTGACTCATACTCTTTCATAAATTAGATATATGTTTCCTTAATTGATGGATTAGATTCAAACTTTCTCTCTAGATTCAAAAAGGCCTTATCCTTTGATTCACCTAAACTTTCTAGCGGTTCCTTAAGCGGCATGGACACAATAAACCTGTCGTCTACATCTCTACGAAAAGTTCTCTGAAAATGAGCCTTACATTCATTCTCCTCACTAGATAATATTTTATTATTACTAGAAAATTCTTGCTCTACTTCCCAAAACTTTCTTAAATCAAATTCAATATTTTTAGGTTCATTCACACTAATATTACAAACCGAAGTGTCTATAGAAGGGGGAATCGCCATAGGTCCACAAACTACCCATCCAACCTTAGTTTTCTGCAAAATAGGATTTTGAGGTCCCAGACGTATCTGACCTATGCACAAAAGTGAATAAAACAAATCATTGCCAATCATTAAGTCGATTTTATTTGGCTTATTAAAGGAAGGGTCAGCCAGAGTCAAATTATGGGGAATCACAAGTCTGTTTGTGTTTACATAAATAGCTGGAATGCTGCTAGTGATATGTGGCATAACTAAACAATTCAAGGAAGTCTTAAAAGTACTATGCAAAGATCTAACATTCAATTCGCATTTAAATTTTACTTCGGAAGCATTTTGACCTATGCCACTAATTAAAAGCCTACACTGATGCTTGTCTAAGTTAAGTTTATTACATAACTCAGAAGTGATATAGGACGACTGACTCCCTGAGTCTAGTAAAGCGCGCGCAGTGATCCAAGCACCGTTCTTATCTTGCACCTCTACTATTGCGTCGATAAAAACACAACATTATTTGTGTGAGAAGAAATACAAGACACAATTTCCTCAGAAGATTCCTGACTATTTTGATTCGTTGGTGGCGGTTCTGGGTTCTGCAGGGTGGACTCCCTGTTTCTACTACCATAATCAAGATGCAATAAAACATTATGTTTACCTTTGCACGCTGTCTTTGTACAACCACCAAACCTACAAAATTTACTAAAATGACCAGGTCTTAAACATGACAGACAAAGTCTTAATGCCTTATCCTTTTCAACACGTTCATTTATTGACAATTTTAAAAATGATTTACAAGCAGATATGACATGATTCTTTTGGCAGACAATACATTTATACATCAAACTTCTATACTTCATCAACAAATCTCCTACAATACCGTAATATATTCCATCACAATCTATTCACCTTCTTTAAATGCTACTGGTTTCTTTATATGTTTATACCTCCTTTTAATATATTGGTCTGCATTCTAATCTATTATGAATTTTTTTAATTAAATTACTATTTTGTTCTTCTTTTGCACAACTACTAGTGAATTAATATAGGGTGTATTATTTTTTCTCTTTACTCTGTCCTTTAACTTTTATGGTATAGGATATATTTTCACCTTAAAAAAGACTCTCAACATTTTTCACCTCCATATTATACTCATATTCGGTAGCTTCTCTTGGCTCCTTATACATCAAACTTTTATACTTTATCAAAAAATCTCCTACAATACCGTAATATATTCCATCACAATCTAATTCATTATTTTCTAATACATTTTCTTCTTTCTACTTCATACTCATAACTTTCTTCTTTATCATCTTCATAATCATTTCTAATATAATTTATATTCTTCTTACAATCTTCTAGTTCTTCCATCATATCCATTTACATCCATATACAATTTAATTTTATCTTCTTCTCTTCATAATTGATTATAGCTTCTAGTTTTTCCAATATGTCATTTCCTATTATTATATCACTATCTAAGTTTGGTACTGCTAGTAGTTGACAATTTATAGTGATTTTATTTAAATTTATTTTAATATCATATAACTTATTTACTTCACACAATTTTTTATTATTAATACCAGTTAATATTACCTTTGGAATTTTAATTTCCTTTTCTTTTAAATTATTAAATTTTAATATTAATGTTGAATCTATTAAAGAAGTTTCGCTTCCTGTATCAATTAAAATTTGTACTGTTTTGTCATTAATTTTACCCTGAATATACAATAACCCGTTGTAATGCAATTGATCTAACTTTTTATTAAATTAATAAATTGATTGGGGTGGTATTATAAAAATTTAATATAGAATACAACATTTTAAAATTCATACAAAAAAAATTACCAACTACCTACAAATACAATTATCAATATTCTTTTAATTTCTCCAGCATCGGTAATCATATTTATTTCTTCATCTTCTTTCTTTGTTTTCATAAATTTCTTTTTATTTAATTGTTCGGGTAACATTTCAACTTTCTTGGTTTCTTCTACATCTATAATTATACTTGAATTAATCTTATTCTTGTTTTCATCCATGTCATATTTGATTTTATCTTGTTCATTGTTTTCTTCTATGTTATATTTGATATCAAATTTCATTATTTCACTTATCTTAATCTTCTCAGTTTCAACATCTTTATCTCTGTTTTTGCCAGTCTCTTCTAAATTTTTATTATTTGTTTCTGCATTTTCCTCCTTTTCGAATACTTTTTCGTCTTCATTAAATTTCTCCATATTCTCTTCTTGGCTTGCACTTGTATCTTCAAATTCTTTTTTTCTTTATCAATATTTTCTATAATCTCTTTTTTTAAATCGTTTCCATTTTCATCAAATTTCTTCTCAAACATTTTATTCATTTCTTCTTTAATTTCTTGTTTTGTATTTTTAATCTCTTCTTGTAATTTATTTTGTTCCCCCATTTCTCCCCTCAATTCAACAAACTTCTTATTAAATGTATCGTTTAAATCTTCTTTATTTTCTTTAACTTCTTTCTTGAATTCTTCTTTAGTTTCATCTAATTCTTTATCCATTTCTTTCATGTCTCTTCTTAAATCTTCATTATCTTTGTCTTGTTTTTCATTATTTTCTTCATTGTCATCAAAGGTTTTGTTAAATGCATTCTTTATTATTTCCTTTCGTTCATCTAATGAAGTCCACCAGCGAGGTTCGCAGGGGAACGAAAGAGATCAGCCAACACAGAATCGTCCAAAAGAACCAAAAGCAGCATCCGGGAAAAGGATAACGAAGCCTCCGGTTAAGCTGAAAGATTACGTGCTGGGAAAGTAATTTGCGACTACATTACGGGATTAAGGTGATATGCTGGAGCGTTGGTTACAAAAAAAAAATAATAATAATTATACGAGGTCGGGGACTAAGGCTTCATTAAACTTCTTATTAAATGTATCGTTTAAATCTTCTTTATTTTCTTTAACTTCTTTCTTCAAGTCTTCTTTAGTTTCATCTAATTCTTTATCCATTTCTTTCATGTCTCTTCTTAAATCTTCATTATCTTTGTCTTGTTTTTCATTATTTTCTTCATTGCCATCAAAGGTTTTGTTAAATGCATTCTTTATTATTTCCTTTCGTTCATCTAATGAAGTCCACCAGCGAGGTTCGCAGGGGAACGAAAGAGATCAGCCAACACAGAATCGTCCAAAAAAACCAAAAGCAGCATCCGGGAAAAGGATAACGAAGCCTCCGGTTAAGCTGAAAGATTACGTGCTGGGAAAGTAATTTGAGACATTACGGGATTAAGGTGATATGCTGGAGCGTTGGTTACAAAAAAAAATAATAATAATAATACGAGGTCGGGGACTAAGGCGTAAGTAAGCCAAAACCGTGGTATATGTGGCGTGAACTATGTAAACATTAGCTACAAAGCTGAACTGTGGTACATAAAACTTTTGAAAGGCTTAAAGTGAAACGCATAACTGAAAAAAATTTTATATTGCATTGTTGTGTAAACAAATGAATTTGTTCACAGTTTGTCATGGGGGTGTGATGTCCTGGTACCACTACAGGAAGAGTCCAGGGCCGAACGGAACACGTTACCGCAGCCACGTCGCAGAAATCGGATCTACGACTATAAAAGACAGCGTCCAGAACCAGCTCTCTCTCGACCAGTCCGTATCGGTAGTCCCACTACTTCCAGCAACGAGATCAACCGGGTCCGCAAGTAACCATCTCGAGGTGCCACCAGCCATTCATGTTAGTTGTACACGTTAACACCAATCAATAAAGTATTTAGTTAACTAGTGTATTCTTTGTATCACCAACCACTCCAATTTTGAAAGTGATAATTGTTATAATAATTTATAGTAAAAACATACCGTAAAGTTTACTTGTTGCTGTTGATTTAGATGGAAAAATTATTGCAGGTTAGTACAAATTATATTTTTATTTCTGCTGATAAATTTTTATTGTGAAAATTTAATTTCCAATTGTTTTTGGTTATAAATCAATTATACATTTGTATTAGTTATCATGCGGCTATTTTTATTTTTTATAGGAAGTCCACCATTACATCATAACAATTTTAGATAACAATCAAACGTGGATTGGCCTTCGGATAAAATTAGAGTGACCTATTTTCCCATTTTCCTCGGGTTTTTATATGCTAACGCCGGAAGTTGCAAAGATGGCGGATTTTTCGAAAGTCTTTTGTTTTTTCTAACCCTTTTCCAATGAAATTTTGAAAAATTAAATTTTTAATTTGGGATTTTCTGACTTTCTAATTGTTATGTATTGAAACTATATAACTTATAATATCACAAAAATAAACTTTTCAAATTTTTAAACCCATTTTTCCTATCAAAATTAATGACTTTCTGGAGCTACATAATGGCGGACATCCTTACAATTTATAATAACAATTTAAACAATTATGAGCAAATATTTCTTTTTGACACTTGATTTTAACATAAAATGAAAATTTACATATCCAAATATAATCAGTAAACTTTTTCTTTTGATGACAATTCTATTTTAGTTTATATTTGCTTTTGAAATCTACTGCGTCATAACCATTTTAATGTAAATTTTATTAAACAAACAATATAACAACATTTAAAATTATTGAAGAACAACTTAAAATTAAATATCTTATAATAATCCATAGTTTTAATAAACAATAACCCTAATTAAACACTTAATATTAGATTTGTGTTTTTGCATTGTAATAAAACTTTCTTTAGTCTATTTTTTCAGTTTGTAATCACAGTATTACTATTTATAGTGTCTTTTCACTGGATTTATCAGTCACAATGTCCTTGGTAAACCTTTAATTATTTAGTCTTTATTTACAAAATAATTTTAATCACCTTCTTAACAATGTTACATATGATAAATTTCAATACCCTTTTTAGATTCTCTCAAGTTAGTATCCTGCATCAATTCATGGAATGTACCAAACTTGTACTATCATCCGATACATTGAAATATGGAATCATCACTTTGATGCTTAAATATTGGTTGGGTAAGTCATATTATTTAGTTATAATTCTAATCTATGATATTATTAATTTTGTTTTGATAGCTAATATTTGTTTGTTGAATTTAAATTTTGCTAATCATAAAATTAATTGAATATAGTTGGATATTTTCTACTTTATATAATGGTTTGTAATCATCTATACCTATTTAATTCTTATCTTATAACTACCTATAAAAACATTATCAAACTTATTATTAATATTAACTTTAATTATATCTTATTGATATTTTGATTAAACTAAATTTATATAACTATTAGGATTGGTTTTTTTTATAGCTAATATTAGATTTGTCTTATTCAGCATTGTCATATTCTAATGTTTATTTTCTTTTTATTTTTAGCCTGAACATCATAGGATAATGGACTTAATGATTGAATCGACTCCTGATATTAATGCTTCTTCTTAAAGACTCATCTCTTATCAATTGTTTTTTTTTTTTTTGTTTGTGTGTCAATTGAGACTTATTAAATAGTTCCAATAAAGAAGTTTTATGGTAAATTTATCATTTAAAAGAAAGACTTCAAATTTATATTCTTTTTTTTATAATTTATCACAATCTTAAGTTATATTTTGGGTAAGTTATTATTTTTATTATTTTAAAACATTGCAAATTTCGCCCAATTTAATTTTAACAAATTATTACTCGGTAATAATTTTTTAAATTTAATTCCATTTTATTATATCTAAATCTATTATAATTCAAATCCTATTTGGTTACTTTTGATATATGCTTTTATTGTACATCACAAACAATCTTTAGTAATATTTCTACATAAATTCCAATTTATTTAATTTTATATAACCCCTAACGATTTATTGATTACTCATATTTCTAATGGTTAATTCTAAATACAATACAATATTTATTTATTCTAATATTTACATCTTAAAACTATCTTATTTCCTAAATTGAGCTAGATCTTTAAAATGTTGTTTTATTTGTAATATGCATACAAGTTTTTAACGTTTACCTTACCCCTTAACAAATTGTTATATGGATTTTTTAAAATATAATTTCTTTCATAAGCTTTTTCTATAATAAACGGTCCTATAAATGGTAATTTTAATTTTGCACATTCATTATTTTTCTTGTTAGCTGTAATGACCTTTCAATTACCCAATCACCTTCTTTAAACACTATTGGTTTCTTTAAATTTTTATATCTTCTTTTTAAATATCGGTCTGCATTTCTTTTTTAATTTATTATGAAAAATTTTTAAATAAATTACTATTTTGCTCTAATTTTGCACAACTACTAGTGAATTAATATACAATGTATTACTTCTTCAATTATTCCATTACTTCCTAATATTTCTAATTCTCTCTTCACTCTTTCCTTTAACTTTAATGGTATAGGATATATTTTCACCTTAAAATTCTCAACATCTCTCGCCTCCATATTATATTCATATTCGGTAGCTTCTTTTGGCTCCTTATACATCAAACTTCTATACTTCATCAACAAATCTCCTACAATATTGTAATATATTCCATCACAATCAAATCATCATTTTCAAATACATCTTCTTCTTTCTTCTATCTACTTCATACTCATAACTTTTTTCTTTATCTTCTTCATAATCATTTCTAATATAATTCATATTCTTCTTACTATCTTCTACTTCTTCTATCATATCCATTGATATCCATATACCATTTAGTCATATCTTCCTTTCTTCATAATTAATTATAGCTTCTAATTTTTTCTATGTATCATTTCCTATTATCATATCACCATCTAGTTTAGACACAGCTAGTAGTTGACAATTTATAATGATTCTATTTAAATTTATTTTAATATCACATAATTTAAGAATAATAACGTAACTTCCAAGTTTATTTGAAAAATTTTTAACGTCACAATGAAGGCCGTTTCGCTAAGAAGCATCGTCAGATTGACATTTAAGTTACATTTTGTTTGTTTGTAGCTAGGTACCTGATGTTTAGGTAGTATTAAGGCTAGACCAAGTATGGAAGTAATAAGATATAACAATATTAAAGCCTAGATGCCAATAGCCCTAAGGGATTATCCTGGATGTAATTCCCTCTAAGATCAGTATAACTGTGCAATGATATAGAAAAACCAGGAAAAAACTATATCATGCTGATCTTTACAATAACTTAATATATTTGTGTTTTACAATTATGTCATATCTATGTATAAAATGTAAACTCAATCAAAGTAAGCAGTTTAATAGTGGAGAACTTCCAAGATTTATTTGTTCATTAACAACTTTAAATTGTGGATCTGCTAGATGTCTTTTTACTTCAAGTTCTTCAAGGAAATCTAAATTTTGTTTTTTATCACAAGTGTGTAGTATTTGGATGTCATTGGTGTGTAATAGTGAGGTTGGATGTTCAAGTAGGTGTTTTGCATAATTTGACTTATCTGGTTGTTTTAATCTATATGCTCTTAAGTGTTCATTAAATCTTACTTCAAAATTTCTTTGTGTTTGACCTCTATATACAGCATTACATTCTGGACAATTAATTTTGTAAACACCAGATTTTTTTTTTTAATTTGGGTAATTTTGTTTTTACATTTAACAATTTTGTACCAACATTATTTTGTGTTTTAAATGATATTAATGCTGATGTTGCCGTAGATATTATTTTTATAACTTTTAATTTCTTTAGTTTGTTTAGGAAATATTAGTTGTATTTACACTTTCTGTTCTTTCTTATTAATTAATTTATTTATTAAATGAATTGGAGAGCCATTAGAAGTAGCTATTTGTTTTATGATACTTATTTCTTTATCAAAGTTAATTTTGTCCATTCGAATTGAAAATGCTCTATGTATCATAGAATTATAAGCTGCTAATTTATGCGTTATAGGATGATTTGAATTATATGGTATGGTTACATCTGTTTGTGTAGGTTTTCTGTATATTGAATAACTTAATGAATTATTAACTTTTTCAATTCTTAAATCTAGAAAATTAATTGAATTATTTTCTTCAACTTCTAAAGTAAAATTAATTTTAGGATGTAAGGTATTTATATAATTAAAAAATATATTTAGCTGTCGTTTGCTACCTACAAATCCTGCTAACACATCATCAACATATCTATACCAAAATACAATATTGTTTTTATAACTAGAATTGAAGATTATGTTTTCTAAGTTATCCATAAAAATATTTGCTAAAATTGGAGAAACAGGACTTCCCATTAGAAGACCCTCATTTTGAATATATACTTTGTTATCAAAAGTAAAATAATTTTGACTAATGCATACATTAAATAGGTCAATTATATCTGATATTATAACTGGATGGATATTTCTTTCATCTAATAGCTTTTTAACAAGAACTATACATTCTTTAGGAGGTATTTTAGATAACATATTAGATACATCAAACGATACTAATTTAGTATTATTTTGTAATTTACAGTTATTTAATTTTTTTATCAAATCTAATGAATTTTGTACTGAATATTTAGATGTGTATCCATAATTATTTAAAATAGTATTTAATTTTTTAGCTACCTTTGTATTAGGAGTGTTAACATACGAAACTACTGGTCTAATCGGTTTTGACTTTTTATGTAATTTAATAGTTCCATATAATCATTTAAATGTTCTCTTATTAGAAAATTTTTTAGTGGGATCTTTTTTTTAGAATTTTGACATTACTTGACATTATGAAATCATTCACTTTAGATTTATTATCTTCTTTTTTTAAAATTACTGTTGAGTTACCTTTATCTGATTTTGTAATGATTAGGTTATTTTGATCTACTTTATTTTTAATTGATTTTAAAGCTAAAATGTCATTTTTAATAATTTGACTTTGACTTTTGAATTTATCTGGTTTAATGTCTCTAATAAGATTTGCTATTTGCATTTTTTCATAAATAAAATTATTTAAATTAGTTCTTAAAGCTATTTCAGAATCTGCGGCTAAAATTTCTTTTATATTATTAGTAAATTTGGGTGGTATGCAATATTTTAAACCCTTATCTAAAAACTTATTTTCATTATTTGAAAAAATTGTGTCTGATAAATTTACAAACCGAGGAGCAAAATGTATTGGTACGTGAGTATTTATTGTGTTACTATGTTGTGTAAATTGTGTTTTAGTGTGGTGTGAATTAATTAATTTTTCTAATTTACCTAACTGTTTTTGTTTTTGTTTTTTGTTTATCGTGTTTCATAATACTGACCTGTTCTCTAATTTTGTCATCTAAGCAGTCAAATTCTACTGAATGCATTGCAAACGTTAATTCTGAATGAACAGTTTTAATGTAAATGTCTAGAGCATCTCTTATTTTAAACCACTTTCTACTTTCCTCTTTAATCCACATTTTTTGGGCTTTTTTAACTACTTTTTGCGCTTCTTTTGATTGAGTGTTACATTTAATGTTTACATAATTGGGTATTAAATTCTTCTTCAGACATTCTTGGTTAAACCAGATGTTTTGGGATGCCTTACACCTTTTCTCATGTAACTTCTTGTATAATCGAGTTAATTCTTCTCTCGAAGATGTTTTAATTAAATTTATTGTACCAACTCTTACTTTTTGGAAGTCCATCTTATATACAACATTTTAAAATTCAAACAACAAAAAACTTACTGCCTACAAATACAATTATCAATTTAATCTATACCTTGATACTACCTTCCCTCTGCTCAATAAAATATTCATTTTCTTCTTCACCTTCTTCCAATTTCTTTCTATAGGACTTCTCATGGTTTTGTAAATTTCATTATCATGTGTAACTTTGTAGCATCGTTTTGTTTTCTCATTCTTTTAAATTTTCTAACATCGGTGTTCATAAATATTTCTTCCTCTTTATTCTTTGTTTCCATAAATTTCTTTTCAATCAATTGTTTAAGTATGTTTTTAATTTTCTTGGTTTCTCCTACATATATTATTATATTTGAATTAATCTTATTCTTGTTTTTATCCATGTCATATTTAGTATTAGTCTTCATTAATTTATTCATCTTAATCTTCTCAGTTTCAACATTTTTATCTCTCTCTTGGTCAGTTTCTTCTAAATTTTTATTATTTGTCTCTGCATTTTCCTCCTTTTCACATACTTTTTCTTCTTCATTAAGTTTCTCCATATTCTCTTCTTGGCTTGCAACTTGTACCTTCACATTCTCTTCTTTTTTGTCAATATTTTCTATAATCTCTTCTTTTAAATCTTTTCCATTGTTCCTATTTGAATTATAATCCATCTTATCCAACTCCTCCTCATTTTTATCATATTTCTTCTCGAACATCTTTTTCATTTCTTCTTTAATTTCTTGTTTTGTACTTCTTATTTCTTCTTTTAATTTTTTATTTTGTTCCCCCATTTCTTCATTTGATTCATTAAACTTCTTATTAAATGTATCGTTTAAATCATCTTTATTTTCTTTAACTTCTTACTTCAATTCTTCTTTAGTTCCATCTAATTCTTTATCCATTTTTCCTACATTTTCTTCATTTTCATCACAATTTTCATTATTTTTGTCCCATTTCTTGCTCATTTCTCTGATATCTTTTCTTAACTCTTCATAACTTTTGTTTATTTTTTCACTATTTTCTTCTAATTTCTTATCCAGTTTTTTCATATCTTTGCTTAATTCCATTAAAACTTTCATCATTTTATCTTGTTCCATTTCTTCCATTTTCTTGTTTGGTTGTGCTGTCTCCTCTTGGACTTCTTCACTTCTCACATCCTGTTCTCCATGATCTCCAGATCCCTGATTTCTTTCTCCATCTACCTGGGTACCTACTTCCTCTCCTGACTTCTCTCCCACTTGTTTTCCATCTCTCAGTGTCATTTTGTCCATTTTAAATAGTTTAATTAATTTTTATCAAATATTAGATATAAAATTTTATTTTCAATAATTCTACTAACCAATTAATTTTTAAAACCGATTAATTTTTCCAGCCAATCAATTGATTTAGTTATTAATTTTTTTTATAGCCACATAATTTTTATAGCTAAATAATTTTTATAGCCAATCAATTTTTAAAGCCAATCAATTTTTATAGCCCCACGTTGGGCGCCATTTTTGTAATAAAATTACAATGATATATGTGTTGATTGTATGGATATTATATTTTAAATATTATAATTATTGAATTGTTATTTTTATTGTTTTAAAATTTTTATTTTTATTCTTAAGTTTTGTGGGGCTATAATTTTTTATTGTGTATATTTTATTTTCATTCAAGCTTTGATTATCCCAAAAACCTTAAAACTTCTTTATTTTTACTTATTCTTTAACTGTTTACAAATTGTATATCATCAAAATCAAAACATGTAATTTTTATCTATTATTATTATTATTATTAAATTTAGGTTATTTAAATTAATTATAAAGCATAAGTAACTCTTAACTTCAGTAGTCGGTTCAAAATTGAAATTTAACGATAAAATTATTTATTTCACTTATTATACCAAACAAAAATTAATGTACCCTTTACCTACACTACGATACGACCATTGGTACCTTGTAGTGCGCCGGGATACTTAAACCACGTGACCTTCTACAGTTACATCCGCCCTTAGGTCGGGCGTTCGACGTTATTGTGTTATGTCGTTAGTTATAGTTAAATGTGGTGTAAATATTATATTTAAATCAAATTGTATTAGAATAATGTTTAAAAGATATTGAAATTTACCATTGACAAAAGTTTACAAGTAATTTTGAAAGTGATAATTGTTATAATAATTTATAGTAAAAACATACCGTAAAGTTCACTTGTTGCTGTGGATTTAGATGAAAAATTCCCGGGTACCGCTATCCCTTTCTTGGCTTCTTAGATGGCACTTCAGTGGAATCGCTATCCCGTTCTCAGTTCTTGGTAGTGGATCATTTACAACCACGTGTAAACTACTTCCTCGGGTGGATTGAAAAAATTAACCATTGGATCTTATATCTCCTCTCAGCTTCTTCAGGTATTTTATTATTGCAGGTTAGTACAAATTATATTTTTATTTCTGCTGATTTTTATTGTGAAAATTTAATTTCCATTTGTTTTTGGTTATAAATCAATTATACATTTGTATTAGTTATCATGCGGCCATTTTTATTTTTTATAGGAAGTCCACCATTACATAATAACAATTTAAGATAACAATCAAACGTGGATTGGCCTTCGGATAAAATTAGAGTGACCTATTTTCCCATTTTCCTCGGGTTTTTATATGCTAACGCCGGAAGTTGCAAAGATGGCGGATTTTTCGAAAGTCTTTTGTTTTTTCTAACCCTTTTCCAATGAAATTTTGAATAATTAAATTTTTAATTTGGGATTTTCTGACTTTCTAATTGTTATGTATTGAAACTATATAACTTATAATATCACAAAAATAAACTTTTCAAATTTTTAAACCCATTTTTCCTATCAAAATTAATGACTTTCTGGAGCTACATAATGGCGGACATCCTTACAATTTATAATAACAATTTAAACAATTGTATTCTCCCCTAATGCTTGTCAGCAATGAATACTTGAGTTTTAGACTTTTATTTTAATATAATTATCAAACAAGACAAGACACTTTTTTAGTTTTTATTTATTTGACAACTACTGTCATATATGATACAAAGTAATTAGTGTATAACATAAATAATATAAGATATTCAGTAACACTCCCTCCCAGTAATGAACTCATATTCATTACTCCTTTTTTTGAATATCTAATAAACATAATTTTGCCACTGGTCGTCTGAATATACCCATACTTGTTTTCACATCAACGACTCTAATTTGGCCATCAGTACCTGGATGGACAGCCGTAACAATTCCTCTAGGCCACACATTTCGGCAGAATTCTGAGTCTACCAGTATAACCACATCACCTATTTGAATTTTTCTCGTGGATGGGACGAACCATTTCGTTCTCTTGCTCAGGACAGGTAAGTATTCACGAATCCATCGGCGCCAATAATGGTCCGCTAATAATTGAGAAATTCGCCAATGTTTTCGTGATACCAAATCGTGCTCATCGAATTTTCCAACAATCTGTGTTCCACTAGAAGTACCCAACAAGAAGTGGTTAGGTGTCAGGGCTTCATCATCAGCGTGATCCAGTGAAACATGGATTAATGGGCGACAGTTAACGATATATTCTGCTTCTATGAATAAAGTTTGTAAAGTTTCTTCGCGTGGAGCTTTTTCTTTAAGTATCACATTTAATGTCGTTTTAATAGACCGAACTAAACGTTCCCAACTCCCTCCCATATGGGGGGCTGATGGTGGGATAAAATACCATTCCATATCAATTGTTGTTAAAGTCGCTATAATTTGGTTCTGATTTAATTGTTTCAACGCTTCCTTGAGTTCTTTCTGTGCACCTCTAAGATTGGTTCCATTATCGGAATAAATTTTCTTTGGACATCCTCTGCGACCAACCAGTCTTCGAATTGCCATAATAGCAGAATCTGTACTCAGTGAATGTGCTATCTCTAGGTGTACGGCACGAACACTCATACAGGTGAACAATACACCGTATCTTTTTTCTTTTCGGCGTGCAATGGTAACATAGATGGGACCAAAATAATCCATTCCTACTATAGTGAAGGGTCTCACGAAGGAAATCAAACGACAAGTTGGTAGTGCCGCCATTTCAGGAATATGATATGTT
Organism: Ophraella communa; assembly: GCA_035357415.1. Classification (NCBI taxonomy): domain Eukaryota; kingdom Metazoa; phylum Arthropoda; class Insecta; order Coleoptera; family Chrysomelidae; genus Ophraella; species Ophraella communa. The sequence continues at coordinate 15,157,616 of CM068984.1, forward strand.
GCTCTCTTGTTTTTACACAACTGACAATTGTTCCATGAACTTCTCACAGCAGATCTTATATTCAGTATCCAGTAACGTTGTCTGAGTTCATTCGTAACAAATTCTTGCCCATTGTGTTTTGCGATACGGTGATAATGAAAAATTAATAATTTTGTGTAATCATTTTTTGGGTCTAAAATAATCGGGAATTTTGTGTCTTCAGTCAAATCATTTGAATTTACAATTCTACTCTTCACTCGAAGAATGCCATCAGCGTCCAAAATCGGTGACATTTTGAAAAGTTTACTAGAAGATTCAATACGAATTCCATTTAATAACATTTTGATTTCTTTTGAGAAGTTTTCCCATTGAACATATTTTATCCATAATTTCTCAGCTTCATTTATCTCAGCAGGTTTTAACTCACCAGTTGCTTGTGATTTTTTTCGAATGATTCCAATAAATCTCAGAGTCCAGGCTGTTGACCGAATCAACCTTAACCAAGATGAAAATCTGGAAATTTCTGGTAAGGATGGTTTTGTCATAAGACTCGTAAGTCCTACAAATTTCTTTTTCATTTCGGATTCATCCAATTCGATGATAACATCAGCTTCAGGCCATTTTTCTCTACCAAACTTCAAAAATCTGGGACCATTCAACCATCTACTTTCTGAGTCCCATTCATTCATGCTATCTTCCCGAGTAGCATCATCTGCAACATTTTCTTTTGTGAGCACCCAATTCCATGAACATTCATCAGAGTGATCTCGTATTTCCGACACTCTGTGTGCTACAAATGGTTGAAATACTGCAGGATCACGTCTTATCCAATTAATGACTGTTTTAGAGTCACTCCAGAAGTAGCTTTCATCAATCGGAATACTGTGATTTTCTTTTATAGTAACAGATAGTCTGCATCCAAGAACAGCAGCTTGAAGTTCAAGTCTTGGAATCGATAATTGCTTCAAAGGGGTTACTCTTGCCTTAGCCATCACGAAACATGTTTCAATTGATTCTTCGCTTTCGAATCTTAAATAAGCGACAGCCGCATACGCTTGAGAACTTGCGTCGCAAAATACATGTAATTGAACCTTTTTGACCTCGAATATATTCTTCAGATAACAACGTGAAATTGTCAATTTGGAAATTTTTTCTATTTGTCCAGCCCATTTTCTCCATTTCTTCATCATATCTTCATTCAACTCGTCATCCCAGCCGATCTTCGAACTCCAAATAGTCTGAAGCAGAATTCTTGCTTTTATTGTGAAGTTATTAAGAAATCCAAAAGGGTCAAATATAGTCATCACAGTTTTCAGAACTTCTCTTTTTGTCACATGACTTTTTCCTAACAGATTTTGAAGATCTTGTTTACTCCACTTAATTGCAAAAGAAAAAGTATCATCATTTGGGTTCCAAATTAATCCCAATATTTTTTCGGAAGGTAAACATGTTTCTTTTCCAAAGTCCATATCCTTGACTTTAACATTTCTATATTCTTCAGGAATACGTTGCAAAACTTCTTTGTTATTACAAGTCCAATTTCGGATTGCGAAACCTCCTCTTTTATGTTTCTCGATCACAGATGAAATCAACTGTTCAGCTTCTTCTACTGTATCTACACTATCCAGATAGTCATCGACATAGTGTTGTTCTCTAATAGCTCTCTCTGCATCAGAAAAAGTGTTTATGAAATCCAGTGCGTTTTTTCTCATTACAAAAGTTGCACTAGTGGGCGATGAAACCGAACCAAATATCATAGCTACCATTTCATATTCATCGATTTCTCTAGATCTGTCTCCACCCCTCCACAAAAAGTGCTGAGCTCGTCTATCTTCTGGTCTTATATGAATTTGGTGAAACATTTCCATTATATCTGCAGCAAAGGCTATATGTCTCTGTCTAAATTTGAAAATTACACCAAGTAATGAGTTCAATAAGTCCGGACCTTTTAGAAGAAAATCGTTCAAACTTCTTCCACAAGTTTTGGCAGCTGCATCGAAAACAAATCGTATTTTTCCGGGCTTGTTCGGGTTTGAAACTGCAAAATGCGGTAAATACCAGATGTTTCTATTGTTGGACTGACCTTTTTCTTCTGTTACTCTTCTTGCATATCCCTTTGCTAAATACTCAAATATTTTCTTATCATATTCTTCAGCAAACTGTGGGTTTTTTTCCATTTTCTTTTCTATTGACTCTAACCTACTTACAGCGGTCATTTTACTATCAGGTAGTCGCAAATTTTCATTCTTCCACAATAAACCAGTTTGCCATCGATTTGGACCAATTCTTTTTGTGGTGCGATTCAAAATCTCTAAGGCACGACAATCATCTGGGTTTTGTAAATTTTCGTAATGTTTTACGCCTAAACTCTCAATTTTGAAAGAATTTCTAACAAGTTCTTCTAAATCGTCATGTTCATGTGTCACAAATAAAGCAAAATCTTCGTCAGTACGCCAAGTATAATTTTTACAAATATTACCGTGTACAACCCATCCTAATTTCGATCTCGATACCACAGGTGCATTTTTACCACCTTCCACAACTTCTCTGGGTATGATGAGATCGATGTTATCTTGACCAATTAAAATTGAGGGTTTTGCATCTACAAATGATGAGATATTTATATGTCTCAAGTGACCCCATTTTTTCTTCAAATTCGTGACATTGATTGACTGCACCGGAAGAGACAAATTTTCGACTGTCCTTACATTATTCATGACATATTCAGTGTTTTCATTCTCTCCTCGAATTTTGATAGATATTCTTCTAGAATTTTCTTCCTGACTAGTCATTGAGTTAGTCCATCGAATCCTCAATGGTTCAGCAGGTCCTGAAGCTCCAATTTTCTCTGCTATACTTGCATCTATCATGGTAACCGTGGAAGCCTCGTCAAAAAGCGCAAAAATTTTTATTTTTCCGTCTGGTCCCCTTATTTCTACTGGAGCAATTCTCAGAAGAATTTCGTTTCTGCTATTAACACAATGGTTGGTTTGTTCTTCAGCGATTTTTGCAATATCTTTATGTAGTAAAGAATTGTGTTTGAATAAACAACCATTTATTCCACAATTCTTCTTCTGACGGCATATCTTTGTGTGATGTGAAGAAGTTAAACAGCTAAAACAGACTTTATTTTTTCTGACCCAATCCCAGCGATTTTCTATGTCCAATTTCTTGAAATCATTGCATTTTTCTACTTTATGGCCATCTTTGTTGCAGAATTTGCATTTATAAGAAATTTTTTCGTTATTTAAGGATGTGGTGCATACGTATTTTTTCTTCTGTTCCTGTTCATTTTCAGTACTACTGGCGTACATAGCAGCCTCACTAATTTCTTCCAACCATTCAGAAAACTCCATAATACTAACAGGAATTCCTTTTCTTGATTTATTTCTTTCAACTATTCGCTTACCCCATTCAATTTTTAATGTTGATGTCAATTTTTTGGTGAGATCATTTAATAGTTGAGGATTGCACAGATACTCCTGGCCTTTCAAACTTTTTATGGTAACTGCTAAATTTTGAACTTTGTTTGAAAAATCTAAGATGTTTTCTAATCTTTCTTCTTTTATATTAGGGATTTTAACTGCAGAGTCGATCAAATCTTGAATAATTTTTTCCGATCTGCCAAATCTCTTTTCTAGAATATCAATTATTTTGTCAAGTTCTTGGGTAAAACTGAGAAGTGCATTCACGGAGTCTTTGGCTTTACCTTTCAAACTTCTTTGTAGCCGTATGATATTTTCTGCATTAGAGTAACCACAAATTTTAGTTGATTCATTGAACTGCGTTATAAAGTTCATCCATTCTCCAGGTTCGCCATTAAAATTTGGAAGATCTTTGTTGAAAGATTGCCTAGCCGTAAACTGATTTAATTTCAACTCTTTCACCGGGTATTTATTGGAATTGCGATCTAACACAGGATTAATTTTGATTGTTTGGTCTAATTTTGTCTCAGACGGTTCCTGTAACGAATTCACCCACTCTTGCACGAATGAAGACTTAGAAGTAACAGTTTGAATATCTTCATCAAGTACATTTTTGTCGATAAAAGAACCTTTGCATGATTTCAATTGTTCTTCTAACTCCGCCCTTTTCAATGCCACTTCTTTTTCTATCACTTCTTTTTCAATGTCCGCTAGTTTTCTTACTTTTTCTATCTCAATTTCCAACTGTTTTCGTCTGATGGTACTTTGTTTTGTAATATGGGTCGATGAAGTACGTACAGTCCCATGATTTGGTATTTTTAAATTTTCCTTGGTCTTGGATGTGTTAGGCAAAATTTTTTCATCTTCTATCTTAAGTGAATGATTTGAAGGATTTTTCTTTTCTGGCATATCTTTTTCAAAACATCCACAGTCTGTCATATATCTTATTGGTGTTTTTCCTTTTGTTGTCCTAGTACTTTTTCTCACAGGTACAGATTTGGACATCTTCCACAGACTGAATTCAATGTAACTTACTCGAAGGACCACTTATGTATTCTCCTCTAATGCTTGTCAGCAATAAATACTTGAGTTTTAGACTTTTATTTTAATATAATTATCAAACAAGACAAGACACTTTTTTAGTTTTTATTTATTTGACAACTACTGTCATATATGATACAAAGTAATTAGTGTATAACATAATTAATATAAGATATTCAGTAACAACAATTATAAGCAAATATTTCTTTTTGACACTTGATTTTGAAATAGAATTAAAATTTACATATCCAAATATAATCAGTAAACTTTTTCTTTTGATAACAATTCTTATTTTAGTTTATATTTGCTTTTGAAATCAACCATTTTAATGTAAATTTTATCAAACAAACAATATAACAACATTTAAAATTATTGTAGAACAACTTAAAATTAAATATCTTATAATAATCCATAGTTTTAATAAACAATAACCCTAATTAAACACTTAATATTAGATTTGTGTTTTTGCATTGTAATAACACTTTCTTTAGTCTATTTTTTCAGTTTGTAATCACAGTATCACTATTTATAGTGTCTTTTCACTGGATTTATCAGTCACAATGTCCTTGGTAAACCTTTAATTATTTAGTCTTTGTTTACAAAACAATTTTAATCACCTTCTTAACAATGTTATATATGATAAATTTCAATATCCTTTTTAGATTCTCTCAAGTTAGTAGCCTGCATCAATTCATGGAATGTACCAAACTTGTACTATCATCCGATACATTGAAATATGGAATCATCACCTTGATGCTTAAAATGAATCCAAATATTGGTTGGGTAAGTCACATTATTTAGTTATAATTCTAATCTATGATAATATTAATTTTGTTTTGATAGCTAATATTTGTTTGTTGAATTTAAATTTTGCTAATCATAAAATTAATTGAATATAGTTGGATATTTTCCACTTTATATAATGGTTTGTAATCATCTATACCTATTTAATTCTTATCTTATAACTACCTATAAAAACATTATCAAACTTATTATTAATATTAACTTTAATTATATCTTATTGATATTTTGATTAAACTAACTTTATATAACTATTAGGATTGGTTTTTTTATAGCTAATATTAGATTTGTCTTATTCAGCATTGTCATATTCTAATGTTTATTTTCTTTTTATTTTTAGCCTGAACATCATAGGATAATGGACTTAATGATTGAATCGACTCCTGATGTTAATGCTTCTTCTTAAAGGCTCATCTTTTATCAAGTTGTTTTTTTTCTGTTTGTGTGTCAATTGAGACTTATTAAATAGTTCCAATAAAGAAGTTTTATGGTAAATTCATCATTTAAAAGAAAGACTTCAAACTTATATCCTTTTTTTTTATAATTTATCACAATCTTAAGTTATATTTTGGGTAAGTTATTCTTTATATATATATATATATATATATATATATAATTAAATTTCTGTTATTTGCCGACTAATAGGTATTAAACCAGAATTTTTGGGGTAAACGTCAATGTTTTTTAAGAAAACTCTTTTACTTGTTTTCCAAGCTTTCGAAATACATTTATTTCATTTTTAAGGAATAAGTGCGAGTTAAAACAAAATTAGTGTTAACAACTTGGTAAATATAACATAAAAAAACTATTTTAACTTTAATTTGAAATTTAGATATAATTGATTTTAAAACTAAAATGTCATTTTTAATAATTTGACTTTGACTTTTGAATTTATCTGGTTTAATGTCTCTAATAATTCTATGATACATAGAGCATTTTCAATTACAATGAACAAAAATAATTTTAATAAAGAAATTGAGATTATAAAACAAATAGTAATATCTAATGGCTATCCAATACATTTGATAAATAAATTAATTAATAAGAAAGAACAGAAAGTGTCACTACAACTAATATTCCCTCAACACCCTAAAGAAATTAAAAGTTATAAAAGTATTACATATTGTGGAAATATTTCTAATACAATTTCAAACATAATATCTTCGGCAACATCTGCAATAATTTCATTCAAATCACACAATAATGTTGGTACAAAATTGTTAAATGTAAAAACAAAATTACCTAAATTAAAAAAATCTGGTGTTTACAAAATTAATTGTCCAAAATGTAATGCTGTATATATAATAGGTCAAACACAAAGAAATTTTGAAATAAGATTCAATGAACATTTAAGAGCATATAGATTACAACAACCAGATAAGTCAAACTATGCAAAACATGTTCTTGAACATCCACATTCACTCATACACACCAATGACATTCAAATATTACACACCTGTGATAAAAAACAAAATTTAGATTTCCTCGAAGAACTTGAAATCAAAAGACATCTAGCAGATCAACAATATAAAGTAGTTAATGAACAAATAAATCTTGGAAGTTCACCACTATTAAACTGTTTACTTTGATTGAGTCTTCATTTTATACATAGATAAGACGTAATTACAACACAAATATATTAAGTTATTGTAAAGATCAGCAGGATATAGTTTTTTCCTGGTTTTTCTATATCATTGCACAGTTATACTGATCTTAGAGGGAAATACATCCAGGATAATCCCTTAGGGCTAATAACATCTAGGCTTTAATATTGTTATGTCTTAGTACTTCCTCACTTGGTCTAGCCTTAACTACTTATCAACATCAAGTACCTAGTTACAAACAAACATAATGTAACTTCAATATGTCAATCTGACGATGCTATTCCGATAGCGAAACGGCTGTCATTGCATTTAAAGTATTTATAGAATATATAATGGAAGTTAATTCAACCTTTTAGTTGTTTATTGTTCTGACTATCTTTATATTATCAAAGATATGATTAAAAATGTAAAATCATTACCTCATGTTTTGGAAATTAAGGTTATTTTTTTGAAAAGGTTGAATGTAGAATTATAAGTCATTCTTGTCACAATCTGGCGAGACTATAAAAAGGCCACGAAATCAATTATCACTCTCTTTCTCATGTTCCGGCTTGATTTACATAGAAGACATCGATTGATAACTAAAAGAACAGAATCATTAACCAAAAGTTAATTTATGTTAAATTAAAACATTTATCACCAAAAATATTTGTATAAAAGTATTTTAAAAATATTAAATCACTTACCACAGCAGTAAATTTGAGATAATAGATCCAGATTGCCATAAAATTTCCATTTAATCATCATCACACATAGCACGGACAGCAGCCATATTGGAAGCCTGTTTCTCTCGTTGGAGCCGACCTCTTTGTTTCGGTATTTTCCGCCTGACGTGGACGATATAAAGAAAAGACTTTAATATACAAGGTATGTTGAAAAATTAAAAACTTATCTTTGTTTGTGAGTGTGGATAATCGTGTGTACATCATTTTCATTTTTGTCATAACTAGAAATTTATAATTTTAATGTAATAAGCATATGGAAATCCATTCATACTTGTACGTTTCATTCAATGAACAATTATAACAATTAAATTTTAGTGTATTATATAAAAATTTTTTTTAAATATTTAGTTTCTCTGAATCCTACTTAAGATAAAGAGTCGGATTACAAATTCAACCAGATAATAATTTGACTGAGCTAGTTGAAAAACTTTTATAAGGCGCCCAACTACATAAGGACAAGAGACAGAAGGAAATGAAAAAAAAAAAACAACATGAACCAGGACAACAAAAGGTACAGGAAACCAAGAGTGCAGAAAGAAATGATTGACAAGATGAAATTATGGAAATGAACAAGAAACTAAAAGAAAAGAAAAAGAAATTAGATACAACCAGAGAAGATTTGAAGAAAGATTTAAATACAACTAAAAAGAAATGAAGAAAGATCTAGATGAAAATAATGAGAAATTAAACAGAAAATTAGAGGAGAAATTAGATAAGAAATTTTTAGATGTAGAAAGAAGGTTTACTGCATTAACTACAGAAATGAGCATGGGCATGGAAGAAATAAGAAAAATAAAATATGAAAATAAAGGAGTTAAAAATGAATTAGAAGGAATTAAACAAAAAATTGATGAGGCAAAAGAAGAAGGAAGATTAATGGAGGTGGAAAATCAAATGTCTACAGAAATGAATAATTTAAAGAAAAACGAAAAAGAACTTAAATTAGAAGTAACAGAAAACAAAAAGAAAATCAAAGGAAACACAGATAAGATCACCAAAATAGAAAGTGAAATAACTAACACAAATAGAAATGTACAAGTACTTGGAGAAAACATGGACAAAGAAATGGAAACTTTGAAAGAAGAACTAGGAACAGAATTAGGAGAAGTTAAAAGAAAAATTGGAGAAGGTAATACCATTATTTATGGAAATAACATACAAGACCTAGGAATAAAGTTTGATGGGAACTTTAACAATATACACCCGAAGAATTTTATTAATATAATTAAAGGTAAATTAAATAACATTATAAACATAATAGATCAAAAATTGATGATTAGAAGTATGCTAGTAGGACATCCTCTGTTATGGTTCTGTAATAAGGAACAATTAATTAACAACATGATTTTGAACAGCAGTTTATTAAATATTTTTGGGGGGAAATACAACAAGAAAATTTTAGGGAAAAATTATATTTTGGAAAATTCGATTACAATAGAGGGAAAAATTTTAAAATGTATGCCATGCAAGTCTATAATGCCCAACACCTAGAGCCAATTATGAGGGAAGAGGAAATAGCCAGGCATTTTAAAACTGAGGTAATGGAAACAATAGCACTGCACAATATCAAAACCATGAAAAGATTATCCAATTACCTACAAAGACTGGAAAAAACTATAAATGAAAAAGAACACAACAACAATAATAGATAATAGGAATAAAAGAGAGAACAATAACAACGGATATAGATATAACAACAATAATTACAGCCACAAAATGATAACTACAATAGATATAGAAGAGAAAAAAATAATAAATACAGAAATAACAATAATAATTACAGAAATAACAACAATAATAATGGAAGGGATAGACCAAGTTACACAGAAGACAACCGAAATAGAAACAACAACAGAAGAAAATTACATTATTATTAAAAATTACAATTACAATTATAACAATGTAGCGAGAAGTGAGAATACCAGACTGGCTAGTGATAATACATAACATAATATAAACAATAATAACAACCAGAGACAAGTTAATGTCATGGTACATAAAGAAAACGAAATTGAAATAGTCAATGATCAAAATTTTGCTTAAATAGCTTTCGCGTGCATAATGTTATCTATTCTAGGTATGAACATCCAAAGGAATTTATTAATAAAGGGGAAGTAGAATTTGATGTAGATAAAATAGTATATTTTTTAACGAGTGACGAAAGTAGCATTTTTTGAAGCGAAAGAACAGTTTATCAACCGAGGCGTTGCTGAGGTTGGTAATGTTCTTGAGCTTTAAAAAATACTTTCGACGAGTAAAACACTATACTTTTTTTACAACCCAGAGTATATCATAATTATCATAAAAAATCACAATGAAACTAAATTTTATTTTCAATTAAAAATAACAACAAAATTCTTAAATATTGATTTTTTATTTCTTCGGATGTATGACTGTAATCTAATTCACTTTTAGAATCGGAGCTCATGATTTCAAATAAATACTTCTAGAGCAAACTGACAATTCACAAGAAACGTCAAACTAATGAAACCAGGGCACTAGATAAAAATGGTTTTTAAATCCAATTTAATTTATATATTTATTAAATAAAAAGTTGTATTCTAATTATAAAAATAATTTTTGTTTGCGTTTATTAATAATTTAAAATTGTTAAAACATTATATACCTATGCAAGCGCAAAAAAAATGGTTAAAAATATAAACGTCACTTTCGTCACTAGAGACGAAAATATATTCTCTCACTTGCAACGGAAATCGCGTTTTCGCTGAACGTTTACTATTACAAAATAACTTCATTTTATATAGGGTTGTAGAAAAACACTTAAATATTTATAGAGGGTAATTTTCAGAATATAATATGCAAAATTTTAGTAGATACAGGATTAGAAGTAACATTAATTAGTAGTAGAATAGTAGATCAAATACCTAAAGATAAAAGTATGGTAGCAAAGACAAATAAATTATCATTAGTGGGAGCTAATAAAAAAAAATTATATGATACTAATAGTACTATGATAGGGGATATAATGTTAGGAAACAAACAATATAAGATGCAGTTTTTAATAATTAATAATTTACAATATGATATAATATTAGGGACGGAAGAAATGAATAATTACAAATTGATTATAAATTATGAAAATAAAATAGTTCAAATAAATAAAGAAACAATACCTTTTATAGATCAAAATCAAACTGAATTTAAATATGTAAACGAATTGCAAATTAATAATATTAATGAAAATAAGAGTAGGTAATTACAATGTAGGTGCATGTTCAAAAAATAAAATAAAATAAATAGAAAACATAATTAATAAATATTCAAAATCATGTAATGAAGAAGCACAAATAGCAGTCAATTATGTTCACAAATTAGAAATAAGTACAGAAATCAAAAATTTTAAAGTAAAAACATATCCAACACCATACAAATGGAAAGAAGAAGTGTATTTAGAAATAGAAAAGATGTTAAAGGATGGTATTATAGAAAGATCCAATTCGCCATACGTCAATGCCATCACATGTGTCAGGAAAAGTTCTGGTGAAATTAGATTATGTTTGGACTCCAGAAACATTAATCAATATACCATCAAACAATATGAAAGTCCAATGAACATTGATGGAATTTTTGGAAGAATAACTACAGCAAGGGTATTTACTAAATTAGATCTTAAACATAGTTTTTGGTTAATTCCTCTTGATAAAGAACGTCGCAAATACACATTCATGGTAGATGGAGTAGTATACCAATTTTGTGTAGTTCCTTTTAGTTTACAGAGTTCTTGCGCTGCTTTAGTACGCACTCATTCATTCTGTTTTGAATAAGTATGAAATATTTGTACTTCATTATATCGATGACATCTTGATTTTCTCTGAAAATGACAAACAACATAAAAATCATTTGGAAATAGTTTTTAAAGAATTAGAAATTGCAGGCTTAAAATTAAATCTTGCGAAATGTAAATTTTATCAGGTTTTATAGAGTGGCCAGCAAGGTCGCCAGACCTAACACCTCTAGACTTTTTCCTGTGGGATTACATAAAATCAAAAGTTTATGTCAATAGACCCCAAAATTTACAGAACTTAAAAGATATAATTAGGCATGAAATAAGTCTCATTACTCCAGAAGTCATCCGCAATGTACTTAATGAATGTGTCCGTCCATATTGTCAAGAAGTCGATGAATGGCATTTGGAACATTTAATTTAAAATAATTATTATGCATAATTTGGTTACTTTAAAGGACGTTATAGATTAAATCATTAGTTGTAATTTGGTTGAATTTAAGTAAAAAAAATGTTTTTGTACCCTTAAAAAAATATTTTAGTTACAATTAAATTGATTGTACTAACCCTTACTTTTTGAAAGTCCATCTTATTAAGAATAATGAAAAACTCTTCGTTTTACCAAAACTTCCAATATTTATTTAAAAAATTGCTTTTTTAACTATAATGACAGCCGTTTCGCTAGACTTAGCATCGTCAGATTGACATATTGAAGTTACATTTTGTTTGTTTGTAGCTAGGTACCTGATGTTTAGGTAGTTATAAGGCTAGACCAAGTATGGAAGTAATAAGACATAACAATATTAAAGCCTAGATGTTATGAGCCCTAAGGGATTATCCTGGATGTACTTCCCTCTAAGATCAGTATAACTGTGCAATGATTTAGAAAAACCAGGAAAAAACTATATCATGCTGATCTTTACAATAACTTAATATATTTGTGTTACAATTACGTCTTATCTATGTATAAAATGAACACTCAATCAAAGCAAACACTTTAAAAGTGGAGAACTTCCCAGATTTATTTGTTCATTAACAACTTTAAATTGTGGATCTGCTAGATGTCTTTTTATTTCAAGTTCTTCAAGGAAATCTAAATTTTGTTTTTTATTACAAGTGTGTAGTATTTGGATGTCATTGATGTGTAAGAGTGAGGTTGGATGTTCAAGTAGGTGTTTTGCATAATTTGACTTATCTGGTTGTTTTAATCTATATGCTCTTAAATGTTCGTTAAATCTTACTTCAAAATTTCTTTGTGTTTGACCTATATATACAGCATTACACTTTGGACAATTAATTTTGTAAACACCAGATTTTTTAATTTAGGTAATTTTGTTTTTACATTTAACAATTTTGTACCAATATTATTTTGTATTTTAAATGATATTAATGCTGATGTTGCCGAAGATATTATTTTTGAAATTTTATTGGAAATAGTTCCACAATATGTAATATTTTTATAACTTTTAATTTCTTTAGTTTGTTTAGGAAATATTAGGTTTAGTGACACTTTCTGTTCTTTCTTATTAATTAGTGTATTTATTAAATGAATTGGGTAGCCATTAGATGTAGCTATTTGTTTTATGATATCAATTTCTTTATCAAAGTTAATTTTGTTCATTGGAATTGAAAATGCCCTATGTATCATAGAATTATAAGCTGCTAATTTATGTGTTATAGGATGATTTGAATTATACGGTATGGTTACATCTGTTTGTGTTGGTTTTGAATTTTGACTAATGCATACATTAAATAAGTCAATTATATCTGATATTATTCCTGGATGGATATTTCTTTCATCTAATAGCTTTTTAACTAGAACTATACATTCTTTAGGAGGAATTTTAGAGAACATATTAGTTACATCAAATGAAACTAACTTAGTATTATTTTGTAATTTACATTTATCTAATTTTTTTATCAAATCTAATGAATTTTGTACTGAATATTTAGGGCTCATAACATCTAGGCTTTAATATTGTTATGTCTTATTATTTCCATACTTGGTCTAGCCTTATAACTACCTAAACATCAGGTACCTAGCTACAAACAAACAAAATGTAACTTCAATATGTCAATCTGACGATGCTAAGTCTAGCGAAACGGCTGTCATTATAGTTAAAAAAGCAATTTTTTAAATAAATATTGGAAGTTTTGGTAAAACGAAGAGTTTTTCATTATTCTTAATTTTAGTTACAAATTTAATGTCGTTAAATAGAGAATTAAATTCTCATTCAAATAAGGTGTCGCATTATACCGATTTCTATTTAAGAAAATAAACGATTACGTCACTACTAGGTCTAGGTTCAATGTGAGTGGGGCGCTCAACCACCGTTGGGTCTATTTTGGCTCACCCCTAGGGTTATAAATCGCCATACAAGCCAATCCTCCTTGCGAAGTCAACGGCGAGACCTGTTGGGCTTCAATTTTGGGAAACCAAAAATGCGGTGCCTAGTATTTTCCAGGGCGGAGCAAGAACATAATATGTGTTCTGTAGTCTCGTCTTCCACACTGCAGAAGCGGCAGTCTGAAGTTTGACTCAGACCTATTTTCTTCAGGTGGTATCTTAGACAGTGTCCCGTAAACAGTCCTATAAGAATGCGTAGGTCTTTCCTATCCCACTCTAGAATCTGCTTAGTTATATTTTTCGAGGGTTTGGAGATGAAAGCCTTCGAATGGATTAGTCCTGGTATATCTATCGAGCCGGAGATAATATCTTTGGCAGTACTTTTGGTAATGCCAAAGAATGGTTCAGGTCCTATAAATCTAGACTCTGCTCCTTTTTTGGCAAGAGTGTCGGCTTTTTCGTTACCCACCACTCCGCTATGTCCTGGTGCCCAGGGCAAAGTTACCCTGTTGTTGGAACCAAGACGTTCTAAGGCTTTAATACAGTTCCATACCAACTTTGAATTAAGCCGGTTGGAGCTCAGTGCCTTAAGAGCTGCCTGGCTATCTGATACAATATGTATGTTTTTGTTTACAAGAGGGTGATTTATCAGCTCTCTTGCACACAATTCAATGGCGAAAACCTCTGCCTTAAAGATGGTAGCAAATGAGCCGAGGTTTACTACGATTTCAACCCTCGGTTTGCTACCATACACTCCTGCTCCAACACCTTCTGGAGTTTTGGAGCCATCAGTGTATAGTACGTAGTCCGTCCCAGAGAAAGAGATGATCCCCTTTTCCCATTCGTCTCTCTTCGGAAAGAGGACTTTAAAGGACTGTTCTACGTGTGTCCGGGTGGCTAGGATATCTGAGACCATCCCAAGCGTGTGGTGATCTTTAATTTCACGCATCAGGCCCGAGTGGTCCCAGGGCCTCTCCCCTTTTACTTGACTATTCACCGACAGCAGCCTATAGGACACCATCCTGGCCTCCTTCTCCAATAGTAAATGGAGTGGGGTTATATCCAGGATGATCTCCATTGCCGCTGTCGGGGTAGTGGACATTGCCCACGTAATGGCCACGCATGCTAGTCGCTGAAGTCCAGACAATCTTGCTCTGGTGGATTTCTGGAGTCCCTTGGACCACCAGGCCACCGAGCCATACGTGATCATTGGTTTTATCACTGTTTGATAAATCCAGTAAATCTGTTTGGGGCTCGTTCCCCAAGATTTGCCACAGATTCTCCTGAGATTCCACAGGGAAGTCCTGGCTTTATTTATTGTTCTTTCCACATGGGCGTTCCAGGTAAGTTTAATATAAGATAAAATAGGTTGGCGAAGCTTAGTTAGCATTCTCCTTTTTGTAAAAGGAACAATAACAGTCTTGCGGGGGTTAACAGACAACTGTTCCACCTCACACCAACTGTTAACTATATTTAGGGCATCCTGAAGGATCTCCGAGATAACCTATTCAAATTTGCCTCTAACTATTATAACCAGATCGTCTGCATAGCACTGAAAATCCACCCCCCGCAGAGAGAGGTTGTTCAGAAGGGAGTCAACCAGGAGAGACCACAGAAGGGGATTACGTCACTACACCCACACCGGTGACGTCATCCTTACTCCTTGTACGTTATAAGATGGGTATTTTATAACAAAACTCGAAATGTTTCGGGATTACCCTCAAAACTCGACGGTTCTCAAAATAATGATAATATTCCATAAATTAGCCGTCCACTAATTACTAACCCTTACTTAAAGTTCATCATATTAAGAACAATAAACAAATAAACGGTTGATTTTTAACTTTCACTATTTATGACGATAAAAACGTATTTGCGAATAATAAGTTAAAGTTTAATTTAACCGTTAAGTTGTTTATTGTTCTTAACAATATAATAATTCAATAACCTTAACAATTTATATCTATAATGATTCAGAATTTTGACGTTAAGTTCTATCAAACAGATCTTGACAAGTTCTATGTAAATCGTGGCTGTGATTATTTTGGAATTGATAATGTCATTATCAAATAGGAAACTCGATATAATAAATAAAATATTTTTATTCAATTTAAAGGGTAATTATTACATCTTCCTTAATTCCGGTTGTCCAAATTAGGAAATCGATTTATATTGATTTTATAATTTTATTGCAAAATGATAACAGGGTGATTTCAATAACAAAGCGATGGAAGGAAACATAAAATATATGATGTAATCTTATATATCAACATTTGAAACAACATTTACATACTTCCTATTTTCCTTTTCCATAAACAGGAATTTTCTTATTGAATTATTTTTGAAATTTGTCATGTTTTTTTTTAATTTTTTTGTTGGCTAGTTATAGTTGTATTTCCAAATTTTTAGTATTTTTATGACTGACTTTTTTAAGCCCGTGGGTAATTTGATACAGGTGATACGCAACCCTAAATATTTTTCGACATACATAAATGTCGCAGTGGAGAAGAATATTTGAACATTTTTTAAAATCACAATTATAATTTTATGTATATGTATCATAGTGTGTGTATGATTGTGTCTGAGTAAGAAAAATATTAATTTCTTTTATTTTTTATTCTTTCAAGGTTACTCTTTGTATAAATAATAACGTTTAATAGCAAAAAGTAATAAAATCTGATAAAAAAGTAATTTTAATGACATGTTCCGATTTATGCTTAAAGAAATTTTGAAAAATTGATTTCAGAAAAAAAATTATTTAAAACAAATTGTAGGCAATTTAATTATTATCTAATAACATTACTTTCTTTAACAATTTTGATAAAGTTGATAGTTTTTAAGATAAATGATAATGATTTAAGACACAGAGGCCGACGCAACGCATGAGTCAGAGAGAGACAACGGTACTTAAAAGTAAGCGATGCATACTTGTCAGCGCGCCAAATTAACAATTAAAAAAAAAGATATAAACAATGAAATTTTTTTAAATCTCTCTATATTATTAACTATCGTATAGAGAATTAAAAACATTTATTACTTTCACATTATCTGTTTTTTTAATATATTTTTCATAGGTCGAAAGTACCCAAATTTGAGATTTTTCGAACCTTAAAAAATTCATATCTTTAAAAATATTTACTTTGTCGTGAAAAGTCATAGGAGCTTTTTTATTGGCATTTCAATAAAGAATATAAAAAAAATTTGTCCGGTTAAAAAATAACAATTCCTTGTAATTGTTTAAACAATTTCGGTTTAAACAATATGGCACCGGGTTGCGCCATGGTAACATGCATTTATATCATTAGGAGGGCAATTTGAAAAGGATCACATAAAAAAATTCAGGTGGAATAGTTTTCGGAACTCATGCGCCGATTCCTCCTGGACTATATACCATTGACGATGGGCTTACATTAACATTTTTGCGCAAATAAAAAAAACAAGTAAAGCACGTCTTATAATTTAAATCTGACTGTCTTATTCGCGACTCCTTATGTAACCACATTTGCGACATCAAGCAGCTTTAAATTCCACATTTTAAAATTAGTTACAATCTTACAGGGTGTTCCATAAGATGGTGGCACACCAAACTTTTGTTTTTTTAAATGAAACACCCTGTATTTTATTTTAAATTTGAAATATGCTTAACTTCCACATCACAACAATGTAAAGTTTTATCATGTTATACCGGGTATTTAAAATTTATAGCCAATATTACCTGAAAATCGTATCAAGTTTAACCCCCTGTATAATTAAAAAGGAGAATAGGAACATTAATCTACTGCAACCATAGTTTTTTAATAATTGTTAAAAATTATAAAACCTATTCGTTTTTATAATATTCGTTAAATCAAATACAGGGTAAGTCAAAATGCTAGTACATTATTTTCTTGATAATTTTAAATAGAACACCCTGTATTTTATATCACTATCGAAAAGTACTAATATCATATTTCAAATTTTATGAAGTACTTCCTATACCTAAAGTTTTCAGTTTTCTAGATATTTTTATTTTTTCATTAAAGTATTCATTTGGTAGATAGGTATTTTAACTAATAATGATTTGTGAGTTGGCCCTGATTGGTTTGTCAGAAACTCACAGTTTTACATTATTGTTTATTAATTCAATATTGTGGTACACTGTAAATTAGCAATAAGTAGGTATTATTTAGTAATTCAGTAATTTTTTTTTTATTTTAATTTAATGTCGCATCAACTACAAAGGTTATTAGCGACATATCAAATGCTTACAGTTTATAAAATAATTGTGTTTGTTTTAAATAGTTTATAAGGTTTTGGATATTACTCTTGTTGGGAAGGTTATTGGAGAGTCTTTCTTGTTTGAATAATGGAAGGGCTAGCAATATGTGGCTTAAGTCGAGATTTGCACCACAGTTTTCACATATTGGTTGATTTTCATTATTAAACAGATATGAATGAGTTAATCTGGTATGCTAATGCTACGATGCTAATTCTACAGCAAAACGGCCGTTATTGCATTTAAAACGTATTTGCGAATAAATAGTGAAAGTTTCATTCAACCGTTTAGTTGTTTATTGTTATCAATAAGATGGACTTTCAAATAGTAAAGGTTAGTACAATAAATTTCAACATATTAATACAATTACAGGATCCGACGGTGATATTTTAAAAAACCTGAGACTATGGATCACTCACCCGCTCTAGTGGAATATTGCGGAAATTATGTAGTAGAGTTCAAAGAACTCTTCATATTTTTTTCTTCAGTTTTTGTGTATATTTGTTGAAAAGTATCAAATTAAAAATTCAATATTAAAATAGCATGTCAAAATACTATTTTAACAATATGTCACAGCAATAGGTTAGTGACATCACCAGCTTTCATTCTGATATGTGGAGTTACAGTCTTAGAAGAACAAGAAATATTAAGTTAAAACGCAAAAACGTTTTTGTTTGTTTTGTTGAATTTAAAAAACCTTTTTTAGTTTAAACTTAATGATTTTGTTTACAAGATTTCTCATTGTTTTTTCATTGTTTTTATTAGTTTTAAAATAGTAAAAAAGATTAGGAATATTATATATAATCAGATTTTGCGTTGTAAATTATTATTAGATTATTATTATAGATTATTAATTATAATTCATTCAATCAATCATCATTCATCTTTAGTTTGATATTTAAAATATTTAATAGTATTGTTAAAAGTAAAACATTTTGTAAAGTAGTAATTAAATAAAATTTTTAAAAAAGCCTCTTCGAATTCGTTAAACATAATTGGCGCAGTCAGTAGGATGGTAAAGAAGATATATTTGAATAAAAGAAGAAATTAAAATTATTTTCCAAAGTAGACGAACAAAATATCGTTTACGTCCATTTTAATGGTTTGTTGGAGGACCTACGTTGGAAGAAGAAATAAATGTTATTAAAATAAGAAGATTAAAAATTTTTAAATAAAGTATTAATCGCTAGAGAGGGATTAGCCTTGTCCACTCTTATTAGCAAGAATAATAATAAATTATATGAATAAAGAAGAAAGAAGTAAGAAGAAAGAAGAAAGAAGTAAGAAGAAAGAAGAAAGAAGTAGAAACTACCCCGCTAGAGAGAGGATCAACCTTGTCCGCTCTTATTGGCAACGAGAATTCGAAGAAGATTAAGTTTATGTGAGTAAATCCTATTATACCATCCATATATTTTTACCTTATATTTTACCTTGATACATTTTATTTAATGACAGAAATTGTTAATAATTTAATTGAACAAATTAGTAATTTAGATATAAATAACGAAATGGCTCAACCAAATTATCAATTAATAAGATACCAAGCAGATAATATTCCTCCATTTGATGGTAACCCCAAACAAATTAATAGATTTATTAGATGTTGTGAAAATTTTTTAAATAACCATAAAGATAGAAACAATGTTAATGCACCAATATGTTTATTTGATACAATATTAAGTAAATTAACTGATAGGGCTGCAGATTTGATTGCTTCTCGCACAGAATTAGATACTTGGTTAAAAGTTAAAGATTCATTATTAGTAACATTTTCTGATCAAAGATCCATAGATTGTTTAGTACAAGACATAATATCATTGAAACCGAATCGTAATGAAAGTCCACTAGATTTTGGATTAAGAATTCAAGATTCGCGTAGTTTGTTACTTTCAAAAATCAATTTAAGTGATGATAGTAGAGAATTAAAACTATTAAAAATTCAACAATACGATGATTTGTGTCTAAAAACATTCATAAATGGATTGAACTATCATATGCAGTTAGTTGTAAGACTTAAAAATCCTGATTCAATAGAACAGGCAATGGCTTTTGTTAAAGAGGAAGAAAACTTTTTATATTTTAAAAATAATTCAAACAATAATAATAATAGTAATATTAGAAATAATTCAAATAATAACATTAATAACAGAAATAATTCTCGAAATCAAAATAATAGTTTAAATAGAAACAATAATAATTATAACAATAATTTTAATAGAAATAATAATAATAATTATAATAACAATTTCAATAGAAATCATTTTAACAATAATAATTATTATAATAGAAATAATAATAATTTTAAAAGAAATAATAACAATTATAGTAGTTATACCAGTAACGGTCAATCAAATTTTAATCCAAGTCCCACTAATTTTTCAAATTTTAATTCCCCATCATCTTTTAAAACTCAGTCTAATAATCCTAATTTCAGGCAAAATGTCAGACCCAATTTCCCAAATGCCCAATTCCAGTCATATCGTTCAGATAATATTTCAAGTCCAGAACCAATGGACATTTCTACTAGTAACTCCCGAAGGACCAGTAATAATCGTCAGTCCAATAATTATTTTACACATCAAAATAATTCAAACAATAATAACAATAATAATATAAATAATTCTCGCAATCATAATAATAATAATTTTAATAGAAGTAATTTTAATAATAATAATTATAATAGAAATAATAACAATTTTAATAAAAATAATAATAATCATAGAAGTAATAATTCTAAAAGAACTATTAATAATTATCATGACAATAACAGTAATTATAATATTTATAATAGAAATGAACAGATGCAAAGATTTTCTAATTATAATAATAATTTAAATAATTCAAATAATCGACAACAATATTATAATAGACATACAAATAATTTTAATAATATACCGAATTTCAATTCCCGACCCTTCTTTAATCCGCAATCGAACAATCCTAATTTCAGATCTAATTTTAATTCTAATTTTAATCAGAACTCCAGAACAAATTTCAATCCGAGAAATAATAATTTCAGACCCCAATTTCAATCATTTCGTCCAAGTAATATTCAAAGACCAGAACCCATGGATACGTCCATGACATCTTCCAGTAATTCTCGTAGAACTAACAGTAATAACAATAATTGTAGTTTCAATAATTATTTAAAAAATCAACATAATTCTCCCCCAAATTTCAAACATAAAGAATTATTCACTCATCAAGTCAATTCCAAAGAAAAACAAAATGAAACACAAGATGATGAAGAAATGTTAAATAATAATATAAAATACAATATTATTAAAAATAAGCCCACTGATAATTGTAAATTAGAACAATTTGAGTACTCAAGTATTTATAAACCAAAAAAAAATAATAGTGGATCTGCAACATTAAGTAGAATTGAATTAAATACGTTTGAGACGGCATCGAGAATTAATAATGTAGGTGATATTGATTTTGACATAAATGAATTTTTAAGAGAGTTTGATGAATTGCAAGAATTAAATAATAATAATAATGAAAATATTCAAATAAATGATATACCTTTAGAAAATTCTGATACTGAAACAGCACATAGTAACGAGTCATCACCAGATCAATGTTTTAATATTTTAGATGAAATTATAAATAACAAACCTTATCAAATTATAGTAAAGAAATCTCCGTATTCCCCATATTTTAAAAGAAATTTAGAAACCTTTGATGGAAATAAAATTATTAGAGTTACTTTACCAGACGATCCGAAAATGATAATTAAATTTTTAAAAGAAAATGCTTGTAAAAATACATTATATATTTATTTTTTATCCCCCGAATTAAGAAATACATTTCAAGAAGTATGGAAAAAATATTTTACTAAATTAAAATTAATAGAATGTACTAAGTTAATTAATAATGTTATGCCAGATGAAAGAATTGAGTTAATAAAATATAAACATGAAGGTAAAACAAATCATAGAGGAATTAATGAAACTATTCAATTTTTAAAAAATAATTATTATTGGAAATCAATGAATATATTAATGATTGTGAGATTTGTCAAAAAGCTAAATATAATAGAAAACCAATTGCTGAACCATTAATTTTAACTAATACACCCTCTAAACCGTTTGAAATAATACATATTGACACTTATAAAAATGGAAATCATAAATTTTTAACTATATTAGATAAATTTTCAAAGTACGGTCAAGCATTACCTTATTTTGGCACTGCTGTGTCAGCTTTCCAACAATTGGTACAATTTTTTACATATTTCGGTATACCAGAACAAATAGTAGCAGATAACGGCGGAGAGTTTAAAAATGATATATTAAAAGAATTATTAAAAGCTCATAATATTAAAATACATTTTACCACACCGTATCATCATGAGTCAAATTCCCCTGTAGAAAGATTTCATTCAACAATTACGGAACATAGAATTTTAAAAGAAAAAGATAATAATAGTGATATAAATTCTTTAATGCCATATGCAATTATTGCTTATAACAGTACAATTCATTCGACAACCGGATTTACCCCTTTTGAGTTATTGTCAGGACATACTGTTAGTAAAGATCCTTTGTCAATATTGCCATCAACGGCTTACACACAATTTGTTAATTCTCATAAAGAAAATACCCAAGCATTGTATTCAGCAGTTAAAGAAAAATCATTAAAACAAAAACAAAAAGTAATTGATAAAATTAATCAGAGTAGAATAAATAGAAACCCTCCAATTGGTTCAACAATATATAGAAAATTAGAAAATAGAAAAGGAAAACAAAAGAATAAATTTGATGGTCCATATATTTTAACGAAAATATTAGAAAACGGTAAAATTGAAATTGAAAATCCTCAAACAAAAAACAAATATATCACGCATTTGAATGAAACTAAAATAATTCCTTTAATTACAGATACTTGTTTGGTTGATTCGGAATATAACGAATCAAACATAGAATAAATTATTTAATTAAATAAATTCAATTACATTATAATAAATTTGAAAGCTCAATCTTGATATGAATATAAAAAAGTATATTTAATTAATTTCAAACATATTTATATTTTAAATTGATAAACAATTATTATATTAAACAGTTTATGTTATCTTCAAGAAAATTTAAATTACTATATTTTATAGATTTTATTTTTTAATTTATGGGTAGGAAGCAATTAGAAATGTAATTTTGAATTATCATTCCAAAATAAAATTTGAGTTAGGAAAAGAATTTATTATGAAATAATATTTAATTTTAAAGTGCCAATATTTAAAAAATGTATCAATCTTTTATTCCTTTAATCCAATCCAATGATTTAACCCTTCCTTTACTCACAGAAGATATGACGGACTATGTAATTTTTAATAAATATCCAAACATTTTCAATAGTGTTAAAGACATTTTCTAAGTAAAGACATTTAGTTTGAACATTTAATTTTAGTAAATTTATGAACTTTTGTAAGTGAAAAATTAAGAACTTTAAAAGAAAGTAACATGGAAAAAGGAAGATGGATAGTTTAAGAAGATAAGAAGATTGGAGAAGCTCAAGAATTCGCTTCTTTCTAAGGAGGGAGGAGTTACAGTCTTAGAAGAACAAGAAATATTAAGTTAAAACGCAATAACGTTTTTGTTTGTTTTGTTGAATTTAAAAAACCTTTTTTAGTTTAAACTTAATGATTTTGTTTACAAGATTTCTCATTGTTTTTTCATTGTTTTTATTAGTTTTAAAATAGTAAAAAAGATTAGGAATATTATATATAATCAGATTTTGCGTTGTAAATTATTATTAGATTATTATTATAGATTATTAATTATAATTCATTCAATCAATCATCATTCATCTTTAGTTTGATATTTAAAATATTTAATAGTATTGTTAAAAGTAAAACAATTTGTAAAGTAGTAATTAAATAAAATTTTTAAAAAAGCCTCTTCGAATTCGTTAAACATAATTGTGGTACATATCACCGACGTACATAGTTTGCAAAAAAAAACAAAAGGGTGACTATATTTACATTTTATCTGTGATTTATGTGAAAAAATGGGTTACAAATGGTGTGCAGTGTCAAAATGTATACGTTGGTATTTGTACTTTTGTAAATGTCCAAAGAATTTTAAAGTGCGTAAAAAGTGGTTGTAACTTTCACAGAGGCTTCGTAATTACAGCGAATAGTACAAATATTACCACCTATAAAAAGTTGTTGCTTGTTGCGCAAGTTCATCCTTATTTCACATTCTTATGATACAATTTAAATTACCTTTAAAGTATTATTATACTTACTTTGCTGTTTTTACATTTTTTAATTCGGAAGCATAAAAGTTGGAAGTTGGATAACTGTTTTAAAAAAATATTTCCACCATGATTGCGTTTCTTCTGTCTACTTTTGCATAACCGTTTTGGATGATAAAATGTTTAAATAATGCAAGTAGATTATGTCATTAAAAACTCGACCAGTGAGGAGCATTTTATGTCACGTGACACACTTTTAACAATGCATTTTAATTTTGGGATTTTTAAATAAATTAATTATTATTTTTAACTTACCTTAATCAATTCTAAAGTCTTAATTTATGCTACCTACAATAATTGACAATTTATTTTTTGCATTGTCAAATAGCCTACTCTCGGGCGCTTGGTTTAATAAGACAAAATAGTTATTCAGGTACCAAGTGCGAAACGAAGCTGCAACAAGCAGAATATTTTGAACCCGATAATTTACTGAAAAGGAGAGTTATCCCTTCCTTACATACTAGCTAACACACTTATTTGCATTTAAAATCTGGTAGTGGCTAGTTAAATGTAAATATTCCCATGTTCAGCATAATAGATTTTGTTTTTATAAAGTATCGTTTTATTTAGAAAAACCTGTTGTTTATATGAGCTTGTGATTAACATAAATACATTTTTTGACGCAGGCGAAATATATCTTTTACATACAATCTACAAAAAGATGTTAATACAGACTCTGGAATTAAATCAGGGGCAAGTACTAGCAAAATTTCTTGTTTTACTTTGGGTTTTTCATTTGGTTCTACTATCAGTCACATTTGAGATATGGATGGTTTAATTCGTTTAATTTTCTTGTTACTCTAAGGGTGAACCATTGATGAGCATGAGCTCTAGTTTTGTTCTACGTAACACTGTTCTACTAGTTTTGTTCTACGTAATATTGCTAGCAAGCAGAATATTGCAAAATATATTTTTTGTATGAAACTAGAAAAGTAAATATAGCCTATACTCAATTTGATTTTCAGTTATCAATTATTTTTCAGTTTTTTTTATACTATATATTATACTTTTCTAAAATATAACACATCTAACAAAAACATTTTAGCTAGTCTGTTTAATGAAATCAATTAAAAAATAGTTCGCAAACTGTGATGACATCTAGCGGAAAATATTAAGGTTATTGAAATAACTATAAAATACAGTCGTCACGCACTGAAACTGATAGTAGATTTCCCCAAAGCTGCTAGATGGCTCTCAGAACCGACATAATTTTATTTTAAAAGCATTATTCATTATATTTTATAAAGAATCAAAATAAAATAACATTGCATTGCTATTATATAAAGTTACATTGATTTACCTCAATTTTTACCTGGTTTTTATAAATAACTGGATAAAATTTGCGTATCGCTATCTGAAAACTTTTAAAAGAATTACCTAGGGACCTGTATTAGTGAAGTATTTCTTTACTTTTTTTGCAGTTAAAATCCATTATTATTTATTAATATTATCTAATATATTTCTTAGGTCTAACCAAACCTAGGCTTTAATATTGTCATGCTTTATTACTTTAATACTTGGTCTAGTATTAACACTAATTAATTAACATCAGATAGCAATCTCATAAATCAAAATGTAACTTCAATAGGTATGTCAATCTAACAAAGATAATTTATCGAAACAGCTGTTATTGAGCTAAAAACTTAAGATTTTGAATAAAATAGTTTTCTTAAAATGTTCTTCTTAATAAAACGAACTTCCACCAGTGACGGCTCAGAACCTGGACGGTCGAGGTAGATCATGCCATAGCTCGTGAAATTAATTTTTTGATTATGGTGAAAGTGAGAAATGCTAACCTAAGAAGTTGAGTCAGCGCTTAAACTTCGATAGCTAATATTTTTATATTTTCTGCTCAATCTGGAACACGAATAAACAATTTTTAACACCAAAACTGAAAAGCAACTCAATTACTGATCTATCCACGCAGTTTTTTAACAAGTGAGAAAGCCACCCCACTTCTTCTTTTTCGGCTAGCCAAGCCCGCCTTGGAGCTGTAGATATACCGTCAAGTGTCTTATTTCCGCGAGCTATCAGTTTCTTGCGATTGATGCATAAATATTATTTACTACCGCTACATGCTTCTTAAAAAAATAATAAGTATTCTACATTTAATATATTTTCATCAAGAGTTTTTTTACGATGCTTTAATGCTTGATTCTTGAACAGCCGAAATTTTTCGTGCCATATTACCTAAGCGGAGGCATAGTATAATATCGTGGCTCATGTAGAATTTTTTCACTACCGGCATTCTATTTTTTTAAATATTAGTTTTCAAATATAATAAAATTTTTGGAAGGATTATCACTACCATTTCAAATGGCATAACGGTGACAAGACAATCAATAATATATCCAATATTTTTTTATTTGTTTGTGTTTTGTGTTAGATTAGTCGCAATGAAAATACATGGATCAGTCAATTGATTTTTATTTTTGAATAGCTTGGTGAACTATTAGAAAAAATATTATTTAATTTTGTCTTTTCATCAGTTAACCTCACATTGGGTCAAAGGGACATTTTCTACCTTCGTATATAATTAACAACTTTACTACTCCAACAAAAGTAAATAATGAAGGAAAGAAAATTTTTTTGTATATTAAAAACCGTAGGTTAAGTGTGTAAATTTTTTTTTTATTAAATCCGTAACTGAGCGCTTTCGGCTTATAAGGCCATCATCAGAGTTACTTCGTTAAAAGATAAAATTTTTTTTGATTTATATTTTAATGTGTTGTTGTTGTGTTGTAATGTCTCTTCTGAAGAGGTTTTATCTTTTAACGAAGTAACTCTGATGATAACCTTATAAGCCGAAAGCGCTCAGTTACGGATTTAATAAAATTTTTACAAACTTAACCTACGGTTTTTAATATACAAAAAATTTTCTTTTCTTCATTATATCATCAAGTGTGTACAAAGTCTACAGTCTTTCCTTTAAAAGTAAATAAAGTTAGTTATAGAGGCTAGTAGTGAAAAAAAATAATTTTGACCACGACAGTCATATAAAACCTTAATTATACATGTGCTTCCTCAAGTATAATATAACCTATTATTCACCAGTGAATAATGAACCATTATGCACGGTATGGCGTCACAACAGCACGTTTGTCTAATCTTGGTATATCCTTTGCACTTTTTTTACACAGTATTGTTTGGTTTTTAAGCTTTTATGTAACTAACACAAATTTTAGCACAAATAGTATATTATGTACAAAGGGACTAAAGGACATCTTTAAATCCAGCTTCGCTCGTGCAAAAATCACCTGAGGGATTAAAAGAAACTTTAGTCCTGTGGTATATATCCTATTTTTAAATTCCACTTCCAATAAGTATTAACTATAAAACCATGAAAACACAATTAATAAGCAAATAATAAAACGAAATAACAAGTTCAAATAAACATTTACAACAAAAATATAAAAGTAAATTAATGTGGAAACAATAAAACCTAAAAAACTAGAAAAACAGCAAAGAAAATAACCATCACTGTTGGGATTCGAACTGTCGGACGTACGGGTACTTGAAACCAATTATCGGTATTTAACAAACTATGCGGTGAGACAAAAAACACTTGCGCTTTCTTAGTTAAAAACTGTCAATCTAATTCAGATGCTTCACTTTAGTTCCTTGGGATTAAGAGTGGAACTTTAGTAGCAGTTTTAGTCCCTACGGTGTATAAATTATATTTATTATTATAGTGACAAACATATTATCTAATAAAAAATAAGTTTAAGTGTATTAAAATAAAATCTAACATTAAAAACATACGTAGGTATATCTGCACCAACTATATTCTATAAATTTGGATTTTATTTTGTTAAATGCATATTATTTAGCACTTTAAAATTATGTACAAACCAAAAAGTTTAAAAAGACAAAGAAAATTGCCGTGAATAGCATGTCATTCTAAGATCATATAAAATATTGTAATTAAACCGAGTTTTTGTATATTTATCTTATGCATTAGATGAAAAATAAAGATAAGATAGTATTTTAATATCTACCAACAAACCATTTATACCAAGACCTAGTTCTTCGTTCTTTAAGCTGAAGATTTCCTAATAATTATGAAGAGTGCATATTATTCAATTAAAATTAAAGGTTTTCATTAGGTATTCTAAAAATTTTTAGACGTTTATAAATAAGTATATTTATCCCAAAATCTGGAAAATTTTCATGTAAAAGTCTTCTTAAAATTAAACATACTGGACTGTAATACGGAGCACGTAATGGAGTTACACGAGAGGATGAACAACGTAATTTACTAGCAGAAGTTGCTAAACTGTTTGCCTAATATACCATCCATCCAACATACAACGTGAGCGCAAGCAGCTTCAGTATGCTGCAGTCGGCAAGGCGCGCTCTTGTTTAAAATGCATCATTATTTCGATTAAGTGCACGAAGGCATAAACACCGTCCTAACATATGTATGCAAATACCATTAAATACAACAGATAAAGCCCCGTAAAATGCTGGGCGGATTTAAAAAAAAGTAGACAGTAGTCCAAAAAGTTCATGTCGGTTTTAGTTGACGTAGGTAAAGTAACGGAGGTACATAAACTTAGCCCAGCAATAAATGAATTAAAAATAAGGGGAAATGATTGTACATTGAATGCCTAGGTTTGCACATAATATGATATTTTTTGCCCACCTTTTGCAAAAAGAAATATTTAAAAACAAAATTCGCGGACCAACCCTACTTTAATAATCATTTTAATAAACATTTAAATAAACATTTTAATAAACATTTTAATAATCTAATCGTGTAAGTAGGCCTTTGATTTGGTTCCCACAGCCTCAATCTGAATTCTCGACAGTTCTGCACTTGAATCCTGCCTGTGCTGCTGGTTTATTTGACTTACCTTCACTCCGTCCATTAAGGCTTACAGAACAAAGTGGGGAGGGCCCTTTTTTCCGGAGGGCTCAAGATCCTATGGTCCCGGGGGAGCATCACCGGAGTGTTTCCCACGAGCCAAAAGTCTGCTTACATGGATTATGATCAACTCGTAGGAGACCTCCCAGCCCTGCCCCTACCGACGTGTAACAGTCTCCGGGCTCACCAGGAAGACGAGGAACCACCCCCAGGTTCTCCTGTCTTTTCAAGACACTTCACTCCATCTCTAGTTCCCGGTTTTGGAGCGAAAGTGCTTTCTTTAACTCTCCCACGTTAACTTCCTTGGCCCAGAGTCTTAACCAGATCTTTTAGGACAAGGCATCTCGTTGGTTTTGGAAGCCCTGAAGTTAACGCCCTCCATTTCTTCTGGGGACCTCTGTTTCAGGAGCCACTCCATGGATGTCTCGTCCTGGGCGGTTACTAAGAACCACTCTTAGTCGATTAACCCGGAGTTTCTGAACCTTAATTGTGGTCCCCGTGGTTTGCCTTCCTACCCTTCACGGTAGCAGTCATCTGTCTGACGATGCTACCTCGAATGGTCCCAGCTTCCTCCTTAGTGATCCTTCTTCCCTTCCCGTTGGAGGTGTTCACCACCTGCTTTTTCCTCGACACAGCTGCGCTATAGGAGGTGAATTTGGCATCTGTGGGGGCCTTCTTTGGACGAAGCTCAACGGGTTCTCCCAAAAGAGGAGACCCGTTTTCGTTTCGTTTCCTCGGAAGATGTAGGGGATGAACCTGAATTATTTTTTTTTCTTTCTTCCACATCTACAGTGATCCACATCTACAGTGCTTCCTGTGCAGATGCAAGAATATTACACTGGGAGGTCGTCCTGTGTCCCAGAGGCTCCGTTAACGATACCTGTTTAAGGGCACAGGTGCCACACCTACTGGTGAGTTTCTTCAGCACGGGTCGCACGGGGTGCCATTTGGTTAGCAAGTAAGCCCGTCTCATAAGACAAGATCCCTTCCGACATCCAGTAGTGCCCGATAAGGCAGACACCCGAAGGTTCCTTTCCTCCAACCTCTGCACCAACTACAAGCTACAAAGCGGCTAAGCAAACCAGCATGCGGCAAGCTACAAGCAATGGCCAAACTACAACCAACCCCACCTTGAATCAACTTAATGAAAACACATAGAAAGCATACAAAAATATTTATTTTGACTTAAAGGAACAAAAAAATAGGTAGATGGGAAAAATATAACTTTTTCAGATAAAAAAAAGTTGTCCAAAATTCGATACCCTATCCAAAAATTGGGCTCCGCCAAAACATTGCACATGAAGGCATCCGACCAACTGTAGCAAATGGAACCCTGTACCCAAACTTCTGTGTTTGTCCATTGAATAGTGTTCTATGCAAAAAATGCATTCTGCATCACTCTCTTCATCGGCGTACATATCTGAGTCATAATCATATTCAAGATCTTCTGAGGAAGCTCAGGATTCACGCTCTTCTACTCTAGTAACCACTTTGTTTAGCATTTTTTTTAACTGGTTCTAGAAATGTTGGCAACGGTACTTTCTTTTTAAGTGATTCATTTCTTAAATTGAAGGAAAAGATTCCTTCAACACTAGATTGTAATTCATTTTTGTACGTTGCAATTAATGCTGCGAAACTTGTTTTAAGTCTCCTGTTTGAAGAAGCCACCAATAAACTGCATGATGGCTAAGGCCAAAAATCCTGGACTTTTGCAATGTTCCATGACTGTTTAGCTTTAAAATCCGATACCAGTTTGTTCTTTAAGGGGCGTTTTTTCAATAGACAATTGGTTATTGGTCTCATCTAATTTGAAATTGTAGATTAAAAAAGTTAAGAAGTTTGGGAAAATGGGTTCCTAATTTTGGATATCCACTTTTGGGACACTCTTACTCTCCAAAATTAGGAAAACTCCTTGTTAATCTTATGTGATCAAAACAAACAAAAAAATAACGGGGATGTTCGATATAAATAGGTAGGCATATTCTTGTACTACTATAATACATCCCTATCAAATGTAGGAATGTCTGGAAAATTAATATCCACCCACCTTAATAACTTGGTATCAGAGCAAATTTTACGACGAATAAACATTAAAACAGATAGTACTATTTTAAAAAAAAATCAACAGTTCATAGTTTATGCTGATGATGTAGTAATACTGAGCAGAACCCAAAAACATTCTTGAAAAAATATTTCAAAATTTCGAACACGAGACAAGAAGATATGGCCTAAAACCAAATCAGGCAAAAACTAAAGTATGTTACAATATTTTGTAACGAACTTTATAATTTTAATTATTATTTATAGTTTATTTAATTTCTTTTGATAAATATTTTTATTAATAAATATTTGATATGGATTAAATGTTTCTTATATAATAGCATGAACTTATATACTTGCTAGGAGGCTTATGTTAGGAAAGTTTCTGGTTTGATTATTAGGTATTTAAAAAATTATATTTATTTATATATGTTATTATAATTACAAATTTATTATAACAGACAAATTTAAAACAGTGTTTTGTTAAACCGAAATAGAAAATGAATAATTAAGAGAATAAGGGAAAAACGAAAAATAAAGAAAGAAAGAAAGAAAAGGCCGTTTATGAAACTGAAAGGAACTTTGATCTAGAAATTATGTCAAAAAAATCATTTAACAATGATAGGTTGTTATCAAAATTTATTAATTATTAGAAAATCAAATAAATTCGGTTTAGCCGTTTCGGAGTTCATTCATGCACACTTTCACACGAGAATTTTATATAGGATATAATATAGTTAATTTATACAGAAATAATTTGTGTTATTTTTTGTTAAAATGAATAAGTTGTTGTGTTGCCAAGTCTTTAGAATACTTCCATAAATAGTTTTGCCATACCGTTTAACATTTCATCCGTGGCTAACTTATCAAAAACGATTAATTATTGATTAAAGCCTCAATTATTATTCAATTAAATTATAAATGGAAAGTTTTACTGTTTTACTGGAAATGGTAAGTACATTCAATTTAATAGCATTTTTGAATTCCTTGAATCTGGGATGAGCAGTTTCATTTAAAAATATAAAACCTTTGAAGAGAGTTCCATACTTTATACCAACCCTGTATATTACATTTTTTATGTAAGATTTGAAAGAGTCCAAATTATCTACATACTAAGCAATCGAAAATCTTACTTCCTAGACGTTTAGATTATCAAAATTATTTTTGGTCAGGGAATTTTGTTTTTTGAAATTTTTTTCAAAAAAAAAATCCTATTTGCATTAAATGGGCAATCACTTAGCTTAGTAACAGAAAGCGCTATAAGAAAAGTACAACTGTGATTAAAACTGTTTATTTAAGTTTCTCCTCGAATGGAATTATCCAAACGAATTCAGCAGATGCGTTTAACTCGCCGAACTTATTGTCTATCTAAACTTGGCGATTATTAAAATTTGATGAGACACTGAGTTACGAGAATGGCGCGAAGAAAAGGGGGAATTTTTTTCTTTCCTTTCTATACAATCTTCATAGCCTATATTTTATTTAGACCAACTTTACAAAGGGAAACGGCGCAGTTGTGAAACTACAAATAATATGACTTGGGAGCTTAAAAGCTTTTTTATAATAAAATATTTCCATTGTTGGATGAAGTATTTGACGTTTTTATTTCAACATAAAGTTCGTTAAATAGTAACGGCTTTACAATATGACCCCAAAAATTAATAGTTTCCAAGAAGGGTTTTTAACAAAAAATATGAACATATACATACATATCAAATAAACAGAAACAAAATTCGTTACAAATAGGATCTCATACATGAAATATTAATAAATTTTTTATTATTATCATCTTAATTTTTGGTTAAAATAACAAAAAAAATAGTTTTGAATTTAGTTTAACCGTAGCTTATTACATTAATATTACAATACCACCCTTCCTATTTCTTTTATTTATATTTTCTGTTTAGTGAATCCCCTGCGTAACTCAGGTCGAAAAGATACTGGAGACAATTGGTCTGGTGATATCACTCTCTTGCGCGTCTTTTTAACCCATTATTGGGATCAAATTAAGGCGTTGTGGCGATAATTAAACTACTTTGAACATTGCTGTGTAAACTCAATTGAGTATACAGAGTTAGTATAAAGTAAGAAACCCCCAAACAATCTCCTCAAAGTTTAAATATTTTTAAATTAAATCATTCATCCCCTTGTAAGAAGATCCAAGGTTTTAAAAATAGCTTTTAAATTTAATATACCATTTCCGGTTTAACCAGAAATGCATATCAACTTTGTTTGTTTTAAATAAAACACTTTGTATATTTTTATTTTTCTGATTCCTTGTGTCACTGCTGTAATAAATATTGCTAAATATTTAATTTTGTTAAAGTGTTTGCAAGTTTATAAAGTCGCTATGCCTTTTAATAAATGTTAGATGCCACATTTCCGTGTTCTTCACAAACATTTATTGCAGCAGTATGTCTCATTATCTTCTAAAAGATCACATCTGAATGCTGTGCCAACACTATATTTAAGTAGTAAGTAAATATATTTTGGTTCTGGTTTCCCCGATGTATATTGGTTATATTAAAATCAAAAATAAAAAGGTCGTACTTATTGTTTAAAAATATTACGTTTTACGTACGTTTCGGCGTTAAGCCATTTTCAAGTAAAAAATCTAAAAAATGTTTAGGCACTGAACAACTAATTTTATAAAGAAACAAACATAATACTTACTGGACAAACAAATAATTTAAAATTTCCATGATGCTTTTTTATCAATGTTACGTATTAAAAAATATATAAATTCCATTAATAACAGTCAGATATCCAGAACTTATCCCATATTTATAGTAATTTAATCAATTCTTAACATTTCGCACTATAAGGAAAATACATTTTTGTATCTTACAACCTGTACTTAATTATTTTTTTTTCTTGTAATATGTTTAATGTAATGCATTTTTAAACCTTTTTAATGACTCCAATAGATTTTTATAAATTTATTGTGTTTGTAGCTAGTACTTAAGGCTAGACCAAGTATGGAATTAATAAGACATAACAATATTAAAGCCTAGATGTTATTAGCCCTAAGGGATTATACTGGATGTATTTCCCTCCAAGTTTAGTATAACTGTGCAATGATATAGAAAAACCAGGAAAAAACTATATCATGCTGATAGTTATTTATTGTAAACTTAATATATTTCTGTGACAATTACGTTTTATCTATGTATAAAATAAAGACTCATTTAAAGTAAACAGTATAATAGTGAAGAAGATTTATTTGTTCATTCACTACTTTAAATTGTTGATCTGCTAAATGTCTTTTCAAGAACGTGTTTTGCATAGTTTCACTTATCTGGTTTTTGTAATCTATATGCTCTTAAGTGTTCATTGAATCTTATTTCAAAATTTCTTTGTGTTTGACCTACATATACAGCATTACATTTTGGACAATTTTGTAAACAGCAGATTTTTTTTATTTCGGTAATTTTGTTTTTACATTTAATTGTTTACCAACATTATTGTGTGATTTGAATGAAATTAATGCAGATGTTGTAATGCAGAAATTATGTTTAAAATTGTATTAGAAATATTCCCACAATATTTAATGCTTTTATAACTTTTAATTTCTTAAGTTTGTTGAGGAAATATTAGTTGTACTGACATTTTCTGTTCTTTCGTATTAATTAATTTATTTATCAAATGTAATGAGATAATAAGAGAAATATATTAAATTTATTGTACTTACCCTTACTTTTTGGAAGTCCATCTTATTAAGAATAAAAAAACTCTTCGTTTGAACATAACTTCCGAGTTTATGTGAAAAAATTAGGTTATATTATATTTTAAAACCTATTTTTTTCAAATGAACTTGGAAGTTACGTTTAAACGAAAAGTTTTTTAGTATTCTTAAGAAATATATTAAATTATTGTAAAGATCAGCATGATGTAGTTTTTTCCTGGTTTTTCTGTATCATTGCACAGTGATACTGATCTTAGAGGGAAATACATTCAGGATAATCCCTTATGGCTAATAACATCTAGGCTATAATATTGTTATGTCTTATTACTTCAATACTTGGTCTAGCCTAAAGGAACTCGTACATTTCAGCCTTTTGCTCGCAATTCTATTGCTAGCTTTTTTGTGAAATAACTGGGCATACGTTTCACACTTTTGACTGCAACAAAAAGGCGCAAAAAATTATACAACCATATTTATTTATTCAAGGTCAAATCCGCGCAATCTCGCCTGTTTTTAGGGAATTTCGATGCGACAACCCAAAATCTATGTTGGCATAAATGTCAGTTTACTTCAGCTGATTCTATCCTGTCATCCTATAAGCATAATAATATATATATATATATATATATATATATATATATATATATATAATTATATGTATATTCCAAAGTTCGTGTGTACTTACAGTTTGTATTTGTATGAAAATCTATGTTTTAAATTAAAGGTAACGTAACCTGAAATATTCAGAAACTGACAACACTTGTCAAGTGACAAAAAAATCTCTCAAAAGTTGAGACAATGTACGAAGGCTTAATAAAAATTTGCTAGCAATTCAAAATAGACTTGCAGGAAAAAGGCTGAAATGTACGAGTACCTTTAGGTACGGTATCCGCCCAAATAAACAGTACCAAAACAGAGAGTGCTGTGGAGTTGTTTGTCATATTTGACTTAATTGTCATTAGTTGATATATTAATAGAGAAATTTACTGTGGTCGAAGATACCGAATTTTTAAAAAACATGGTTTTCAGACGAGAGTCACATTCATCTTAGCGGCTATATTAATCGACAATCAACCAGATTCCTTAGATTTGAACGTCCTGATGTCATTGTAGAGAAACCACTCCACAGTCTTCGAGTTACCGTTTGGTGCGCGGTATCTGGTAATGGAATGATTGGTCCTTATTTCGTTGAAGATGATAATCAGAATCCACTTACTGTCAACCAAGAACGTTATAGAGAGAAAATTGTTATACCCTTTGTAAGAGATCTAAATAACTTTTGCCGTACACGAAATCTACAGTTTCGCACACAATGGTTCCAACAATATGGTGCAACGAGCCATACAGCTTTGCGCACCTCAGACTTACTCCATCAACATTTCGATAATGGAATAATTTTTCGGGGAACAGACTTCGAATATCCTTTTTATTCAGCTGACCTGATGCCACCTGACGCATACATTTGGGGCATAATGAAGGAAAAAATTTTTCATCAACTACTTTTTATAAATATGTTTATTGACTTACAAAATCGATATGAAGCTTGTTTGCGTCGAAATTGTGCACATTTTAAACACTTATATTACAGAAATTAAAAATTAATTCTTATTTTTATTTTCGGTACTGTTTATTTTGGCGGATAGTGTACTTAATCAACATCAGGTACTTAGCTACAAACAAACAAAACGTAACTTCAATATGTCAATCTGATGATGCTAGTTTTTAGCGAAACAGCTGTAATTGTGATTTTAAACCTAAATTTTTCAATTAAACTTGGAAGTTAAGTTAAAACAAAGAGTTTTTTATTATTAGTATTTTCAAATAAAGGATAAGTAGGACATTTTTATTTTTGATTTTAATATACACCAATGAAACAAGACCAAAATAGTTATGATACGGTTTGAAAATGCAATTCAATTAAGTAAATACTTTTGAATACTTTATTAATAATTAGTTTATATTTTTATTATAAGTATATTTTCATTGTGAAACAACAAGAGCGATTTAATTTTAATTCTTACAGATTTCATAGTTAAAAAATACAATTATTTTAATCCTATAGAGAAAATTAATAAAGATGCATCTATGCCAGGCACTATTTTATGAGACAGTTTTAAGAATGGTAAATAATTCTTTTTTTCACTACTAGCCTATATATATCTAACTTTATTGATTTTTCTTGAGGTAGTAAAGTTGTTCATTTTTAACCAAAGTGATGACTTATGATAAAATCAACATTATGTTATATTTATAATTAATCAATTGGTATAAATTTACTACGACTACATTAAATAAGTTTAAAAACAGAATTAAACTTGATTTCAGAGTCGGTCCATAATTTATAATGCAATGTGTTGTCGAACCTGACCTGAACGTATGCTATGTTTATTATTCGTGTAATTGTGTAAGATCGATAATAACAAACCTTTGTATTATTTTAAGTTTAAAATATCGAATCCTATACAGGGTGTAATTAATCACCACAACTGTGGACCCATCCAATATTTTTAATAGCTTGAGAAACTAATATTTAAATAAATAGACTGCTCGACAATAATAACTCACTTTTCCTTCTTGGCGCATAATTAATATTATTTTTCTCTTATATCTATATAAATAATACATTTTTTTTATATGCAGAATCGACCAAAGGCATTATGTTAATTTCCGAAAATGCTTTAATAGAGAAAGGTAATTTTTTACTTTATCAAAAGGCATGTTTACAGATGTATTAATAATAAGTTAAATTTATTTTAGATTTGACTGTTAGAGATGTTTTATCGCCCTTTCGAATTTTGAAAATAGCTGGTAAAAACAATATGGAAGTAATAAATAGTTAAATTAGAGACAAGGGAAACTACTTAAAAATGAATCGATTAGCAAAATATAAAAATGGGTCATTTGAAGTTGGTATCTGTGTAATATTTTTAATCATGGACCGCTCACATTTATTGAAAGGCATGAGAAATAACTTACTTGAAAAGGATTTGGTTTATGAAATAAAAAAAAAATAAAAAAAATTGCAAAATGGAGTCATGTTTTGAAATTTTATTTCTGATACGATTGATACTTTAAGAGTGCTGCCACATACAGTGTGTAAAAGCCAAATGGAATAAATTCATTATTTCGGTTACTGTGCATATTTATAAAAAATCCCGAAACACATCAAATTTAAATTATAACTTGACATTCTTTAACGTGAAAATGCAACCCCTACCTTCAACCCCCTTAGAATGACAGGTACAACCCCCAATTTTTTAAATGGGAAGTATAGGCTTGTTATATATCATTTAAAAGTTCTCTTCATTCTCCATTCCAAAATGTTATTGTTTTTTAAATTTAATGCAAAAATTAACATAAAAAAAATTAATATGATGTTGTTACCGAAATTCGCTACAATACAATCAAAAACTAAAATGTAATGCAAAACGTAATAAAATGTAGAACACGAAACAGAACTATGAATATTAATAAAGTGGATCTTCAAAATGTTCTCCGCGAACGTCTTGGCAACATCCTAATCTCAAATAAAACTGTCTTCTAACATTATTTAACATATCAGGCGTGATGGACCTAATCGCAAGCGTTATTCGTTCTTTTAAGTCATTTAAATCAGAAGGTTTAGTTTTGTACACATGGCTCTTCACATATCCCCATAAAAAGAAATCTAATAATGTAAGATCAGGTGATCGCGCTGGCCATTCAATCGATCCTCGCCTCCCTATCCACCGATTGGGAAATATTGGCAAAGTAGTGCCAAATAATTGTTGGCATATGGTAATAGAGTCTGTGTAAAGTAAAAATATATGTCTATTTATTTTAGCATTTATATTTATTTTTATTTTATAAACGAATATAGTTTAAATTTTGTTTGACTATTGTTTTTTTTTATTTTTTATAAACTGTAAATACGATACTTAATTTTGAATATATTTATTGTAACATTTAAATATTCGATAATATTATAATGAGTATAATATCAACAGAAGTTGTTTAATACTACCTTAATCAAATAACTTTTATTATATTATATTACATTATTATATTATTTTGTGTATTTGTAGGAAAATTTTAACTTAGAACTAATTTTTTTATTATGTAATGTATCAATATTATATTTTGTACATAAACATGTTATTTAAATCTACCCGAAATTTCGAGAAATTAATTATATCAACTGTAAAAAGAAGACAGATATATTTTTACTATACTCTGATAGTCTATCAGCTATTTCTAAGTAATTCCCTAAAACTTTTTTCTTACAAAACTAAATGTGGTGTAATTCCTTTGAAACAGCTAAATGTAATTGGAAAAAAGAAAGTCCCATTAAGAAAATTAGCTTGACACACTTTCTATTACCCAATCTGTTCCCGCAGGAGTCATT
This sequence comes from Ophraella communa, assembly GCA_035357415.1. Lineage (NCBI taxonomy): Eukaryota > Metazoa > Arthropoda > Insecta > Coleoptera > Chrysomelidae > Ophraella > Ophraella communa. Next base: position 15,196,775 of record CM068984.1, read on the forward strand.
ACAAGATTTTCAATTAATTTCAAGTGTAAAAACCAGATGTGGGTATGGATGAAGTAAAATCGTACAAGTTGTTTAGGCTAAATTTCTTACGAAAAAGGTTCCTCATTTACATCTATTTATAGAGAAAGCTTATTTATATATATTTAGGCGTAACTCCGCATCCTAACATATGAGTATTGGACTTGGGAAACTGTTTGGCTAAGTAAGTGAATTTTTTTACGTGTATAAAAAAATGGTCTAAGTAGTTGACCAACTTAAAAACAGTAACAAACTGATTGTACAAACCATAATTAACTGGCTAATTGGCTTAGTTCCTGTGCCATAAAATATAACACACACACACAAACCATAATTAACTACAATAAAAGGGAATTTTAATTAAACTATTGTAGAACAAAGAAGACTAAAACATTTTCTTTTAAAACAATCTGAATTAATATTTAAAGATTCCAATCTTAAACCCTTGACTTGTCTAGGTTAGGTTTGTGGTGAGTGAGTTTATAAAGGCCCCCCACTGCGACTCGTAAGGGTCTATTGTGGCTCACACCTATTCATATGTTACCAAACAAATTTAGCTTCTTGACAAAACCGATTAGTTTGTTTGGTGAATGACATTTTAGGTCCAAAGGCGAGAGAGAGACTCTGCTAAACATTAGATACCTGATTCGAGCCGCCGCAGGGCAGTCACATATTATATGCTCTGCTCTTTCGACAGTTCGGATCCACCGACAGTCCAAGTTTGTGCATATGGTGTTTCAAATGACAGTGGCCCGTTAAAAGACCTATTAGACAACATAGGTCTTATCTGCTATAATCTAACATTTGTTTGGAGAGACTATTCGATTGAATGAACCAATCCAGTAAAGCTGTAAAGCAGCTTGGTGGCACTTTCACGACCTCTAGAGAAGAATCGTTAGAGCTTTTAATTAAAAAACACTTTCTTGAAAGTTTGACTCTGGGCTCCTGTAATTAAATTGGTAATTAATTCCTTTCAGCATTAGACTTCTGGCATAATTTACCAGTTACTTTTAATCTAACATTCTGAGGAAGTGCGAAAACAAGCGAACAGTAAAATAAGTTTATACAGTGTGGGTCACAGAAAACAGTCCACCTCGATATTTGGCAGTATTTATTAGATTTTGCAAAAATGAAAAAACAGGTCGATTTTTGTTCCAAGGGGGACACATTTTTACGATACACACATCTGTCATTTGTCAACCCCCTCCCTTTCGCTTCCCCAACCCCTTATTTTTAAATAGGGAATGTATCATGTGCGGCATTTTTTCCAGTAAGAGAAAAATCTAATCTTTGGCACAATAACAGAATGATTATTTTACATATTTTGGTAATATTTACAATTTTTTTATTATCTGGTTTTTAAGTTATAACATGTATTCAATTGAATACATTGTGACCTATAGAAATGTGAGTTAGGACATAAACATATAAATCGACACATACATGTGTCGATTCTTATATCTTTTTCTGTTTTTGGTTTCAGTTGTTTTCCTTTTTTTATGGTATCATCAGTCATTGAAACGTCGGTGGTAACTGGAACACCAATCGGGACATCAACAGCTTCGTCCAATTCTACAACATCCATATCTTGTTCTTCATTATAGTTTTTTTGTCTCATAACCTCCAAAATGTCTTCTTGTTCGATTTCCCTTTCTTCCTGCTCACCATCCTCATTTTCTTCATCGAAAACTTCCCTCCGTTCCCACCCATCCACATTATCGTCATCATCGCTCAAATATTCTATATCTGAAAGTCCACTTTCAATCATCTCTAGCAACTGGCTTTTTGTCAGAGGCTTTTTCATGTTGTATTTTGTAGTCTATAGGTCAAAATAACGCAAAGTGAGAAAAACTAAAATAAAAGTGGGGCTATTCTTACCATCTCCACTAAGTCCTTTGAGTCACGATGTATTCAATTGAATACAACACTTTTTCAAAATTGTTTATAATGAAATCGCTAAACTTGCGAAACAATTATCGTAATAGTGTTCAAAATACTGGTTTTGTAGACAAAAATTTACACTATAAAACTCGGAACAAAACACACACCTTAAAAATAATATAAACAAACAAAACATGTTCTGTCACGATAACGACCGCGTGTTTTCTGCCATCTTTAAATATTTATTAAGTTCGTATTTTAGCGCGTAGATGGCAGTATATGTATTATTCCGAATATCTGTTGGTATTAGAAATCATCTAATTAAAGAATAGAGGTGCGACACTCTAAAATAAGTCATTAAAAATTAGCGAAATCGGTGTATTCAACTGAATACAGTGTGACCGAAAGGGTTAAGTGAATTTTTTTGCAAAGAGGGTGCAAATATAAAAAAAATCGTAATGGATCGTTATGTCTGAATACTTCATCTAAATACCTTTCTAATGATATGCCGCACATGGTACATTCCCTATTTAAAAATAAGGGGTTAGCGAAGTGGACGGGAGGTGGTTGACAATGACAGATGAGTGTATCGTAAAAATGTGTCCCCCTTGGAACAAAAATCGACCTGTTTTCTCATTTTCTTAAAATCTAATAAACACTGCCAAATAACGAGGTGGACTTTTTTCTGTGGTCCACACTGTATAAGTAGTGCTTTAATACAGTAGTATCAATAAATTAGAATTGATATACTAAGTGTACATAAATTAAGTAGAAATTAAATTTAATGAACTAATTTAAGTGTATATTTTATTAAATAAATGGGTAGTAGTGTATAATTTATCGCACTTCAACCCATTGGCAGACGATTGAGATGTCACATACAATTTAATCAATTTTCGTCAAGTTTGGGAAGCCCAGTGTCCCCAAGCACAGTATCTTCAAGCTGGAAAATACAAGATAACATTATTAGAAAAGTAAGTTAATTCAATTATATCGTTACTGCCTGATAAAAAACCTACTTTAACCGATTTTGAGTTAAGGAGCACAGATTCTTTAACCTTATTGTCAGATTTTGATAAGGTATAATCTATGATCGAATCCTTATGTACAGAAGTAAATTCAAGAGTTCATGATCTTGAAAGGGAAAACCTTCAGGAAAGTTTTTACATTACTCAAAATTCATTATTAAAATTTATAAATCAAAATTACGATGTTATCGGCAATAATAATGTATCTGTGAATCAGCCGGAGTTAGTTTCAAATGGCAATTGTGATCCATTAAAAAATGTTTTACTTCCTAAACTCAAACTACCAAGTTTTTCAGGTAATTTTGATCAGTGGCTCAGCTTCAAGTTGAATAATAATAGTCGCCTTAATGATCTGCAGTAGTTTCAGTTTCTTAAAGCTAAATTAAATGGTTTGAACTTAACCCTAGCTACTTTGTATGATTAGCTATTCATTCACTTGCTCTCAACAAAGATCGATAGGTCTAGTCTATGAGAATGGAAGCAATGTGAATACACGTCAGAGTTGCCCAATTTAACTGAATTTATGAATTTTTTTTAAAATAAAGTTGATCTCCTTCAAACATTAGAGCACTCTTTGTGTCATAAATCTAGCACAGTTAACTCTGGTCTCGGCGGAAACAAAAGTTCTTCTAGAAATCTTCTAGAAGTTATCTGTTTGTCTCAAATGTGGGATGAATCAAAAGGTTTAAAGGAAACACAAAGTCTATTCCACAAACCAAAACTAGTTGCTACAATTTAATAAACAGTTTGTGGAATATTCTTTGTGTTTCCTTTGAATCTTCTTCTAGAAGTACTTCTCATTTGCTATTAATGGTAAAACAAGCTCGTCAATACATAAATATAATTATTGCAAAGAGAATCACACCATTTATTTCTTGCTTTATTACCTCCAGATAGACTCAAAAATGTAAAACGTCTTATCTTGCAAATTTTGCAAATCGCAAACGTTACTTTATTTTGACAAAATCCGAACTCGAATGAAACCTAAACAGGGTAATGGTAGGGAACTTGCAGAAAATTTTAATGTTTTTGTAAATCCTGTAATAAAAACAAACATGGATTCTCAGTAAGCTGTAAAGTACGCGATGGCTCAGGTAATTTGCAACAATGTGGAGCATTACTCGATTGTGTTGCACGATCAAACTTGATATCTGAAAAGTTTTTTAACAACTTGAATTTTGCTAGTATCTCTTGTAAATTATAAATTATTGGCATTAACCAAGTCGTGTACATCTAAATAAAAAATGCAATTTGGTTCTACTTTCAAAAAATTCTGAATTTCAATGTCCTCTTACTTGCTTTGTCAGTCCAATCATAACCAGCAAAATTCCATCTTATCAATTTAATATACAAGATTGGAATATTTTATCAGTTCCTCTAGCTGATCCCGACTTTGGTTAATCAAAAGAAGTATACTTACTAATAGGTGCCAGTATATTTTGGAGTCTTATTCTAGAGAGACAAATATCATTGGGGGACAATTTATTCACTTTCCAAAATAGGCGTTTTGGGTACATTGCAACTGGTGTTGCTCCAGTTTTCAATTATAATAAATCTGTTTAAAGGCAAACACATATTTTTATTTAATTTAACAGTGACTAGTTTCGGCCTTTTAGTAGGCCATCATCAAACTAGAAAAAAAACAGGATGAGGTCAACATTACAAAATATAACTAAACTCAAAAACAAACATACCTTAGTATCAAAATTGTAGTAGTTAATATGGATTAATCCAAAAGGTCAGATATATAGGAATTAGAAAACTATATGCTAAATGGAAACTATGTATTATTAACTAAAAGTTGATAGAAAGATAAACAATTCTATAACAGGCTTGAAAATGGTTACGACAACAGGTAAGATGAGAATGAAACAATCCCTTTATACCCTTGTAAGAAGTCAGAAAGGAAATTTTAAAAATGACAAGAAGAATAAGCCATAATCTCTGAAAACAATACTTTAGTGGAAATTTATGAAAAGAAAATTCCGGATGTGGAACATCCGACCTTGGAGAAATCCAAGAAGGCCATTTAACTAAGCCACCTCAGATAATACCAAAAATAGACACAAGGTTGTTAAAGTTTTGAAGAACATGGTTTAATGTTAGAAATGTCCATTACACTAACAAACTGAATAATATTATAATGATTACTCAAACCACAATTTATACAACATGAAACATTAGAAGTAGAAGCACAAAACTAGGTTAAAAAGTCATGATGTCTGTGGATTAAGATTATTATAAGGACAATAATGTTGGTAATATAAAAAGGCAAGCAAATTAGGTCGAACAACTAAAGTTAAACAATATGAACTTGTAAAACTATAAAAGCAATAATATACAACTCATTTTAAATTAATTTAATTTAACGGGGGGGTTGACTAACAAATATGAAATTTCGGTACATGTTGTATTTTTTTAGTTGTCATAGTTCCTTTCCTTTGACAGTTTTTTATTTATTTACTTGTCACCTGAAAAGAGTTTTTAATTTAATTGTGAATTAAATAAACTTATAAATAAAAGTTGTGATTAACCGACTTTGGCGAGTTCTTTTTCGAACCACCCAGCCAGAATCAAGATGTTTTGGTTATCGGTGGGATAAGCAACATTTTTGGCGACCGTGACAGGACAAGTTAAAGTAATGGGGAAGAACGAATAAAAACTCGACTAAAAATCTGGCTTATGGTGCAAAAATATTGACGAGGAGCTTTTAACTTACCAAATGAACACGGTCTCATATGGCACAAGTTCGGCTCCATATTTAGCAGTCAAATGTTTACAAACCATAGCTCAACAGAGCATTGAATTTTACCCTGAGGCATGTAGAACTATTCTGGACGATTTTTATTTCAGACTTGAGCATAAAATGCTATAAAATAGATTCAGTTTTAAAATCCGCCTATTTTATCCTTCGAAAATGGGTCTCTAATAATTAAGAGGTAATTAAAGGTCTTGAGGACAACTTAGTCTAGTTTTATTTCAACATTTTGTAAAAATGTTATTTGTAAAACTCGGTATTCAATGGTAACCAGCTCTGATATGTAGACATAGATTAGATCAGGTTAGATTAGTGACGGAGTGCTTTTATGTTCTATCCCACTGCGACCTTTGCAGATATATTGTGGTCATCCCTATATGTAGAGTACGGTATCAGGCTTTATCGTTTTTATTAGATCTATTAGCCTGGACGCCACCCGTTCGCATAGCTCTCTGCCCTCGGTTTTTTTAGGCCTTCGCACTCACAGAGTATGTGGTCCGCAGTTTCGTCTTCTTCCTGGCAGAACCTACATAGGCTGTCGTCTGCTAGGCCGATTGTGTGAATATGTTTCCTTTGCTTGCAATGTCCTGTAAGCATACCCACGATCATCCTCTTTGTTTCTCGAATTTGAGATAGCAGGTCGCGTGACAGTTTGACCGACGGTAATTTAAGTAATGGTTTAGCTTGCCTTATTCCTGGGGTTTCATACCACCAGCGCAACACCTGATTGTTTGTCCATTGTTGGATGCTCTCCTTAACGAGGCATTTGGCAATTTCACGTAAAGGTTCTGGCCCTATCATGACCTCAGTCGCTCCCTGCTTGGCTAAATCATCAGCTTTTTTATTGCATTTTATTCCCGAGTGACCTGGCACCCAGACTAAGGTCACTCTGTTATGAATGCCAAGAATGTTGAGTGCCTTGCGACACTCCCACACTCCCACACCAGACTTGACAATGTCCTGGCTTTTTCGTCTCATTAACTCTTCTGCACAACATTGCACCGCCATTATCTCTGCCTAAAAGACAGTGGCATGTCTTACGATTCTGTCTGGCGATTCTGGCTTTGTGTATGAAATTCTCGATGTGAGAATTCCATGTAAGCTTCTGGGCTTCTTGGTATTTGACTTCTTATGTTGACATATATTGTTAATCAATTTTCCTTTGATTCACCTACTCCTGTTACCAAAAGATACATATTATCAACCATTGCCCAAATATATGATCCTGGGATAGTCATGTCCCTTCATATGTTGAAAAATCTTTCAAAGAATTTTGTTATAATTTAAAATGTCTTAGTTCCTTAAATATCCCAATAAATCTCGTTTTAAAAAATTATAGTTTGTTCATTGCTTTTGTGATGCTTAACAAGATGCATGCCGCATGTGTTTACTTAAGAAGTAAAGATGAGGGGAATATGTTTCATACCCAACTATTATGTGCTAAAAGAAAAGTTACTACATTGAAAACCATTACCACTCCTAAACTAGAGCTATGTGCAACTTTGCTTGATTTACTAATACAGACAGTTTTATCACTATCAGATTATATTTCAATCTTTATATGGTCTGATTGTTGAAATACAGAAAAATACATTGTAACTTTATTAGTCCCAAAAAGGCCGGAAGCCAATTTGTAACTACAAAACTCTCCAAAAGAAATCCCGGCTAAGAGACCCTCTCCGGGGTATAACCAAGCTTATAACAAATAATTTATTAATAACTAAAGCTGATAAAGGTAATTGCTTAATAATTATGCATAGAGAAGATTACATAAACAAAACAGAAACTTTTCTACATGACAATAAATTTGAGGTGTTGAAAAGAAATCCTGTTCAAAGATTGATTTCGGATGTTAAGAGCACTCTATTAAATTATAAAGATTTTTTCAGTGATTTGAATTTGAATTACAGAAAATTTATTTTACCCAATCCTACAATAGCCCGATCATACAGCTTACCCAAGATCCACAAAGTTGATTTACCTATAAAACCGGTTGTTAGTTTTCATATTACTCCTGTTTCTTTCTTGGCCACTTTTCTTAACAAAACTTTACTCGAATTTCTTAATTATAGACCCTTAAGGACCATTAAAAATTCTACAGATTTAGTCAATAGAATCTCAATTTTCGATACTGATGTCAATTTTCTTATGGTCTCGTTTGATATCAGCAATCTTTTCACTAATGTTCCTAGAATGAATACTATCCCTATTATTAAAGATCTCCTAATACTTAATAAAATTAATCCTACCACAGTTAATCAGTTAACTGCTCTTCTTCAATTTTGTTTATCTCAGGATTTTTTCTTATTTAATAACATTATTTATCGCCAGCGCGATGGTCTTGCTATGGGTAATCCTTTATCCCCTCTATTAGCTGATCTTTTCTTGGATCATTTGAAAAATTCTCAAATATTTGGTAATTTACTTAATCCTTGCCACCCATTTAAAAAGATTATTCATTGGTTTAGATATGTTGATGATGTTCTTGCATTTGTTGACGGGTCAGTTGATGATGACAATTAAATTTTATCTGAATTGAATAGCATTCACCCCTCCATCAAATTTACTCTGGAAGTTGAACTTAATAGTAGATTAAATTTTCTAGATTTGTCTCTACTTAGAAAGCTTGATAATTCCATCAGCTTTTCCATTTATCGTAAACCGACTACCACCGATCATTTAATTCCTTACAACTCAAATCACCCTTATCATTACAAAATGTCTGCTCTACATTCCTATATACATAGATTATTGAGCATTCCAATGTCTGTGGAAGCATATAATGATGAGGTAAAAATACTCAATCAGTTGGCGACTGCAAATGGTTTTCCTGTTAACACTGTTCCGACAGCTATTCAAAACTAAAGAAATTAGCTTATAGTTCAGAACATCACAGCTTGTCATCTGACACTATTTTTAGATTTTTACCTTATTTGGGTAAGATTTCTCATAATATTTCTTCTATTCTTGAGGAATACGTACCTAATTTAAAAATAGCATTTAAATGTCAGAAGACGATAAAATCTTCTCTTTCCACAACCAAAGATAAACTTAATAAATTGTCAAAGAGTGGCATTTATAAACTTAATTGTGCTGATTGCTCTGCGTCATACGTTGGTAGAACAACTAGACCCTTAGATACCCGCATTAAAGATCATCTTTCCAGAACAGATAAATCTCGTTTCGGGCATCATATCAAATTCAACAATCATCAGTTTTCGCCAAACAAAAATGGTAAATTGTTACACAGTATACCAGCTAATAATTTTGTGAAAATGGACTTGTTGGAGGATCTGGAAATATTGAAAGAGCTTAAAGCTAATCCTAGTTACTGTTGCAACACGCAGGTTAATCTGGTGTCGCGAAAAAAGGTCGCCAACAAATGGTCGAGCGAAAAAATGTCGCGCACATTTGAGCGCGTATCAAAAGGTCGCCGTCGAAAAAACAGCGCCGACGAAATAAGGTCGCGTGCAATTGATCGCGCGAAAAAAGATCGCATCATGTTTTACATTATTAAAACCATTCAATTGGTTTTCAAAAAGGTTCTAAAGAAATTCTATTTGCATACTTTAACTTTATGCATTATGAGCCGATTAGTCTTGGAATTCCATTTAATTACTTTTTAATGTATTTTGGATGTATAAGAAGATGGGAAAAATATCGTATATCTCATTATTCATTAGCTTGTCGATTTGTCAAGATGGTCTTAACTTACGTAAAGAGTCAAAAAGGTGCCAATATGTTGGTGTATAATGGATATATCCATAGAAAGGAAAAAACGATTGATCAAAAGACAATTTGGAAGTGCGCTCAGTACAATAAGCATAAATGTACCGGGAGAGTTCACACAGTGGGAGATGAAGTAGTGAAAAGTACAAGTCACAACCACGTTGCCGATGCGTCAATATTAGAAGCAAAAAAGGCTTGTAACAGAATGAAAGAACTGGCTCATCAAGTTGAACTAACAACACAAGGAATCATAGCTACCGTTTCACAAGAAGTGTCTGTGGGTGCAACTGGGCAGCTACCTTCTATTTCATCCCTAAAGCGAACTATTCAGAACACACGCCAAAGAGTGGAAGCTATTCCGGCAAATCCAAGAAGCTTAACAGAGCTTATTATTCCGGAAGAATACACCAGAAACAATAACGGCGAACCGTTTCTTTTATTTGACAGTGGTCCAAAAGAACAGAGAATTTTAATATTTTCCACTGAAAGAAATTTAACTTTGATGGCGAGCTGTGAACACTGGTATGCCGATGGAACATTCACATGTACTCCTCTATTGTTTGGTCAGCTGTATACAATACATGGCGTACAGTATAGCAACGTTATTCCAACTGTTTTTGCTCTACTTCCTAATAAAACTCAGGCAACATACACTCGACTCTTCCATGAATTAAAAACGTTACGACCAGGTTTACGTCCTACAACAATAATGGTGGATTATGAAAAAGCAGTAATTAATGCTTTACAACAAGAGTTTCCTGAAGTCAGAATCCGTGGATGTTTCTTTCATTTCACACAATGTTTGTGGAGAAACATGCAAGGTACAGGACTGCAACAAGTTTATACAGAAGACGCGAATTTTGCTCTACATCTGCGACAATTGGCAGCCCTAGCCTTCGTACCTGAAGTAGATGATGTTGCAACATTCGGAGAGCTACTGGACAGCGAGTTTTACACTCAAAATGAAAATTTACTAACACCTTTAATAAACTACTTTGAGGATGTATGGATAGGCAGATTGGATCGACGACAACAAAGAAGACCGCCAATGTTTCCAAGGAATCTTTGGAATTGCTTCGAATTTATAGAGGAAGATCTACCGCGTACTAATAATGCTGTCGAAGGTTGGCACAACAGCTTCTCCTCGATATTAAATGCAGCACACCCAAATCTATGGAAGTTTATTACGGGGCTAAAGAAAGAAGAGAGTTTAAATCGATTAAAAGTGGAGCAATACATAGCTGGAAACCAACAACCTCAAAAAAAAATTTATAAAGATACAGCGCGGCGAATAAAAACGATTTGTTTGCAATACGGGAACCGGCCAAATCTAGAATATTTAAGAGGAATTGCCCAAAATTTTCAACTGCAAGTATAAAAAACTAAAAAACAATTAAAAAAAAATTAAAAAAACAAAAAAAAAATTAAAAAAACACAAAAAAATAAAAATAAAAAAAATAAAAAAAATAAAAATTAGAAAAAAATAAAAAAATTAAAATTAAAAAAACTTTAAAACACGCCAGTTACTAACTGCCAGTCCTAAGCCTGGATAAAGTGTGAAGGAAAGTTAAAGTATGCAAATGAAAACATATTTTCTGACGCGATCTTTTGTGTTGTTAGTTCAACTTGATGAGCCAGTTCTTTCATTCTGTTACAAGCCTTTTTTGCTTCTAATATTGACGCATCGGCAACGTGGTTGTGACTTGTACTTTTCACTACTTCATCTCCCACTGTGTGAACTCTCCCGGTACATTTATGCTTATTGTACTGAGCGCACTTCCAAATTGTCTTTTGATCAATCGTTTTTTCCTTTCTATGGATATATCCATTATACACCAACATATTGGCACCTTTTTGACTCTTTACGTAAGTTAAGACCATCTTGACAAATCGACAAGCTAATGAATAATGAGATATACGATATTTTTCCCATCTTCTTATACATCCAAAATACATTAAAAAGTAATTAAATGGAATTCCAAGACTAATCGGCTCATAATGCATAAAGTTAAAGTATGCAAATAGAATTTCTTTAGAACCTTTTTGAAAACCAATTGAATGGTTTTAATAATGTAAAACATGATGCGATCTTTTTTCGTCGGCGCTGTTTTTTCGCCGGCGACCTTTTGATACGCGCTCAAATGTGCGCGACATTTTTTCGCTCGACCAATTGTTGGCGACCTTTTTTCGTAGATCCGGTTAATCTAAACACTAAATTCAAACCGTTATTTAAATTTTTCTGGGACAGTTAGTTCATAATCCAGTCATTCTTATTAATTTTTTATCAATTTTTACCTTTTATTCAATTTCATTTTACAATCTATTTTATAACTTTAATCTTAATTTATCGATTGTGTGTTTCAGCAGTCACTTCCAATTTCTTTCTTTTATAAGTTTTTTAATTGAAGTAATTTAGGTGTAGTATTAGTTATAATTCTAGTTTGATTTTTATGTTTATACATCCTATTTAGGGTGGTTAATTTTATTTTTACATTGTTTTGTCCATCTTTTCATGTAATTTGTTATTTTTTACTTATTTATTTGTGTTGCTTTGTCTGTTTCTATGATGTTTTGTACTTTTTATACATTTCTTCTTAGTGGTTTTTATCTTTTTTGACGTAAGTTTAACAACAATATACTTTATTTTTCTTACCATTAAAAATATATTTTAGGAGAAACTCTGAAGATGGCTTTGTAAGCCGAAAGCGCTCAGTTTCTAGATTTACATTTTACTTAATACACACTTATTAAAAAACTTTTAAGTTTTTTATTAAAATACATTTTCCCATTCACCTACATTTTTAGAAAGTGTGTACAAAGTCTACAGTCTTTTTAAAAGACACTATAGAAAAGATTGGGATGTATAAGTAATAAGGGCGCCACTATCTTTTGAACGCTATCGATTAAGCAAACAAACTACACAAAAACTAAGTAAGAAACACCTTGTAATTGTAACTGAATCACTTATAAAGAAGCTACTTGAAGCAAAAGACCGACCACGCTACAAATAAAAGGGTTTCTTAAAAATATAGAATATTTATTGAATCTGTAAGTACTTGCCGATAATAAACAGGAAGGAATTTTTAAAAAAATAGACTTAACTTTAGGTTTCTGTACTGTCTAGAAGGGCGGCTTCAGCTTCTCTGTAGTGACTTGGAGATGAATGTTTCTGGATGTTGATTTACTGGTTCTGTTAGCTTGAGCTTGAGATGTAGTAGTTTTCTTAACGGCTCAGAAGTGGTTTGAAGGACTGTCTTCACAAAGGGACCTTCCAAAAGATGCTTTCTACTTAGCGGTATCTTAGCGTTGGCTTAGCGGTAACCTAGCGGGATCTTAGCGGGTTGTATCTTTTAACAACCAGAAGGGGAAATTTCACAAGATGAGATACTTGAACGTTTTTTAGACTCTTCAAATGGCCTATTAGTCGATAAAAGGATATAAAATTGTCTTACTGGCCTATATATACCCTCACTCAAGACGTGTTTGTGTCATTTGTCATAAGAGATGCGTTTGTTATTCAATTGCAAACGGAATGAGCGTTTTTTGATCGGATTCGTTCAAACAGATAAATAGTTAGCGTCTATAAGGGGTATCTCGTGTACAGAAGCATTAACAGTGATTCGGGGTCGGTTTTTACGTTAGTAATAGCGGTATCGTTTGCGGTCGGATAATTGTGCAAGGTGACATGACGATAGACATGTTACAACATTCTAAATAAAACGTGTAAACAACGTCAAAAAACTTCCTTGTTGGTTCGTTTCCATGTTATTGAACATACAGCCCCCCTTGAAGGCCTTCAGGCTTTAAATGGCGATTGGCAAATGCTATGTAGGCCTTGGTAGTCTTAAAATTTCTGGTGGCAAAACAAACAAATAATGCTGTGTAGGCCTTGGTAGTCTTAAAATTTTTGGTTTTTCGATCCCTAAGAACAAAGGGTTCCGCATGGTCTAGAAGGTGTTATTCTAGAGTTGGGTAGGTTAGGTTAGGTTAGGTTCAATGTGAGCGGGGCGTTTCCCACCCCTCCACTGCGGCCAAACTAGGGCCTATTGTGGCTCACCCCTAAGGGTCACAATTCGCCATCCAGTCTGCACTTCTTAACAAAGTCTAAGATCGATTTTGGCGAGACTTGTCTAAAGTCGGTAGGCTCTAGCCGTATGAGGCCAAACGAGCGGAGCCTGATCATTTCTAACGCGGGGCAATAGCAAAGAATGTGCTCTGCCGATTCGTCTGCCACACTGCAGTAGCGACAGTCCGACGTATTGCTCAGACTAAGCTTCATCAGGTGGTTTCTCAGACGACAGTGTCCAGTCAACAGTCCAGTAAGAATGCGTAGGTTACTTCTACTCAATTCCAGGAGCTGTGCTGTTTTTCTGCTCGAAGGTTGAGATATAAACGCTTTCGAGTGGGTAAGCCCCGATATATTCTCCCAGTGCAGAAGGGTTTCCCTCGCTGCCCAGCTGGAGATAATGTCCTTGGCAGTGCTTTTGCTATGCCAAGGAATGGTTCCGGTCCAATAAACGCGGACTCCGTTCCCTTTTTTGCCAGAGTGTCAGCTCTTTCATTGCCCTCCACTCCCGCATGCCCTGGAGCCCAGAGTAGCGTTACTCTGTTATTTGCTCCAAGGTTGTTAAGGGATTCGATACAGCTCCACACCAGCTTTGAATCAACCCGGGTAGAATTCAGTGCTTTTAACGCTGCCTGGCTGTCCGAAATTATGTATATGCATTTGTTTACCAGGGGTTGGGCAATCAACTCCCTTGCGCACAAATCTATAGCAAACGTTTCCGCCTGAAAGATAGTAGCGTACTTACCAAGGTTTATTGAGATGTCAACTCTCGGATTTCTGCTATACACCCCGGCTCCCACACCCAGTGAATTTTTCGAGCCATCCGTGTATACAACGCAGTCGGACCCAGAGAAGGAGATTGCACCTCCTTTCCATTCGTCCCTACTTGGGAATAGGACGTTAAAGGCCCTTTCCACGTGTACTCGTGTGGCAAGCATGTCTGATACCATTCCAAGGACTTGGTGGGAATTTAACTTCCCCACTAGTCCCGCGTGGTCCCAAAGTGCCTCCCCCGTTATCTGGTTACCTATCGACTTGGCTCTGTAAGAGACCATCCTAGCCTCCTTCTCCAAAAGAATGGGGAGTGGAGTTAAACCTAGGAGTCTCTCCATTGCCGCCGTCGGAGTGGTGGACATAGCGCCCGTAATGGCCACGCATGCAGTTCTCTGCAGACCAGACAACTTCGCTGCAGCAGCTTGTTGTAGTCCTTTCGACCCCCAAGCCACTGAGCCGTACGTGACCATTGGTTTTATCACCGTTTGATAAATCCAGTAAATCTGTTTGGGATTCATCCCCCATGATTTTCCACAGACCCTTCTGAGATTCCAGAGGGATACCCTGGCTTTGTTTATTGTTCTCTCCAGATGGGAGTTCCAGGTAAGTTTTCTATCTAGGATTACCCCCAGATATTTTACCTCCTCCGCAAAGGAATGAGTTCACCGTAAAGAGTCGGCTGTCGCAGATTATCCAGCTTCCTCCTTTTGGTGAACGGAATAATTACTGTTTTGTGGGGTTTACCGACATCTGCTCCTCCTCACACCACCTGTGTACTATATTTAGGGCCATTTGAAGGATCTCCGAGATGGTCTCCTCAAATTTTCCCCTTATTATTATAACCAGATCGTCCGCATAGCATTGGAAATCCACTCCCCGCAGGGAGAGAGTCCCAAGAAGCGAGTCAACCAGGAGTGACCACAGAAGTGGCGATAGAACACCCCCCTGTGGGCACCCCCGAGCCGCCCTGAATCGAACAGTCTCTCCCTGCAGTGATGACACTACGTACCGATTACCAAGCATGTTTTTTATCCAGTTACAGATAATCCTGTTTACTCCCCTGCGCTGAAGAGCAGCACATAGGGAGTGAGGTAGTGCGTTGTTAAATGCTCCCTCAATGTCTAGGAAGGCTGCCAGCGCAATCTCTTTGTTATCAAGAGAGTGGCTGATTTTTTCCTACGAGGTTGTTAAGTGCCAAATCCGTGGACTTCCCAACCTGGTAAGCATATTGGTGGGGATTTAAAGGAAAATTCCTAAGGTTCCCCTCCCTAATGTGCCTATCTAGAATTCTTTCTAGAGTCTTTAGTACGAACGATGTGAGGCTGATCGGCCTAAAGGATTTAGGGAGGGAGTTATTCACCGTCCCCGCTTTACGTATATATACGACCCTTGCGGTCGACCAGCTCAGCGGAAGATAACCCCACGCTAGACTCGCCCGTAATAATTTTGTTAGCAGAGGTAGCAACTCCTCTTCACCGTTTTGCAACAGCGCGGGAAAAATGCCATCCTCTCCCGGTGATTTGTATGGGGTGAACGCACTCATCGCCCACTTCACCGTCGTATCAGCGACCCAAAAGGAAGGGGGATCGGCTGCCGGTCTTCCAGAAGCAGACTGCCAGGAAAGTGGTTCTGTAGTAAGAGCTCCAACGTCTGTCTCTTGGAATCCGTGAAGGAACCGTCCGGTCGTTTTATCGAGCCGACTTCCTGTGCTGGATCCCTAGAGAGAATCTTGTGGATTCTTGTTCCGGCAGGTACATCAGATATACTCTGGCAGAACCTCCTCCAAGAATCCCTTTTTGCCCTTCTGATGGCCTTGTTATATTCCGTTAGAGCAGTCCTGTAGA
The DNA here is from genome assembly GCA_035357415.1 of Ophraella communa. Classification (NCBI taxonomy): domain Eukaryota; kingdom Metazoa; phylum Arthropoda; class Insecta; order Coleoptera; family Chrysomelidae; genus Ophraella; species Ophraella communa. The sequence continues at coordinate 15,212,873 of CM068984.1, forward strand.
TATCCCAGCACCCTGCTACTTTAGCTCGATTGAAGAGACGTCGAACTTCTTTCCTTTTTTTGTCCAGGCTGCTGCTCCACCAAGGTGACCCTCTATTGTCCCTCTTCTCCTTGAGTGGGCAGTTCTCCTGGTATGATAATAGAATTGCGTTTCGCATATGCTCATTCGCTGCTTCTATATCATTTTTGTTTTTTATAGACCCAATCCTCCCCTCCAAGTGCACTCGGAGGGACCTTCGGTATCCACTCCAGTCCGTGCATTTAGGATCACGGAATTGGACTATAGGCCTCTCCCCGACCTTCACCTCGAATCTCACATGTCTGTGGTCGGAACAGGAAGGTTCGGTGGAGACTCGCCAGTTAACAATCTTGGTGCTCATAAGCTGAGTGCTAATTGTTATATCTAAAACTTCCTTACGGACCCTAGTCACGAAAGTTGGTTCAGAACCTTCATTGTTAACTGAAAGTCCCTCCCCTAATATATAATTATAGAGTGACTCACCCCTTGCATTGGTGTTGGTACTTCCCCAGTCCAGATGGTGGGCATTTGCATCACATCCAATGATCAGTTGTCTGTTGTTCCTCTTGCAGAAGGCGATTAGGTCCCGCACTACCGCTGGAGGAGGTTGTCCTGGTTCATCCCCCGGGAAATACGCCGAACAGACTACTAGCTCGAGCCTGTTCTCTCCCACCGGGAGCGAGAGTTGCGCCGCAACTACATCTGCTGTGCAATACCCTGTTAACAAAAAATGATTAATGGTATTTCGAATAAGTAGACAAGCTCTAGGCTTGCCGCCTGAGCCGACCACCAGCTTACCCGAACTGTTCCCAAGGCCGCTAATTCGGCCTGTGTTGGAGATCCAGGGTTCCTGGATCATTGCCACGTCGATGTTTTCTCGGCCAAAAACCCTGCCAAGGAGGAATGACGCCGCTTTGGCATGTTGTATATTGGCCTGAAGAACACCAATATGGGACGGCATTTTTATACTACCGTTGGAGGAGGAGGAGGAGGATCTCTCTTCCCCTCTCCCCCTGGGTTAGGTTTTTTCCCCCCCTTTGGTGCTCTCTTTTTCAGCGCCTTTCCGGACAGAGGGGTTTTTCCCTTCTTGTCCTTCGGGGCCGTTACAGAAGCAGCTGTTGACTGACTCCTTGAGTCCTCTACCGGAGTCCTAGCAGGAGGATTAACCCCTTTCTTTGACCCCACGGAGGCTACCGAGGTGCCAACAGCGGTAGACGCGGTGGTCTTTCCTTGGGGGCCTTTTCCTCTCGTCCTCCCCGGGCCCTGCATCGGAAGTGAATCCGACCAAACCCGTAGAAAGGGCGGAGATTTAGCCTCTCCAGTTCTTGCATCGATTCATCGTCGATTGCAAACGTCCACGTTTGACCGGGACCCGTAGGTTCCCTACGTAGCACACTCCATTCCGGAGTGTTCAGGCCTCGGTTCATTGTCCGTAGACGTTTCAGTACCACTTTCCTCCAATCTAGGTGTTTCCCCTTCTTCGGGAATGTAGGCCACGCAGATGTGGGGTTTGGGTATTTCCTCCTTATGCACCAGTTTGAGTCTGGCGTCGTGCCATGGATGCAGGTCGTTAACGGCTTGCTCCATCCACTCAACCGTCGTCGCATCGGCGCACTCAAGGATGAGCATTCCCGGGCGGATTGTGCTACCCAGGAAACGGACTTGGGGTCCGTCGTCCGGCACCTCGTCTAATGCGGTCATAATCGACCGCTGTACGAGGCGCAGTTGCTCGTTAGAGAGACGGACTTTAGGGTGATCGAGGTGGATAATGCCCACTCTGACTCCCTGTGCCACGTCCCTAAACGAGCGTTCAGTGGTCTGCCCGGATACAGTCCCGGTGCGAGGTTTCTTCACCTTCGCTTCCGGGGTGCTGCCATCCGAGCGAGAACGCTTACCAGAAGAAGAGGCAGGGGGATCCTTTCTCCCTTCTTGCCCCACCTTCGGCAAGCGCTGATCAGACGAGGTCTTGGGTCGAGTTTTATCTCCTCCCTTCTCGTCCAGCTCCCTCAGGATCTGGGCCAACGCGACATCATATTCGATGCCGCTCTTCAGTAACCGGCTTAGACGTTTTCTCGTCGCACCGGAGAACCTTGCCCTTTTGTTCAGGTCGAGGCGTTTGACCGCTTTCACGGCTTCGTCCTCGCCTAATTTGGTTTCACCTTTAGAGGATTGAGGGGATGATAACAACTCCCTTTCCACCTCCTCGGTGATCTCCATTGATTCACCAGAAACTTGGCGACCAGTGGGATTATCTCCCTCCATGGTAGCGCCAGTACCCTGGTGAACAGGGGAGTTATCCCCCCTGTGGCCTGTTTTGTAGTCTTCAATTTTTTTACTCATATTGTTCCCACGAGTAGCAAGGGAAATAAAGGTCCACTGCGACAGAGCCCCGCATTATCGCAGTAAGGCTACATACTTACGGGAGGTTGCCTGGTATCCCGAAGGCTCCGTTCACGACACCATAACCCCGGTGCCATCCAGTCTTAGGCACGGGTCGCGTAACACCTCTGACTTGGGGGATTTTATCGACTTACCTTGTCTAGATCCGCTGTGTTTTGTAAGAGCAGGGTCACCTCGTGCAGGATGCGAACGCGCACAGACGGTCTTGGTCAAAGTTTCCTCGGGGATTTGCCTGGTCCCCTCAACTTACAACCCTGGTGTCGGTGGCCTGTAGCCGACACCTTGACCCCTAGAGTTGGGTAAGTTACCCATTAAATACTATGTAGATTTCGCGGTAAAGCGAAAACAAGTCAAACAATCGTGGTAAACCTTTTTTACCAAATTTCTTCCATGAATTGATCAGAAAGTCTCGCGTAATGAGCCAAGCATCAGTTGAGGCCCTGCGTGTAACAATGTAATGTACTCATTTTGAGCAATTAAAAGGGAAAGTCTATGTTTAGAATGCAGTACAATTGGATTTTTTGTCATATTCGTACTCAGACTGCTGAAGGCGTCCTCCTACTCGAATTAAGTTAGTTTTATGATCAAAAAAATGGATTAAGATTTAGAAGTTTTGATGTAGATGCAATCTTATTAACTTCACGCAATACTATAAATTCTTCATAAAATATTTTAGCTTGTACTAGGCTAATAAGAAAATTTAAGGAATCTTCTATTTCCTTAGATGAAAGTAAAGCGTAAAATGTAGGCGAATGAACGTATAAGCTGTATTAGGTTTGAAAATTTGTCAATCAATTCTAATATCCGGTATACGGTATCCGCCAAAATAAACAGTACAGAAACAGAGAGTGCTGTGGAGTTGTTTATGTAATATGGATTTGTCATATTTGACTTAATTGTCATTAGTTGATATATTAATAGTACGCTGCAGTAAAATTTGATTTAGAAATGGTTCTAACAACGAAAGAAGAAATGTTTTTGGTAGAGCATTATTTTCGTTCACACGGAAAAGGTCGTAATGATGGTCCAAGCTTAGAACAGGTGTCAATAAAATATCAACAAAAATTTAATAAAGCAGCTCCTAGTAAAAGTTGGACAACAACTAAATGCTGCGGACAAACGTGCAAGAGAAATTTACTGTGGCCGCATGTTGAGTTTAATTTACGAAGATCCCGAGTTTTTGAAAAACATATGGCTTTTAGACGAGAGTTACGTTCATTTTAGCGGCTATATTAATCGACAATCAACCAGATTCCTTGGATTTGAACGTACTGATGTCATTGTAGAGAAACCACTCCACAGTCTTCGAGTTACCGTTTGGTGCGCGGTATCTGGCAATGGATTGATTGGTCCTTATTTCGTTGAAGATGATAATCAGAATCCACTTACTGTCAACCAAGAACGTTAGAGAGAGAAAATTGTTTTACCCTTTGTGAGAGATCTAAATAACTTTTGCCGTGCACGAAATCTACAGTTTCGCACACAATGGTTCAAACAAGATGGTGCAACGAGCCATACAGCTTTGCGCACCTTAGACTTACTCCGTCAGTATTTCGATAATAAATAATTTCTCGGGGAACAGACTTCGAATATCCTTCCTATTCACCTGATCTGACGCCACCTGACGCATACATTTGGGGCATAATGAAAGAAAAAATATTTCATTCCGAAAATCCGCCGGCGAATATTGCCGAACTACAGGAAAGAATACAAAATATTTTTCGGCAGTTCCATCAACCACTTTTTGTAAATATGTTTATTAACTTACAAAATTGATATGAAACTTGTTTGCGTCGAAATGGTGATCATTTTGAACACTTACATTACAGAAATTAAAAATTAATTTTTATTTTCGGTACTGTTTATTTTGGCGGATACTGTACTTCATTGATTGAGCGTTTATTAGTGGATACATAAACAGAAGTAGTGTTAGGTACTTCAGGCATATCAATGTTATCCAATCAAAAGAGATTTTTGGCCATTGGTCATGAAGTAACCAATCGGGTCTATGAAACCAAAGTGGGGACTTTAATAAATTTAACGGTGGTATACCTCTAGTGAGCAAATCAGCTGGATTATCAGAAGTGTTAATGTATCTCCATTCATAATCAGAAGTTAAAGATTGGATTTGTGCCACCCTATTAGCAATAAAGGATTTTAAAATATGGAGAGATGATTTGATTCAAGCCAGAGCAATAGTAGAATCACACCAATAAAATGTATTACTGATTGTCGATGGAATTGAAGCTAGGACCGTTTTTGTCAGTTCTGCCAATAATAAAGCTGCGCAAAGCTCAAGGCGTGGAATAGTCAGTTGTTTTAGAGGAGAAACTCTTAGCACACAATAAGCTAGAACAGTAGTTACCAAGTGAATTCTTGGAGCGTAAATATACACAGGCTCCATAAGCTGGTTCATCGGCATCAGAAAAACCATGCAATTGTAGTTCAATTGGATTACCACAAAGAGTAAGTTTCGGAATTTTGAGTTTGAGTTTGAATAATTTTTGCAGTGATGGTTGCCGGAGAGAGCAGACCTAAAGGGTCAAAAATTCTAGATATTGATGAGAGAATTGTACGTTTTGTTATTCGTGAACTGGAATCGTATGAATCTATGTTGTATTCTAAGGTATCAGTAGTCTGATTCCATAACAGGCCTAAAGTTTTAAACGAAGTGTCGCGGTCAAAGGATAAGCAATTAATTGATGGGTCAAATATTACAGTTTTATCATTTGACGCCCATTTTCGGATTGGAAAACCATATTGTATAAGAAGGTTTTCTATATCGTCCTTAATTTCTCTTATGTTATCGATATTTTTTCCGCCACTGAGCAAATTGTCGACATAAAAATCGTTTTGAATTATGTCGGAAACCTTGGGATAATCTAAAGAATGTATTATACCGACCTGCTGCAGAGCTCTGGTGGCAAGGAAATATGCAGACGCCGTACCGTAAGTAACCGTAGATAATTTGTATGTAATTTGGTAGTGTTTGAGCTTGGTTAAATTACACAATGATGTGGTAAATAGTAGCCGGTCTGGTCTTTAGCTATGGACATATGGCAAAGTTTTTCATATTCAGAAATGAAGCTTTCGTATGAATGTTTTAGATCGGTATTTCTTGCAAGTTTCCTTTCTAAATTTAAGAATCTATTTAACTAAGAACAATAAATAACTGAACGTTTGAACGAAACTTCCACTATTTATTCGAAAAATATGATTGTCTTGGAATCTCCAAGAAAATGGGTAGGTTGTTTTAAAGGAATATGTACAATAAATCTACCATCAAGGACTCTTGTAGTATTTTTAGAAAAATGTTCTTCGCAGAAAGTTTCTTCTGAAGAAAGAAATTTTTTTTGGATATTCCTTGATTTCCCGAAATTTGGTAAGTTGGCTGTTAATGGTACTACTAAAAAGGCATTTGGACTTGGAAGGAGTATTAAAATTAAAATAGGTATTTAAAGGTCCTGATATGATCCAACCAAATTTTGTCTATTGGAGGAGAGGAAGACCTTGGCCCAGCTTTATTTGACCAATGTTAATTAATTCCCAAAAAACACCAGCTCCGATTAATAAATCGATAGATTTGAAAGCGCTGGATCAGCTAATACAATGTTTGTAGGAATGCAAAGTGAAATAGGATCAAAAGAAGTGGCAGGAATATTTCCAGTTATTGTCTGCAGTACAAGGCATGATAATTTAATGTTGAAATTAGAAGCATAGAAGTTTGATTGAAACTCTAGAATTTATTATTTCAGATTTCTGATTGATACCGGTAACAGAGTATTTTATATTTTTCAAAGGTAACTGCAAAATGTTACACATTCTTTAGGAAATAAAGTTAGATTGACTTCCAATATCTAAAAGAACTCTACAGGAATGGGGTTTACCTGATATATCAAAAGCCTTAACTACTGCGGTGGATAATAATGTAGTATTTGAAACAAGTTGTTCATTAACTATTAAACTACAAGGTGCTTGTAACATGTTAGTTTGAGATGCTTGTGAAGCTAAGGAAGAACTGTCTATGTTGTTAGATCCTTGAGATGTAGCAATTTCTCTTGACGCAGATTGATTATCAGATATGTAAAAGCGTGTGATGAAAATTTCCACATTCTCTGCAATCAGAAGAGCGACATGACTTTGTAGAATGACTGGAAGACAAGCAGTTATGGCATAATTTTATGCGCTTTGCTGTGTTATGCCTCTCAATGGCAGTGAGTTGTAAAAACTTGGGACATGCGTAAATAAGGTGCTCGTGGTGGCAGAATGAACATCTTTTATTGTGAGTGGTAACCAGCGAATGTGTACTGCCTTTACTAGTACGTTATGGTTAAGTAGTTTGTTTATGATTCGTTTTTGTAGGACTATACTCAAAGGATTCCAGAATGCGGCATCTACTTTTTAAGAAATCGGTTAATTCTGCAAATCATTAGAAAATACTTGCGATACCCAAGCACGTCTGGTAATGTTATCTAATTTATTAGTTACAATATGACATATTAAAACATTCCAATGTGCAGTTGGCAATTTTAAGACTTTCAAGGCACCGATGTGTTTTTGCATCCCGTCAAGTAAGTCTTTAAGACCTTTATGAGATTCACGTGTTAAAGAGGGCAAATTAAAAATAGCATTTAAATGGTTGTTAACTAAGATTTGTTTGCTTTTGAACCTTTCTTTTAAGATGCGCCAAGCAACTGTGTAATTCGCGTCAGAAATTTCAAGAGAAGAAATAGTTTCAGCTGCTATAGATTTTAACGAAAGACGTAAATAGTGAAACTTTTTTGCAGGTGTTAATTTTGCATTAATATGTATCAACGAATTAAACGTGTCACGAAAGAATAACCATTGATCGTACGAGCCTTCAAAAGTGGGAAGATTAATTGGAGGTAGTCGATTGTTTGCTAAATTATCATCAGTATTACTCGAAATAGTCGAATTTATAAGATTTCCCACGTTTGGCGTTTGTACTTGTGTTTGGTTAGCTAAAAACTTCTTCGCTGTGGATATTAAATTATATAATTTGTTTTCAAAATCCTTAGTCTCTATATCCTTTTGGTTAATATCTGTTTCAGGATCAACAGAGGCAATGTTTAGTTGAATAGCGACAAATTCGTCTAAAAGATTATCTGTTTTGAGTATTCTTGCTTCTAACTCAACTAAGTCAACAGAAGAAATAATCTCTTTTGATGTAATATTTTCAAAATAGTTATTAAAACGCGTGAGAGTACTTCCAATGGCCTTTTTTTATTTTTATATTTAGTAACTTCAGCCATATCAGATAAATATATTTAATCAAATACGATGTAATATAAAGAAATAAATTAACAATGAATCTGTGTCTACTATCAAAGTGTTCAATGTGTGTATATGGCTTGTACAATATAAATATAAGTGCACGTCATCAAAGTGAACAAATCGCTATGTTCGTTTGACTTCCTTCGTTCGTTTGCTACTGTCAATCAGTTTTTTTTTCACTGTAAATTTGCTAAATATTTAAATTCGTAGATCGCAAGTTATTACAAATAATAAATAAAAGCTTTAAGAAAGGTTACATAATTAATTTTATATCAAATATAACTCCTGGACTAATAAAATATAATATAATGTGTTTTTCATTACCCTTGTCTCAAGATTCCTTTGAGAGAGAGATCAACATAATTAAGTAATTGGCGGTTAATAACAACTATCCTTTAGATATTATTTATAGATGCTATTCTAAATTCTATTGTAAGTTTAGGTTTTCTTTCCATATGGTTACATGTACAAACGACACTACTCAGAGAACCTTTTATGGATCCTTACTTTACACAAGTATTTTTTCATATAAGATTAAAAATATTTTTAAGAAATTTAATGTTAATATTTTATTTTGTGCTAGTTTAGAAACTTCTCTCCATGTCTTTCCTTGCTCTTCTAGCTCTTGTTGACATACTCTTCTCCATGTGTATGTGGGTCTTCCTCTACTTCTGTGTCCTGTTAATGTCCATTTAAAAAGTGCGTCTCTGTGGCTTTTCTTAAGGTGTGACCGACCCATTTCCACTTCCTTTCTTTTATGACGTTTACAATTGGTTTCTGTCCTGTTCGATTCCATAGTTCTTCATTTGTTACTCTCTTTGGCCAGTATATTTTTAGAATTTTCCTGAGGCATCTATTTATAAATGTTTGTATCTCTTTACCATGCTGTTTGGTCATTGCCCACGTTTCACACCCATATAACAGAACGGATTTTATGTTGCTGTTGAATATCTTGATCTTTGTTTTTGTGCCAAGTTGTGTAGATCTCCATATATTTGTTAGCATCCCGTAAGCTTGCCTTGCTTTTACAAGTCTGTTTTTGATGTCTTTCTCCGTCCCTCCTTTTACAGTAACGATGCTTCCTAGGTAGCAGAATTCCTCTACTCTATGAATTTCGTTTTGTTCTATGTATATTTTTTCATTTGAATGTCTTTCTCCGTCCCTCCTTTTACAGTAACGATGCTTCCTAGGTAGCAGAATTCCTCTACTCTATGAATTTCGTTTTGTTCTATGTATATTTTTTTATTTGAAACTTTGCCTATTCTCATTTCTTTAGTTTTCTCCTTGTTTATATGCAGACCGATTTTTTGTGCTTCTTCTTGGAGTTTTTGTATCATGGTTTTCATGTCGCTGATATTTTCTGATAGCAGGCAGATATCATCTGCATATTCTTAATCCGACAGCCTTTTATTTTGTAGATGGTTCCATATTAATCCATTATTTCTTTGAAAGCTTTGTTTAAGTACATGGTCGAGGCAAATATTAAAAATTAGAGGGGATAATATGCAGCCTTGCTTAACACCTTTCTCAATTTTTATTCTATTGCTTAGATAGCCCTTATGTATTACTTGACATGTTGCATCTGTATAAGTTAATTTAATTAATTTTATTAATTTTTGTGGTATTCCGAATTCTTTTAATATTTCCCAAATTTTTGACTGTTTTAACATATCAAAGGCCTTCGTGAAATCTATAAATACTAATTGTAAACTTTTGTTCATTTCTTTAGTTTGTTCTATTATTATTCGTAGTGTGGCGATTTGGTCTATGCAAGATTTTCCCCTTCTAAATCCTGCTTGCTCATTTCTTATTTTTTCTTCTGCTTTTTCTTTTATTCTGCTGTTTATTATATTAGTGACTATTTTTGTTATACTATTTAGTAAAGTTATCCCTCTCCAATTATTGCAGTCTGTTATGTCTCCTTTCTTAGGGATTTTTGTTATTATTCCATTTGTCCATTCTGTTGGTATTCGTTCTTGCTCCCAAAATTCATGAATTAAGGGGGTAATTAATTTCACTGAGCTATCTATATCTAATTTCCAAAATTCTTCTGGTATATTGTCGCTACCGGCACTTTTTCCGTTTCTTAATCGTTTTATGCTTTCTCTAATTTCTGTTTCTGTTGGTTCAGTATCCTCAATTTTTAATTCATTATTCGTTGCCTCGTTGTCATTATTTATTTGTGCAGGTTGTTCGTCTTGTAACTCTTGTAGCAGTTGTTGGTAGTGTTCCTCCCATCTATTTACTTGTTTGTCTATTGATGATTCCTTCTGCATCTTTAATTGGTTTGTCGTTCCTGAAATTTTTGTTGGCTAACCTCTTTGTGCATTTGTATAGCATCCTCATATTGTTCGTTTCTGCTGCCTCTTCTGCTTGCTTCGCTATATCTTCAGTCCATCGTCTTTTGTCATTCCTTGCTCCTTTTTGAGCTTCTTTGTTTAATTTGTTGTACTGTTTTAGTAGTTCATTTTTCCTTGTTATGTCATTCGTCCTATTTAGTTGTTCTTTTATTTGTTTTCTACTCTTTATTAGGTTCCACGTTCGATCAGTCAACCAGATTTTCCTTTCCTTTTCTTTATAGCCAATTAGCTCTTCTGCGATTTTATGAATTGTTTTCTTAGTATTTTCCCATTTTTTATTTATATCGATCTCGCTGTTTGGTAGGGTCTTTATCCGTGCTTCCATGCATTTTTTCCATTTTTCTTTAATACCTTGGTCGTTTAACTTTTGGATATTGTAGTTCTTCTTCTCCTTAATCTCCGCTTTCACTTTTTGCGCACTTATTTTCAGCTTAATCTCTCCTATTAGAAGATGGTGATCGCTTCCTATGTCTGCTGATCTTTTATTTCTCACATCGAGAAGACATGCTCGCCATTTTCTGTTGATAGTTATATGGTCTATTTGATTATTGGTCTTTTGGTCAGGTGAAATCCATGTTGTTTTATGTACATCTTTATGTTTGAATAAAGTGCCTCCCACTATAAGATTGTTTTCTAAACAAAAATCTAGAAACATATTTCCATTTTCATTTATGGTTCCTATTCCTTCTTTCCCCATGATTTCTTTATAGTTAGAGTTATCTGATCCGACCTTCGCATTCATATCACCCTGTACTATTATTATGTCTCCTTTTTTTATATTTTCTAAGGTATCTGATAATTGTTGGTAGAATTCTTCTTTATCCTCTTTATTTGCTACGTTTGTTGGCGCATAGCATTGTATTATACTAAGTGCTCTTGTTGCAGTTTTTAACCTTACCGTTAAAATTCTGTCCGATATGGGTTTCCATTCTAATAGACTGCCTTTAGTATCTCTGTCTAATATTATCCCTACACCTCTTTCCCGTTCTTCTTCTACTTTTTTACCAGAAAACAATATTAGACTTCCGTCTTCGTTTATTCTTTCTCCATATTCTGGCCATCTTGTTTCACATAATCCTAAAATTTTTATTCTTAGAGAGTCCATTTCCTTCAATATTTGACTTAGTTTCGATGTTTCTAGCATTGTGCGAACGTTCCAAAGTAGATATACTAAGAGAGCCTCACTACAAATATAGGGAAATCAATGTGTTAGCGAGAGACATATAGGGAAATCCATGTGTTTGAGCGAGACAACCGATGTGTATTGTGGGTTGCCTGGAATATAGGATGAGAGTGTCGCCATCTCCCTGCCGTTAGCCACATGTCGGTAATGTAGATCGCGTTGGGGAGTGTGCCACCATCCCGCTAGGTGCTGGCCGCCATTTTTTAGTCCAAAACCCAGGTGGGCAAAACGGCATATCAGCTGACAGGCCTCCAGCGTGACGTCATTCCAACGGTTGGATGACAATCGATGTGTATTGTGGGTTGCCTGAGGATGAGAGTGTCGCCATCTCCCTGCCGTTAGCGACATGTTGGTAATGTAGATCGCGTTGGGGAGTGCGCCACCATCAACCGCTAGGTGCTGACCGCCATTTTTAATCCAGTCAAAAAGACATCCAGCGTGATGTCATTTGGTTCTCGGCATGCCAGTCCTTCAGCGTGACGTCATTCCAACGGTTCAGGCTAGAACAAAAGGCATTAACGGGCATGCCAGGCCTCCAGCGGATTATATTATATCCTTATGGACCACCAGCGTACAGCGTGACGTCACGCGGCATGCCAGCGTGACGTCATTCGGTTCTCGGCATGCGTCATTCGGTTCTCGGCATGCAGCGTCACAACGGTTCGGGCCAAAAGGCATATCAGCGCGATCACCATTCAAGACAGAATCCTTATGGACCACACAAGCAAGTCAAAAAGGCCTCCAGCGTGACGTCACTCACAAGTCAAAAAGGCATTACCAGCGAGAGAGCCGAATCCGCCCTTTGCGCATAATTTTCAATAGTGGATATATGAAAAAGACGCGTTTAGGGATACTGCGCACCAAAAACATTAGGGCACTCTCTTCTCTTAAAATGATTTGCAATTGTTTTTCAATAAACTTGTTTTTTGTTAAACGAGCGGAAAAGATGTTATCTACAACATAGGATGTACATCAACCGCAACCAGAATGTGTATACAGAGTATTACAAAAAAGTCGCAAGAATGGAATGCTCTACAAGGCAGAGCCTTGATGGAGGGGGACGCTTATATATGGTAATATTAACAAAGTTGAGGATTAGTCTTTTCGATAAATCAAATAAAGACGTTTATGAATAAAAAAGTAGGGTTATGAATCAAAATCGTTACTTGTTGGATAAGAAGAAAGAAAAGACTAATCCCCATATCAACTGGATACCTAAAGAGGTAGCTTATGTCTTTAGACAAATACCACAAATAACGTATCCATTAAGACGTATTCAACCGACACCATGCCCAACAAAACAGAAGAAGACATGAAAAATGAAGTCAATAATGTTTTCACAATGACATGCATAATATTAGTATCTATTTTTGTTTTAATTTTAAAAATTATCTTAAAAATTGTAAGACGTAAATTTCAATCTTCATGTAATATAAAAGTTGATGAATAAACAAACTGTTTTATTTTTATGAGAATGATAAGGTAAAAAATACACATTTGCGGTTATAAGGTTTATTTATTTGTCATTATAATGGTAATATAACATTCAAAAACCACTGACTTGGATGTTGTACGTTTCGTTCGGTACACATATATGGTCCAGATAGGGCGTGGCAAGGGTTCGGATCTTGGGTAAAGTTTCCAGTTTCACAAGAGGTGCTATCAAATTTGGTAACATCAATAATGTGTGGAAAAACACTGAAAACGTGGCATTTCTTGAGAAGAAATTCTGCTTTTTGTTGTCCTCGAACGTAAATGTAGTCTGCTGCATACAATAGCTTGCTTTCCAATATTTCATTTACTTTACAATATTCCACATCTCCTGAAGAGTATCTAATTCCATGCACATTCTTTTCCAAATAAGATGCAGTCTTTTTATCAGCGCTACTTAATGTGGAATACGGTTGTGGAGGTAAAAATATGTAATGTGAACGTTTAAAACCAATTTCTATGGTTAGTTCTTTGACAATGAATTGTTCGTCTACGACAAAGCCTTGAATGTCTACAAAAGCTACTCTCGTGTTGACTACAGCTCGAACACTAACTCTAATCAACGTCTAGTTTAAACTTTTAACAATTTCTGTGAGGGGAAAGTATTCCATCACGCAGTCGTGAATGATGATGCAATAGACTTTGGTATTTTCAGGAAAACCTATGTTTGCTTCAATATCCAGTTTTACATCGACTGTGGACGCCTTCATGCTTTCCTCCTGTTTAGAACAATCGATAATTAATAATGCTCGTTTCTTGAAAGAAGAATAATCCAGCAGAGGGTGCTTCTGTGTGGAATTGGTGTATTTGGAATAGAATTCGGTATAGTTAAAATATGCTTCATTATAATCAGTTTTACCAAAATCCAATTTCATTCTTTCATTAGGCCAATAATCACCATTAAGTGACAGTCTCACACTTTGTACGTCAGCATTGTCAAATAAAGTGGGATCAGCTGTACTCGAGTTTCGTTTATCTGTTTGAAAGAAAACAATAACAAAACGAGGTCTTTCAACTGAAGTACTAGTTTTAACAGCCCAAACTTTATGTCTTGTACCTTTAGTAATTGAGGGTAATTCGTGTAACTCCCACTTCCTAAATGGAATAACTATAGGACGATCTTTTTGAATAGATTGCATGAGATTTATCTTGATATCGTCATTTGGAAAGATATGCTTAATTTTTAGTTCAATACTTGTAATGTTAATTTAAGCAGTTGTACTAGAAGGCGTACCAGACTTTTCCGTAATGTATATGCAATCATTATCATTTCGTGCTCGAACTAGCCGTATTGTTTGTCGGCCACATGTAATCATGGGATAATCGTTTAAAATGTTAAAAATATGTTTGAGAGGTATAAGAAGATTGAAGGACTTGTCGCCAACATTCATAATAGGATCTTTCGGGTAATTCCAACCGGCTATAGCCATATGAATGGAATCTTCTTAACTATAACAAGTCATAGCACGTACGGCACTCACGATTCCGGGATCCCGAACTGTTTCCATTTCCCTGGCACTTTGACTGTACGTACATGAATCGAATAGAAAAGCTCCAAAATTATTTGCTAATTTTACGTCACCAGTTCCGTTTGTTTCAAGTGACCCCTCAATACACAACAAAGTTTCACTCATTGCAAAAAACGAATCGACTTGATTAATGCTAAACTCCACAATGTCACTGCAATTGAATGATTTTATAAATGGAGCATAGGTTCGGTATTCAGCTTTTCGAATTGATTCGTCGAACAGCGGCTTACGGTAGATATCAAACATCGAAGGCAACATGTTATCGTCTTGACGAAGGCGTTTATTTCCATACATGGTTGTCATTTCAATTTAAAACCCAGCGATTGCAGAACTAATTTGTTTGCGAACGTAAGTTGTTTCAGCTTTGAGGACTGCTTAGCTAATGATGTTTGAACCTTTGCAGACTGATTCTTATGATTGATTATGAGTCCCATCTACGAGCTCTAAGCTCCAATATCAACGTACTCGATTCGCCTCTAAAGTTTACAGGTCGACCGTCTTGATCTAAGGCAACGACAGTAGTGTTGGTTATTTCACGTTGTGGTATAACCGGTAAGTAGATTAAATTATGAGGAATTTCGTCAATGAAATATCCCGGATCTACTTGTATGACGAATTCGTAGATGGTATGAGCAGGTCTGTTTGCATCGAAGGCTCCAGTGGTAATGTTACAATCGAAGCGAATACTGGATATTTTAATGATTTTTACGGGAAGATCTGAAGAGTGCAATTTGTTTGCAACTAGTATTTTCGGTGAAAATCCCAATATTTTCCCAAGACTATCGGTTTGCGTTAAGGATATTTTGTATTTATTGAAAATTTCACATTTCAACGTATTATGATTGGGTTTTAGTGAAAATATACTCTCCGGTCTAATTGAATTGCTTACACCCAATTTTTCAATGATAAACGCTTCAAGATCTGCAATTTCATAACATCCTGTGGGAAAATCAAAACTTTGAAGCTTCTCATTAGCATCGTAGTAGTAAAACGAACAATTTTCAATATTTGGTATACTGTGATACGTATGAAAAGATCGCAGAGCTATTTCATAAGTATTATTTGGATCGAGCACAATAGGAGTAGGAGGTTGAAAGGTAACACGTGATTGGTGCTGTTAACTCTCAGCAACTGTGACATGATGACTAATGAAATTCGAGACAAGTTAGAATTTTAATATCATTTTTTATATTGTTTGTTTACAAAGAAAACAATTAGCTTGAGAGGTAGGAGGTCCATCCCAATGCGTGGTCCAGTCCGGTCGGTTGTAATGAACGAAACATGGTAGACGTGTTTGCAACTCAAAATTTCCTTTATATTTTTCGGGAAGTTTATGCCATATATCGAGCAATTCCGTAGGTCTTACACATTTTATCAGATGTTCAATGGGAAATTGTTTTAGTTCTTCGGTAGTAAAACTACTCAATGCTTTACCATGGTGGATATCTTGTAGTAATAGTTTCATTATTGTTGTTGTTGTAGAAATTTTAAACACAAATGACCACAATTGATTTGATCGTAGTTTTGATATTGAGTATTGTTATAAAAAATTTGTGTACCGTCGAGATATTTAACAAGTTCTTTCGGTGGTTTCAAGTTACCAAATGAATCAAAATACTCTACATTTTTGTTTATCTTTCGATAAGCTACCCAATGACTTCCGCCATTCTTAGAGGTATTCAAATTAACTATTGCACATTCTTGTCGTCGAGGTCCGTTTTTGGGGAGAGTATCTCGCATGAAAACTCCTCGAAAATGGGGTATTTTAAGCAATTTAGCGTAATGGCTTATGTCAAAGTCGGATAGTGCGTGATTGGGTAGCTTTATTAGTTTTTTTGATGTTTTTTCAAATACAATTCGAAACCGCCTTTTGGATACTTTTTCAGATATAAACCAGATCCTACACGTTCCATAGCCTTATTATGACGTACGTCTTCTTCCAATTTCTTTTGTGCATGCTTGGCATCAATGACGGTTTTTGCAATCCCAGCAGCACCTCCTGACAGAGCTCCAAGTGCTGAAAGACCAGCAAACAAAGGAATAAGTGGTAGGAAACCTCCGGATTTCGGTATAGGTAATACTCGAGGAACGTCAACTGCATTTTTACCACCAAATTCTCTAATAAGTGCTTTGGCTGCTCGTAAGGCAAATGTTGCGGTGTCTTTTAAAGATGTTCCTGTTTTCATGGACTTTTCCACCTTCAAAACTACATCTCGATGAAAAGAATGACGACGACGACGACGACATCCCATTCCTAATTTTCTTTTTACCTTCATGCCACCTGTCACAATAAATGCAGCAGCTTTTTCTCCAAAAGATGCGTCTTTTGATTTGACACGTTCCCACGCCTTGTCTTCAAGTATCTGATCTGCTTTGTGTCGTTCTTCGAGAGACTTATTTTGCCAATAAGCAATGTCGTGCTCTTTACATGCAGAGTCTAAAGGGTTAATGCCTGAATCACCGCGTGCAATTCGTTTTATTAGTTTGGTTCCGGCTGCAAAATAACACTTTTAGTAAATTACATATCAGATTAAAATAATAACTTACGTCCACAGTACTGATAGTTGGGTAAGTGAAGTTCAATAGGTAGTTTATTGATGAGAGAATTTAAAAGACCTTCTCCTTCAAACACCAACATTATTTATAGAGTAACATCAAGAAAAAGCGATACACATGATGAAGATCGTTCAACAAAAACAGACGATACCCATCGAAAATTTAGATTTTACTTCAACAGCATCGATTGGCAAACATGGTAAATTGTTGCCAAATTCCTTTCGTGCTATTATATGTGGACCCAGTGGGTGTGGAAAAACGAATGCCATGCTAGCACTTCTATTCAATTCAAATGGTGCGAAATTCAAAAACGTTTATGTTTATTCAAAATCGTTATTCCAACCGAAGTATCAATTGCTGCAAGAAGTATTGGCACAAGTCAAGGGCGTTGGTTATTTTCCATTTAAAGACAACGAGGAAATAATTAGTCCAGATAAAGCTCGACCGAATTCGATCTTTTTATTCGATGACGTAGCTTGTGACGGGCAGCAGAAAATTCGAGAGTATTACTCTATGTGTAGACATAAGGACATCGATGCTGCATATCTTTGTCAAACATACCCAAAAATACCGAAACAATTTATACGCGACAATTGTAATGTAATTATGTTATTCAAACAAGATGAGGTGAACTTAAAACATATCTTTGATGAACACGTATCTCCAGACATGACATTTCACGTATTTAAAAATATGTGTTCAAAGTGCTGGTCTAATGATCGCTATGGTACTTTGGTAATTATGAAGGATTTCCCACTTAACGATGGTAGATATCGCAAAGGATTCGATAAATATATAACATTGTAAGCTATGTCTTTAGTCTACTACAATATGGCTGATGATAAGGGTCTTGCTGTCGCATTACGTAAGAAAAAAGTGTCTGAACTTGCTAGATCGATTCGCAAAAAATATTTGGCGTTGAAATTGGGTAAATCAGAGCAAGATGAGTCTCTTAATAAACTATTCAAACCAATATCTACACCACTTAGGGCGATCGTAGAATCTTCAAAGACATTACAAAAAACCATTACGAATTTAAGTCCAAAAGTGGAGAAAGAAGAATAGCATGAAGAATCTGAAGATGATGTGTTACCACCTTTTCTCGAAACGGAACCAATAGCTGAAACCGATGAAGCAGGTAATGTTCCAATGCCAGATTCTCCAGAAATAATACGTCCTGACGTTACACAAGAATCTATCGATTTGTATTTAGAACAATACCCCGAAATTAGTCGATCGTTTATTGAAGATTTTTTTCAAGACAATGCAAGAATCGATAAAATTTATGGTCCTATCTACAATGAAGATCTCGGTTGGGGTTTAGGTGAGCGAAGAATTGGGTTTGATACAAAAACTGGTAATATCAAAATACTACAAGAACGAGACAAACAAGGTGGATACTTGACTGGAACACCAGGCTTATACCAACTTTTATTCTATACCGACCCCGAAGGGTATACCCCACAGGATTTGGAGGCATATAAAACACTTTTAGAGCATACTAAAGTTCACCGAAATACGCTAAACCATCTTAAGAGTTCATCCACTTTCAAATATCATGAAATCATCAGACCCATGTTTAGAACGGAATCGTATCCGAGTGGATCGAAACATCGCCCCTCTACTCGAACACAACAGCTCCTAATAGATCGTCTAAAACAAATGAAATCTCCAAATAGTGGTGGAAACGTTTCTCGCTTTTTGACATACAATGAAAAACCTATGGAATATATTTATTGGGATGATCCCAATGAATTGGTGGATCGTTTGAAGTTGTTGATTGCTTCAAAAGAAGCAGGTAATACGTCGCACGACAACGAAATAGTCGCAATTGTTAATGAGCTCAAGGAAGCTAATATAATAGAATAACAAGAGGAGAATCTTGTTCATTTCAATTATGTCTATTGATAAATTCGGACATAGATATAAAAAAACACCCTATACGCGTTTACCAACAAAAATCACGTTTCCTCATACACCTGAAGGGAATATCTATATTGAAAATGTGAAAATTTGTAATGTTGGCGACCCGTCGAAGTATAGTGATGCTGCAACAAAAAAATATGTCGATTTGCAAGTGAATGAGTTGCGTAATATCAACTCACCATTAATTCAAGCACACGGTATGGTATTGCGGCAGCATGATGATAAAATAAAGAATTTAGTAGTACCTAGTATTGAACGAAATAAAAAACATAAAAATTCCTTAAATGTAGATGCATATTGCCAAATTACAAAATAAAACTAACGAAATTGATGTATTTATTTCGCGAGATCCCCCCGTAGCAGGTAAAGATATGGCTACGAAGAAATACGTTGATGATGCAATCAGCACATCAAAAAATTTTATTCGAAAAGAATTCCAAAAAGTTGACAATAAAATATTTGGTGATTTTACAAATAATAAAAGCATGATTGAACGAAGTATACACGATTTACAAAAAGATCTTGCTGAAAACACTAAAACCATATCTGACTTGCAAAATAAGATTACGGGTGTTGTCAACATTCTTTAACTAGTCGTAACACATAAAAGCATCATCACATAGCATTATGACGTCTACAGAGAAAATTCAACTTGTAGACGAGCTCCACAAACCGATACGGAGAATGTATCCACGGAGACGTACTATAATCAAGGGTTTAGATGATTTATGGCAAATGGATTTGGCTGAAATGCGTCCTTACGCTCATCAAAACAAAGGATTTAAATTGATACTTGTCGTTATAGATTGTTTTTCAAAATTTGTTTGGACACGTCCCCTAAAGACAAAGACAGGTGAGGAAATTACTCGATCATTTTCTGACATACTCACTCATTCTCGACAACGAGTTCCGAAAAATCTACAGTCCGATCAGGGAACGGAATTTTACAACAACAAGTTTCAAAATTTAATGAAGAAACATGGTATAAATCATTATAGCGTGTTTAGTACGATGAAGGCTTCCATGGCTGAGCGTGTTATACGAACGTTGAAATCAAAATTGTACAAGATGTTTAGCTTAAATGGTTCCTACAAGTGGTTAGACATTTTACCTACCATTACTCAAGAATACAACAATACAAAGCATTCAACAACTGGATATAAACCATCTCAAGTCAACAAATCAAACGAAAAATACATTTTGAATAAAACCTATAGTCATTTAAAGATAGCTGGTCCACGAAAATTCAAAGTTGGTGACATTGTCCGTATATCCAAGGCTAAACATGTATTTGAAAAAGGTTATACACCTAATTGGACTACAGAACTATTTAAAATCGTTAAAGTTAAAATTACCAATCCTGCTACGTATTTGAAATTTATGGTACTAACCCTTACTGTGTGAAAATTCATGTTATTCAGAACAATAAACAACTAAAAGGTTGTATTAACTTTCACTATTTATTCTATAAATTGCAATTACAGCTGTTTTGCTATAACTAGCATCGTCAGATTGACATATTGAAATTACATGTTTGTTTGTAACTAGGTACTTGATGTTGCTAAGTAGTTAAGGCTAGACCAAGTAAGGAAGTAATAAGACATAACAATATTAAAGCCTAGATGTTATTAGCCCTAAGGGATTATCCTGGATGTATTTCCCTCTAAGATCAGTATAACTGTGCAATGATATAGAAAAACCAGGAAAAAACTATATCCTGCTGATCTTTACAATAACTTAATATATTTGTGTTATAATTACGTCTTATCTATGTATAAAATGAAGACTCAATCAAAGTAAACAGTTTAATAGTGGTGAACTTCCAAGATTTATTTGTTCATTAACTACTTTATATTGTTGATCTGCTAGATGTCTTTTGATTTCAAGTTCTTCGAGGAAATCTAAATTTTGTTTTTTATCACAGGTGTGTAATATTTGAATGTCATTAGTGTGTATGAGTGAGTGTGGATGTTCAAGAACGTGTTTGGCATAGTTTGACTTATCTGGTTGTTGTAATCTATATGCTCTTAAATGTTCATTGAATCTTATTTCAAAATTTCTTTGTGTTTGACCTATATATACAGCATTACATTTTGGACAATTAATTTTGTAAACACCAGATTTTTTTAATTTAGGTAATTTTGTTTTTACATTTAACAATTTTGTACCAACATTATTGTGTGATTTGAATGAAATTATTGCAGATGTTGCAGAAGATATTATTTTTGAAATTGTATTAGAAATATTTCCACAATATGTAATACTTTTATAACTTTTAATTTCTTTTAATGTATGCATTAGCCAAAATTATTTTACTTTTGATCAGAAAGTATATATTCAAAATGAAGGTCTTCCAATGGGAAGTCCCATTTCTCCAATTTTAGCAAATATTTTTATGGATAATTTAGAAAGCAAAATCTTTAATTCTACTTATAAAAACAATATTGTATTTTGGTATAGATATGTTGATGATGTGTTAGCAGGATTTGTAGGTAGCGAACGACAGCTAGATATATTTTTTAATTATATAAATACCTTGCATCCTAAAATTAATTTTACTTTAGAAGTTGAAGAAAATAATTCAATTAATTTTCTAGATTTGAGAATTGAAAAAGTTAATAATTCATTAAACTATTCAATATACAGAAAACCAACACAAACAGATGTAACCATACCATATCATTCAAATCATCCTATATCACATAAATTAGCAGCTTATAATTCTATGATACATAGAGCATTTTCAATTCCAATGAACAAAAATAATTTTAATAAAGAAAGTGAGATTATAAAACAAATAGCAATATCTAATGGCTATCCAATACATTTGATAAATAAATTAATTAATAAGAAAGAACAGAAAGTGTCACTACAACTAATATTCCCTCAACAACCAAAAGAAATTAAAAGTTATAAAAGTATTACATATTGTGGAAATATTTCTAATACAATTTCAAAAATAATATCTTCTGCAACATCTGCAATAATTTCATTCAAATCACACAATAATGTTGGTACAAAATTGTTAAATGTAAAAACAAAATTACCTAAATTAAAAAATCTGGTGTTTACAAAATTAATTGTCCAAAATGTAATGCTGTATATATAGGTCAAACACAAAGAAATTTTGAAATAAGATTCAATGAACATTTAAGAGCATATAGATTACAACAACCAGATAAGTCAAACTATGCCAAACACGTTCTTGAACATCCACACTCACTCATACACACTAATGACATTCAAATATTACACACCTGTGATAAAAAACAAAATTTAGATTTCCTCGAAGAACTTGAAATCAAAAGACATCTAGCAGATCAACAATATAAAGTAGTTAATGAACAAATAAATCTTGGAAGTTCACCACTATTAAACTGTTTACTTTGATTGAGTCTTCATTTTATACATAGATAAGACGTAATTATAACACAAATTATATATAGTTAGACATTGATTTTTGTTTGAAGCCGAAAAAACTACGCTACAACTATGTCATAATCAATGTAATTTGCATTCACATGAACATATAATTTACCATCTAGCCGTTCGATTTGAAATAAAAATTTGTTTATGACAGATTAACTACATTAAAATTTATTTGGCTTTTATAATTTTATTGTTTATTAATTTATAGAAATACCAATTTTTTACCTTGTACTTTTTAAAACTTTTTTTATTATACAATTTCAATTTGTATTTTTTGTCATTAAAAAAATATATTGAAACACTTTATTTATTGAAACCAGTCCTGGTATATTCATGTTCACATCCCACTCTATACTCGCATGAGGCAAATAGGAATGATTGCCGACCATAAAATACCAAAAAGGACCAATTTCCTAAAATAGTCGCAGTAACAGTAACGACTAATTATAAAATAGGGGGTTTCTCCACTTTTTCATGGATTAAGGATTTTTAAGAATAGTTGGAGTTGACTTTTTTGTTTTAAACTTATTTTTGTGTGTTCCCAAAAATAAAGTAAAGAAAGCTTTAATCAACTGCAGCACTTAAAAAAGGCTATTATCATTCTCATGAATATTACAGTAGTCGCGAGAGGGTCGTTCTTAAATACTGCCCTCAATCCTGAATACAACCATGTAATAATCATTGATTCAACATTTTACCTAACCTAACCTAACTTACCCTTACCTAACCTAACCATGTAATAATCATTGATTCAACAATTTAGCTTGGAAACATTTGGAGTAAGGTTCTGCAAAAATTGACGTGTAGTTGCTTTTTGATTATGTATCTTATTTTATCAGTTTCTACAAGCCTTCTACATCGGTTTTTATAGCACTTTTTAAACTGTATATTTTTTATTTGGTTAATGCTACAGTAGAATCAAAATTATCTTTTACCAGGATACTTGTATTATTTTTGATTTTTTCGCAATATGTAATATTAAAGTATACTTAATTCCCAATCAATTTGGATAATTTATAATAAGTAATATTAAATTAAGGATCCATTCTATATATACACTGTCCTCGTATCCATCAAAAGGTATAAAAATGTTATATATTTCAAGTATATTCAATGTATATAAAAAGTTTATATTGCAAAAGGTTATATATATTATCTAGAAGAAAAATAGGGCCTTAAAATGCAGTGTCCTCATAAACACCCCTTGACATATATATATATATATATATATATATATATATATATAAATTGTATAAAAATCTTCTCCATTTACTTATTGGCCAAAACCTATTAAATTGTTAATATCCTCCTTAATTTAGATTCTTGTGTATGGCAACACTATGGTTTTTAGAAGGTTAACTGTTAATCGCTCTTTTTTGCACCAGTTTTCCACAATTTTTAATGCTCTCTGCATGAGTTCTAAGCAGATGATCATGTGTTTTCCAATGATTAAAATGACTATATCATCAGCATATCCCTGAGTACAAAATCCTTGGTCGTTTAGTTCTGTAAGAAGTTCATCCGCCACCACAACGATATCTCTTTATTTCCAATCGCGTTCTCGTTCCTGCCAACCACTGCATATAGGACTGTTTAGCAGGATTTTGCAGGTTGATAGGTATGTTGATTCTCGTGTAAAGGACGGTCTCCTAGTACTACGTTCTTTAGATCCTTTAGGAAGGCTTATAGGCCTATAAGCCTTTGGCACTGCGTAGGATATCCTACCCGGCTTCGGTATAAAGACCACCCTGGTGGATCTCCATGCAGTTTGTATATTCCCCCTAGCTAGTCCTTAATAGCGTCAACAGATAGGGGATCAGCTGGTTGGCACCTTTCTGCAATAATACAGGATAAATGCTATTATTTATATGGTTGAAAGGTTTTCAAAGCCCATTCTATTCCTGCGTACGTAATCACAGTTTTTGCATATGTCCAGTCATCTGTTTACCCGAGCTTAAGGCTCACTTTTGGCTTCTTCCTGGCCTGTGTTACGAATTTGTATTTAGTAATGTGAGCTCAATAAGCTCATAAGTGTTTAAGTGTATGTACCATCTTTCTTAAGTATGGTATCATGCTACACATTGCACTACCAGGATCTCGGGCCAAGACTCAGTGGAGTTGTGCCAGTCCGCAGTTTTTTTAATGCCTTCACAGAACTCTCTCCACGATTTTTTCTTAGCTCTCCCGATTTCTTTATTATATTCAGTCAGTCAAATATAGTGAAGAAATCCGGAGAGTTAAGATAAAATCGTGGAGAGAGTTCTGTGAAGGCATTGAAAAAACCGCGGACAGTTAAAATCTGTCATTGTGGTTATTTCTACCGAAGAAAATGTTTTTTTACTAAAACATTTCTGCTGATACAGAGTTGAATGAAACAATGGACCATGTTTAAAACAAGTGTAAGAAAGACATCAACATTTTAACAAGGCGTCCAACAGTATAGCGTTAATGCTGGCGGTTGTTGAGAAGTTTCGTCGCACTGGTAGTGTATTATGTCAGCGTAAAGGCCCTGAATATAAATATTGCGTGTAAACGTGAAAGAGAAAATTACAGTGAGTAGCTTACTGTATGAAGATACTGATTTTTTAAGAAAGTCACATTCACCTCGACGATAACATCAACCGTCATCAACAAATTGATTCCTGGGATATGAACATCCTGATGCCATTGCAGAAAATCCTCTCCACAGTGCTCAAGTAACCATTTGGGTTGCCTTGTCTGGTCATGGAATAATTGGTCCTTATTTTGTTAAAGACAAGAATGAGCGGCCAGTTACTGTCAATCAAGAGTGATGCAGGCATAATATTGTGACATTTTGCTAACAGAATAATTTTTTGTAGCACAGATTTTAAATATGCACTTCATTCACCGGATATAACACCACCTGATGCCTACATTTAGAGAACTACGTCAAGTAATAATAACTTATTTTCAACATTTGCAGCAATCACTTTTTTTAAATATGTTAAATCATCTTCAGAAACGTTATGAAGCTTGTTTGCAACGACATTTTGAACATGTGTAATGTATAACTTAATTTCTAATTATATTTTGTATACTCGGTACTGCTTATTTTGGAGAATACTGAACTTAAAAACTAAAGATGTCTAATTAGATAGGTTATCCACATCTACTTAACCTGTGCAATAATCGTCATAATCGATCAATATAATATTTTTTTCTTTTAACATGTTTAAATATTCTATTGCTGTAGAACATTCTTCTAGTTTGTTATATTTTTTAAATTAGGTGGTAGACTAATAGTAAATTTTTGTTTATTTAGTTTTGTTTTGTCCTGGCATTACGACAAAATATATTTTTTGAATTTTAATTTCATTTTCATACATATTTATTTAAATTTCTGTTGTACCTGCATCAACCTAGAATACCGTACTGTAACTAGGATAGTGCCAATGAAAAAGATTTTCTATCAAGGTTTTTGGGGTTTAAAAAATTAATAACTACCAAGTGTTAAATTTTGGGACGGTTGCATAAACGCTTTTCAAACCTTTGTTACTTAACAACATGTTAACTCTATGTTAAATTGATAAAGGTTACATCCCCCTGAAGAGCATGCCCTATTTGAATTTTTAAGAATAATTTGATTGGTAGACAAGATTTGTAAAAATTTATTATTGTCACGTTATCTACGTTGTCACATTTCTTAGAGTAAAATATATACGAAAATGGTTTTGATCTTATGATTAAAGGACAGTTAGTTCATCAAAATTACAAATTACTTTTAAATATATAATTCGAATAGCGAAAAGAAACATCTTTCATTTCTATTTTAATACTGTTTTTTAATTTCCTATCTATTATGTATTGAAGTAGTTTATATTTTTTAAACATTTATTATTTATATATTTGGTCTAAAGTTAACACGTTGCTAAGTAACAGACGTTTGACAAGCGTTCATGCAACCGGCCCTTAAGATTTTTAAGTATTATTTGTGTTTGACCGTCATTAATTAATGGCTTCACCATGAAAGATTATTGGAGTACGACTTAAATAAGTAATTATTATCGTAATAATAATTTAAATAAATTTCCTCAGGATTATATTTCTAATTCCTTTCAATTAGTACGTAAAATCACCTCCTAATTTAAGTATCACATGGCCCCTTGTAACAGTACCTGTTAACATTTTAAGCACCTGGTATCCTAAATATTAAATTCAATTAGTACCGCTAGCTCCATCTATCCTAAAACATTTTTAATAATAAAATAATGAATACGGTCTCTATAATTATAATTGGAAGTTCAAAGTAGCTACGCTACGAGGTGTACTAATGAGTTGGCATTATCGAGTTCAAGAGGTTTTAATAATTATTCCCAGTCTCATTTTCTTCTATTGATTTACTGTCATATACAGAAAGTTGGAATATAATACAGTAAACTAGAGGCAACTCTTTAATTGAAGATTCTGTAAACCAGAAGCATCTCTTGAATTTGGAGATTCCATAAACTTGAATAACTTGTAAACTGTAAGCTCTCGTATGCACATTCTTAACTGGATTATCTCTACAACTGG
Source organism: Ophraella communa (assembly GCA_035357415.1). Classification (NCBI taxonomy): domain Eukaryota; kingdom Metazoa; phylum Arthropoda; class Insecta; order Coleoptera; family Chrysomelidae; genus Ophraella; species Ophraella communa. Next base: position 15,239,593 of record CM068984.1, read on the forward strand.
GGCAGATCATCCCTCCACTAGTGATCTTCCATAATCATTTGGAACCACCTAGACAGTGCCGTAGCGACCCCAAGGTGCGGCGAAGGATCGTGCACTATTGTAACAGATAAGTTTATTGTGATCTATCAAGTTTACTGTTCCCATATTTTTTCTATTTTATTTCCGTGTATATCTATCTATATCGTCAACTGTATTAGAATAAGTATTTTTAAAGAACTGTTTGCGGATTATTTTGTTGTAACGTATTCTCTACCTCATTAATTTCAGCACCAAGGAAATCTTATTATCTTTTATATGTTTGTACATTTTCAAATCATTTTTTTTATCTTCATAGACAGTTTTTTCTGACATCTTTCTGTCATCTTATGATACTTATTTAAATAACTCAGCTTAAAACAACTTTCTTCAGTAGTATCATAAAAAATAAAAAGATTTCAGTGGCGCCCTTATAATTTCTTAAAGAGACAAATATTGTACAATAGTCAGAGCTAATGAACTTACTCACCCCTAGCCGAGGTATTTAACTATCATAATTTTTGTATGATAAATATTTATAAATTCTGTTAATTATAGAAGTATCTTTTACATTTAATTAAAGACGAAATTAAGCTTAATGTTTGTTTTATTGTAAATTACATTTTTTCTTTTGGTATATTGTTATTTTTTCAAAAAAGTTAACTAAATATTTTTATAAATTTACTATCAACAGGTAACTCATATTACAAATTGACGCACAACGTAATAATAATGGTTACACCCTTCACAATATCATTGCTGCTAAAACCAAAAAACTGTGGTCCAACTCAATTAAAAGCGTGTCACTTCCTCGACTTTTCAGTATAATCAACAACTTTAGTTACATGGCTTTTGAAATGTCGGAAACGCTCAAAACATTTGAAAGCATCTAAAATTTCCAGGGAAAGTTCTTTACCGTTGCAAACTACCTCTTCAAGTCTAGTCAGACGATGTTAATGATTAAACCACTTTTGGTCTTAATCTAAATAAAGAATACTACTAATGAGGAATGTATTTTACGAGATATTGCATTGCTTTAACTAACTTTTCGTTACTATTAAAAATGAATGCAAATATCATCTGTTGAACATTACAATTTTAGATTTGCACTTTAACTTTAATACAGTTAATTCCAGCAGTCCGCAAATTTTTACAATACACCACAACGGTGCCAGTAGAAATATAATAATATAACCGGATTGTGTAGAGTGAGTTGATTATTTGTAACAAAACGACATCACCTAATTAAAGTTTTAATTAGCATGGTAATGTATAAGTCCTGTGTTCATTTCTATTAACTCGTTATATGGTTTGTGAATTTACATATTAAGAGCAAATAGGATATGGCGTTAATCGTCATTATATTAACTCATTTAAAGTTGTTGCTGTTTGTTGGAGAATTGTGTAAAATTCAAGCAAAATATTGATTTCTCCTCTAGTATTTGCCGACAAAAGTTTTAGCTACTGCATTTTATTTGTAAATGTTTCGTTGATGTGGTAATAAGCAATATTAAAAGTTCAGTTGTATGCAGTAAATTAAAAACCCAAAACATGGAGACAATAGTTATTATGATTTAAAAGTTTTCTGCTTACACCCTTTGATTAATATTTACTAAATTCCCTGACCTTTTTTCTTTGGGATAGTTAATAAAACTAATGAGTCCAATAAATATAATACCAACACAAGCTGCTTTATACTACCTCAATCTAATAACTGTTATTATATATTTTGAGCTTACGGTCACTATTTTGTATCAGTTAACATAAAAGTGTCTATTCTGGTAAAAATTTGTAAAAATATAGAAATCATTTCAATTGTACATAATGAACAAAAATCAATTATATAGATAGATAGATGTTTAAGAGGTGGCCAGAAGCCTATTCCACTGCGACCTTTTCAGATCTATTGTGGTCCTCGAAAAACTAGATTACATCCCCCAGTCCGACTCTCTTAACGAAGTCTATAAGCTTTGAGACTGTAACCTTCATGTAGTCCCTTGCCAATGGATATTCTTCTCCTAAAGTCAGGAACCGCATATTTACCAGTCCGTCGCACTGACATAAGATGTGCTCTGGTGTTTCCTCTTCTAGGTGACAGAATCTGCACAGATCCGTCTCTGTTAACCCCATCAGCTTAAGATGCCTGTTTAGCTTACAGTGCCCCGTCAATAGACTTACTACAGTTTTGACCGTTTTCCTGTCTTTACTCAATAAGTCTGACGTAAACTTTTGCGAATGTTCCATTATGAACTGTTTCGCTTGCCTTTGTCCTGGTGAATTCCACCACCATTCCCGTGATTTTTATGCCACCCATGTTTTCATGGCCGTCTTTATTATATTTTTTGCAATGCCGCAGAAGGGTTCCGGTCCAATAAAAGGCATTGATGAGCCTAGTTTAGCCATTTCATCTGCCTTTTCATTGCCTTTTAGACCCCTATGCCCTGGTACCCAAGCTACCGTAACCTTGCTACGATCCCCCAGAGTATTCAGAGCATGCACACAGCTCCATACTAGCCTAGAATTGACCTCTACAGAATCTAGTGCCCTTAGCACCGCCTGACTGTCTGTGAAGATGGCTATTGAACGGTACGTCCTATCCAGCCTTTTAATTTCTTCTACACAATAGTGAATTGCCGTGATTTCTGCTTGAAAAATCGTGGCATTTTGGGATAGACTTACTGGGAATGTTATCCCTTGTTTCCTTCCGACTACGCCGGCTCCCACGCCATACGGCGTCTTTGAGCCGTCCGTGTACCAGGTTGACTCCGCCTCTACGGGTACACCTTTTTCCCAGTCTTCCCTACCTGGTATAACTATTTTAAATTTATTGGCAAAGCTATATCTCGTGACTGTTGCGTCAATGGGTTGCCCCAAAATGTTATCCGCTTTTAGTTCCTTGATTAGCTTACCATTATCAGCCCCATGCGATTGGCTTATGTGCTGCTGATTATGTATTAATCTGTGCATGGCTGCTCTCGCTTCGCCCTGTATATATATATGTGTAGTGGTGGAATGTTTAACAAGACTTCCAGTGCAGCTAAAGGAGTAGTTTTTATGGCCCCCGTAACGCACAGGCAAGCTAACCTTTGTATGTTACTTAATAGCCTTACTGCTCCTGTTTGCTGTGTCTTTGTCCACCATACCACTGACCCGTAGGTTATTATGGGTCTAATAACCCTTGTAAATAACCATATGGTCATTTTGGGGTTAAGCCCCCAATTTTTTCCACACATTCGTCTACATCTGCCCAATGACAATATAGCTTTCTGCGTGGTTTTTTGTATGTGTGTGTTCCATGAGAGTCTTTGATCCAGGAATACTCCTAGGTATTTTATTTCTTTGACTACTACTGGAATCACTGTTCCCCCCAATGTTAGTGGTTTTAGACCGGCCAATGTTGTCTTTTTTGTGAAGTTGATAATTTGTGTTTTTTGAGCATTGACTGTTAGTCTCTCTTGCTTACACCAATTTTGAACCGTGTTTAGGGCTATCTGCATTCTGTCAGATAATACCCCGGCAAATTTGCCTCTGATGACAATCGCTATGTTATCTGCATATCCTAGACACTGAAAGTCTTTTTTGGATAATTCGTTGAGGAGATCGTCTACTAGGGTTGCCCAAAGTAGTGGCGACAGAACTCCTCCTTGTGGACAACCTCCACCTGCTTTTGCTTTGATGGTAGCTTGCCCTAGTGAGGATATTACAATCCTATTCTCTAGAGCTGCCTTTATCCATCTGCATATCACTTGAGGTGTGCCCCGTCTACTCATTGCATCTATCAATGAGTTCGTTGTAACATTGTTAAACGCTCCTTCGATGTCCAGAAAGGCAGCCATTGCAATCTCTTTGTCCTCTATAGACTTAGAGACCAACCTATTTAGGTCATCTAATGCCGTTTCCGTTGATTTACCTGGTTGGTATGCATATTGACGATTGCTTAGAGGGTGCTCTTTTAGCACTGCGTCTCTTATGTACCTCTTTAAAGTCTTTAGTAGAAAGGATGACAGGCTTATTGGTCTGTATGATTTTGGTGTTAGGTCCGATACTTTACCAACCTTTGGTAAGTAGATGACTTTAACCTTTTGCCATACTTCTGGTAAGATACCCCATGCCAAGCAAGCTTTTAGTATCCTACTTAAATGTGGTAGCAACTCCTCCACCCCCATCTGTAATAGAATGGGGTGTATACCATCCATCCCTGGGGACTTAAATGGTTTAAATTTTTTGATTGCCCATCTGATTCTGTTAGGTCTTGTGACTTCTGTAGCCATTTTCCAATCTGTCGAACTTGGCCTGGTCAGCTTTTGTTCCAGATTGGTTAGCCTTATTGAGTCATCCAGAATTGTTGCGGCAGGAAAGTGTGTATATACCAGTTCTTTAAGACTTTCCTCTTTGGTTTCTGTGTAAGTGCCATTAGCTTTCTTTAAGAAACCCACCTCTTTACTGGTTTTTCCATCTTTAGCCAGGACTTTGTGGATTCTGGAACATGCCGGAGTGTCTGAAATCTCCTCGCAGAACTTCCTCCAATCAATTATATACAAAAGCAACTTTTACCATAATTGTTAAAGATAATATATGGTTTTGTATTTATAAGTAAATTTAAATATACGAATGTAAGACATTTTTTTTAATGTTTATCTCGCCCTGTTATTTAAAGAAAAACAGTCTCTTGTTATTTCAAATATACTAAATTCGATTATGAGTATACCCTAATATTTCAAAAATGCATGATTTGATAAAGAAAACAGCCAATTGCATGAAACCGATAAAGTATCAAATTTCACATCTTTGAGAGGTAGGTAAGAGAGGTCACACGAGGGTAAAGAATATTTTTAAAACTATTCAGGGTTCAGTTCTTTAGTAAACACCCAAGTTATCAGTTTAAACTAAATATTTATTAAAAGATTTTATGAATTGTGTCGTGTAAAGTTATTAGTAGTTGAATATATCTATATCACAGAGTATTTCAATTATCCTTTTTTTTTTAAAAAGATATTGTATCACAGACATGATATATATTGTAATGTATACATATATTAAAAGGTGTATCTAGTATGTACTGTGATTTTAGATTAATTGAAATAATTATTTCTTTGAATATAAATTTATTTTTTAGTTATTATAAGCTTCTGTTTAAATGAATTTAAATTTTCTTTTATTTTAATTATTAAGTTTTAACATTTGTGGGACTATAAATATTTATTATTTGTTTTTAATTTAATTTTATCTTGTTTGATTAAAATTATTTTATAATCCACCGGGTATAAAATTTTATGTACATGAAAACTCTATTAGTCAGTAGTCGGTTCAAATTTATATTATTAAAAATTAAATTAAATTGTAAATGTGATACCAAAATTTTAAAATATGACCCTGTTTATCAGTTGCTTCAAAACTATTCGTTTATTCTAATTCTATGACTTCGATATTTTAAAAGAAATCGTTAATCGATTCAATATCAACTTTCTAAAAACTCCATTTTATATTTATACTGGTTTGAATATAACGTTATAAAAACATTCATTTTATTTCACACAAAAAATTGAAACATGTGACTTAAAGTTTTAATAGTTGAGAGATTAATAATGTTTATTGTAATTCAACTTGATTCTAAAAAAACATACCGCATTGGTTCTATCTAGATGTTGACATCATCGCCTCCTTCTCGTCGTTCTATGTATCAAAACGTCAAACTTCAAATTTCGACATCATGGCGTCGGCTATCACGGTGAATATGGCTCGTGGAAATTTTGTTGGATTATTTTAAGGATACAACAAATTACAGGTAATTAATTATTTATTCCATCTTCAGTTTTCATAAATAGGTTTGATTTATTCCAATAGTTCCATAAATAATACCGAAAACCGTTTACACTACCACTATACCAACACACACTTTTATATGCCTGACGCGCGTTTCGATAACCAAGTTATCTTCTTCAGAGACCAAAGGTAAACTGGCTAGTTTACCTTCGGCACATAAAAGTGTGTGTTGGTGTAGTGGTAGTGTAAACGGTTTTCCGTATCAGTTTCGCCAACGGTTCCAGTCCATAAATAATGATACAATATACAATTTTTCCAATTGACAGTTAAATGGTGGGGATTTCTTTGTTATATCTGCTAAGTAAGCCGCCATTAAAGTCTTTTGTTTCTATATTTGGACATAGGTTCGGCCTTTGAATTAAATGTTACTGCCTACAAAACAAAGAAATCCGCTGTATTTATACCCTTTCTCCCAGAATGACATATTAGATTTAAATTATTGAAATTCAACTGTTTTACTAGGCAGTTTTTCGTAATTTTCTTATAAATCTATTTATTTAATCTTACTTTAATGATTCTTTTGTTGGGTGATAATTAAACTTTAACTTTAATAATTGATAATAAATCAACTTTCATTAATTAAATTTCACTTTTTCCTATTAATTTTTACTTTAAAACGAAGCGAAGTGACAGCTACCGGTTATTAATCAAAGCTAAAACATTTAACATCTAATAAATTTTAACATAATTACATTCCTTAATGTTTGAAATATTTATGAATATTGTTTTCTATGGCTAATATTCTATAACTTTTTTATAAATTACTTTTAAAATTACCTAATCTCCGCCATTATTATATACAAATTTAAATTAATTTACATGATTAACAAACATTTCTACTCAATAACATACAAAACTTTAGTGTAAAACCTATTAATAACCTATACAAATAATAATAATAACAAATTTTATACTTTCGCAACCATAATCTCCAGTGTCCTATCACTCCATTACTTGTTTGATATAATTTTTATGTCTGATAGTGTGATTTCTAGTGTCCTATCACTTTATAGATTCGGGTGCACTATCACTGTTTCAATTTGGATTTCACCCTGTCACTTATAGTTTATAAATCACATGTTTGTTTATTTATATTACATATGTTGCTATTTAATAAATTCAATGCTTTTAGGTATATTCAAATACTGAAATTCTCAATTATGGATGTTGAAATCATATACCATTACTATCTATAAGTATTTTCTTATACTATTATAAACTTAATTATGCTTTACTTTACTTGTATGGATTATTTACTATTAGTTTCTTTTTGGTATTATTGTTTATTTAAAAAATTAAATCTAAATCATAACTTATAAATTACACCAACTTTATAATAATAATACTTCTTGTTTGTTGATTTTAAACTTAACTTGTTATTTTCATTTAATATTTCTAATAAAACTTATTCTAATAATGATACTTAAATATTATTTGTTGTAACTAATATGTTTACTTTTTTTGTTGGCTTTTAGGTAATTTGAACTTGATGCAGACTACTGAAATATAGTGTTTTCAAACTCAAATTATTGTTGGACTCAACTTTATTCAGTGTACCTAGTTAATGTGTATAATTCAGAATAAAAGAAGCTTTGATATTCCTTTTACTGAAGACTATTAGGTATTATTATCATAAATCCTTTTTCTTTATAAAACATGGATTGTTCTCATAAATAAGGTAAGATAACATTAATTTAATAATTTTTAATATATATATATATATATATATATATATATATATATATAATTAAATTTCTGTTATTTGCCGACTAATAGGTATTAAACCAGAATTTTTGAGTAAACGGCAATGTTTTTTAAGAAAACTCTTTTACTTGTTTTCCAAGCTTTCGAAATACATTTATTTCATTTTCAAGGAAAAAGTGTGAGTTAAAACAAAATTGGTGTTAACAACTTGGTAAATATAACATAAAAAAACTATTTTAACTTTAATTTGGAATTTAAAAAAATTTTTTTTAAGTCAAATTATTTATAAAACAAAATAACGTCATAAAATTAGTAAACAACTTAATTGCTTACGATAAAATTTAATAATAAAAGAGTAGAAAATAATAGGTTATAATTTGATTTCTTCTTTTATAAAAAATGTGAATTTTGATTAAAATTTACTAAATATTTAATTGTTCTATGATAAAAAATAACGATATCTTATTCTTTTTTATAATTTTGAATTAAGCTTCTAAAATGTCATTTAAAAATCAAAAAAATAAAAATGTCAAATAGATGTCATGAATTTTAGGTATTATTTAGATCTTTATTTGTATGTTTATCCAAAGATAGCAGATAATAATAAATGTCACTCAAGTTTTTATGGTCACTTTTTTTATTCATAATATCATTCTCTTGTGATATAGATGCCATTTCCAAAAAAGTCTTTTTTAGTGTTAAATTGTATATCTAAAATATTAACAGAAGCATAATCAATAAGATGGTCATTATTTATGGAATGTTTAGCCAATTCACATCTTTCAGGATGTAACCTTGTATCACTCTTATGTAATGATAAACGTTGTTTTAATCTTTGGCCAGTTTGACCTATATATTTTTGGTCGCAAACAGAACAAGGAATACAATATACTACATTAGATAAGTCTAAAATTGGAGTTGTATCTTTTACTTTACTGAAAATGTTTTTTATGGTAAGACATGTTCTACTGGTAATTTTGATATTATTTAATGGTTTAAAAACTCTACTTAATTTGGATGAAATTTCTCTAATATATGGTAAAGATATATATAATTTTGTATTATTAGTTTGGATTTCTGAATCTTTATTATTATTACGATCATATGTATTTAAATTGTTAGAATAATTATTTAATACATTTTTAATTAATTTATTAGGATAACCATTTTCTAAAAACATTTCATGTAAAATTTTAAAATTTTTTTATTGTGAAAAATAGGATCCGAAATCAATGTTATTCTTTTTTTCATTTGCATTATTAAATTAATTTTAGTCGAAAATTTATGATATGACCAAAAATTCATTATTCTACCAGAATTTATTGGTTTTCTGTACCAATCTATAGTTATAGTGTTATCTTTTCTAATAAATTTTGTGTCTAAAAATGGTACACTATGTTCTTCGTCCTCTTTTTCTAATGTAAACTGAATGTGAGGATCATAAGAATTAAATATGAAAAGAAGTTCATTTAAACCATCTTTAGGTAATGCCAAAATAATGTCATCCACATATTTTTTAACAAAAATTAAATTAAAAGGTAATACGGGAATAACAGTATCTAGTAAATTATCCATTACATAACAAGAAATAATTGGAGAGATGGAAGCTCCCATTGGAGTACCGAATGTTTGTTTATATAATTGATTGTTAAATGAAAAATATGTATTTTCAAATAAAAAAATTAAAATTTCTTCAAAGTATTTTTTGGATATTGAACAATGCTGGCTAATATCACTCCATTTTTTATCTATTGCTCTTAAAGCAAATTCTAAATAAACATTACTAAACAAAGAAACGACATCCAAACTACAAATAATATAATTTTTCGGTAACTGAAATTTATTAAATTTTTATTCAATATTATTCAATCAACGTCAAATTTTGTATTTAAAAACTATGAATTCTTTCAGAAAAAAACATTTAATAAAATTTTTTATTTAACCAAAAGAAATAATATTAAAAAATTTAATAAATTAATAGATGATGAATTTAAATTAAAACTTAGTACAAATCCCAAATGGATTAAAAATTTAACAAACATTGAAATTCCACATGACATTTTGTGTTTTTTATCTTTAGGGCATAAATTTAGTATTGAACCTATTATTGGAAAAGATCTTAAATTTAAACATATTTTAGCAGATATTGAATATATTACATCTCAAACTTCAGACGATAATTTAAGGAAAACATTAATAGCAAAATCAACTAATATTATCACAAATCATATTAACCAAAATTCTAATAGTAAGTTTTTTCGTAATTTATATCATAAAACTAAAAAATTTTTAAAGAATCACTCAAATATTATCGTTTCTAACAGTGATAAAGGAAATTGTACTGTAGTTATGTTTAAAGACAATTATATTGAATTATCACTGGACATTCTTGATAACAGTTCATCTTATGTAAAATTAAAAAAGATCCAACAATTACAATTCAAAATAAATGTAATTCTATTATAAAAAAACTTTACAATAAAAAACAAATTGATAAAACTACGAAACAAAAATTGATTTGCTATAATGGAATTCCAGCAAAGTTTTATGGTCTTCCTAAAATTCACAAACCAGTATTATCAATTGGACCTATTGTAGCTTCATTAAACACTCCTACTAATTTACTTGGTTCATATATTACTGAAATATTAACAAAAGCATATGATTATAATACAGAATACTACATTAAAGATTCTTATGATGTTTTTAAAAAATTTAATAAATTTCAGTTACCGAAAAATTATATTATTTGTAGTTTGGATGTCGTTTCTTTGTTTAGTAATGTTTATTTAGAATTTGCTTTAAGAGCAATAGATAAAAAATGGAGTGATATTAGCCAGCATTGTTCAATATCCAAAAAATACTTTGAAGAAATTTTAATTTTTTTATTTGAAAATACATATTTTTCATTTAACAATCAATTATATAAACAAACATTCGGTACTCCAATGGGAGCTTCCATCTCTCCAATTATTTCTTGTTATGTAATGGATAATTTACTAGATACTGTTATTCCCGTATTACCTTTTAATTTAATTTTTGTTAAAAAATATGTGGATGACATTATTTTGGCATTACCTAAAGATGGTTTAAATGAACTTCTTTTCATATTTAATTCTTATGATCCTCACATTCAGTTTACATTAGAAAAAGAGGACGAAGAACATAGTGTACCATTTTTAGACACAAAATTTATTAGAAAAGATAACACTATAACTATAGATTGGTACAGAAAACCAATAAATTCTGGTAGAATAATGAATTTTTGGTCATATCATAAATTTTCGACTAAAATTAATTTAATAATGCAAATGAAAAAAAAAAAAAAAAGAATAACATTGATTTCGGATCCTATTTTTCACAATAAAAATTTTAAAATTTTACATGAAATGTTTTTAGAAAATGGTTATCCTAATAAATTAATTAAAAATGTATTAAATAATTATTCTAACAATTTAAATACATATGATCGTAATAATAATAAAGATTCAGAAATCCAAACTAATAATACAAAATTATATATATCTTTACCATATATTAGAGAAATTTCATCCAAATTAAGTAGAGTTTTTAAACCATTAAATAATATCAAAATTACCAGTAGAACATGTCTTACCATAAAAAACATTTTTTCAGTAAAGTAAAAGATACAACTCCAATTTTAGACTTATCTAATGTAGTATATTGTATTCCTTGTTCTGTTTGCGACCAAAAATATATAGGTCAAACTGGCCAAAGATTAAAACAACGTTTATCATTACATAAGAGTGATACAAGGTTACATCCTGAAAGATGTGAATTGGCTAAACATTCCATAAATAATGACCATCTTATTGATTATGCTTCTGTTAATATTTTAGATATACAATTTAACACTAAAAAAGACTTTTTTGGAAATGGCATCTATATCACAAGAGAATGATATTATGAATAAAAAAAGTGACCATAAAAACTTGAGTGACATTTATTATTATCTGCTATCTTTGGATAAACATACAAATAAAGATCTAAATAATACCTAAAATTCATGACATCTATTTGACATTTTTATTTTTTTGATTTTTAAATGACATTTTAGAAGCTTAATTCAAAATTATAAAAAAGAATAAGATATCGTTATTTTTTATCATAGAACAATTAAATATTTAGTAAATTTTAATCAAAATTCACATTTTTTATAAAAGAAGAAATCAAATTATAACCTATTATTTTCTACTCTTTTATTATTAAATTTTATCGTAAGCAATTAAGTTGTTTACTAATTTTATGACGTTATTTTGTTTTATAAATAATTTGACTTAAAAAAAATTTTTTTAAATTCCAAATTAAAGTTAAAATAGTTTTTTTATGTTATATTTACCAAGTTGTTAACACCAATTTTGTTTTAACTCACACTTTTTCCTTGAAAATGAAATAAATGTATTTCGAAAGCTTGGAAAACAAGTAAAAGAGTTTTCTTAAAAAACATTGCCGTTTACCCCAAAAATTCTGGTTTAATATATATATATATATATTGTTACGGTTGCATTAGAAGTAGTATACAAATGAGCATGTTTATTTATAAATATTATGAAAAAGATACAATAATTAAAAATCATTATAAGTCTTTGTTCGATGTTTTTATGCAACTAAATTAATAGAAAGAAAGATAATGACAAAACTACAAGTTGAGTTTAATTTATTCCAGATAATTATTCCATAAATTTTATAAATTTCTTAAATTGTACCTTGAAAATAATTGATTAGTTTTAATTTCTAGATGTTAAGGACAAATTTGTGATCACTCCCAAAATCAGTAGGAATAATTTTAGAATTCCAAATCTCACTAAAATAAAATCACCCTGTACAACAAGGTTCCAATAAACATCATTTGAGCTTACCAGTCACCAAAATAAAAAACTGATATTTTTTTTAGTAACTTTGCTTTCATTGCCAACATAAATTTATTTATTTTTGTTTAAAAGGAAAGCTGGGAAAACAAAAGAATTTTCGGTAACCATGGTTCTGTTAAATTTAAAATCTCTCTCTTATTTTTTGTTCCTGAAAGCGAAAGGAGGGTAAGAAATTTGTCCTGATAAAATTAAAATTTTTATAAGTAAAATTAAACAATTAACGCATAATAATGCAAGATAAATACTTAAAACGATAAAGTGTGATATAAAAGTGTATTTCCATAAAAAATTTAACATACCTGACAAGAAATTGAGGCCAAAGTGTATTGGCATCCAATACCAGCAGTTCCAGGAGAGCAAGCAAGTTATTTAAGCCTTAAGGAACATATTCCTGTCCATTTGAAGGTGACAGCAGTTGTAAGGATTCTACATTTAAGGTATTTGGGGCCAATTTTGCTCCAACACATATTTAGCAAGAATTAAGTACCAGGACTCCACAACATCCACACATGGACCAAATTCTGAACATTTTTAAGGTGATGTCAATTATTATTGTTCTATTTTAATGTTAGACATTTTCGATAAACTCTAGAATTTCAACAATTATTATTGTGCCACGTATTTTAATGAAGTTAAATCAAAATTGAATTTTGAAAACAAAATAAAAACAAAAAAAAAAAAATTTCTAACAGAAATACAACTCCAGCTAAGTTCGGTAGTGGTCTCTCTACTGGCAAATTAGTGCCCAGCTCAGCCGTAGAGGGTAGTAAACTAACACTACTGAGTCGCGCCACCGATTTGGACGGTTAAAATCGGAAACCCCTGTTGTTCCAGGCACTACTTTACCCACTGGAGATAATTAAATAAATTCAAAATTTTTACTATTTGCTTTGTACAATAAGAAAACAATAAAGTGAGCTAAATAAAACCAAATTGTCAACTAGACCCTTCTTTAATAAATTTAAAATATTAAAATATTACAAAACCGTCAAGCCTTGTGCTTAACAACACTACAATACTTATATATAACCCCCAAATGAATTTATGAGTAATATTTAAATTGAATTTATCTCAAAATGTGTGATCACACGCAATAATAAAAAAAAAATAAATATACAAAAAAAAAATATATATACATATATACGAGATAACTAACTCCTAACTAACTAGTTACTTAATTCTATATTGCTTATCTGTTAAACTACAGAAGTTTCTGCTGTCCTTGGCTGATCTAATACTTGGGACTTTTATACTTATACTTTTTCCCAACTAAACAGACGGGACTGGACCAGGGACTTTTCGATCTCTCGATTACTCCTAACTTCAGCATCTCCTCCACCTCGTCCTCGATGACCTTTTGTTTATAGGGTGACACCGGATAATAACGTTGTTTTATTGGTCTCGTTCCAGGTTTCAATATTATTTCATGTTCTCCTACCTTGCAACAACCTAGGCCGGTTCCCATCTCCACGAATTTCCGATGAACAAAATCCATTACTGCTCTTCTTTCAGATTCAGACAACTCGTCGAGGCTCTGAACACTGGCTACTTCCAATTTTGGTGATTCAGAGAAGTGCCAAACATCTTGTTTCAGGTCAGGGATAATTTCCATAGCCTTCCAAAAATCAATTCCCAATATGATGGTGTGGGATAATGCGGGTAATACAAGGACATCAATTAATCGAGTCTTTCCCATTAGTGTGAGAGGAGTCTGGACATACCCACTACTCTGACAAACCTCACCATTCGCTACTGTACAAGAGCTCGGATCTTTTATTAATTTCAGGCCTAAACTGAGTAAAATTTCAAAACCAGGTAACCCTACTAACGTGCGACTGGCGCCGGAATCTAGTAAACCTAACAAGGAATAACCTAGCACATTTATTTGAAGATAAGGCCGTTGATCTGCCTGTGCATGGGAGATGACGTAATCTAGCAACGCCTTATGAGAACTAACTAATGAGTTGGTCGTGCTAATACTACACTGGGAGGAAAGGTCACGACCTAACGATTCTCCCGAGATCCGTTTCCCTGTTGCCTACATTTCAAACAATTTTTCATGGTGACGTTGGGAGTACCACAGCGATAACAGCTGACCTTCCTGGGGTTGGGACAATTCCTACTGACATGTCCGGTATTACGACAATTCCAACAGATTGGAGAATTAGAAGGACGACCAGAACTACTAGGATTTGTGTCTATTCTATTTATTCCCGACTGTTGAAGATCGGGGTCCTCCCGGTGGGGTTGTGTCTCAATAAAAGCAAAATCTGGCTCCACGAATTGATTCCTCTTACGAGAAGGGGGTACGTAATTTTCTACTCGGTATTTCTTAGTTTCTAATTTCATACACTCTTCCTCTAGCTCTTCAATAGAATGTACGACCGGTAATTGGGTAGCATAAAAAGGGGATAGGTTCCTAACTAATAAATCTAACTGCATTTCGGAAGTAAGACTACCATGACGTCGAAACAACGCTTTCATGCAAGACAAATAGTCGATTATCCCTTCCGTTGTGTCTTGGGTCCTCTCTAAAATCTCTTTAAATAGCCTGGCGCGATAATCAGGTGGTTTGAAGTGCCTTAACAACAACACTGACAAGCTCTGCCAATCCCTAAACCTATCGACGTTGGCTCTATACCAAGTTAATGCTTTGCCGGAAAAGAGATCTATCGCACTGGAAAATAGCTGTTCCTCGGTGATGTTACGAGCTATTCTAAGTTCTTGAACCCTATCCAAAAAATTATGTACAGACGACTTTGCATCCCCAGCGAACTTCACATTCCATTTCTCTAAATTCAGAGGTTTCGTTTGAGTACAGTGTACTGTCCGAGTGATGTTAGGGGAAGGTACAGAAAACCTAGAGCTATTATGAACTGGAGGAGATTCCTCATCGAGATCCTGGACAATATGGCTAAGTTCCGGGTTGCGTTTAGCAGCGGTGTAAAGAGTATCTAAAGCAGCTAACGCCTCCATCAACAATTTGCCCCTCTCTAACTTCTCTTCAGCTGTTAATCCGGCCTCCGGAATACGTTGGGTACGATGGTAAATGTGAACTAGTTTCGACATGGAAGAGTTATATTTCCTTTCAACATTTTCACTTTCAAAATAAAGAACCGTTTCCTCCGACAACAGCTTCCGAATCAACCCTATCTCCTCTTTAAAGTCTGCTACTGTATAAGAAGGTGATCTAAAGGTACCTGCTTTCTCCATTTTTAGGATCGGCCGCAGGGCCGTCCTCATCTGGTCAACCGTCTGCTTGGAATCGACTAAAATACCCCTTACTAAAAGCTCGTGGACCAACATGTCCTTTTTAAGATGCGAGATATCCATCTTATACTCCATGATATGTAATTACAATAACGACAATTCAACACAATTCAACAATAAACGAATAAATGACAACTACAAACTTTCCAACAAATAGACAGCAACTTATGGTTCAGTACCAATATAGATATTAAAATAAGCAACAAGTTTGGTACAGTACACGTTAGCAACGATGAATAATAATGTTAAATAATTTTCCAAAGATATATAAAAAAAAATAATAATACGCACACTATGTAAATCGTTTCGCAATCGGTGTGATCAATAATCAATAACGCCAATAATTAAAATAAAAAAAAAAGTTACTACTTAGCTCACTTTATATAAACGTAATCAATCACCAAAATAATGAAAATCTACTAAGTATTCGCCCAATTAAACAAATATGGGCCCCAATTAATCAAATATTGCCCCAATTAAACAAATATGGCCCCACGTTGGGCGCCAAAAATTTGCCACGTATTTTAATGAAGTTAAATCAAAATTGAATTTTGAAAACAAAATAAAAACAAAAAAAAAAAAATTTCTAACAGAAATACAACTCCAGCTGAGTTCGGTAGTGGTCTCTCTACTGGCAAATTAGTGCCCAGCTCAGCCGTAGAGGGTAGTAAACTAACACTAGTGAGTCGCGCCACCGATTTAGACGGTTAAAATCGGAAACCCCTGTTGTTCCAGGCACTACTTTACCCACTGGAGATAATTAAATAAATTCAAAATTTTTACTATTTGCTTTGTACAATAAGAAAACAATAAAGTGAGCTAAATAAAACCAAATTGTCAACTAGACCCTTCTTTAATAAATTGAAAATATTAAAATATTACAAAACCGTCAAGCCTTGTGCTTAACAACACTACAATACTTATATATAACCCCCAAATGAATTTATGAGGAATATTTAAATTGAATTTATCTCAAAATGTGTGATCACACGCAATAATAAAAAAAAATAAATATACAAAAAAAAAATATATATATACGAGATAACTAACTCCTAACTAACTAGTTACTTAATTCTATATTGCTTATCTGTTAAACTACAGAAGTTTCTGCTGTCCTTGGCTGATCTTATACTTGGGACGGTTCCAAAATCAAGCCTTATCCAAACCAAAAGGCTTACTCCAAACACAAACGTATACTCGAACCAAGTATCAGGCCTGCTCACAAAAGATGTCTGTATCTAAGACGTTTAACCAGTAACTAGCAGAAATTTAGCCCGTACTAAAAATTTAGCCCGTGACTTGAACCCTAAAATGGTAATTTAGTATTAACGATAGCTTAAACAGATCTAAATGACTCCTTGAATTAATTTGATTCAATCATATTACTCTACTTTACTGATTTTAATACAATTTTAACACATTAACTGATATTGGTATGACAATAAAAGAATAAAAATGAATTTAAACGGATAATACAATATTTAGAAGCTGATCTCTCTGAATTTACAATTAATGATCAAAACTAATGATGAATTTACAATTAATGACCAAAACTAATGATTTAAATGTACTTAACAATCTAAAATATACTTGCTAGTCGCGACAAAGTTATAACAATAAATTAAATCAATATTTAACATAAAATTAATTTTTAATGATAAAGAAAACTACAAGGAGTCTAGTTACACAAAAAAAATAAGAAATTAAAACCTACATACAATACATAAAGAAATATACATGTAATATAAAGATATTACACAGATAGATTAAATGGCGTTATTAAACTTATAGAAATAAAATTACATGACTTACCTATCAAGATAGGGTAATTTTACTTCAACAACTCGATATCCCAGCTGGTAGTTGGGTAAAACAATTTCCTCGCTGCTAACTGCGATGTTAAGCAAATTTCTACCTCAATTGCTGTCTAAATGATCACAATAAACACCAGTCTCTTCTACCGTCTGTTTCATAAGGAACAAAAGAACCGTAAAGATCGAATAATTGCATGAATAAGAACACATGTACTCACCGACAGCAAATTTTACTGAAATCCGGACACAAAGCCGTATTTTTCCACCAAATCTACCAAAATCCAGGACAAAATCTCTTCCTCAGAATTCGATGGAAACAAATCAAGCTAAATTTCAAAAATCCAACTTAAGTTGTCCCCGATGAACAGGGATGCGATTAAACTTTCAAAAATTTTCTAGCTAACAGGTGTTCACTTCAAGAGCTCAAGGCGAAAGAAATATCTCTCTGACTTCTCAACCCACATTCGATTTGACAACGTCAAAAGGAGCAAAATGGCCTCTAATACGATATGGACAATAACCATAACTTCTACAGCCAACAGCTCGCGAATCAATAGAGGACGTTTGATATGACTAATCTTGTTATTTATATAAACGCTAATGAAAAATCACTATATTAACTAATTTACCATTTATTTTCGATCTTATTATGCAAATAACTTCTACAGCCAACAGCTCGCGAATCAATAGAGGACGTTTGATATGACTAATCTTGTTATTTATATAAACGCTAATGAAAAATCACTATATTAACTAATTTACCATTTATTTTCGATCTTATTATGCAAATAAAAATTCCATGAAACAGCTGGCCGTAAAACACAATAAAAATAGTTATTGACAAAAGGAAAAAGATGGTAGATTACAAAAGGTAAACAATTCATAACCTGAATTAAATACGATTTCACTTATAAAACAGGATTAACAACATAAGGAATAATTTAATGGCTAAAATGATAAACAATAGTTGGCATTTAATTATAAACAAACATAAATCAACCGGGACTCGGATCAGTAAACCTTTAATAATAGTAATTTACAAGGTAAGCAAATTAGATATTTACTCAATTAAATTTTGACCCGTGACAACATCCCCTCCCCTAAGAAAGGAGAAAATCTTAGAGAGATTTTCGACGATAACTAAATAGGTATGAAGTAGCCAACGACAAATTGCTGTAGCAGCCAAATACATGGAACGCCATATTCGCACTCCTAACCCGTAGAGAATATCAACCCACAACACAACAAAACCAAAGAAAGAAAAACGAAAACAAAAAGTTTCGAGTAAAACTCGGGAGCAAGCACCCAGTGCGTTGAAGCACGACCAGACTGAAACGACATTGGTCCTTCAGTTTCGGAAGACTGCATTCGAAGTCCGCTTAGGTAAGCGGAAACAATGCACACTTCCAGGGGCGACCTCGCGAAAGATGTTAAACGCGTCATGGTTACACACCCCTGGACCTCACACCTTACAGTGTACAAAGCCCTCTCACCCAGCAGCCAACGAACACAATCCACACCCACTTCTAGACCTCCGCCGGTGACTAACAAAGGGACAAGCTATGGTATCAAAGTTTCCGGTACTGCTGAGACTTCCACGGGAGGCCCTGCAAGGTCATCTGACTCCAACAGCAGTAGTGAACCCCCGCATAGTGACAGTTTTCCCTCGGGTCCCTGACGGCGAGCAATTCACCCCCCACTGAAGGAGCGTAAGCAATGCAGTTCCACTAAAGGCGACACCCCGTGCAGCCCCAGCACCCACCGGAGCCTAAGGCCGTAATACAAGAAACACGGAGGGACGTTTTGGACCGAAGCCCGGGACCTGAAGGGACCCAGAGTGATGAAGTTCACCCCAGACTAATAACCACCAAAAAAAAAAATAAGAAGCCCCAACTAACATAAATCCCTAGCAACCTAGGGACTAACAAAATAAAATGCCCTAACGTACTCATAGTACAAAACCGCAAAAAAAAAGACACTTGTAACCTAAAACAGTCCAACATTCAAACTAAACTGGACTAATATCCACAATGACAATCCTCAACGTCACTATCACTAAACCATAAACTCCAATGGTACAAAATGCAGGTAAAGCAAGCCTAATCCTCGCTGCTGACACCAATAGGGTAGCGCAATAATCAACACACATAAAAAAAAATTAGGAGGAGGCAAAGGAACGAAAGCATTAGAAAATGCTGATGGAAGTAACGTGATACAATTACTGATGGAGGTAACGTAGATAACACAGATTCGGTAACCAGAGATAAGGTAAAACGAAAAACAGAAAACAGAAAGTCCGAATCCTATAGTGTTAAGGTTGGTGGACTCTTACCTACCCCGCCTGGAATATCCTCGGGTGGTGGAATTCTTATGCCTCCAACCACAAGGCACAAGAGTCAACGATGGTTGTGTTGAACAGGGGTCTGAATCCAAATAATGAAAAATACCATGAGCAAACAATACCTGAGTTCCTACCAAATAGACTCCGAAAAATTCCTCTACAAATCCCAACAAGTGGTTTTTCCACTGAGCACTCAACAACCAATGGCCCAGCCGGAAAATCAAAAGTTTGGCCTCGAAATCCACACAAAACGTGAAAAATGGCACCACAGCCAAAAAAAGAAGGCCCAAACCATAAGGTTATTACAAAGCCCACGGAGCAGGAAAACGATGTAACAAAACATAAATAGGGTAAATAAGGTAGGACAAAATTCGAACCCAGAAGGTGGTTTGGTTGGGGAAAAAAAAAAAACAACAACAAAAACAATCAAAGATTCAAGTATACTATGGAGAATTGTCGTCTGGAGCGAGGGATTCACAAAAAGGTTTCAAATCCTGAACATGCCAAATACCTTTCAAATTTCCTAATCCATCCTGGAGTTCATATGACCAAGAACCACACATACGCTTAACAATAAAAGGGCCAAGACATGCGGGTGCTAATTTCGCCAAATAGAATTTCAGAGCATCCGACAGGACTTTATTCTTTCTCCAAACTTTATCCCCACAATTAAAAGATAGAGGTCGACGACGCAGATTATAACGATTTGCATTTTGCACTCTTGCGGACTCTATACGCTGTCGAACTTGCTGATATAGCTTCGCAAAGCTCTCTTGACGATTTTTAGCATAGTCGTTGATTTTTATTGGGTCCGTCCGAAGTTTATCCTCGTAATCCGTTCCATACAATTTGTGTTCCCTACCAAAAAGAATAAAGTATGGACTATATTTAGTTGTTTCACTCGGCGTTGTCCTGATTGCGCAGCCGATTTCATTAAGATGCTCATCCCAGGTCCTGTGGTTGTCTTGCTTCACATATGTACGTAACATGGTCTTGATAACCCTATTGTGTCGTTCAGTGGGGTTAGCGCGTGGATTGTAATGTGCGGTAAAGAACATTCGGGTGTTATATTTTTCACACAGTTTCCGAAATTCATTTGATTTCATTTGTACACCATTATCACATGTTAAGGTCATGGGTGCTCCATACAACAAAAAAAAACCTTCCATAATTTCTGTCAAGTTTTTGGCAGTAGCGGTTCGACACGGATATAAGAAGACTGCCTTGCTAAAATTATCAGAAACAACTAAAATATACTGGTAACCCTTTTTTGATCTAGGAAAAGGTCCAATGTAATCTAGGCTTATTGACTGGAAACGTTCTGATACTACAGGACGATCGCCCATCAACCCTGCTGGCGCTTTTTGCTCCACTTTATTCTGCGCACAACTCTTGCAACAACGAACATACCTAGACACGTCGACTCTCATTTTGGGCCAGTTAAAGTTCTGACAGATTTTCCCAAAGGTTTTATATATTCCTACATGTCCAGCAGATGGTAAATCATGACAGCATTTTAGTATCGAAATGCGTTGGTCTTTAGGCACCACCAATTTCCAATCATCTGAGAGAGGCGACAAATTAAGAATATCAGGTTTTACCAACTTATAAAGGGCACCATTTTGTATACGCCATAACGGATATTTTAAGGGGTTGTCTTGAACCTTTAGCAACATTTTGGTATACCACTTGTCGGTGGTAGTTCCAGGAGTGACGGTACGGTTGTTTACCACATTTACTGAGTCAACTGGTTCGGGTACTGCTCTAGAGAGAAAATCCGGAACTACATGATCTTTACCCTTGCGGTGGATTAGTTGAAAGTCGAACTGTTGCAAACGCAATTGCCAACGTGCGAGACGGCCCTGAGGATCCTTCAGCCGATGTAGCCACAAAAGAGAAGCGTGATCGGTAATCACCACAAAGTGGACATGGTCTAAGTAATGTCGCAACTTCTCGACCGACCAAATAACGGCCAAACATTCTTTTTCCGTAACAGACAGTTTCATTTCCTGCCTCGTCATAGACCTGGACAGGTAGCAAATTACTCTCTCCCCTTCCTCATGTTGCTGCGTTAATACTGCGCCAAGACCATAGTTCGACGCATCGGTTTGTAAGTAAAATGTTTTACTGAAATCCGGAGCAGTTAAGATAGGGGCAGTAACCAGTCGCTCCTTTAACTCGACAAATGAGCGTTGACAATCTGATGTCCAAATCCATTTAGCATTCTTCCTTGTTAATTTTAAAATTGGTGCTAATACAGAAGAGAAATTAGGGACAAAACGTCTGTACCAAGACGCCGTACCTACAAATCTACGAACTTCACCAACGTTCTTCGGAGGTGGGATATTTATGATAGCTTCCACCTTTTCGGGATCAGGACGTAGGCCTCTGGCATCAACCACGTAACCCAAGTACTGTAATTGAGGTTTGCAAAAATGGCATTTCTCTTTGGAGACAACTAAACCAGCGAGACGTAGACGATCGAGCACCTCCTCAAGCAATCTCAGGTGGTCTGTGAAGGAATTGGTGATGATGATGATGTCAAGGTAGACCATCACATTTGGTTCCAGTTCGGGTCCGAGAATCGTATCCACAATCCTCTGCCAGGTGGCGGGTGCGTTAGATAATCCGAACGGCATTCTTTGAAACTGGAATAATCCTCTACCAGGTACAGTGAATGCGGTGTACTCACGGGATGATTCCTTCAATGGGACTTGCCAGAATGCAGATTTGATGTCTATGGAGCTTATGAAACGTGCGTCTCGCAATCGGTCCAAGATGGTCGATATGTACGGAATAGGGTAGGCGTCCTTTCGGGTGCATGAATTCACTTTGCGATAGTCCACACAAAATCGGTAAGATCCATCCTTTTTCCCAACTAAACAGACGGGACTGGACCAGGGACTTTTCGATCTCTCGATTACTCCTAACTTCAGCATCTCCTCCACCTCGTCCTCGATGACCTTTTGTTTATAGGGTGACACCGGATAATAACGTTGCTTTATTGGTCTCGTTCCAGGTTCCAATATTATTTCATGTTCTCCTACCTTGCAACAACCTAGGCCGGTTCCCATCTCCACGAATTTCCGATGAACCAAATCCATTACTGCTCTTCTTTCAGATTCAGACAACTCGTCGTGGCTCTGAACACTGGCTACTTCCAATTTTGGTGATTCAGAGAAGTGCCAAACATCTTGTTTCAGGTCAGGGATAATTTCCATAGCCTTCCAAAAATCAATTCCCAATATGATGGTGTGGGATAATGCGGGTAATACAAGGACATCAATTAATCGAGTCTTTCCCATTAGTGTGAGAGGAGTCTGGACATACCCACTACTCTGACAAACCTCACCATTCGCTACTGTACAAGAGCTTGGATCTTTTATTAATTTCAGGCCTAAACTGAGTAAAATTTCAAAACCAGGTAACCCTACTAACGTGCGACTGGCGCCGGAATCTAGTAAACCTAACAAGGAATAACCTAGCACATTTATTTGAAGATAAGGCCGTTGATCTGCCTGTGCATGGGAGATGACGTAATCTAGCAACGCCTTATGAGAACTAACTAATGAGTTGGTCGTGCTAATACTACACTGGGAGGAAAGGTCACGACCTAACGATTCTCCCGAGATCCGTTTCCCTGTTGCCTACATTTCAAACAATTTTTCATGGTGAAGTTGGGAGTACCACAGCGATAACAGCTGACCTTCCTGGGGTTGGGACAATTCCTACTGACATGTCCGGTATTACGACAATTCCAACAGATTGGAGAATTAGAAGGACGACCAGAACTACTAGGATTTGTGTCTATTCTATTTATTCCCGACTGTTGAAGATCGGGGTCCTCCCGGTGGGGTTGTGTCTCAATAAAAGCAAAATCTGGCTCCACGAATTGATTCCTCTTACGAGAAGGGGGTACGTAATTTTCTACTCGGTATTTCTTAGTTTCTAATTTCATACACTCTTCCTCTAGCTCTTCAATAGAATGTACGACCGGTAATTGGGTAGCATAAAAAGGGGATAGGTTCCTAACTAATAAATCTAACTGCATTTCGGAAGTAAGACTACCATGACGTCGAAACAACGCTTTCATGCAAGACAAATAGTCGATTATCCCTTCCGTTGTGTCTTGGGTCCTCTCTAAAATCTCTTTAAATAGCCTGGCGCGATAATCAGGTGGTTCGAAGTGCCTTAACAACAACACTGACAAGCTCTGCCAATCCCTAAACCTATCGACGTTGGCTCTATACCAAGTTAATGCTTTGCCGGAAAAGAGATCTATCGCACTGGAAAATAGCTGTTCCTCGGTGATGTTACGAGCTATTCTAAGTTCTTGAACCCTATCCAAAAAATTATGTACAGACGACTTTGCATCCCCAGCGAACTTCACATTCCATTTCTCTAAATTCAGAGGTTTCGTTTGAGTGCAGTGTACTGTCCGAGTGATGTTAGGGGAAGGTACAGAAAACCTAGAGCTATTATTAACTGGAGGAGATTCCTCATCGAGATCCTGGACAATATGGCTAAGTTCCGGGTTGCGTTTAGCAGCGGTGTCAAGAGTATCTAAAGCAGCTAACGCCTCCATCAACAATTTGCCCCTCTCTAACTTCTCTTCAGCTGTTAATCCGGCCTCCTGAATACGTTGGGTACGATGGTAAATGTGAACTAGTTTCGACATGGAAGAGTTATATTTCCTTTCAACATTTTCACCCTCAAAATTAAGAACCGTTTCCTCCGACAACAGCTTCCGAATCAACCCTATCTCCTCTTTAAAGTCTGCTACTGTATAAGAAGGTGATCTAAAGGTACCTGCTTTCTCCATTTTTAGGATCGGCCGCAGGGCCGTCCTCATCTGGTCAACCGTCTGCTTGGAATCGACTAAAATACCCCTTACTAAAAGCTCGTGGACCAACATGTCCTTTTTAAGATACGAGATGTCCATCTTATACTCCATGATATGTAATTACAATAACGACAATTCAACACAATTCAACAATAAACGAATGAATGACAACTACAAACTTTCCACAAATAGACAGCAACTTATGGTTCAGTACCAATATAGATATTAAAATAAGCAACAAGTTTGGTACAGTACACGTTAGCAACGATGAATAATAATGTTAAATAATTTTCCAAAGATATATAAAAAAAATAATAATACGCACACTATGTAAATCGTTTCGCAATCGGTGTGATCAATAATCAATAACGCCAATAATTAAAATAAAAAAAAAAGTTACTACTTAGCTCACTTTATATAAACGTAATCAATCACCAAAATAATGAAAATCTACTAAGTATTCGCCCAATTAAACAAATATGGGCCCCAATTAATCAAATATTGCCCCAATTAAACAAATATGGCCCCACGTTGGGCGCCAAAAATTTGCCACGTATTTTAATGAAGTTAAATCAAAATTGAATTTTGAAAACAAAATAAAAACAAAAAAAAAAAAAAAAATTTCTAACAGAAATACAACTCCAGCTGAGTTCGGTAGTGGTCTCTCTACTGGCAAATTAGTGCCCAGCTCAGCCGTAGAGGGTAGTAAACTAACACTAGTGAGTCGCGCCACCGATTTAGACGGTTAAAATCGGAAACTCCTGTTGTTCCAGGCACTACTTTACCCACTGGAGATAATTAAATAAATTCAAAATTTTTACTATTTGCTTTGTAAAATAAGAAAACAATAAAGTGAGCTAAATAAAACCAAATTGTGAACTAGACCCTTCTTTAATAAATTTAAAATATTAAAATATTACAAAACCGTCAAGCCTTGTGCTTAACAACACTACAATACTTATATATAACCCCCAAATGAATTTATGAGTAATATTTAAATTGAATTTATTTCAAAATGTGTGATCACACGCAATAATAAAAAAAAATAAATATACAAAAATAAAATATATATATATACGAGATAACTAACTCCTTACTAACTAGTTACTTAATTCTATATTGCTTATCTGTTAAACTACAGAAGTTTCTGCTGTCCTTGGCTGATCTTATACTTGGGACGGTTCCAAAATCAAGCCTTATCCAAACCAAAAGGCTTACTCCAAACACAAACGTATACTCGAACCAAGTATCAGGCCTGCTCACAAAAGATGTCTGTATCTAAGACGTTTAACCAGTAACTAGCAGAAATTTATCCCGTACTAAAAATTTAGCCCGTGACTTGAACCCTAAAATGGTAATTTAGTATTAACGATAGCTTAAACAGATCTAAATGACTCCTTGAATTAATTTGATTCAATCATATTACTATACTTTACTGATTTTAATACAATTTTAACACATTAACTGATATTGGTATGACAATAAAAGAATAAAAATGAATTTAAACGGATAATACAATATGTAGAAGCTGATCTCTCTGAATTTACAATTAATGATCAAAACTAATAATGAATTTACAATTAATGACCAAAACTAATGATTTAAATATACTTAACAATCTTAAATTATACTTGCTAGTCGCGACAAAGTTATAACAATAAATTAAATCAATATTTAACATAAAATTAATTTTTAATGATAAAGAAAACTACAAGGAGTCTAGTTACACAAAAAAAATAAGAAATTAAAACCTACATACAATACATAAAGAAATATACATGTAATATAAAGATATTACACAGATAGATTAAATGGCGTTATTAATCTTATAGAAATAAAATTACATGACTTACCTATCAAGATAGGGTAATTTTACTTCAACAACTCGATATCCCAGCTGGTAGTTGGGTAAAACAATTTCCTCGCTGCTAACTGCGATGTTAAGCAAATTTCTACCTCAATTGCTGTCTAAATGATCACAATAAACACCAGTCTCTTCTACCGTCTGTTTCATAAGGAACAAAAGAACCGTAAAGATCGAATAATTGCATGAATAAGAACACATGTACTCACCGACAGCAAATTTTACTGAAATCCGGACACAAAGCCGTATTTTTCCACCAAATCTACCAAAATCCAGGACAAAATCTCTTCCTCAGAATTCGATGGAAACAAATCAAGCTAAATTTCAAAAATCCAACTTAAGTTGTCCCCGATGAACAGGGATGCGATTAAACTTTCAAAAATTTTCTAGCTAACAGGTGTTCACTTCAAGAGCTCAAGGCGAAAGAAATATCTCTCTGACTTCTCAACCCACATTCGATTTGACAACGTCAAAAGAAGCAAAATGGCCTCTAATACGATATGGACAATAACCATAACTTCTACAGCCAACAGCTCGCGAATCAATAGAGGACGTTTGATATGACTAATCTTGTTATTTATATAAACGGTAATGAAAAATCACTATATTAACTAATTTACCATTTATTTTCGATCTTATTATGCAAATAAAAATTCCATGAAACAGCTGGCCGTAAAACACAATAAAAATAGTTATTGACAAAAGGAAAAAGATGGTAGATTACAAAAGGTAAACAATTCATAACCTGAATTAAATACGATTTCACTTATAAAACAGGATTAACAACATTAGGAATAATTTAATGGCTAAAATGATAAACAATAGTTGGCATTTAATTATAAACAAACATAAATCAACCGGGACTCGGATCAGTAAACCTTTAATAATAGTGATTTACAAGGTAAGCAAATTAGATATTTACTCAATTAAATTTTGACCCGTGACAATTGCTCTATTTCAATGTTTAACATTTTCGATGAACTGTAGAATTTCATACTAATTTTTTGTTTTATCACTAATTCATTTGTACGAGATCCATATTTATTGTCAAAATTTATTCGTATTATAAAGGTTTTATTTAAATTAGCACGTGCTACAACCTTGATGTAGTCTGTTTTTGGAAGAGAGAACAGGATATTCAGTTATTATCACATTCTTACAGTTCAATTGAAGAATACTGTTTTACAACTAAGAACACGCTATATTTCAATTTAAGGTACATTCCATAGGAATAAAAGTAAAAAAAAAATTGTACTCACTTGTAATATCAATCCATTCTGGAATTTTTCTAATGCATCTTTTTCAGCGACATTGAATAATAAATGTCTCTTTTGAATTTCTGTTTATTTCAAACATAAAGTGGTCTGGGAAATATAATTTTATAACAACCATTTCTAAATTAACCCTCATCAGCTGTGACTTTCAGTTCAGAACCTAATCTCACAAAACACAGCATTTGACTGGAAGGGATAATCATAGAGTTCGAACCTACACACGTAACCTGAGCGGGTGACGTCATACAGTGACCGGAGGAACTACTTAAGTATCTTTTTCGTTATTTGTTTTTAATCATAAAAATTTTTAAGAGTCTCATTGCTTTGAGCAGCTTGGTTTAATTTAATTTCATTGGCGTCATATTTTTTTTTAAGAAAATATTGTGGGAGATCATATTGTTGTCGTAGGCGTACCGCTATAGGCAACACGTTTCACACAAATACTTTGAGAAAATATAATTTTATAGATTTAACAAAATTAAACCCCACAATATTAATGGCGCCCAACGTGGGGCGTTATAAAATTATTATAAATTTCATCTCTAAAGATTTATTGTATTAAATATTATTGTTTACATAAAATAAAAACAAGAGTAATAATTTTAGATTGTTCCAGACTACTCAGAGACAATTAGAATTTTAGTAAACAAATGCTCAGTTGTATTTTTCTTGAATCATATTAACATTGCTTGAGAAAAATAATTCTAAGATTTTCTTTGAAAAATTTTATATTTAACTATATACAAAAACTCAGTACAATTCCTGAAATAGGGAAACATCATTGTTATTGGGTGTAATATCTAGGTCTAATTACTTAAATTAAAACTTAAAACTGATTTCAAAACTCTACTTCAACTTAATCTAACAAAATGGAACAAAACAAGTCCTGTAAGACTATAGGCCAGTTGAGAGTAAAGGAATTGAAAGAAGAATTGGAAAAAAGAAATTTAAGCAGTGAAGGGATTAAATTAACTCTTTTCAATAGACTTAAGACAGCTCTTATCGAGGAGGAAAAGGATCCAGAAACTTTCCAATTTCTTTTGGAGGAAAGAACCTCAAACCAAGAGATGGACCATGAAAAAGATGATGTCTCGGAAACAGGGGAAGAGACAGAAAATCAGACAATGAGAACCTTAGGGGATGATGTCTCGGACAACGCAGCAGAAGAGGTAGACAGACTCGCAGGTGGAGAAGCCACACCGGGAGCAACTAATCAAGACCAAAATTGGATGTTGATGAATTTCCTCAGAGAGTTAAAAAAAGATCTTGTTAAGAAGATGGATGAACAAAAAGAAAAAATGAAGAAGGACAAGATAGATTTAAAAAAAGATCTTGTCGAGATGAAGGCAGAAATTACAAATGACATTGGAAGGAAAATCCAGGAGATAAAAGAAAAACTAAGAAAAAACGTGGAAGATTTAAGTGGGAGACAGGACATTTTGGAAGTGGAGATGGAAAAGCAGAAGGAAAAGATACATTTCATCCAAGAAAACATACAGGGAGAATTCTTAAAGAATGCAGAGGTACTTGTGAAGAAGGCTCAAGAAAAAATTGGTTGCGAGACAGAAAAGGATATTAAATCTTTAACAAGGATCACACAACAAAACATAAGGGAGATCAAGGAGTTGGAGACAGGAGTAAGAAAGGAGATGAGCGAAGACAGAGAAAAGACAGAGAAGAAAATTTTGAGAGTACGAAAAGAACTTGAGAGGAATATTAAGGAGTTGAAAGAAGGACAGGACGAAAATTTGGTACAAATAGGAGTAAACGTAGCTAATAACAAAGAAGAACTAGAGGAAAAGATTATGAAAATTGGACAGGAATTCAACAGGATAAGAAGAGGTGGTAGTCATGGAGGTGTCAGCATAGAAGAGAGAGAAAAATACAAGAAAATCGAAGAAGAAGTTGAAGACCTACGAAGGCAGATGGGAACGAGACCTATCTACCCTTATCCAGCTGTCTTTGATGAGAGGGGGAATTTCAAGATTTTGACGATTTCGAGAGATCTTTCCTTCGAGTGTATTGGGGTGAGATCGTACAAGATGAAGTCCGTAAGAGACTATTCCATGGCCAATACAATGAGCAGGGGAGGAACTCCATGTACAATCACTCATTGCAAATTTTTTCACAAGCTAGACACTTGGAACCTGAAATGCGTGAAGAGGAGATTGTAAGCTACCTCGCACGTCAGTTCAGACCCCAGATATCCGAAACAATAGCGATTCAGAACATAAAGAGTTTTGAACAGTTGACCTCATACTTGATGAGGGTTGAAAGAAATTTAGTACGAAATAACAACAATAAAACTATCAATAATAACCAGGGGAACCAAAATTTGAATAATAATCATGGTGATAGGCGACAAAGCTATAATCAATTAGTAAATGAAAATAATAATAGATATAATTACAACTTCAATAAAAATAGTCCCATGACCAACTATCCAAATTTTGCTTCAAACCAAAATCGCTTTAACAATAATACTAGGGGTAGTAACCCAAATTATCACAACTCTAACTACAATAGAAACAATAATCTTAATAACCAACGTTTTCAACAGAATGGTAATAACCAAAATTTTACAAATAATCAGTCGCATAATCGACAATCTGACACTAATAGTGGTTCTAGAAATCGAACCAATAACAATGATGTATCCAGGGATTTCATAAGAAGCAGCTCTGATGTTAATCTGAGTCGAGGTTATAGAAACGACTCAGATAGTAACAGAGACAATTTTCAAAATAGACACGTCAATTTTCAGACGTGTGACAGGAGTGTTGAAAGGGGGAACTCCTCCAGAGCGGTAATTTCTAATGGTAGTGGTGGACATCCTGAAGGTGATGCCACCGATACAAATTTTACTGTGATTGACACAAATCACTCACAAAATCCGAGTTTTTATTAGAGGGTGTCATGACTAGCAATCTGTACGGTTATGTACATCCCAGGGAATTCCTCAAATCAGTAGACTGCCCTGAAAAAGAGGAAAATTTATTAGTCACTATAAAAGGTATTGTTGCAAATAAAAAAATTGATATTCTTATAGACTCAGGATCAGAGGTGTCTCTAATCAATGAATCACTCATAAATAAACTGAATTTAGGAGCTCAACTTATTAAAGTACCAAAGGTGAGCTTAATTGGGATCAATGCAAGGAAGTTTGGTGATGTCAACAGGTCGGTAATTTTGGAAGTGGATCTAACAGGGAAGAAATTACAACTACAATGTCTAGTAGTCCCTAACATGGAGTACGAAATTTTAATGGGAGCTGACGAATTACACAGGAATGGAGCTAATATCAACTACAAGACCAAAAAAGTAATCATTAGAGAAATTGAGGTAGATTTCAATAAAGTTAAGAAGAGCGAAAATGAATCAAATTTAAATGAAGTTCACCATGAGGAGGTGAAGATTAATAATGTTGATAATTCTAACTATGATGTTCAAATAGAAGGACAAGTTTTAGAAGAAGAAGATGAAAATATGGAAGATTTTGAGGGAGAGATGGAATTAAACAATGATCATGATGAAAGTGACATGTGGAAAAGAGTGAAATTGGATTGTAGCAGGAATAAGAAAAGAGAGGTAGAAGAGTTGCTAAAATTATATGAAAATCTTTTTAACAAGGAATCTAGAGTTGCTAAGGATTATGTACACACATTAAAGGTAAAAGATATGGACAGTTTCCGAGTCAAAAGTTACCCCATTCCATACAAGTATCGGGACGACATGCAAAAGGCACTGGACAAGCTCCTGAAGGATAAGATTATTGAGTATAGCACCACTCCCTACATTAACCCCATAGTGATAGTTAAGAAGAAGGACGGAGACATAAGAATATGTCTGGATGCGCGAAATCTAAATCAAAAGAGCATACCAGAATATGAAGCACCCCTCACCATAGAGGCAATTTTAGGAAGAATATCCAAAGCCAAAGTGTTTACCAAGTTGGATCTGAAGCATAGCTTCTGGCTAATACCTTTGGCCGAGGAAAGTAGAGATTACACAGGTTTCATAGTCGATGGAGTAGTGTACCGTTTTAGAGTAGTACCTTTTGGCACCCAGTCAGCGACATCGGCGTTACTCAAAGCTCTTCACAAAATTTTAAACAAATACGAATTATTTGTAGTACATTACATAGACGACATCCTCATTTTCTCCGAAAATGACACATTACACCTTGAACACCTAGGGACTGTTTTGAAAGCTTTGGATGAAGCTGGATTAAAGCTAAACATAAAAAAATGTCAATTTTTTAAGGAAGAAGTCATCTACTTAGGATATAAGTTAGATAAGGAAGGGGTCAGTATGGATCAAGAAAGGATCAAAGTTATCAAGGAATACAAAAGACCAACAAATCTCAAAACCTTGAGAGGATTTTTGGGTATTTTGCACTACTTCAAACGGTTAGTACCAAATCTAACCGAAAAGGAACTACCACTTCTCGAACTACTCAGAAAGAATGTCAAATGGGTATGGACTAGAGAGAGAACAGGCATTTATTGAAATTAAAGAACAGTTTACAGAAAACGTCAAGATTTTCCATCCAGATTATAACAAACCATTCATACTGAGGACTGACGCTTCAAAGAACAGATTTGCTGGGACCTTGATACAAAAACATGAAGGAGGAGAAATACCAATCTCTTTTGTGTCGCGCATCACAAAGAAGTCTGAGAAAAACTACAGTGTGAGCGAGTTAGAACTTGCGAGTATTTTATTCTGTGTGGGAAAGCTAAGATTTTTTTTACTTGGGTCCAAATTTATAATCGAAACTGATAATCAAGGTTTAACTACCATTTTAAAGAATAAATTTGGTAATGCAAGAATACATCGGTGGGCGTTACTTCTGCAAGAGTACACTTTTGATATCCAGTACATACCTGGTGTTAAGAACACAGTACCAGATGCGATATCGAGAATGGATGGAGAAAAAGCCAAGACCAGAAGGGAAAGGATGGTAGGAATCAATATAATGAAATCAGAAAGGGGAATTTTCTCTCTACAAGAAATAGTGGAAGACCAGAAAAATCTGGAGGAGAAAGAAAAACAAAAATGTGAAAAGAAGAACAACATCTACTACAAAACGATAAAAGGATCGGAACTGTATGTTATCACAGAAAAGTTAGCAAGTAAAATCATCAGGGCGCTTCATGGTATCTATAATCATACTGGAGTCAGAAAAATACATAAAATACTTAGAGAGAATTACATAACAAAAAAGGATCTATCATTAGTCAAAAGGGAGCTCAGAAAATGTGAAGTATGCCAGTTTGCAAAGGAAAAGAATATGGTAAACGAAAATTTGGAAAAATCGATAGTAACTACACATCCTCTAAACATGATAGCGGTAGATTTTATTTCAAATCTTATACCTAGTGAAGAAGGTAATTCTAACATCTTTGTAATTTTAGACCTATTTTCTAAGTTTTTAACAGCCTATCCATGCAGAAGAACCAACAAACGAACAGTCAAGCAACTTATGACGAAATACTTTTTAGAAGTGGGAATTCCAGGGAAGATTTTAATGGATAATGCATCTTATTTTAATAATAACAATTTTAAACTATGGTTAGAGAAGTCTAATGTTTTACCTGTGTATACTAGCATCCGACATCCTTGTGCCAATCCGGCAGAAAGGGCTATTAAGGAACTGACAAAATGTATAAGGATATTGGTTCATGACCAACAACCAAAATGGGAGAAAAATTTGGTAAGGATACAAAATTGTTATAATGACATACCTCATGACATCACGGGAAGAGCACCTATAGTCATCATGAAGAATGAGGCTCCGGATAGACCATGGCTTTCAGTAATAGATTTAGAATACCAGCAGATAATCCAGGAGACCTACAACAAAATTAAAAGAAATGCTGAAAAATACACAGAAAAAAGAAACAAGAAGATTAAGAAGCATATTACTTTTAACAAGGGCGAATTGGTACTTCTTAAGGCGTTAAGGGTTCCAAACCGTAGTAAGAATGTATGTGCGAAATTACAGTTGCTTTACGAAGGCCCCTATTTGATTGATACAGAAAACGGTGTTAACAGCTATCACTTAGTACACCCTGTATCTGGGAAATCTAGAGGAATTTTCCATGTTACACAGCTGTGCAGATATGTGAGTCCTGATGAAAATTCGGTGTGTTTACCTAAAACATAAAATTTATTAATGGTTATTTAGTTATGTTACAATTACAATTATGTTAATTACTCTGTTTAAAATTATTTTTAAGGGAATTTCTGTTTTCTTTCATAATTTAAAATGATACAGGTGTCATGACTGGTGAAATGTGGGAACGTTCTATTCTAATGAACTTAAAGAGATAAAGAGATTTTCAAAGTATTTGTCATTAAGGACATATTTTGAGATTTATAAATGTTGAGGAAGTACCTCAAATAAAAAGAAGTAAATATGACTTCACTATATTTGTCAAAGGTCATATGGTGAGCTAAGGAAAAATTGTTTTTCTGAGAGAAAAGTTCTCAGGAAAATTTTCAAGATATGAGAATAATAAGATAATTTAAAATATTGTCACGTTTGTGTGTGGACACATAACGAAATATTAATGAGAAAAGGAATCGTATGTAACGATTCTATTATGAATATTGATAGATAAATGAGTTTTAATGTAAAATGTTCAAAAAAAAAAAAAGTAATACCCAGTCAAAGTGTACCAAAAATCATGAACAGTACGGAAATTCTCATGTTAAAGAAGGAAAACTAATTTGTTTTATTTAAAAAAAATGTTTTAGGTAAAGCAATGTTAATAATGTCTATTAATTTGTTTGGTCTGTGAGAAAAACACACATTAATTAATTTTTGTTAACTTGATTTAATTTAAAATAAATTTAGGTTTGAATTTTCCTGAATTATTCTAGATTGACAAAGCCAATTATAATAATTACAAGAAAATTCAGGGAAATTGTTACGGTTGCATTAGAAGTAGTATACAAATGAGCATGTTTATTAATAAATATTATGAAAAAGATACTGAATTGGTGTACAACATTCGGGGGAAAACAATAATTAAAAATCATTATAAGTCTTTGTTTCATTTTTTTATGCTACTAAATTAATAGAAAGAAAGATAATAGCAAAACTACAAGTTGAGTTTAATTTATTCCAGATAATTATTCCATAAATTTTATAAATTTCTTAAATTGTACCTTGAAAATAATTGATTAGTTTTAATTTCTAGATGTTAAGGACAAATTTGTGATCACTCCCAAAATCAGTAGGAATAATTTTAGAATTCCAAATCTCACTAAAATAAAATCACCCTGTACAACAAGGTTCCAATAAACATCATTTGAGCTTACCAGTCACCAACATAAAAAACTGATATTTTTTTTAGTAACTTTGCTTTCATTGCCAACATAAATTTATTTATTTTTGTTTAAAAGGAAAGCTGGGAAAACAAAAGAATTTTCGGTAACCATGGTTCTGTTGAATCTAAAATCTCTCTCTTATTTTTTGTTCCTGAAAGCGAAAGGAGGGTAAGAAATTTGTCCTGATAAAATTAAAATTTTTATAAGTAAAATTAAACAATTAACGCATAATAATGCAAGATAAATACTTAAAACGATAAAGTGTGATATAAAAGTGTATTTCCATAAAAAAATTAACATACCTGACAAGAAATTGGGGCCAAAGTGTATTGGCATCCAATACCAGCAGTTCCAGGAGAGCAAGCAAGTTATTTAAGCCTTAAGGAACATATTCCTGTCCATTTGAAGGTGACAGCAGTTGTAAGGATTCTACATTTGAGGTATTTGGGGCCAATTTTGCTCCAACACATATTTAGCAAGAATTAAGTACCAGGACTCCACAACATCCACACATGGACCAAATTCTGAACATTTTTAAGGTGATGTCAATTATTATTGTTCTATTTTAATGTTAGACATTTTCGATAAACTCTAGAATTTCAACAATTATTATTGCTCTATTTCAATGTTTAACATTTTCGATGAACTGTAGAATTTCATACTAATTTTTTGTTTTATCACTAATTCATTTGTACGAGATCCATATTTATTGTCAAAATTTATTCGTATTATAAAGGTTTTATTTAAATTAACACGTGCTACAACCTTGATGTAGTCTGTTTTTGGAAGAGAGAACAGGATATTCAGTTATTTTCACATTCTTACAGTTCAATTGAAGAATACTGTTTCACAACTAAGAACACGCTATATTTTAATTTAAGGTACATTCCATAGGAATAAAAGTATAAAAAATTGTACTCACTTGTAACATCAATCCATTTTGGAATTTTTCTAATGCATCTTTTTCAGCGACATTGAATAATAAATGTCTCTTTTGAATTTCTGTTTATTTCAAACATAAAGTGGTCTGGGAAATATAATTTTATAACAACCATTTCTAAATTAACCCTCATCAGCTGTGACTTTCAGTTCAGAACCTAATCTCACAAAACACAGCATTTGACTGGAAGGGATAATCATAGAGTTCGAACCTACACACGTAACCTGAGCGGGTGACGTCATACAGTGACCGGAGGAACTACTTAAGTATCTTTTTCGTTATTTGTTTTTAATCATAAAAATTTTTAAGAGTCTCATTGCTTTGAGCAGCTTGGTTTAATTTAATTTCATTGGCGTCATATTTTTTTTTTTTAAATATTGTGGGAGATCATATTGTTGTCGTAGGCGTACCGCTATAGGCAACACGTTTCACACAAATACTTTGAGAAAATATAATTTTATAGATTTAACAAAATTAAACCCCACAATATATATATATACTAAATATTTAAAAATATCAGTGTTTTTTTGGTATTATTCCCCTTAGCTATGCCGTACTGATGAAGGAGACAGAAACACGTGTCTACGGCTGCATTAGCAGGCTTAACCCAATATCTTTATTTTTTTAATATATATATATATATATATATATATATATATATATATATATATATATATATATATATATATATATATATATATATATATAAATTATATAAATATTCATAGCTCTACAGTTGGCTCAAGGCTTTTTGAGTGATGCCTATCCATTTATTTCTGTCGAGACACTTTTTTTCCATTTTTATATTTTTAAGGAATCTATATCGTTCTCTACTTCTTTCAAATACCTTTCTCTTGGTCTTTCTCTTCTTTTTCGCCTCCAATACTTTTTTCCATTATATTATTTAGTATAATGTGCCATTCTTTATATATTTACCTTAACCTTTGTATTTTTACTATGGCAGTTATACTAGGTTCTGTGTTTAAAGTTTTTAGCTCTTGTTTTGTTCTTCTTTCCCATTCTTCGTTTATTTGCTTTCCACCATACTTTTTTTCCCTAGATGTATTTTGCATTTTTTTATCCTCTCTTTCATAAAATTCACGTTTCGCAGGCAAATGTAATTATTGGTCCCATTATAATTTTATACAGATTTATTTTTAACTTCCTTGACAAAAGTTTAGTCTTTAGCAGATAGTTTATTCTTTACAAGCATTTTTTTTCGTTTATTTCCAGTCCCATTACTTTTTCTATTTCTTCCAATCTGTACACAGTTAGTTTTAGCTCTGTTTTGCTTCTACTTACAATCACAATATCGTCTGAGAAAGTCATGCACTGATGTATTGATATAATCTCGGATTATGTTTTCTAGCACAAAATTAAATATTACGGAGACAAAGGGTCGCCCAGTCTTGAACCTGTATCTACTGCAAATTTCTCAGACATTTTCTCTTTGACTTTGGTTCTATTTTCTGTTTTATTTAGTAATTTTCACCAATCTTATGAACTTATCATATGCTTTAAGATCTTACAGAGCTTTATATAATTAATTTCTTTTAATTGTATTCTAGGCTTTTTAAAAAACGATGAAAAGTAAATACGTTTCTTTTTGATGTTGACAACTTTCTGCTTGTATCTCGCATAAAGTAACGATTTGGTCAATAAGTATATAGAAAAGAAATGGGACATAATAAACCAAATAATGAAAAGATATATATAAATTGTGGGGAAAATCAAGTAAAGACTAGGAACTACTGCTACAATTAATGATTATTTAACAAAAAGGAGATTTAATAAAGAAAGGTACGCTCAACAGAGAATAATATATAAGAAAATACTTGGACGGAAAAAAGGTTGTTTAACGAAAAACAACTAAAGGAATTAGATGACCATTTTAGATATAAAGAAATAAGAAATTGATATACAAAAGCTAAAGGGGGAAGAACGTGGTTACCAAAGGGGCATACAATTGATTAGAGATTAGAGAAAAGAGGGCAACTAATAGCAACCGAAAAAGAAATTATAAGGTGGGGGAATATTTTAGTGAATTTTTAAATAAGGAACATGAAACAGTATAATAAGAAGAAGAAAACAAAAGTAATGTTAGAGTGCAAATAGAAGAAACACCAAACATAAATAATATTAATAAGATAATACTTGACATTAAATCCAACAAAAGTACTGATGTAAAATTGCTCTTCTTAACGTAGGTCTTGGCAAAATATGTAAGAAAAAAGTTAGCGGAAAAAATGGAAAATATTGTAACGGGTGACAGATGTGTGACGGATAAATGTGACGGATGATTGTGACAGATGCGAGAGAAATGTATGTATTTTGATGTAGCTGCTTGCCATAAAGGGTAGAGTCCGTGAATGAGGAAGAAGGTTTTGACAGGAACTTGACATGATTTATAATTATTTTAGGTTGGTGGTTATTCCCGAACATTCTAGTAATATTTGGATTTTAGTAAATAGTTATTTCGAGAAAAATCGAGATGTTAAGTATTTTGATATATAAAGCGGGTCATTCGCGGTAGAAGTAGTGTTCGTTCAGCTTAGTTTAAAAGTGACAGTTAGTAATTTGTAACCAGCTGAATTCTTGTATTCTTACAATTTGTTAATACATTGTATTTAAAAAGTGTTTCAAATTGGTGTCAGGTGTGGGGTGAAGAAACAAGAATGCTTGGAATGAAGTTACGTGAACTATTAATGGCTGAGCTCAGAAGAGAGTTGAAAGAATTGGATTTGGATACCACCGGAGGAAAAACTGTTTTAATCAACAGATTGCGTGAGTACTATCTAAGTATAAATATTGACCCTGACTCGGTGGAATTCGAAGATCCTATGCACAAAGCAATGTCTGAGCTGTCCAGTCAGATAAAAAGTCAACAAGAAGAGCTAAAAGATCAGATAAAGCGTCAACAAGAAGCGCTGAAAGATCAAATAAAAAGCCATCAAGAAGAGCTTGCCACTAGAATTTCCAGCCAACAAGAGAACCAAGCTCAGCAACTAGCCGAACTTACAAATACAATTACGAGCCAGCAAGAAGAACTTACCAACCGGATGACAAACCAGCAAGAAGACCAAGCACAACAATTAGCCGAGCTTGCCAATGGAATTTCCAGTCAACAAGAAGAACTTACCACTAGAATTTCCAGTCAACAAGAAGAGCTAAAAGATCAAATGAAGAGCCAGCAAGAGGAGCAGATAAAGAAACAAGAAGAACTGGTCCATCGAATGCGTAAAGAGTTGTCAAGCTATGTTTCACAACAAATATCGACCTTAATAAGTGAGCGATCCCAGCAAGTAGCCCAACTACGCAATAAAGCTACCAAAATAAATGCGATGATTCAACAACTTCAGAATGAAATAGAGGTCCTTCGGCAAGATTGCTATGTCCACCGCGGCGAGGGAGATGTGTAAAGAACGGAAACCTTCAGCGTGGATGTCGAACGACGGGGAAGCGGAGACACTACACAGA
The DNA here is from genome assembly GCA_035357415.1 of Ophraella communa. Lineage (NCBI taxonomy): Eukaryota > Metazoa > Arthropoda > Insecta > Coleoptera > Chrysomelidae > Ophraella > Ophraella communa. The sequence continues at coordinate 15,279,188 of CM068984.1, forward strand.
TGCGATTAACAATGAAACCTCCTATCTTTGATGGAACAACTTCGTGGTCCAACTACATCAAGCAATTCGACGCGGCGGCCAGGGCGAACGGATGGTCATCCAGGGAGAAGGCAATATCGCTAACCATAGCGTTACGAGGCGAAGCTTTGAATGTCTTACATTCCCTTAAGCCCGACAAAGCTGACAACTTCGACCTACTAGTACATCGCCTGGATATGAGGTACGGTCAGACCCATCTACAACCCGTGTACCAAACACATCTGAAGAACCGTAAACAGAAGAGTAGAGAATCTATCCAGGAGTTCGAGGCAGAGGTAGCTAGAATGGTTTGATTTCCTTATCCGACAGCAGCAGAAGAGTTCCTGGAGTGTCCAAACCTTTACCGATGGTCTTAGGGACCCTGAGTTACAAAGAGCTGTGCGGTTGGCCCGACCAAAAAAACTTGTCGACGCGTTAACCATTGCACTCGAATTCGAAGCGGCAACGGAAGCATCATGGGGAGTTGCACAAATGAGGGAGATGACTGCTTATGACAACAACGTGATAGCACCCGCCAGCGACGTTAATGGATTAGTGGAAAGGCTAAAGACATTATTACCCACAAGGAGACGGCGAACTTTAAGATGTTGGAATTGTGAAGAACTAGGGCACGTGAAAAACTCATGTCCACTCAAGGAGACGTCTTCTGAAATCGAACACTGTCATGGAACTAAGCACCGTAACGACGACGCACTTTCTCGAAGGCCATGCCCACCTAATTGCACAAATTGCAGTCGACTATGGCGAGAGGTATCATCGTCCTCTCCGGTCTTAAAATCATATTGGGCCCAATGGAATTCTTTGACTTTAGACGGAGGGCTCCTTAAAAGGATAGTTGAAAACCTCGACGGCTCATAAATCAAGAAACAAATTGTGGTCCATAGAAGTACGGTGCCGGAAATTTTAAAATAACTTCATGATGACACATCTGGAGGACACCTAGGTATTACAAAGACGCTGCAAAAAGTCCGGGATAGATTTTATTGGGTTAATTGCTCCAACGATGTTAAAGATTGGTGCCGCAAATGCACGACGTGTGCTGCTAGCAATGGACCTAATCGTAGACCTAAAGCAGAGATGCAGCAATACCTTGTCGGAAGTCCATTCGAAAGAATCGCCGTAGATGTGTTGGGCCTCTACCAACTAGTGAGATTGGAAATCAATACATCTTCGTTGTGATGGACTATTTTTCTAAATGTGTGGAAGCCAACCCTGTTCCCAACCAAGAAGCCCCTATTGGCCGACATTCTGGTCAACGAGTTCATTAGCCGTTTTGGGGTACCGTTGGAGCTGCACGCAGATCAGGGAAGAAATTTTGAAAGCAAGCTATTTCAAGAAGTTTGCAAACGATTAGGTATCCATAAAACTTAAACCACAGCGATGCATCCACAGTCTGATGGAATGGTTGAACGAATGAACCGAACCATTGCAAATTATTTATTGAAAGTGGTCACATTACATCCAAAAGATTGGAATAAACATATTCCGCTATTTTTAATGGCTATCCGATCGGCTGTCAATGAATCTACGGGGACACCCGCGAAAGTCCTCTTTGGTAGGGAAAGTAGATTACCTTGCGACTTGATATGTGGGAGCAAACCTGGTGAAATAGCGACCGGTGAAGAATACGTCACAGATCTTCAGAAGAAGATTAAAAATATTTATGAACTGGTGCGCCACAAACTACAACTCTCCAGTGACCGGATAAAAAGTCACTACGACTAACAAGCAACAGGAAATACTTATGAACCTGGGGAATTGGTCTGGCTCTATAATCCTCGACGGAAACGGGATGTGTGTCCGAAACTTCAAAAGAAGTGGGAAGGTCCATATTTGATTAAAAAGACAATCAATGATGTGATCTATCGGATTGTTAGAGTCCCCAAAGGAAAACCCGTCGTAGTCCATTATGATAGGTTGGCGATATATCAGGGCGACCACAGTAGGGAGGTGCAGCAACTTCGGGTAGAGGGTTCGACCAGTTCCGAAGATGACCCTGAAGTCTACTCTGGAGAGTTATCACATTCCAGGAGGAATGAACCTAAGGAGGGGGCAGTGTAACGGGTGACAGATGTGTGACGAATGAATGTGACGGATGCGAGAGGAATGCATGTATTTTGATGTAGCTGCTTGCCATAAAGGGTAGAGTCCGTGAATGAGAAAGAAGGTTTTGCCAGGAACTTGACATGATTTATAATTATTTTAGGTTGGTAGTTATTCCCGAACATTCTAGTAATATTTGGGTTTAGTAAATAGTTATTTCGAGAAAAATCGAGATGTCAAGTATTTTGATATATAAAGCAGGTCATTCGCGGTAGAAGTAGTATTCGTTCAGCTTTTGTGAAGTTTAAAAGTAAAAAGTGACAGTAATTTGTAACCAGCTCTTCAAGGATATATACTAACGTAGAGACCGCATGCAATAGTGATTGTTTTGTATCAGAGGGGAAACTGTCAGACACTACAGCCAGTGTCGTATCATTTTTAGGGGGTTTGAAATTAACACCTTTATAATACATTTTGAAACGTAACAAAATATTTTTTAGACTTGAATTTAAGTAGTAATAGTAATTAATTATTTAAATGAAATCATAAGATATTTTATAAAATAGAAAGTTAAAATTAATGCATACATTTCAGCTGAATTCTTGTATTCTTACAATTTTTAAATAAATTGTATTTAAAATCCTCACAAGTGTTTCAATATTATAGAAGAATATCAAGCGGGACTTAAGCAATATTATAATAATTTATTTATTGCTTTTATTAACAGTAAACAAATAGCAAAAGTTTTAATTAATGCAATAAGAAAAGACAACAACATTTATGAATAATTAAACAATAAAAACAAACAAACAGCTGGACCTAGGCAAGTCCTAGTCTTTACTTGATTTTCCCCACAATGTTGTATACTTTTTTCCATTATTTTCTTTAATAATTCCCATTTCTTTTCTATACTCTTGTGATCTATATTTTCTGAGCTTAGTTCTTTGTTTATCAGTACTCTGTAATTGTTTCTTTCCTCTTCGTTTTCCAATGTCTTTCTTATTTTGTGCAGTTGTTGTCTTTTTCTGTTATTTTTAACAGTAAGGATTACTATTTGTAATTTTGCAACTACTAAAAAGTGGTCGCCATCTTCATCAGATCCTCTCTAAGTTCTAATATTTCTAATACATTTCATATCTTATTTTTAAACTAGGCCATGATCTATTTAGTTTATTGTTCTTCTGTTTGGTGATTTCTATGTTCCTTTGTATATTTCTGATAATGTTGAAATAATTGACACTAGTATGTATAATGTATGGAGAGCTGACAGAGATCTTAGTGTAACTAATAAAAGTACTGGCGGTGGAGTGCTCATGACTAAAAAGAAATTTAAAATGTTACAACCAAAAAATTTTACATGCAATTTAAAGCTTTATCAGTTTAATTTAAAATTAGTAATACGAAATTTACTTTCATTATAGTCTATGGACCCCCTACGTTTTCAATTGATATATATGATTTATTGTATGGTTTCATACAAAGTCAGGTAACTGAAGCTAATAGTGCTTTTGTTATTGGTGACTTTAACAGGGAGTTAGAGATACTAGCTTAGATAACATCATCCAGAATGAAAATACAAACTTATGTAATTTTATTGATTTTCACTCTTTTAAGCTGTATAATAATGTTCCGAATAGTATTGGCAGAATGTTAGATTTAGTTATTGCTTCTAAAAATTACGCCTGTAAAGTAAGCCATCATTTATTGCCTTTTGTGAAAGAAGACACCTATCACCTCGCTATTAATATTGACTTTGAAGCTAGAACCCACAAACTCTGGAATTAAGTTAACAGTAACAAAATTCAAAAAGTTGTATTTACAACGGGGATACAGTTGCAGATGAAAGGACTGCAGAAACGTTTGCGCAGTAATTTTCTGCAACGTACAATGTCCAAAAAACCACGCATAAACAAGATATTTCAATCAATTTAAATTTTATTAATGACACATTCAAAATAAGTTTAATGAATTAAGATGACTACGATAAGGCCAAAAAAGCTGCAGGTGTGGATGGTATTCCACCTTCCATACTAAAAAGATGCCAAGAATGGTTAAAAATTCTCTTGTATATTTTTAAATTAAGCATTAAATCAAATACCTTCCCTGAATTTTATAGAACATCAATTACAACTCCAATATATAATTCTGGAAATAAAATGGAAGTTTAGAACTTCAGTGATATATTGGTAATGTGCAGTCCATCTAAATTACTAGAACAAATTATATACTCTAAATAATATCATTTCACAAATAAGTATTAAGCACAAGAATATCATGGTTTTCATACTCAACGATCTATAAACACAAACTAATTTATTTTTGCTAATTATGCATTTAAAACTCTACAGTGCAAAAGTCAATTGAATATTATATTTACTGATTTTCGTGAGGCATTTGATCAAGTAAACCATGATATTTTATTGGAAAAATTGACAAGGTTTGTTAACACAATTAAATTACTTTACTACAGTTTAGTTAGATCCAAACTTGAATTTGGATCAGTTATATAATCAATTTCTTCGCTAGTTATATTACAATAAAACTTGTAAATTTGTAAGAACACAATTAAGGAAGGAATTTAAAACTCTAGCATTGGAACAAAGACGGGACTTATCAATTTATAAAGTCATCAATAACAAGATCGATTCTCCTAAAATTTGAAAACTAATTCCGTTGAATGTACCCACTCGTAGTACTAGTAATAATCCGTTTCTATTTAAATTTCATCGTCAACTTATGAATGCACGAGACCCCCTTGCAGCTATGTTGCGACTTGCAAACAACTTCAAGTGATAGATTTAGATTGGACTTTATCACAATCCAAGTTTTATAAGATGATTTTTAATCATATTATTAATATAAACTGTTAGTATTGATTCCCTTCAGTTCTGATTTTGTTTTTGTACTTTTTTGTAATAAACTACGATACTTGTTTGTCATATTCATTAGATTTTAGTTTAAATTGATTGTACTAACCCTTACTTTTTGGAAGTCCATCTTATTAAGGATAATAAAAAACTCTTCGTTTTAACAAAACTTCCAATATTTATTAAAAAATTGCTTTTTTAAAGGCTCAATAACAGCTGTTTCGCTATGAAGCATCGTCAATCTGACGAGCCTTTAAAAAAGCAATTTTTTAATAAATATTGGAAGTTTTGTTAAAACGAAGAGATTTTAGTTTAAACATATTCATTTTCAGAGATAGAATCCATGTAATTAAGATTAACTGGATTAATAAATAAATCAATAATACATAAATAAATATACTCGCTACCTGTGAGTCGCGTGACAACTCTACCAATGAACGACCATGGTCTTAATTGAAATGTTTAACAAGAAATTAAAAAATAAAACTTCTACTTTTTTCACTAAGGCAGTCACTTTTCGCGTAATCTGTAATTCCGGACAAAGACAAGATTAATGATCTGAAAGTGGTCTTCCTTCCAGACTTTTATTTTTCATTTATAAGCACACACGGACAAAAGAGATGAAACGACGTCAATAGTCCCTAAAAGATAAAAACACACAATTATAACAAAAAGTTGTGTTTAACTCGAAAATTGGAACACTTCTAATCGTTTCTTAAGCTACAAAGCTCGAAATAATATTGCGGTCACTAATAAATAACTTTTATCTCGGTTATTGTTGTTGTTTGAAAGGAAAATAAATTAGCTTGAGACTGTTTAAGACCCCAGTGGTCTTTTTACCGCATTTTTTTTTGACGTTTTTTCTGCAAGTACCTACATACATTTTGATGTTGTGTTGATCTTAGTGGGGAGTTTGGAATATTAATAAAATAGCTTTCACATGAATAACTTTTATTTAAATGCAATATTTAACAATAATTCTGCGTACCAGCAGGATATGTACATTCATTTATATTTTACATTTAGTTTTGATTATATAATTAAAATATACTAATATAATTCGGTAGATACAATGTCGTTTTCAGTTGGCGATTTTTTAAATTAAAAATTTTTCTTTAAAAAACAATTAAATAGCAATTTTTTATTATATTGTTTATTTTTTAGTGCATGGCATATATTGAAATTGCATAATAACTTTTAATATAGAAATCATGCATCTTACCATTATAAAATGATTTTGCTAGTTTAAAGAAAGATATAAAATTATTTAATTATTTTCTGGATTTAATTAATAAATTTTTTTTACGTCATATAATTCAAACAATAAACTAAAAGGGCGTGTAAAATTTCTTTATAAAATTTTTTGGGAGCAAAACTAGTGATTAATGTAGCAATAAAATGTATTTTTCCGCCTACCTTACTGGAAAACCAATCATACGAACACCAAAAATTGTTTATCAACCCAAGGGCACGATTTTTTCTAGCATTGAAAAAGTGTGCTTTGGATTAAAAATTTTTAAATTTCGATTAATTCCACAAAGTGAAAAATCTAATACACTAGGTATCACAAGAAAAGTGCATTCGATGTTAAAAGGTAGCGGCCGATTCTGAATATCTCTTGATGAAGGTAAGCAAATACATAATACATAATACAAAATACAAAATTATTTTGTAAAATTTTGCAGGCGCAGTTTGCCTCTTGGATTCAATTCTAATCGACTACAATTTTTTTTTTTAAAGAAAACAGTTTTGTATCACACTTTCATAAATGCATTAGCCTCTCTTCGGACTGAAAGCTCATAAGACCATTATTTGTAATTTGTCCCGAGTGTGCCCTTTTAGTTCGACGTCCTTCAAGTGGAATTACTGTTATGTTGACCAGTCTTTGTGGAAATCGTCAATGGTTTCCTCTTCTTGTTTACATCCTCTGCATAGAGGTGTGTTACTTATTTTTATCCTGTATAAGTTTGTTTGGAGACCCTATTGACCGGTGAATATCCCTGTCACTGGTTTGGTTTCTCATTACTTCTCATTACACTTAATAATTATTAATGACATAAAAATGTCCTCCAATTCTCGCTGTTGTAGTAAGGTCTCAAGAATATATGCAGTATTACTCCGCTGAATAGCTAAACTATCAAATGGGCAATAAAGATCAGTAAACATTCTTTACTGTTCATTCCCTTTGCGTCTTCTCTCCACGGGCTCAAAGTTTTTGCCCTCCTTTGTTTTTCCCCAGAGCAAGAACTATTGGAACAACTTAAGCTGTGATGGTCCAAAATATCAACAGTTCCATGTTTTTGTTTTAATTTGTATGTACTTTTAATTTTACTTAAAGATTTTACATATTCATCATAATCTTTTTGCTTTTTAGACATGGAGATGGCCTAGTTGACAAATTGCAAATATTTAGCTTATTTTTGTAAATTTATAATTGTTTTAATTTGTTTTGTTATTATAGTTAGGAAGAATATATTTTATCAAAGAACTGATATCATTAATCGAAAAACTCTATATTTAGTCATCCAAGACCCGCGAATCTAGTTGGTAGCCCAACTAATGACCAAGTGTTGTTTTTATATGTATGTGTTGGATAAACATTATTAAGCTTCTATGAATTGTCCAATGTACAATTTGGTTTTGTTAAAAAGGAATGCTAGCGGTCATAAATTGTTGTATAATTTCACAAAAACAAAGATTCCTTGATCATTTACTGTATCAGGTGAATTTTACGATATTTGCAAAAAGTATATAAATCTTCGCCATTCTCATGCTAAATGTCTATCATTATTTTTAAATTATCAGAATGGCAAATGTACCTACTATTCAGAGAGTAGGTATTAAAAATTAGCTTCTATGGGAAAGCACATTGCTACGTTTTTAAAATTAAAGAATCCCGAATTGTACACAGGACATTCGTTCCGAAGGTTATATAGATGACAACATAACCAATAAAATAAAAAGAGGAAATCAGATTTCAAACGAAATTAACAATCATACTAGCTCTAGTTATAATGAAAAACCTTATACTAGCTCTTATGCCAGTCCAAGCCCAATGTTTTCCAGACTCAGATGGTGGACAAAGATATCCCTAGCATGAATGCCATGAATGGCATGTATTAATAACGTTACCATTAATAAAATATATTTTGCATTTTTTTTATAAACTTATATACATAGTTGTGGCTCCGGCTCGTGTTGCAATTTCATCTTCGTGTGTAATAGCCATCATTATACGCTTGTTGAATAATATACTATTATTAAATGCAAAACAGAAAATTTTGTACTTACCGTAAATTAAAAATAACAAATTATAGGTTTTAAAAATAACAACTTTATACAATTTATTTGAACGTAAATGATAAAACGCTTTGAAAAAAACTCGATGTTCTTACTTGTGAAGACAACTTATATTATCTAGTTTTTCTAACTACCATTTTTTTTTAAGTACTGTGTAAATACAAAACAAAATGTGATCATTTAAAATGGAGTGGTGTAATGGAGTTAATCTTATGTAATTTGCAGAAATTTTTAAATTCTGTACCGCAATTGGCGGCAATTTTTTTGGGGGGTCCGTGATGACTGATGAAATTTATGACTGACGTACCATTAATTTTTCCATATCTGGAAAAGGAATCGATAATTGTTAAATAGGGTTGATTAGAAAAACGAAAGACATCTATATAAATATGTTCAAAGGGTTTTGATGCAGTTGGGGTGAGATTAAATTTTATGACGGGATTTCTATCGTATTTATTTCTGAGACAAACTTAGCAATTGTTTATAAATTTTTCGATATCTTCGGACATTTTGGGCCAATAGAATCTAGTACTAAGTGATGTTTTGACTTTGTTTATACCTCTATGACCTTTTTCTAAATATAATAATATTTTATTTTTTCATTTTTTTCCTCTAATGTGAGAATATCTTCCAAAATTACTGTACTATGTATTAATTTATAAGCAGAATATTTAAAATATTTTTGAACAGTTGTAATGAATATTTCAGGGGTAAGTGGGGTTGAAAAATAAATGGCATAAACTTTATGAGGGTCCACATAATTGTAATATAGCGATATATTTGTAATGGTATTTATATCTATATTTGTAATTGTATTTGTATTTGTATTTGCATGTTTTATATGTATACTTATATTTATAGGTTTATGTATTTATATATTTCTTAATTTGGAAACACTCTGTAGATTTTTACGTTTATTAATAAGTTATCTAAGTTTAGTTAAGCATATTATTATTTAGAAATAATGTAAATTATATCGTCACCAATTCCGGCGACTCAGCAAGAGTTATGAACTCGTCGGAGTGAGTGACTGAAAATCGGGGCTTTTTGAATAAAACTTTTAAACTAATAAGATGTGTTTAATATAATTAAGAAGTTAAACTTATCTATACATATATGTAAGAGATGTTTTATTACATGGCGATCCTGCCAGTCCAGCGTTATCACTTTGGTTGATGTTAAGAGGGGCGTCAAAAATGTGACAGCTGAAAACGGGTGGCAAGCCTGAATTGTACCCAAAATTTCAATCATTTTGTAAACAACAAATCTAAAGAACGCCTTTAAATTACGTATTCAAATTTTAACAGGATATAGCTTAGACCTTTCTCTAGGAGATAAGGTTTTTTAGTTAAGTTTTATATTGTAATAAAAGAGATATTGGTGTTTAAGTGATGGTATGTTTTTAAAAAGTTTGACAATTTGTGATCACGAATTTTAACGCCAGAAGCTTAACTCCTAAAGAAAGCATAGAGAATGCGACTAGCAAAATATGAAGTTAAAGAAAGGTGTATTTTTTGAGATTTGTTGCACGCAAAATTTGAACATTGCACTAATCTGTCAAATTAGTTCAACAGTTTTGGTGGCGCTTTTTTTAAAGACGTATGTCTATTCTAATTCTCCAAATCCAAACTTCACTTAACATAACCAACCTAACCTTATTTCTCGTTTATAACGTCAAAATATATTAATTTTAGTGTTTTGCTTTTAAATATATAATTGTCTATATTAATATTCGTTTATAATTTACCGGAAGTTATAAAAATTAATTTTAAAGTATTTTCACAATTTGCGTTGGTTTTTACATCGTTTATAGGATTATCCAACTATGATATGTGCAAGGAATTTAGTGTTATGAACCGTTTTTATTTCATAAATTACTTTCTTATTTTAGTCGAATTGGTAAAAATGTGAGATTTGAGGGACCCGATATTTGTGTTTATATTTTTTTTTTTTAATCTTTTAAGTTAGGTACCTAACCATTATCTTATATCTTTATTTGTTAAATAACTAAACCCAACCTAAGGGATTTACATTTATAAATTTAAACCACATACTTATGTAAATATTAACAGCTAAGTGTTAAACTGTTTTTCTAAATAGGCATGATAATAATGTCCACAAAATAAGGGTTTCTACAATATTTATTTACAAGTTCAATATGCATAAATATAATAGCCTTCTCTTTAGATAATGTGAAGAATTAAAATTTACAGTCAAATATGTAATATTTTTATTAAAACAGTTTTACAAATTCAGAATGAAGTTCATATATTTCCATAATAGGGTGAACTGGTACATTTAATTGAGAAAATGAGTCCTAAAAAAGAAATACATAAAACATTTACTTGTTATTTACGAATAATATGCAGTTAAAATGTAATATGTAACTGAACCCTAAAATAAACATGGGTTCTATAAGGGTCCAGATTCAATGTTTTTGAAGAAAGAGTTCTAAAAAATAAAAGATTAGAATTAACAGTAAACATTATTTAATATAAATAGAATAAAACCTGTGTAGGCAGTTACTTCAGGTCCAAAGTTTTTGAGGAAACAGTTCTAAGATTAGAAATAAAATAATTCATAACATTAATGACTCAGTTACACATTTTGTCAATCTTCTTACTATCAACAGAATACAACCATTGTAGGCAGTTACTTGAGCTCCAAAGTTTTTGAGGAAACAGTAGCATATATTTTGAAAACCATTGATTTATTTCTCCAACAATTTAATTATCTAAACATAGATGAAATAACATATATGGTTGCCAGAAAAAGTATATTGCTACAAATAGTATTTTCAGGGCATTTTTGAAATACTTTAGAAAAGTAGTAACCTATTGAATCTTATAGAAATATTTTGTTTACCTTACTCTACCTAAAAAAATAATCAAAATGTTTTGATTTAGAAAATGATATTAATATTGGTCTATCCTAGTATTTAAAGTAGACAAAGGATGGCTCAAAGTGGACGAGTAGCATTAACACTTCTCTGGTAATGCTGATTATTTAGTATCAAGAGGCAAATTCACAGGGGAATAAGCACACAGTAGCAGTAGTACACAAAATACCACTGATTTCAATTTTCCAAAGAAAGTATTTCAACATGGGCAAATACTATTGGTAGGTACTCAAAAAGAAGAAAATTCATATATCTAATATGCAAAATACCTATATCAATACATCTGAATCATAGATAATAAAATAAATAATACCTATTAATAGGAAAAAAATTAAACCAGTAAATAAACAAATTAAAACTTACCTGATATCACTTTTGATTGCCAGATGGAGAGTGCTTTCAAATGTAAATAAAATATGGATCTTTATAAAATAAATAAGATTTTTTCATTTGTGTGAAAGATACCAGTTAAAAAATTAAAGTTACAATCCTATTGGATACATTTTAATTTCAATTGATTCCACAAAGTATGGGGTTAACATTTTTGGAATATAATTAATAGCCATAAATGATACAATTAGTTTTATTAAGATATACCCATAACATTAACAATTATGTTTAGTATTTGCAAGAGTATTGTTGGCCAATCGCTGATAGTCAGCTTATCCCAATTCTTAAGGTATTTTGAAAACAGGTGCACAAAGTGTATTTCTATAGATTCTAGATTGGTTAGTTATTATCGTAGGTTATTGAAAACATGGAAATATTTTTTTCTAGCGCCACATTCTCAAAATAAAAATAAACTATAGGTAAGCTTTCATTAAATCATGGATCTGGGTGGTAATTTAGAAATGTCCAATACTTTCTAAAAAATAAATGATATTTATTTATTTAGGCAGTAAGTAATTAGCAAGGTACTTACTTGAAGTCATATTGAAGACAGACTAACCTGTTAATGTTTACAAACATTATAGTAACACTTTTGCAATAATCATCAAACGTTTTGGAAAAGTATTTAAATTTTTCCCCACAAATATATTCTAAAAATTTACATCTACTTCAACACCTTCAAATAATACATTCATCAGAAAGTGAATAAAATAATCTTTGATTGATCAAACTAACCTCGTTTAATTTTGCATTGTTGCCAATACATTTCAATCTCAATTTTAAAAAAGGTATAATTACATACTTTCCACTGTATTTCAATTTTTCTTTAGACTATGTTGATGTGTGTATATTCAGAAACCGTAATATGTTTTTATTATAATTAATATATTTATTATAATAAATACCTTAATTAATAAGGGTTAGTACCAGAGCTGGGTAGTATACGGATACAATATCCGGATACTTATTATGTATCCCAAAGCTGAATCCAGATACTTTTTAAATTTTGTACCCGGTATCCGTATTCGTGACCAAATTTTAAAGCATCCGGTATTCGGATACTTTTAAATATCGCCCTCCGATAATGCACCTAACGTAGGCACAACACTGCCCTTTCTTTAATTCAGATGTGTCTAACATGTTAAATCCCATTTTTCGTACTGGTCACCATTATAATATATTATTATATTCTAATGGAGCTTTGTTTTTACCTATAAAGTTTCATAAGTACATTATTTATTTTTTATATTTTCTATATCTCTCTTTTCAAGAACCCCTTTGTACCCTGTATTTATAATTATTAAAAGAAATTATTTTTCGGATTATAATAAAGGACATCCTAATATTTATATTTTTATTTTAGTGTACCTACAAGTACAAATAAGTACACACCCTAAAAAGTTTGAAAACTCAGCTGGTCCGACGCTGGCCAAATTCAATATCAAAAGCTCAGGCAGTGACACGAAAAAGTTTTTCGTTAGCTCGATCTTCATTAAATGTATTTTTATTATTATATAGTACATTAAAAATACATGCACATCACATAGTTTTAATACTAATAATTTATGTGCTTTTTAAAAAAAGGATCCTTCAAAGTATCCTAGGAAGTAACCGGATACTTGTATCCGAATACATTTTTAAACGAAAGTATTCGAACTTTTTAAAAAAGTATCCGCGGATACATTTTGAGTATCCGTATCCACTATCCGGATACATTTTTTCAATATCCGACCCAACTCTGGTTAGTACAATAAATTTAATTAATTAATTATTTGTTAGGAATGCCGAAATCTTATTTTATTTTATTTTTTTATATATCGATATTTTAAATCCTAACAACAATATCACAACACACTTCCAAAATATATCCAAATAGTATATTTAATAAAAAATATACAGGTATTTTTCATCTGTTTATGGTCTCAAGGTCAAATGTTTGTGTATGTCGTGGAAACATTCAAAGATTTACGAAGCAAAATTCATATTTTCGTCTCTGTCTAAGATAAAGAAAGTCAACAAGCTCTAAAAATATTCAAATTTATAATAAAAATACTAATTTGAAACCACTATCGCCATCTACTCTACATTCTTGTAATTTAAAAATAACCAGATTTTTCACTAAATTCAGGCAGTTTTACCAAATTAGAAACGCCCCTCTTAATGGGCTACTCTGTTATTTTTAATAAATAAAATGGGACAACAAGAATCCAAAGAGGAAGTTATAATTGCACAAGCTGGTAACAGTGGAGGCCAAACAAATACTACTCAATCCAATGGAGTAAAGGAGGTACTAGAAATTATATTTATTACATTGGCTTTTCTTATGGTATTAGCATATTTATACCGTAAATGTAAAAATATGGTAGAAAGAAAAATCGACAGACATATAAGGGCGAGCCAAGAGTTAGTTTAAGAAGATAGAGAAGATTTTATTTTTAGGTTTTGCAATTAAGTATAAAATGAATGGATCTAGAAGGGCAATTCCAAAATTTTGCTGAAGAACTAAAAGTGTTTCATAAGAATTTAATAAAAGACAATACTGAAAGAAGGACAGATGAAAGTGTTACAAATCGTAAGTTAGAAACTTTAGCTAAGTGTAAAAATAGTTATAAGAATTTAAAACATTTGTTTAATAAATCAGACATAGATTTTCGTATTAAAACTAATTTTAAAGAACTTGCTATTACAATAGAAAAATTAATTAATGCAATAGAAAATAATTTAACAGAAAGATTACAGTTTTTGCAGCATACTGTGCAAACTGTACAGGGTAATAGTGTATCAAATTTAGATTGTTCAATTAATAAAATGACGGAAAAATTCGATTTAAAAACAGCGGCAAGTCTGCTACCGGTTATGGACGGTTCTGAAACTGTAACCAAACAACTTATTGATGCAATTGAATTGTATGATTCTATGCTTGATGCAAATGGTAAAATATTATTAACTACTTATATTATAAAGAAAAGTTTAACTGAAAATGCAAAAATTAGATAAAATAAAACTTACACTGAATATTTCCCTCATGTATAATATATGTCATAAGAGGAATGCAATTATCGAAAAATTACAACGGTAATTGCACTGCGAAAACATCCCGTCGTCATGACACCAAGCGAAAACATCCCGTCGTCATGACACCAAGTGAAAACATCCCGTCGTCATGACACCAAGCGAAAACATCCCGTCGTCATGACAACAACACTGACTGACAATACTGATAAATGTCAGATATACTTCAAAAAGTGAAAAAATGTTTATTCGTGAAATATTCCATTGAATTACACTCGTGCATAAAAATGACCAGATAATTTTACATTCAAGCGTGTTATCTATAAAAATTGCACTCCGTTTTTTTCACATTTTGTAAAAGAGCCCTCCTCCTTCGGAGTCGGGCTCTTTCGCCAAAATATGAAAAAAATCTCGTGCAATTTTTAGATAACACGCTTTCTTGCAAAATTATCGGTAATTTTTATGCACTTGTGCAATTATAACCGATAATGGGGCTCTAGTAAATGATTTAAAGAAATATTTTATAACCAAAAAATCTGAAACATCCTTAGCTAGTCAATTACACAATGCTAAACAACGGTCAAAGACTATTGATCAGTTTGGAAAAACGTTAGAAAAGTTATTAGCAGAGCTAACACTTTCTCAAGCTGGCGATAATTTAAGTCATAGTTATATTTTAAATCAAGTTAACGAAAAGATTGCAATCAATACTTTTGCAAATGGGCTAGGAAATAATAATTTACAAATAATTGTTAAAGCACGAAATTATACAAATTTAAGTCAAGCAATTCAAGGTGCAAAAGAAGAAGAACTTAATAACTGTTGCAAAAGTAATGACCAAATCTATCAGGACCCCGATGTTCGAAATGCAGACGAGTAAGTCGTGTGAGAAAATGTACCACGTGACCACTCACTGTTCTCACACATCGAAAATATTGGTATGCTTGAAACCGAGAGAACTCGATAAGTTCTCTTAGGAGCACTCCATTGGTTTTTACCAGTAGAGTAAGAGAGTAAGCATGCGCAGACTACACTTATAATAGGTATGTTGTTATTTCATGCAGTTGGTAATTTAATGGGTAGGTAACGGGGTTTTATTTTATTTGCGAACACGAGCTACATACCTTTTTAAGGATTAGGTAGATTTAAAAATTATTGAAGGGATGTTTTACTATGTCTGTGGGATCGTAAAAATTATCTGTATTTTGTATGTTAATTCATAATTATTGTCAAAATCCAAAGATTTTAATGTAGTTGTGATAATATAATCATATATTATAGCATTCATTAAAGGTACCTACCTATTTCTTATTATTGGTGATATTATTGTGATCCAATTTGAATGTCTATTTATAATTTATTTTAAAAGTTTTTATTGTTTCAATGCAATCTACGAGTATTAAACTATATTATGTATTTTGTTACACTTTGAAAGAGATATGTTTTATGTTTTAATCATGTGGTATTGGGCGATCAAATTTAAATTATGTAATTTAATTACCTATATCTTACAATTTTTATTTGATGGGTGCTGTGTTAAAATTCTTTTTATATACTTTATGTTGCCATTTGATGTGTTTATATTTATTTATTGGATACCTAATTAATTAAAAATTAAATGTTTTATATACGTATGAAGATTTATTTGTCTACCTATTTCTAAAGTCAGATTAATTCTTAAGCAAATTTGTATTCTTTATTAATAAATGGAGGGAGTTAGCATTAGAAAAACTTTTAAAAATTTATTTTGAATAAGTAGTGCAGAAAAATCTGAAAATTAGTGATATCTTGTATTGTATATTAAAAAACGTATCAGTATTTGAATTTCTTAGATTAAATACTTATAATTTATAATAAATGTTACCACAGAATAGTTTTAATACTTATATTTATTAAATATTGTACAACGATTTAATACGACTTTATAACGAGAACTGCAGCCTACGACACAGGCAACCACGTGCCATTGATTTTTTGGCGAACGTACTTCATCTCTATCCTTCTCTAGTTTACTATTCTTGATCACAAACCACTTAAATTGCTTGAGGATACGTGTAACTTTGTAGTATCATGCTATTCAGGCTATAATACCAACACAAATAATTAAAAAATTACCAACTACAAGAAACAACATAGTTTATATAAGTGTATTCTGCCGATGCTTACTCTCCTCTCCTACTCTACTGGTAAATACCAATAGAGCGCTCCTATGAGAACTTATCGAGCTCTCTCGGTTTCAAGCATACCAATATTTTCGATGTGTGAGAACGGTGAGTGGTCACGTGGTACATTTTCTCACACACTATACTTGTCTGCATTTCAAACATACCGTTAAAACTGATTCGGAGGTAGTAGGGGGTAGACGACGTCGCATGCGAGTGCTCCTATAGGAGTTGTCGCATGCGAGGAATTCTCTTAGTTTCGAACATCGGGGTCCAGATAAGAGAACATAAGAATTTTAGAGGTAATAGTTTTAGGGGTAATAATAGTAGAGGAAATAATTTTAAACCAAATAATGTTAGAGAAAATAACTTTAGAGGAAACAATGGTAACAGAAATTCTTATAGGGGTACCAATAGATCAAATAATTTTAGAGGTAGGCATAATAATAATACGTTCAATAGCAGAGATAATAATAGAAGGGTATTTCTCAAAAATAATTCAAATGCTAATATAAGTGGTGAATATTCAAAAAATCCTCAAATATCTCAACCATTTTTTCGTGACCAACACTAATTCAGAAACATTTTATAATATTTTTGCTTTAAATGGATTAAATTTTATTAGTTTATTTTATAATGGTAATAAACTTATATTTTTACTTGATACAGGCGATTAGTGTAAGTGTAATTTATAAAAATAAAGTAGTTATTAGCGAAAGAATTATTTCATCAAAGAAAATGCATATTAATGGATTATGTGGGTCAGTAGTATCAGTTGGCACAGTACATCTTTCATTACAAATAAATAAAATAAAGCTTAGTTAGGAATTTCAACTCCTAGACGGCCTTGCAAATGACATTGAAATGCACGGTATTTTGGGATCAGATTTCTTTTATGACTACGGAGCTAAAGTATCTATATTGGTACATTGGTTAAATTATCTATTTCACTTTCAATTATTTCATCGATATCGTCTAAATTAACGTCTAAAGCATTTAAAGCGGTACTAATTTTTATTCGGGATAAAGAGTCTGCGGCTAAGTCAGATTTACCTTTAACATATTTTATTTTATAATCATATTTCTCTAGTTTTAATCGCCATCTCAGAAGATGTGAATTAGGCTCTTTTAAAGAAAACAAATATTGTAAAGGTTTATGGTCAATGAAAATGATAAATTCATGACCAAACAAATAAGGTCTAAAATATTTACATCTTCAAACTATTGCTAAAAGTTCTTTTTTTATTGTGAAGTAATTAATTTCCGCGCTATTTAATGTTCTAGATGCATATGAAATAGGGTGTCCCTCTTGCGATAAGACGGCACCAATAGCATAATTTGAAGCATCAGTAGTTAACTCAAATGGTTTACTAAAATCGGGATAAGCTGATACAGGTTCGGAAGTTAATAAATCTTTGCAAATATTAAAACAATTAATAAATTCTGGGGTATGTTTATTATCCTCTATTAAACAAACAGTCAACGGTTTTGTTATTTTAGCAAAATTTTTAATGAATTTTCTATAATATCCTAATAATCCTAAAAATGATTTGATTTGTTTCTGTGTACGAGGTATTGGGAAATTTTTTATAGCATTAAATTGGTTTTATTTCATTATTTGTTACTACGTGCCCTAAAAACTCAACTTCTTTATGTAAAAATTCACATTTTTGTTTAATTGCATTTTATAATTTGCCTCTCTTAATTTTAAGAAAACTAACTGTAAGTTCTGAATGTGTTCTTGGAGACTGGTACTGAAAATAATTATATCGTCCATATAAACCATACATATTCTGTCTCTAAGATCTTTAAGTACTTCGTCCATGACTCTTTGAAAAGTGGATGGGGCATGTTTTAAACCAAATGGCATTCTAAGGAATTCATAGTGACCGTTATCAACAGTAAATGCAGTTTTCTCTATTGATTCTTTTGACATCTCTATTTGATGAAACCCGTTAGCTAAATCTAGTGTTAAGAATAATAAAAAACTCTTCGTTTCAATGTAACTTCCAGGTTTATTTAAAAAATTTTTCAAATAAACTTGGAAGTTACGTTGAAACGAAGAGTTTTTTATTATTCTTAATAAGATGGACTTCCAAAAAGTAAGAGTTAGTACAATAAATTTAATTCTAGTGTACTAAAATCTTGGGCTCTACCCAATTTATCTAAAATATCTGAAATGTTTGGAACTGGATACCTATCAGAAATAAATGGTTTTCTCATTAAATTTTCTATAGTTGATTACTAAACGCCATTTTTGACGTCCAGAAGCATCTGATTTTTTACTAACAATATATATAGGCCAGCTCCAAGGCGAATAAGATGGTCTTATAATGCCTTTATCAAGCATTTCGTTAATTTGCCTTTGAACTCCTCCTTTATGGACATAGGGATATCTATATGATTTTACATGTATTGGGTTTTCATCTGTGGCTTTAATACAATGTTTAATTTTTGAAGTGAAAGTTAAAGTGTCGCCAGGTTTAAAAAATAAATCGGAAATTTTTTTACATAATTTAATTATACTGTCTTTTTCTTCTGAATTCATATGTTCGGTACGTATTAAATGATTTAAATTAACAATTTTTGTCTTTTTATTATTACTATTACTATTACTATTACTACTACTATTACTATTATTATTATTATTATTATTATTATTATTATTATTATTACTCAGCTTTCGCTGGTAATATTTACCTATCCCGAGCGTAAACGCAAATGGGATTAGGCTCAAAGATTACATATTTAAAAATTTCCGAACAGTGTGACATTGCCGCTTTTCGTAAATCAATGAAAGTATTTTTATGAAGACTGAGTTTTTTAAGACTATCTTCAAGACTTCTCGGGATAAGCCCGGTTGATGATACGATGATCGGTGCCACCTCCACTTTTTCTGCATGCCACATCTGCCCTACTTCTATAGCAAGATCGGTGTACTTTGCTACCTTTTCATTATATTTGTCCAAAATATTGTTGTTGTTTGGAACTGCAACATCGACTAGCAGCACTGAATTGGCTTTTTTATCCACCACTACAATGTCGAGTCGATTATTCGTCACCTGTCTATCGGTGATAATGGACCTATCGTAGTAGAGTCTAAAATCTGCATTGTCCAGCACTGCCTGTGGATTGTATTTGTAATACGGTGTATAGGTATTCAGCAGTCCATATTTGTTGGCCAGTTTCTAGTGGATAATATTACACAGCTGGTTGTGCCTGCGTAAATAATCCGTGTTGGCTATGGTTGAACATTATTGTTATTATTATTATTATTATGATTATTATTGTTATTATTATTATTATTATTATTATTATTATTATTATTATTATTATTATTATTATTATTATTATTATTATTATTATTATTATTATTATTATTATTATTATTATTATTATTATTATTATTATTATTATTATTATTATTATTATTATTATTATTATTAATTATTATTATCATTATTATTATTATTATTATTATTATTATTATTATTATTATTTGTTTGCATTTTTTTTTAATATAATCAAAATTGTGTATTTCAAAACTTGATGATAAAAATTTTTTAGCAACTACAGGTTTATTTAAGGATGTTGAAATTGTTTTGTTAGTAGTATTAATTACCTCACATACCGCATAACCATTTTTAGCTATTATCAATGTTTCTGGTATTTGCAATTTATCTAAATGTGTTTCATTGATTAATATTTCTCCTTCTGCTACGCTTACAGGGAGTGAATTAATAATTTTTCTATCGGACCTACCGAAAATTTAAATTTAATGTCTGTAGGAGACCTAAATGTTATTGGAATTGAAACGTGAATATTAAATAATTTTTTATTCGTAAAAACAATATTTAAATTCATTTTAAGCATATCTTCTAATCTTATGATTTCATCGAAAAAATCGTGAAAATCATACAATGTGAAATTTATATTACCATTATATTTAAATTCTTTAAATGCTGGTATTTCAGCTTGAAATTTTATTTGTTAACTAATCAAACTTGTTTTAATATCTACATTAGAACGATAAATACAACTAGGATAGTTTTTTAGCGACTGAAGGTCTCAGTAATGACCTTGTACTACCAGTATCAATTAACAATTTTTTTTTTTGAATTTAAGTGCCTCGACAACTATGGCCATTGGCACTATAAAAAATATACATAAAAAAAGTCTTAAACATAAAACAAGTATAATGTCATGCAAGTTCATATTTTATGATAGAGGTTAGTTAATTTGAGGAATTTCAATATCTTTGGAAGTTCAGCGGTGCAGTTTAGAAGTTCTTTCAGGTTTGGCTTTAGGTCTAGGCGCTTATATATGTTGGTGTATTCCTGGCAGTCGGTGAGAATGTGTTTGACGTTTAGAGCACTGTTGCAGAAGCGGCAGACGGGAGAATTTTCAGAAGACATCAGGTATCCGTGTGTGTATCTGGTATGGTTGATCCGCAATCGTCTAATAATAGCAGCTTCTCTTCTGGTTAGGGAATCGAGGGAAGGACAGCCTATGGATGGTTGTATATCATTAAGGGCTGTTTTGCTGTTGTGCCAAAAGTTTTGCCATGACTCCTTGACAGACTTTTTGAGTAGGAGTATTAAGTCATTTGGGAGCTGGAACGTTGTTGTAGTGATAGCAAAAGAGGCTTCTTTGGCATGGTGGTCAGCATTTTCATTGCCATTAATTCCAACGTGCGATGGAAGCCAGATAAGACAGACTGTTACATCACGAGCTGAGAGAGTTTGATAGATGTCATGGATGTTTTGAACTATTGGATGGTCGGTAAAGGTGGTGTTAAGTGAATTAATTGGGGAAAGTGAATAGGTACAGATGGCGACGCGTTTGACAGGAGAAGAGATTTGCTTAAAAGCTTGGAAAATGCTATACAACTCACCAGTGTGAACACTACATGTTGAGGGTAACCGATAAGAACTTATTAGTTTGTTGTGGGTTGTGACCGAGCAGCCAACACCAGAAGAAGTTTTTGAGGCGTCTGTGTAGAGAACTATATCATATGGCGTTTTTTCTAGTATTTCCAGGAATGCTTTCTTTATAAGTATGCTGGGCGTTTCATGTTTATTGAGCTTGGTGAGAGAGGTATTGAATAAAGGAAGTTTTTTAGTCCAAAGAGGGATATGAGGTTGGGAGAGCGGAGTAGTCATTGATAGGTCGATATTTTCAAGTAATGGGAATAGAAGGTGAGCAATAGATTTTGTGCTGCGTTTGGAAGTATTGTTGGTAAGATGGTGTTGGGACTTTGATGTAATCAAAGGGTAAACAGGGTTAGATGGGTTGGAAGATATTGATGTAGCGTATGAAAGGAGGAGGGATTGACGTCTTAGGAACAGGGGTGGCTCATTAGCTTCACAGTATAGACTAGCAGCTGGGCTAGAACGGAAAGCACCGAGAGAGAGTCGAAGGGCTGTATTATGAACGGAGTTGAGTGAATCGATGTAGGATTTGGGGGCGGACATGTAAATGAAGCTGCTGTAATCTAGTTTAGAACGAATGAGGGATCTGTAAACTCTTAATAAAGTATTTTCGTCGGATCCCCAGTGATAGTGGCAGAGAGCTTTGATGATATTAACTCTTTTAAGGCAAATGGCTTTGAGTGTGTTAATATGAAGTATCCAATTAAGCCGAGAATCGAAAGACAGTCCGAGAATTTTGCAATGCTTAACAGCAGGTAACGGCGAGTTATTAAAGAAGATTAGCCGTGTACCGGATGGGGATCTTCTGCTAAATTTTATGACCTTCGATTTACTTGGAGATAGGGAGAGATGCAGGTTGTTGGATCTATCTTGCAGCAAACTTACTGCAATTTGTAGAAGTTTGCAGATTGTGTTAACGGATTTTCCATGACAATAAACAATTAAATCATCAGCGTATTGAACATATTTGATGGGAGTTGGAAAGTTGGCGCATAAATCATTTATTGCAAGGATGAATAGGGTGGGACTTAATACTGATCCCTGAGGGACACCATCCTTTTGGATGTGCAGCTGGGAAAGTTTACCATTTGCAGAGACTCTGAATAATCTTGTAGTTAAAAAGTTTCGTATGAAAAAGAGAATGTTGCCATCTAGATTATATTGTAGTAGTTTATTCATAATTGCATTTCTGGAGATTGTATCAAAAGCACCTTCGATATCAAAGATGGTTGCTACGAGGTCCTGTTGGTTATTTATTGCTAAGGAGATGTCGGATTGCAATAAGACAAGGTTGTCACGAGTAGATCGATGACATCGGAAAGCAGATTGGGCACTAGGGATAATTTTGTACTTTTCTAAAAACCATAGTAGTCTTTTATTGATCATTTTTTCCAGAAGTTTACAGGTGGTACATGTGAGAGATATGGGGCGATAAGATTTTATCCCTGTGGGGGGTTGGTCGGGTTTTTTTATTGGTATGACAGTAGCGTTGCGCTACGGTTCAGGAAATTGCCGTGTGTTCCAGATAAGGTTGAATATTTCAAGGAGTTTGAGGAGAGAGGGATTTGAGAGATTTTTCAAAAATATATATGGGATATCATCGGGACCGGCGGCTGTATTTTTGCAAGAAGATAAAGACGATTTCAGTTCGTTAAGAGTAAAGGGAGCATTGACGTAGGAAACGTCGTTTTGATCAATTGGGAGGACAGGGGGCGGTTGTTGAATTGGATTAGAGGGGTTGATAGAGGGGATGCTTCTGCTGAAGTTATTCTCGAAACTTTGTGCCAGTGTATCTGCAATTGCTTGATTGTCGGAGAATTTTGGGTCACAGAGACTGAGATCAATTGCGGAAAATGTACCTGATGAAATGTTGAGATGTGTGTTTAATCCAGTGTTCAGAAGGCATGTGTCTGTAGCATTTAGAACATTTTCTACAACTTTTCCTTTGCCAAATGTTCGATTGGAGCCCCACATGGAGTTTTGGGCATTGAAATCACCGAGAAGGATATATGGTTGGGGAAGTTGGAATATTAGTTCTTCTTTGCTAAGAGGATGATCAGGGGAAATATATAATCTGCAAATTGTAACTTTTTTTTGATTCCAGAAAGTAACTGCTATTGCTTCGAGGTTTGTGGTTAAAGGGAGGTGGGATGAGAATATATCCCTAGATATAAATATTGAGGAACCTCCGCTGGCTCTAGTGCAATTTGTGCGAATATCATGGTAGCCTTCAAAGTTATTAAGATTGCGCTGATGATCAGTTTTAAAATTTGTTTCCTGAAGACATAAAACGTCGGGGTTATAGAGGGATATCAGTTTTTGTATTCTTTCAAGGCGAGGATAAAATCCATCGTAGTTCCATTGCAATACAGAGAATGTAACTAAAGTGGAAAAAAGTGTTGATGAGATTGTACTGAGATAAAGCGGAAGTGTCGGAGGTGGTTCCGTCGTCAGATGTGAGTTCGGGAAGTAATTTGAGTTTATTTTGAAGTCGCGTGAGGCGATTCTTCAAAGATCGGTCGTTAATGTTTGTATAGATTATAGATAGGTCCCTTAGTAGTGCGGCAGTGTCGGAGGTAAATTTATTAGCTTCGCTGAGGGGGTCGTTGATGCCGAAGGTGTTTTCAAGAAACGCGATTAGTTGGGTTTCGTTAAGGGAGAAGGATTCCGGGGAATTTTCATAAAGAGAGTGGATAGTAGAGCGAGAATCAGGTGATATATTATGGCTGCAGCTTTCAATCAGTTCTATTTTTTTAGTTTTCTTTTTGGGCTTCTTGGAAGAAGAGGGAAATGAAGGAGGGATCATTGTATCGGGATTTGGGGTAGTGATAGTCATAGGGGAAATAGGTGGGGAGAAATCAAGATTACTGTTGGTTGAACGTGTTCTTTTTTCGCCTATTTGTGATATTGAAATTGCAGGTGAGGGGGTGGAAGCAAGTGTATTTTCGGAGATCGGTTCGGTTTCAGCTGGAATGGTTTCTGACGGTGCTGGATTAGTAGAAAACGTGGTTTCCTGGCTGGAGAAATCGTTTGAATTGGAAGGCTGGTCGAGGGAAGAGGGGGGTTTTGGGGGTTGGGACAGAACTCAGCGGTGTGTCCAGCCTGTTTACAGAGAAAGCATTCCAGTTTATTAGTTGAAATAAAAATTCTGTGGTTTGTATTTTCATGATGAACGACAATCGAAGTTTGTAATGTAAAATCATCACTGTTAGGTAATACATAAGTTACACGGCGGAAACTCAAATCATGAGCGTATTCATCATCTGATGAGCCGCATTTAACGTAGAAAACTGGGGATGTAAATGTAAGTCCAAGATCATGGAGTGCTTTTTCAATAAGTGTATTTGGAATGAAAGGGCTGACATTAGAAATTAGTATTCTTTTAGTGGGAGAAATAAGTCGCCGAATGGGAATCACATTGGAGTTGACTGTAACATTTTGGTTAGTTTTTAGGAGGTTGTCTACTTGAGTGGAAGAGGATAAGTAAATACAGATACAACCATGAGAAATTCTGGAAGCGAAATGTACGTTTTTGGGCGAAACAATGTTGCCAATGGCTTTGATGTAGTCAAATAAGACAGTATTAGGAATAGAGGGTAAAATGATGGCTTGGTCTCGAGATGGAATTGGCATAGGGGGTAATTTTGTTGAGATGGCTGCGGCGTAAGATTTACTGTTTGAAGTGGTAGTTGGGGTGTTCAAATAGATTTGTTTTTCTGAAGTTGGGTTAGACATATTGATGTGATCCTGGATACCAAAATCACGAACAATTTGTTGAAAAAAAGAAAAAAAAGTAGGTTAGAACTAAATGGAAACTCAGATGTAAGTCTTATTCTTATTGACTGGTCTGTTTATTTCTCACGTAAATATACAAATATTTTATTTTCACCAAATTGTAGACAGTAGCTGGAACTCGTCTTATCACATTTTGAGGATGATAAAAACTAACTCGATTAACTTGATTATAATTAACGATTTGTCGATGTGTACTGTATGAGCTCTGACACGTAAATGAATTAACAATTTTAAGTTGGGTTTTTTTATGTGAATATATGGCAATGTTTGAAGCTATATTAATTTCAACTATTTCATTTTGGCTTTTACAGGGACCTCGTGAAAATTTTGAGTTTAAGATATAGTTTTTCGAAATTTTCAAATTCGTCTACGTATGCCATAGCATCTTCTAATGAACTTGGTTTTTTGACGTTCATATTATTTTTCAGGATGCCAGTACATCCTGCCACAAAAGTATTTAAAGCTGTTTTGTCACAATGATTAACATTCCATTGTTTTTCCATAATGAATAAATCTGAATCATTACTAATTCTCTGAATGACTTTACTTTTTAATAGCTGAAGTCTAGCATCGAAATCAATCATGTTTTCGTTTTTGAAAAGTCTAGTTCGTGTAAGTTCTTGCAACAAACAGTCTAAATCTCTCCTATCTGAGAAAAATTGTCTTAAAGCTTATTTAATTTGACTCCAAGTATTGAGTTCTACTCTATTGCCTACCATAGTTTCAGCTTTACCCATTAATTTCTCTTGAATACATTCTATGATATAGTTATTTAAATCTTCATTATTATAAATAGTGTAACCTTCAATTAATCGTTCGCATCGCGTGATAAATTTATTGAGAGTATTATTATCTCCATCATACGGTATAATATTTTATAATTTTAATTTAAAAAGATCCCAATTAATAGTTTCAATTTCACTAGTTGTAGCCATTTTTGATTTTTCAGATGAACTTAGATTTTCTTCTTCAATATTTAATTATTAAATTTCTCATGTAAATTTTCTAATTCAAACATAAATATTTATATACATAAAAATAATACAAAATTTTTCAATAAATAAATGATTTCAAGAAAATTATCTTTCCAGACTCTAAATAATAGGTTTAAATAGGAAATATAAAGGAAATTTGGCACTTACAGACGATCTGAAGTACTGCAGTTTTCTTTCTCGAGCACGACGAAATTCTTAACTTCTCTCTTAAGATTCTTAACTTCTCTCTTGAAATTTTTTAACTTCTTTCCTGAGATTCTTAACTTCTTTCTTGAACGATGAATTTTTTAATTGACGAAATTTTAAATTATTTTCTTCTTGACAAAAGTTTAATTTTATTCTTGGAGCGACGAATTCTTTCTACTGGTAAGTTAGTTGATATCAAGAGACTATTCTCGATGAAGGTCCCCAGTATCCTACTGTCTGCGCCAATTACGTTTCCACGATGGAATAGATTGTTTTTAAAAAATTAACTTTATTAACTACAACTGCTTACATCGATTCTGACAAATAAATATAATATATTATTTTCTAACAATTCTAACATTTGCTTATTTATACAATATTCTTATCTACATTATCCCAAAAACTTAACTTGTTAATTATTTCCTAACGATCTTTTAATTATTAACTAAACAAAAACTCATTTATAAAAATTATAATAAAAACTAATAAAAAACTAAAGTGGAATATTCCATCCATGTAACTCTCCTATGTGGACAGTTGATACGCCAAAGTGAACCTCACAACACTACGGTGCCGACAATATTTCTTTTTCTCTTGCGCTCTAAGATTTTATCCCTACATTTATCTGTTTCACCATATCGGAACATCTTTTACTTATAGAAACTGTCCATATAGTAGTATTAAATATATGGTTTCTACTACCAGTAGAAAAGGGTTAGGCATATAAATTGTGTGTTTACTACTGGTCGTTGTTACTGACATCAGGGTAAAGCTCAATTTTTTCTACTGTATTTAAGCTATAATTTTTTTTACAAAATATTTATCGATTAAAATATTATTACGTCTTAACTAAAACATTTGTTAATTTTGCTAGTAAGTTTAGACGTGAACTGTTGTTTTTATATGTCTTATTCTAATTAAATTTTAATGAAATAGTTTCTCATTTTTATTGTTGTTTTTAAAATATATAGGTACTTTAAATTCAAAAGAGAAGAGGCGAAATTCACAATTTTACATTAAAATATTCACTCGAACAATTTTCTTCATGTTGATTTCCCTTGGTATATAAGTATAATGAAATAGTCTTGGATATGTATTTTCTTAGCTTTTATGCCTCCATGGTCGACTATTTTCATATGCGTCGACTCCGACCAGGAAAACTCTTTTTCTTTTTCTTGCGAGACAATGTAGGTAAAGTAGGATATTTCTGAAAACTAAGATATTGTTTACCTATTAACAAATTTGATTGTACACGTATTTTAATGTGGAGTTCAGATTAAATTGTTTAAGAATT
Source organism: Ophraella communa (assembly GCA_035357415.1). Taxonomy (NCBI): domain Eukaryota; kingdom Metazoa; phylum Arthropoda; class Insecta; order Coleoptera; family Chrysomelidae; genus Ophraella; species Ophraella communa. Next base: position 15,307,101 of record CM068984.1, read on the forward strand.
TGGTTACATCAATCATGTTGCATATGCATTAGCCAGTTATCCTTCACTGAAATAGTATATTTCAATAGGAGTATGAAGTATTCTTCCTTAAATACATTTTATTCATCTTAAAAATTTTCATTGTAAAAAAATTAATAAAACTGGTTGTCTAGACAGCTCACGCATTTTATTTTAAGTCACATTTAAAGTTCTTGTTGGTGTTTAACGTCTTGCATAATAAAGAAAAATAGTGAGGATGTGAGGAATTGTGTGTTCTGATGATAATATCAAGAATGCTGCAAAAAGAGCTTTGTTACCTTTGTTACCTCAGCAGTACGGCATCGCAAATTTTAATTTTCTTAGTTGGTGTAGTATTGACTAGTAAGTCAAAGCGACAGTACTAGTCTTTATATGATCGTTTTTTGAAATGATGTGATTAGAAAAATGTCAGTGGCAAGGAGGCCAGTGAAAAAGTGCTTCTTGCATACTTTTCCAAAATATGAAAATCGTCAATGCTTTGGTCCACTCTATGTTGAAGTCGATGATGCATATAAATAATCATGACAAAGGCTTTTTTGAAGCGAAAGGGTGAATGATATCGACTGAAAAATTCAAAAGTATTGACAAGGGCACAACTCGACAAATTTCTCGCATAAGCCCCAGATGAAATATATCTAACGCAGGAAGTTGCTGCGATTTTTGGTGTTTTTGAAACCTGTCGTCGAAAGGATAGTTCTAATTTAAATTAAATAAAATCCTGGATTCTGAAACTTTACTAGTTGTAAAAACACAACACAACAGACACAAAAACCAATGTGTCACGCACCTTTGTTAAAAGTGGGACATTGTATATGAACTACTATAAAAAGTACATAGCCCTTCGTCCAGTGGATATTAATAATTTAAGTGTTATTATAACATGCATTAAAAATAAATGTGTCAGGACTCCAATTGGAATCAACACATATGGCAAGATGCCTGCAAAAATTGCTGAATTTATAAATCTTTATACTGGACATTGTTTCCGACGTTCCTCAGCAAGTTTGAAGGCGGACTCTGGAGCTAGTCTTACTGCAATTAAAAGATACGGTGGATGGAAGTTTAGTACAGTAGCAGAGAGTTATTTAGAATATTCGCTACAAAGGAAACAGAACATTGCGGATTAAATGTTGTCCAAAACATCTGCATACAACATTGTTCTCTGCCATAGTACCCGCTTCACCAAAATAAATTCAGTTACATCTACCAATGAGACTGGCCATGGAGCCTTCTTATCACACTTGTAGTTTCATTAATAACTGTACGTTTAATTGAATAAATACTCCATTTTGAATTATTTTATTATATATTTTTTCTAGCACCATGGAGCTTCTTATCATACTTGTAGTTTTATTAATAATTGTACGTTTAATTGAATGAACACTCCATTTTGAATTATTTTTTAAAATATTTTTTCTAGCACCAGTGCTAAAAATTATTTACTTTTAATAAAATGATATTTTAGACACTGACAGTATGCCTCAAAAATTATACTTTTACTGTAAAATTTTTTTATGCTTTTTGTTATTGTCTATGATAAAGTTTTTACTGCAGTTTTCAATCTACAGATATGAAGACATTTTTAATTTTCATTCATTGGATTTTAAATAACATCCCTTTGCCTTTTTTTGGCTGTAGACGGGATATAGTTCCCAAAGATCGAATCTGTATTCCGGGGATCGGTAGAAATAAAAGAAGCGATAAATCGTCCAAACTTATAAATCTAGTTTGTCAATAAAAAAAACTTTTATTAGCGACGATCAACTACATTAAAAGTTTGAGCTCTAAATGCAATTGGATTGGATAATTCAATTTCCGAATAAGCTTGAGGAAAAGTAATAAATTCTTATGACCGGAAATAAAAAATTTAAGCAAGTTTTTTAAAAAGAATTTGGTAAACAAATATATAATACAAAAATAAAATTAAAACTTGCAGTTCCGACTATTAATTATCATAATTAACAACTTACTATACACTTAGGGTAACTATGCTTTAATGTACCCTTAGTGAGTATTGTGCCTTACACCAAATTCCAGCAAATCTTAAAGCATCCAGTAAAGCGGTATTTATTAGTTAGTCAAAATTCTTTAGTGTCCCAATATGTTGTTTGTAAAATGGAGTTTGCCAGTTCTTATTGAATATTTCCTAGAATACTATTTAGAAGTTCTTTAATCCTATATATGGGCAATCCAAGATGCAGTTTACCTAGGGCAAATGATTAAGAAAGGATGTTCGAAATTCATTCTAGAAAGTGGTCAAAATTAAGGATTAATAGGTGTCCACTTTTTTAATGCTCTTTAATACAGCATTTTGGGGACATTCATATGCTTGGTGGGGTTCAAAGCTAGCAAGAGACGGGAACGACTTAAATTGAAGCGTTAAAGGTTTTACTAAACTTATCACCTTTTTAGCCTAATTAGCTGGAGGCAGGGCACCAACAGGAATAAGTTAAAGTAGAACATATAAGCAATGTTTTAGGAATTTCCGTAGACCGAATGTTCTCTAGGTATATTTTTAATAAAAGTTTTCAATTGCTCATAGAATAAAAAGGAGGACTGGAAAACCGGTTTGCTTGTAGGAGGAGCAGACTTTCTTTGGTACCCTAATGGCTCCAAAACTAATGTTGGTACGTGGGTATGCCTAGGAATGTAAGCGACTCTATCAGTCATCGTAAGTCTTTCTGATAGTAAGCGGCTCTATAGGCTCAGTTCGATACAGTGCAACTCAAAACTTTTCTGTAGCTGTTTGTGCATCCTTAATCAGGTGGAATGCTGCTTTAAAGGTGGGAAGGTACGCCTAGACAGAGGCAGGTCAAACAGTTCAGAAGGGAAATTCAGCAAACTTCACGGCAGATCTAGTTTCACTGACTAAAGTCAGTGAGAATAATAGTAGGACCGTGCACTGTGGACTCAATAGGCACATGAGTCTTATATGCCAGACCTATAAAGACCTATGCAGATCTTGCCTGGAAGAGGAGAAAACCGCAATACATGGTCTATGCATCTCTGAAGCCATGACAAGGCTTTAGTTTTTAGAATTTGGAGAGGAAAAAAATAAAGAAGCAGGCTGTATTACATGGCCTCTATATACAGTGTGTCCACTTAAGTTCGCACCATATGGGAAACTCACTTATCACTTATCAAACAGAACATGGGGTTCAGATCAGCAAACCTTACTGCTACTCTATAGGTCTCTAATTCGCTCTAAAATCGACTATGGCTCCATAGCTTTTGCAAGTGCCTCAAAATCTCAGCTTAAACACCTAGACATTATACATAACGCTGGGATCAGGATTGCCTTGGGTGCATTCAGAACATCTCCTACTGAAAGTCTTCTTGTTGAAGCCAACGAGCCTCCATTACGTCTAAGGCGTCAATATCTTACTTTGTCTCATGCGTCCTCTATTGCCGGTAATAAACAAAAACCACTGAACAACATTATATTTTCTAATAGATACGAAGCACACTTCCGATCAAAACCTTCTATAGTAAAACCACATTACTTAAGACTTCGGAAAATTCGGCAAGATCTCAACCTGCACATTCCAAAAACATTTCCAAACAATCCAAACAGTTTACCACCTTGGACAATTAAAATACCTCACTGCCATACAGAACTATCGAAATTCGACAAATCCTCTTCAATCCCATCAGTTATCAAAGCAACTCTAAATGAAATCCTGTATACCCAGTTTTCCGATTATTCAACAATTTTCACGGACGCTTCCAAACTCAACGGTCATGTAGGTTGTTCAGTTATAATTGAAGGCCAAAATCGTTTATTTAAATTACCACCATTTTCCAGCATTTTTACGGCAGAATTATATGCAATTTATAAAGCACTAACTTTCATAAACGAATTTAACCTAAACAAAAGTCTCATACTTACAGACTCCTTGAGCTCAATAAAATCTATCCAACACCTGTTCCCTAAACATCCCATAGAATATCTTATTAAAAAAGAACTGAAGTTAGCTGAGAACAATAATAGACTCGTAGAATTCATGTGGATCCCTTCACAAGTTGGAATCGATGGCAACGAGACGGCTGACCAGAACGCCCGACTAGCAACAACCAGCGAACAATCTCTCTTGGAAAATCAGTGCGTGGTTAGTGATCTCAAACAGTTCTTCAAATCCAAAGTTTTTAGTGCGTGGAACAGTGAGTGGCATCAGTCGAATCAAAAACTAAAGCAAGTGAAAAGTAACATTACTACCAAGAGATCACACCCTCGTGGTAGTAGGCATCAACAATCTGTTCTAACCCGATTGAGAATAGGTCACACGAAACTCACGCATTCATATCTCCTCTCAAATATTGACCCCCCTCAGTGTTCCCACTGCAATACGACAATTACTCTGTGTCATATACTTTTAGACTGCCCCCAATATGATAGTTTTAGACATAAGCACAACTTGCGGCAGAATTTAAGTGAACTTCTAGGAGATAACTGCAACGTTACGGCTTTAACAGACTATTTAAAAGATATTAATATACTGTACAATATATAGAGTAAAATGTAATATATCGCTAATCACCTTGATGTGGATGCGATTGTCTAAATAAAAAAAAATATTTACATAAAATCTTTGCTATTATATAGATTGTTAATTTTGCTTAAATATTAATTATAAAACGTTTTTAAACTTCCTCATATAAACTAGCAAAACCTTTTTTCTTAACTGTTACTGTCAACATTTTAACATTTTTTGTATCACAAAAAAATGGGTTATTGGACTTCATTGCGGTATTGCTGGAACCTGTTTCTAAAAAAGTAAAATTTGTTACATAAAACACATTCTAATTGGTTATAATTACTATTTTATTAACCTTTTTCTTAATGTTACTGAAATAATTTATTGACATTTATAAATAAATGTTTACTAATGCTTCATTTAAATTTTGAAAATTATTGTCTCGTTATCTTAAATTAAATTTAACTAAAGACGATTTCACAAGGTTTTATTGCCTAAGACTCTAAAATTTTTTACTTGTTATAATTTTAAAAATAAATGTAATAAAAACAATAAATTATAAATGTATCAAGGACTATTAAACTTCTAGATATTGTTACTAGTCTAAAAAATTTTAAAATTCTTAGCTGTTTTATTTACAACTATTTATAAATCAATATTGTTCTTCCCTGTATTATAAAGAAAGCATTATTTCCACTAAGTAAGCTCTCTAGTTCTATTGGGCACTGATATGATATACTTAACTATATACACTACAACAACAGTACATTTTTATTTGTACAGTTGAAAGTGTGGATGAGGAAGGGTTTATAAAAGTATTATAGAGATCCAAAATTGTAATTTAGATTTTAAATTTAACTTTAGTAGATATAATTTGAACAAAAATTAAAATTACTGCTGGTAAAAGTTAAGGATATTAGTAATGTTTAAATTGAATAACCGCAACCAAAAAAAATTGGTTATAGTACAGGAATTTAGACTGAAAGAGAGTATATAAAGCCATTTGTTTACGGTGTATTTTATTTCAGATAGTGTAAAGGGTATAGATAAATATTTTATATATTCACAGTCTAAACTTGATACGTTAAATTCGAAAAAGATAAAACGGGGGCATGTTTGAAACACGCTCGCACCCGTCGAATAGTATTATTAGGGCGCTTGTTTCCACAATACCAACTTTGTTATTTGAAATAATGCAACTGAGCCAGGGCCTATCACTGTTATTAAAGCTCAAGTAAATCATCATGGTATTTCTCATTTGCCTTTACTATTGAAATCTGATCTCATTCACTCATTTTTAAAAAGTATCTCTCACCATAACTACCATAAAAAAGTATATATTTTTTGAATAAAGTTTATATTTGGAGGTTATAAAAAGAAAATAAAACAAGTTGACCAATGTCACTTTCTACATGTATGAAATTATTCTGTGACTGTCACTTTAGTTTACACATCCGAATGACGTAATAACATAGCGGCTAGTAGTTCATCGTCATATAGAACAGATAAAAAATACTGAAAACTTTGAGTTGAATCTTTAAATTTATTTGATTATTTTATGAACTAAAAGTAAAACACACCGATTTCTTTGGCCTGAGCTATTTAAAGAATATATTTTTTAATTTTTTTATACAGAGTAAAATACCCTGTTAAACAAGCTTGGGTTAAACTCCAGAAAACAGTAAATTTCCTGATCCACTTTAGTTAAGAAACCTACTTTGAATGTCAAACAGGCCAGTTGTGCTTAACAATTCAGTGGATTGTATGCTAAACAGTTTTGCCCAGGGAAATCCATGGATTTGGTCCCCCACCTTGTAGCCGGCCGTATTGAAAGATCGCCAGACAAAAAAGAGTCCAACTTGGGTGTTTGTATTGATATCGAAGGTGTATTCGACAGAACCACCTTTCACAAAATAATCAAGGCCATTGCCGAGAACATTCCCCAAACAGTAAATGGATGGAAACAGATGGTACACAAGAAATAGGAGTCTAGTGAATATTTAAGCTCCAAAATCCTAAAAATCTAAGATATGCACTGTTTACGTTTGCTAACCTATAGCGCAATTGCCTGGGGAGTCAAGACCAACCAGTTGACAGTCGTTCGCGAACTGAACCGAATACAGAGAACAGCAAGCCTTAACATAACAGAAGGCATGAGAACTACACCAACGAGAGGCGGCTTTGACGACCGTACAACCTGGTGAATAGAGGCACGAAGCCATGAACGCACTTTCACTGCTGCAGGTAAACTCAGAATCGTTTGCACCCAGATATGCCTTTCATAGGCTCTACAAAGCAATCATTAAAAACAACTATCTTGAAGGAGGTACTATTTGTATCTACACAAATAGATCAAAAACAGAAGAAGGCGCAAGATGTGAAATTTATTGCAGACTCTTAAATTTGAATAAAAAATGGACAATGGGTTGTAATACTAGTAAAGCTCAAACATAGGTCACTGATATCTCTATAACCGCATAAGAGATTACGAAAAGAACAATAATTGGTAATGTATTCTTAAAAACAGCAGGCAAGCAATAGCCTTGAACAGGGCCTCGTATCACATGTTTAGTATTAGAATGACCGAAGCCTTTAACAACAATGTGAATACTCTAGGTTAGAACAGAGGTAATGGAAACTCAAAAGGCAACTGCATAACTGACTGCCTCTTTAAGCATTTTAAGACCTGGCACTCTTACCAGCTTACTAGCATCAATAGTGAAGCAATTAATCAACAAATGTGATAACATACGTTATTTGACTTATAAAAAATATATTCTGATTAGTGATTCTGATTAGTTGTCGAATAATCCTTCAGCTGACCGCTTAATAATCCCCCTTGGAACAAAAATCGACCTGTTTTCTCATTTTCTTAAAATCTAATAAATATTGCCAAATATCGAGGTGGACTCTTTTCTGTGGCCAACACTGTATTAATGATTGTGTTTCTGTTGTAAAGAATTACGCAAATACACAAATTTGAATAGTATAACCGTATAACCAAAAATTCGGGCCACCTCGGATACAGCGCTATCTAATGGTTCGGCCAGTTACTAGAATTCACTTTTAGTATTGCAGTTTCCATTCTAAATCGTTAGTTAATATTTTGTGAGCATGAATTATTTCCGAAAATTTTTTGAGGGACAGATGTCAGATTGGATTAATTATTATTTTCCGAATTAGGTTGTGAAATTTGTTTACCAAATACCCAGCAAGCTTAACTTATTTCTGAAAATTTTTTTTCGGTCACAAATATTTTAAGAAGATTATTTCAAAATATATTTTTACCCTCATAAAATCTTCCGAAAACAATTTAAGCTCTTGTGATATTATAAGTAAACATTTTCGGAAGAACTTTTGAATGTGCAATACAGAGTTTTAAAGAATACTATTATAAAATTCTTAGAAATATTTTTGAAGTAAATTTCGGAGTAATTTTAGGCATAACTCTACGGTGTAAACCGGTTCTTACGAAGCTTTTGAGTTATAATTTTTTTATGCAAAGAAAAAACCTTTTTTACAACCTTTTTTTTTAATTTTTAAAGAATTTTTAATAATATCCCCACTTTGACGAGCAGTTTCTTTTACTTAAAAGTCAGCAGTTTATCGATTTACCTTGGAAACCAATAAAAGCTAAAATAGCATGATATTTTTGAATACCTTTTCATTGTCCCTGCGTTCTTGTGATGACTATAATTTACAGTCTAGCGAGACTTTTTTAAATACCAAAACATATTTTATAAACCCACTCCTCGCACTAGTACATTTAATTTTTTTCTTCTAGTACATTATGACTTATTAGATAATTTTTTCCAGCTGTCTCCGTCCTATATCATTTAACGCAGGTCTCTGTGACGGCCGCCGTCGTGTAGCCAGCCGTCTTCTAATAACAACTTACGTGTCACCTAAGAAAAGCAATCAACATCACTAAGAAACTTATAGTCAAATGAAAAATAAGGGAGAGCCCTTTGTTCAGTCGAGAATCGGAATGGGTTTCCAATTCGAGGGGAGCGGGATCGCTGGGAAATAGCCAGTTTTCCGAAGGGTCCTCATCGATCACTTTCCCACCTGAAAAGACAAAATAAACTTGAATAGGGAAATGTGGCTTCTTTGCGATCTACAGGACCGGGTAGATGGTTATTAATTAACTTTTCTCAAGCGAAAATCGTTCAAACGAAGAATATTTAAATGGTTCTGCCGTTAACTTTTATCCAACACAATAACAAGCAAAAGAAACTTCTATTATCTTTATATATTTTAAAATATTTTAAATATACAATATAAAAAGTAAGTCTTCTTACTCATACTTCCAAATAGTGGAGGTGGAGAGCTTCTCAAGCTGCTAGTAATTTCTGGAAAATAAAAGAGGAAATTAAGCATATTCAAAAAGAAAATATCATTAAGAAAATATTCTTAACACTAAAAGCAACAAACATCATAGTTAAGTTAAAAATAAAACTGAAAATATCCAACCACTATGAAGTGTGTTCAAAAAAATAATGAAATTTTTCAAATTTCGCGGGACTAGGGAATTCAATTTCCAAAATAATGATTCCATAATATATCTAAATTATGATATAATATCCATGGCAAATGTTTGTCAGAATGGGAGATGTAATTTATGCCTGATATTTTACTAGGATAGATATTTCTTTAAACTAGTAGCTTCTTAACTAGAACTAACTTTAGGATAGCTGTCTCACACAATAAAATGTAGCTTCAATATGTCAATGTGATAATGATAATATATTGAAACAGCTGTTTTTAAGCTTTGGTTAATTTTTTAAGTAAACAGTTTTAAGATTTATCAAAAAGTTTCAATTATATTCTGTTTTAAAAAGGTACAGAGTAATAAAATCTATGAGCTAAACCTTCAATAAATTATGGTATTTCTATGGATTGTATTGCAAAATTGTTTAATTTCATAAATGGGGGGTGGTATAATTCTCTTATGGTTTGATATAAGTTTTGCATATTATTATCCACCAATTAACGCTGAGTCAGAGGCACGTAGATGGGATAATTGGGAAAAAATATGCAATCATAAAAATTATATTCAAAAATAAAAATTTAATATATACACTTGAAACGCTGAAAGATTACCCGTGCGTCATTGTATGTAAGCATACGAATAGGATAGAGAAGACAACAGTTTATAATTTAATATTATCATTTAATATTTATAGAAAAGGACAGCACATAGAAAAGGTGTCGGTGATATGATCGTTGAATCGTGACGCACGGGTAATCTTTCAGCGATTCAAGTGTACATAATACACACTGGTTTAATAAAAAACGGTAATAATTAAATATATTGAGATGTTTTAACTTAATACTAAATTTAATTTTAAATTTTATTTTATAATTTATTTAATTTTTTTAAGGTAGGTTTCAAAAACAAAATTTACTTTAATATAATATAATTTAATTTGATTTTTGATATAAAATTTTGAATAAATAACCAAATAATATGTTTCCTAACTTATTACTATCTAACAAAATTACATTAATTAATATTAACTATCTTAACTAACCTTAACTATTGCAATGATTCGTCTCTATTATCATTTTTTGCAGAATATTCTCGTTTCAAATATCTTATTACCTTTTTTTTATTTGCTTACTGTATTCTGAGTATCTTTTTATTTAATTATTTTTTTGAATACATTTACTTGTCATTTTTCTTTTTTTGAAGAACCTCCAAATGTTACTGCTTTACTATTTAAATAAACTTTTATAAATTTTTTTTTCGGGCTGAGATGGAAAACGCATGTTCGATGGGTCTTTATCCACAACACAACAGTGTTAGACTCGCCCTCGAGAGGATGCGTACCAACCAAACTCACCTCAAAAATCTGCCGTTACCAGCGCCTTGGAATCACTACCACCTTTACCACATACTCTTCACCCTTTCATACTACTCTCCATCAAAATATTCCTTTCTCCTTTGGGGAGTGACGCCCCCACGGGTCCGAGTTACCTGGGCTACCAGGGGAAAATGGTAGTACCTGGCAGTAGATATAAAATGCTTCAATCGCTATGTCGAGATTTAAAACTAAATTACCCCAGGTGGGTAGAGTACTACTCTCACAATCCCACACGGCCGGTGTACCTAGTATGTCGGCTCCCAACATTGCTCCAATCATGTTTGATAACATCACAACAGCTGATGTAAACCAAGCTATAGGACAGATTAATAGTTGGAAAGCTCCAGGAATTGATAACATCCAAAATTTCTGGTAAAAAAAAATTTAGACGAAGTAATGGCATCGAAATTTACTCATATTCCTCAACATCCAAAAGACATTCCTGCCTTTCTTACTCATGGTTTAACCCATATGCTTCCTAAAACAGCTAATACACAGGATCCTTCCCAGTATAGACCAATCACATGTCTTCCAACGCTTTACAAGATAATGGTAATGTGGTAATGTGTACCAAAATAACATCTTGGCAGAGGAGCAAAAGGGATGTAAAAGTGGTCACCAGGGATGTAAATAACAACTTGTTATTGACTCTGTGATCCTAAGGCAAGCGCATAAGCAATGTCGCAACATATCGACTGCTTTTGTAGACTACCGCAAGGCATTTGACAGCGTACCTCATTCCTGGCTTATACGTGTTTTAAACATCTACAAAGTACATCCTACCATAGTTACTTTTCTTGAAGCATCGATGAAACAATGGAGAACAAAGAACAATAAATAACACAATCAATTTCATGGAGAACAAACCTTCAGTTAAATATAAATGGTCAGTATTTTAAAACCGATGAAATTGCTATTCGCAGAGGAATATTCCAAAGTGACTCACTTAGTCCATCGTGGTTCTGTTTGGCAATAAACCCACTTTCTAACATGCTTAATGACACAAAATATGGCTTCAATCTTAAGACCAATAGAAACACCAACTGCACCATTTTCCATCTTCTTTATATGGATGATATAAAAATCTTTGCTTCTAATCAACAACAAATTCAACATCTTCTGGATATAACTCAAAGGTTCTCCAGTGATATATACATGGAATTTGGTTTAGTTAAGTGTCAAACTTTAAACATCGAAAAGGAAAAAATTGTCAATGGAGATGTGGCGCTACCTAATCGAGATATGATCGCTGCCATGCAGAATCGGGAAACCTATAAATACTTGAGATTTTAACAAGCCAGATTGTTAGACCAAAAACAGTCCAAGTCCAAAATCAAGGATCAGTATACACAGAGGGTTAGTTTATTACTAAAATCGGAACTGAACGCAGAAAACCTTAACCGAGCAATTAATACATATGCCGTACCTGTGTTAACTTATTCGTTTGGGATTCTAAGATGGACAAAAACTGAATTGGAACATATTCAGAGAACAACAAGGACTATGATGATTAAGAACAGATATCACCATCCAATATCGTCTTCATTTAGAACAACACTGCCGAGAAAGGAGGGAGGAAGAGCTCTATGTGACATAATTAATCTACACAATAAGCAGATAAATAGATTACGAGACTTCTTCATCACTAAATCAATGTCATCTAATTTACACAAATTTATTATGGAAGCAGATAGAAATTTTTCCCCACTAAATTTAGCAGGTCCTAATGTTAATTAAGAAATAAAAACAGATGCTGAGAAACACATAAAATGGACCCAAAAAGCTCTTTATGGTCGACATCATCACGACTTACATCAACCACACATCGATAAAATTGCATCAAATAGGTGGCTTGCTGACGGTTCCTTGTTCCCAGAGACTGAAGGATTTATGATAGCTATTCAGGATCAGGTTATAAATACTAACAACTACAAAAAGTTTGTTATCAAGGACCAAACCATTATATCGGACGTTGCCAACAAACGTCGGAAACGATACAACACATAACATCAGGATGTTCAACGATAGCCAACACGGATTATTTACGCAGACACAACCAACTGTGTAATATTATCCATCAGAAACTAGCCAACAAATATGGACTGCTGAATAAATATACACCGTATTACAAGTACAATCCAAAGGCAGTGACCGAGAATGCAGATTTTAGACTCTACTACGATAGGTCCATTATCACCGATAGACAGGTGACGAATAATCGACCCGACATTGTAGTAGTGGATAAAAAAGCCAATTCAGTGCTGCTAGTCGATGTTGCAATTCCAAACAATAACAATATTTTGGACAAATACAATGAAAAGATAGCAAAGTACACCGATCTTTCTATAGAAGTAGGGCAGATGTGGCATGCAGAAAAAGTTGAGGTGGTACAGATCAGAAGAAAGTCTTAAAAAACTTGATCTTCATAAAAACACTTTTATTGACTTGCAAAAAGCGGCAATTTTAAGCACATGTCACACTGTTCGGAAATTTTTAAATATGTAAATTTTGAGCCTAATCCCATTTGCGTTTACGCTCGGGATAGGTAAATATTACCAGCGAAAGCTGAGTAAGTGCATAAGTCTTTTGATAATAATACTAATAATAATAATAATAATAATAATAATAATAATAATAATAATAATAATAATAATAATAATAATAATAATAATAATAATAATAATAATAATAATAATAATAATAATAACCCCGCACGGGGTAGTTTTTCTACCTGGGGAGTGACGCCCCCACGGGTCCGAGTTACCTGGGCTACCAGGGGAAAATGGTGGTACCTGGCAGTAGGTATAAAATGCTTTAATCAAAATGTCGAATTTTAAAACTAAATTACCCCAGGTGGGTAGAGTATTACGCTCACAATCCCACACGGCCGGTGTACCTGGTATGTCGGCTGTCTGCTCCACGGATTCTGGGGGGAGCAATAATTCGATTGTTACCGATACCTTAACACTTAGGAATCGTCAGGTGAATCGACATTGCAACACCTACAACTCTTGTCGCGTTCAAGTTGATGACAGAAGGGCTTGTTCGAAAAATGATGCATCTTCTTCCTCGGTTAGCGGGATGCGCAGCGTGACACCGAGTATGGCTACTGCGATAACACAAGAGGAAAATATCACCGATTCTCCTCCACCGGTTTCTGCTGTTTCTGGAGTATCGCAGGACGGTACACCCATGACCACTAAAGCCGGAAAGCCCAGGAAGCGTATGAAGTGGACTACAGAGATGAATTCATTCATTATACGCTCCTATTTTAAAATCACCAAGATTGAGACAGATTTAACAACTTACAGATACGCCCTTCATCGAGCATTTATAGAACAATATCCGGAGTTTCAACATGTTACGGAGCAACGTATTGCTGACCAGCGTCGAACAATTATTAAAAACAATTTACTACCTGGTCCACTATTGCAACAAATACGAAGTGAAGTACTTCTTGAGCTCCAAACAGAAATCGATCATAATGTAATTCAACATACAAAAGATCAGCTGGATAATATAAGACTTGATGACCACACTAGCGAGGACACACCAAACATGGATCAAAACGAAAACATAGATAATGACACACAAACAGACGAACACGAAAATGCTGTTGCCGAACTCTCTAAAGCAATAGCAGAATTTGATGGTACCAACCCAATTCAGCGACCAATATTGCCCAAACTGAGATCAAATAAGAACACCAATAGGATTCTTGCACTTTTTAATCTACTTTTAAATGATCGTGCTAAGGACTGCCAAACCCTGGGAGAAATCCACACCCTTATCTACTGTGGTGCAGTTGCAGTGCTACGAAGTCACAATCAACAAATCCGGTTTCCGAACAAAAGGTCTACCGAAAAGCAGAAGCCATTTAAACCTTGGTGGCAACAGCGACTTGAGAAGTCCATTAATGACATAAGGAAGGAATTGGGACAACTTACAGAATTTAACAACAACACCAAACCGTCCAGACGCCTAATTAATAGGGTCAAGAAAATTTTAAAGAAAATTAAAACAAACACAGGTCATCCACGGTATAAGGAACATTTATGCTCATATATGGACCTTCTTAGGCAGAAGCTAAAGGCAAAATCCAAAAGATTATCTCGTTACGTCAAATGTACTAAAAAGAAACAGCAAAACCACTTATTTAACACCAATGAAAAGCTGTTCTACAGACAACTTAGTAGCGCCGGAACAAACAACTACCACAATCTTCCAAGTAAGGATGAACTTACTGACTATTGGTCTTCAATATGGTCCAATCCTCAAAAACACAACGAGGGTGCAGCATGGATAGAATCCGAGACAGACAAATCAAACATTGCTTCTATGGTGTTTGATAACATAACAACAGCTGAAGTAAACCAAGTCGTAGGAGAAACTAATAGTTGGAAAGCTCCAGGAATCGATAATATCCAAAATTTCTGGTACAAAAAATTTGACAGCTTACACGAGGTAATGGCATCAAAATTTACACACATTCTTCAACATCCAGAAGAAATCCCAGCCTTTCTCACTCATGGTTTAACCCATATGCTTCCCAAAACAGCTAACACACAGGATCCTTCGCAGTATAGACCAATCACATGCCTTCCAACGCTTTATAAGATATTAACATCTTGCATCACTAACCGAATTTACAGGCATGTTGACCAAAATAACATCTTGGCAGAGGAGCAAAAGGGATGTAAACGTGGTCACCAGGGATGCAAAGAACAACTTGTTATTGACTCTGTGATCCTAAGGCAAGCGCAAAAGCAATGTCGCAACATCTCGACTGCTTTTGTAGACTACCGTAAGGCATTTGACAGCGTACCTCATTCCTGGCTTATACGTATTTTAAACATCTACAAAGTACATCCTACCATCGTTACTTTTCTTGAAGCATCTATGAAACAATGGAGAACAAACCTTCAGTTAAATATAAATGGTCAGCATTTTAAAACCGATGAAATTGCTATTCGCAGAGGAATATTCCAAGGTGACTCACTTAGTCCACTGTGGTTCTGTTTGGCAATGAATCCACTTTCTCACTTGCTTAACGACACAAAATATGGCTTCAACCTTAAGACTAATAGAAACACCAACTACACCGTTTCCCATCTCCTTTATATGGATGACATCAAAATTTTTGCTTCCAATCAACAACAAATTCAACATCTTCTGGATATAACTGAAAGGTTCTCCAGTGATATACACATGGAATTTGGTTTAGATAAGTGCCGTACTTTAAACATCGAAAAGGGAAAAATTGTCAATGGAGATGTGGCGCTACCTAATGGAGATATAATCGCTGCCATGCAGAATGGGGAAACCTATAAATACTTGGGATTTCACCAACCCAGATTTTTAGACCAAAAACAGTCCAAGGCTAAAATCAGGGATGAGTTTTCACAAAGGGTAAGTTCCCTACTAAAATCTGAGTTGAACGCAGGAAATCTAAACCGAGCCATTAATACATATGCCGTACCTGTGTTGACCTATTCTTTCGGTATTTTACAATGGACAAAGACCGAATTGGAAGATATTCAGAGAACAACCCGAACTATGATGACAAAGTACAGATGTCACCATCCAACATCGTCAGTGCTTAGAACAACACTACCGAGAAAGGAGGGAGGAAGAGCTTTATGCGATATAGTAAATCTACATAACAAACAGATAAATAGATTACGAGACTTCTTTATCACAAAATCACTGTCATCCAATTTACATAAGTCTGTCATAGGAGCAGATAAGAAATACTCGCCTCTAAATTTAGCAGACCCTCATATGGACTTGGAAATAACAACAGATGCTGAAAAACAAGTAAAATGGGCCCAAAAAGCTCTACATGGTCGACATCATCACGACCTAAACCAACCACACATTGATAAAATTGCATCAAATAGGTGGCTTGCTGACGGTACCCTGTTCCCAGAGACTGAAGGATTTATGATGGCCATTCAAGATCAAGTAATCAATACGAACAACTACAAAAAATGTGTTATCAGGGACCCAACTATTACAACGGACAAGTGTAGACGGTGCCAACAAACTTCGGAAACCATACAACACATCACATCAGGATGTTCAACCATAGCCAACACGGATTATTTACGCAGGCACAACCAGCTGTGTAATATTATCCACCAGAAACTGGCTAACAAATATGGACTGCTAAATACCTATACACCCTATTACAAATACAATCCACAGGCAGTGCTCGAGAATGCAGATTTTAGACTCTACTACGATAGGTCCATTATCACTGATAGACAGGTGACGAATAATCGACCCGACATTGTAGTAGTGGATAAGAAAGCTAAATCGGTGCTGTTAGTCGATGTTGCAGTTCCAAACAATAACAACGTTTTGGATAAGTATAATGAAAAGATGGCAAAGTACGCCGATCTTGCCATAGAAGTGGGACAGATGTGGCATGCAGATAAAGTGGAGGTGGTACCGATCATCGTATCATCAACTGGACTCATTCCCAAAAGTCTTGAAGATAGTCTTAAAAAACTTGATCTTCATAAAAACACTTTTATGGACTTGCAAAAAGCGGCAATTTTAAACACATGTCACACTGTTAGGAAATTTTTAAATATGTAAATTTTGAGCCTAATCCCATTTGCGTTTACGCTCGGGATAGGTAAATATTACCAGCGAAAGCTGAGTAAGTGCATAAGTCTTTTGATAATAATAATAATAATAATAATAATAATAATAATAATAATAATAATAATAAACCCGCACGGGGGAGTGACGCCCCCACGGGTCCGAGTTACCTGGGCTACCAGGGGAAAATGGTAGTACCTGGCAGTAGGTATAAAATGCAACTTCAACGATGTCGAAATTTAAAACTGTATTACCTCAGGTGGGTAAAGTGTTACGCTCACAATCCCACACGGCCGGTGTACCTGGTATGTCGGCTGTCTGCTCCACGGATTCTGGGGGGAGCGATAATTCGATTGTTGCAGATACCTTATCACTTAGGAATCGTCAGGTGAATCGACATTGCAACACCTACAACTCTTGTCGCGTTCAAGTTGATGACAGAAGGGCTTGTTCGAAAAATGATGCATCTTCTTTCTCGGTTAGCGGCATGCGCAGCGTGATATTTAGAATGGCTACTGCGACAACCCAAGAGGAAAATATCACCGATTCTCCTCCACCGGTTTCTGCTGTTTCTAGAGTATCGCAGGACGGTACATCTACGACCACAAAATCCGGAAAGCCCAGGAAGCGTATGAAGTGGACTACTGACATGAATTCATTTATTATACGCTCCTACTTTAGAACAACAAAAAATGAGACTGATTTAACAACATACAGGTTCGCCCTTCATCGAGCATTTATACAACAATATCCGGGGTTTCAACATGTTACGGAACAACGTATTGCTGACCAGCGTAGAACAATTATTAAAAACAATTTACTACCTGCTCCACTGATGCAACAAATACGAAGTGAAGTACTTCTTGAGCTTCAAGTAGAAGAAGATCATAATGTAATCCAATATACAAATAATCATCTGGATAATGTAAGACTTAATGACCACATAGGCAATGACACACCAAACATGAATCAAAACGAAAACCTAAATACAGACAATACTACGCAAACTGTCGAACACGAGAATGCTGTTGCCGAACTCCTAAAAGCAATAGCAGAATTTGACGGTACCAACCCCATTCATCGACCAATTTTACCCAAACTGAAATCCAATAGGAACACCAATGGGATCCTTGCACTATTTAATTTACTTTTAAAGGATCGTGCCAAGAACTGCCGAACTCTGAAAGAGATCCATACTCTTATCTACTGTGGTGCAGTTGCAGTTATCCGAAGTCACAACCAACAAGTCAGGTTTTCAAACCAAAAATCTATTGAACATCATAAGCAACATAAACCTTGGTGGAAACAGCGACTTGAGAAGTCAATTAACGACATACGAAAGGAGCTGGGACAACTTACCGAATTTAAAAATAGCATAAAACCTTCCAGACGCTTAACTAATAGGGTCAGAAAAATATTTAAAAAGATTAAAACCCAAACTGGACATCCAAAGTATAAAGAACATCTATGCTCATATATGGACCTTCTTAGACAAAAGCTAAAGGCGAAATCCAAACGATTATCTCGATACGTTAAATGCACAAAAAAGAAGCAGCAAAATCATTTATTTAACAACAATGAAAATCTGTTTTATAAACAACTTAGTAGCGCTGGTGGTACAAACAATAACTCCAACCTTCCAACTAAAAATGAATTTACTGACTATTGGTCTTCAATATGGTCCAATCCTTAAAAACACAACGAGGATGCAGCATGGATAGAATCCGAGATGGACAAGTCAAACATTGCTCCAATGATGTTTGATAAGATCACAACAGCTGAAGTAAACCAAGCTATAGGAGAGACTAATACTTGGAAAGCTCCTGGAATTGATAACATTCAAAATTTCTGGTACAAAAAATTTGACAGCTTACACGAAGTACTAGCATCAAAATTTACATATATCCTTCAACATGAAGAAGACATTCCAGCTTTTCCCACTCATGGTTTGACCCATATGCTTCCCAAAACAGCTAACACACAGGATCCTTCGCAGTATAGACCAATCACATGTCTTCCAACGCTTTAAAAGATATTAACATCATGCATTACTAACAGAATTTACAGGAATGTAGACCAAAATAACATCTTGGCAGAGGAGCAAAAGGGATGTAAACGTGGTCACCAGTGGTGTAAAGAACAACTTATTATCGATTCTGTGATCCTAAAGCAAGCGCAAAAGCAATGTCGCAACATTTCGACTGCTTTTGTAGACTACCGTAAGGCATTTGACAGCGTGCCCCATTCCTGGCTCATAAGCATTTTAAAAATTTACAAAGTACACCCTAGCATAGTTAATTTTCTTGAAACATCGATGAAACAATGGAGAACAAACCTTCAGTTTAATATTAATGGTCAGTATCTTAAAACCAATGAAATCGCTATTCGCAGAGGAATATTCCAAGGTGACTCACTTAGTCCACTGTGGTTTTGTTTGGCAATGAATCCACTTTCTGCCATACTCAACAACACAAAATATGGCTTCAATCTTAAGAATAATAGAAACTCCAACTGCACTGTTTCCCATCCTCTTTATAGGGATGATATAAAAATTTTTGCTGCTAATCAACAACAAATTCAACATCTTCTGGATATAACCGAAAGGTTCTCCAGTAATATACACATGGAATTTGGTTTAGACTACAAAAAATTTGTTATCAGGGACCAAACTATTACATCGGACAAGTGTAGACGGTGCCAACAAACGTCGGAAACCATACAACACATCACATCAGGGTGTTCAACCATAGCCAACACGGATTATTTACGCAGGCACAACCAGCTGTGTAATATTATCCACCAGAAACTGGCCAACAAATATGGACTGCTGAATACATATACACCGTATTACAAGTACAATCCACAGGCAGTGCTCGAGAATGCAGATTTTAGACTCTACTACGATAGGTCCATTATCACCGATAGACAGGTGACGAATAATCGACCCGACATTGTAGTAGTGGATAAAAAAGCTAATTCAGTGCTGTTAGTCGATGTTGCAGTTCCAAACAGCAACAATATTTTGGACAAATATAATGAAAAGATAGCAAAGTACACCGATCTTGCTATAGAAGTAGGGCAGATGTGGCATGCAGAAAAAGTTGAGGTGGTACAGATCATCGTATCATCAACTGGACTCATCCCCAAAAGTCTTGAAGACAGTCTTAAAGAACTCGATCTTCATAAAAACACTTTTATTGACTTGCAAAAAGCGGCAATTTTTCGGAAATTTTTAAATATGTAAATTTTGAGCCTAATCCCATTTGCGTTTACGCTCGGGATAGGGAAATATTACCAGCGAAAGCTGAGTAAGTGCATAAGTCTTTTGATAATAATAATAATAATAATAATAATAATAATAATAATAATAATAATAATAATAATAATAATAATAATAATAATAATAATAATAATAATAATAATAATAATAATAATAATAATAATAATAATAATAATAATAATAATAATAATAATAATGATGCATCTTCTTCCTCGGTTAGCGGCCTGCGCAGCGTGACACCGAGTATGGCTACTGCGACAATAGAAGAGGAAAATAACACCAAATCTCCTTCACCGGTTTCTGCTGTTTCTGGAGTATCGCAGGACGGTACATCTATGACCACTAAAGCCGGAAAGCCCAGGAAGCGTATGAAGTGGACTATAGAGATGAATTCATTCATTATACGTTCCTATTTTAAAATAACTAAAATTGAGACAGATCTAACAACTTACAGATTCGCCCTTCATCGAGCATTTATAGAACAATATCCGGAGTTCCAACATGTTACAGAGCAACGTATTGCTGACCAGCGTCGAACAATTATTAAAAACAATTTACTACCTGGTCCACTAATGCAACAAATACGAAGTGAAGTACTTCTTGAGCTCCAAACAGAAGACGATCATAATGTAATTCAACATACAAATGATCAGCTGGATAATATAATACTTGATGACCACACATGCGAGGACACACCAAACATGGATTAAAACGAAAACATAGATAATGACACATAAACAGACGAACACGAAAATGCTAATGCCGAACTCTCTAAAGCAATAGCAGAATTCGATGGTACCAATCTAATTCAGCGACCAATATTGCCCAAACTGAGATCAAATAAGAACACCAATAGGATTCTTGCACTTTTACATCTACTTTTAAATGATCGTGCTAAGGACTGCCAAACACTGGAAGAAATCCACACCCTTATATACTGTGGTGCAGTTGCAGTGCTACGAAGTCACAACCAACAAGTCCGGTTTCCGAACAAAAATTATTCCGAAAAGAAGAAGCAACATAAACCTTGGTGGCAACAGCGACTCGAGAAGTCCATTAATGACATAAGGAAGGAGTTGGGACAACTTACAGAATTTAAAACCAACACAAAACCCTCCAGACGCTTAACTAATAGGGTCAAGAAAATCTTTAAAAAAATTAAAACCAACACAGAACATCCAAGACATAAGGAACACTTATGCTCATATATGGACCTTCTTAGACAAAAGCTAAAAGCCAAATCTAAACTATTGTCTCGATACGTTAAATGTACTAAAAAGAAGCAACAAAATCACTTATTTGACAACAATGAAAAGCTGTTCTATAGACAACTGAGTAGCGTCGGAACAAATAGCAACGATAATCTCCCAAGTAAGCATGAACTTACTAACTATTGGTCTTCAATATGGTCCAATCCTTAAAAACACAACGAGGGTGCCGAATGGATTCAGTCTGAGAAGGATAAGTCAAACATTGCTCCAATGGTGTTTAACAAGTAAACCAAGCTGTAGGAGAAACTAATAGTTGAAAAGCTCCAGGAATTGATAATATCCAAAATTTCTAGTACAAAAAATTTGACAGCTTACACGAGATAATCGCATCAAAATTTACACATGTTCTTCAACATCCAGAAGACATTCCAGCCTTTCTTACTCATGGTTTAACCCATATGCTTCCCAAAACCGCTAACACACAGGACCCCTCACAGTATAGATCAATCACATGTCTTTCAACGCTTTACAAGATATTAACATCTTGCATTACTAACGGAATTTATAGGCATGTCGACCAAAATAACATCTTGGCAGATGAGCAAAAGGGATATAAACCTGGTCACCAGGGATGCAAAAAACACCTTGTTATTGATTCTGTGTTACTAAGGCAAGCGCAAAAGCAATGTCGCAACATCTATGCGACATAATCAATCTACACAACAAACAGATAAATAAATTACGAGACTTTTTTATCACTAAGTCAATGTCATCTAATTTACACAAATTTGTTATAGGAGCAGATAAAAATAATTCCCCTCTAAATTTAGCAGGTCCCAATGTGGATTTAGAAATAACAACAGATGCTGAGAAACACGTTAAATGAGCCCAAAAAGCTCTATATGGTCGACATCATCACGACCTTAACCAGCCACACATTGACAAATTAGCATCAAATAGGTGGCTTGCTGAAGGTACCCTGTTTCCAGAGACTGAAGGGTTTATGATGGCCATTAAGGATCAAGTAATTAATACTAACAATTACAAAAAAATTTGTTATCAGAGACCCAACTATTACATCGGACAAGTGTGGACGGTGCCAACAAACGGAAACCATACAACACATCACATCAGGGTGTTCAACCATACCCAACACGGATTATTTACGCAGGCACAACCAGCTGTGTAATATTATCCACCAGAAACTGGCCAACAAATATGGACTGCTGAATACCTATACACCGTATTACAAGTATAATCCACAGGCAGTGCTCGAAAATGCAGATTTTAGACTCTACTACGATAGGTCCATTATCACCGATAGACAGGTGACGAATATGATACGTTTCGATTTTATCTTTACGTTAGTTTCATCTTTATTTTATTATTAACATGAGATTATTCTATGAAATAGTTAAAGTTACAACCACTATAGTATTCAGACTTTACCTGGTATATTATCGCTATGTCGCGTTACGCAACGTAGTAGTATTGGACATCTGCTATCAACATAATTAAAATATAGTTCTTTATTAGGTTAGAGTGTACCTTTCTATCTAGAGCATGAACTTTTGTTAACACCTGAATCCTTTAACAAATACCCTTTGTTTACATTCAACGACAATAAAACTTAGTTGACAGATTAATCGATTTCTAATGTCGTATTGAGTTCCGTTCGATTGCTCATTTTAAAAGATCCCTATTCATTGACATCAAGGGCGTTGGTTTATCGTACAAGCTATTTGCTAAGCAAGGATGATTTGGGTTCTCCTCGCAGCTACAGAAAACCTGAAAGAGTGAAAGGGTAAAATAAGCTATGCCCGCGATTCACTCATTGACGAACGAACGCCGTGTAAGTTTTGAAACAATGACAGATCTTGTACACTAATGGTTGGGAACGGAGTAGTTGTTCGGAAGGGACTTCGGATTGGTGGGTCGACTTGAACGGGGGAGACGACGTTAACAGAGGTAGGAAGTCGTCGTTAGTTTGAGTTTAGTTTGAAGTAGGAGATAGTCATTAAATCGTACACTGTTATCAATTTTGGCCGAAAATATTATTTTTCACCCTAAAGGGAGTATCTAATTGGTAACAAATTATTTCCCGGGTAGTTCGGAAGATTTGTTGGACGTTTTGAAGCTTTTAGACCCGCGGGAATACCATTTTATGGGATTATTTGATTAATGACCGGTAACCATGTTGTGTTTTATTTTGGAAGCATGGCATATTTCTGAAGTGACAAAATTAATGTAAGTATTAAACTCTTGCTTCAATATTATAACCCATCAAATCAGTTCGTTCTTGTGTAATGGGGGAGTCCCTTCATGGTAGCCAACCTAGAAAAACCACTGCCTTTTTTTTGGGAATTATTCAACTTTGAATGTATAGTTTTTTCCACATTCAGTATACTGTAAAAGTTTTTCGTGTCACGAAGGTCTTATTTATTAGATATTGGAAAAAAACGATTTTTGTAGGATATTTTCGTATGTTATGTTTTCAGTAATGAATTGTGACAATTGAAAATTTTCATTCATGCCATCATTGTCAATTTTGCTATTTTGATTTTTACTTAGAACATAAACTATTTTATGTTCTAAGGATTTTTATTTGTTCTGTATTCTGCTTTTGTTTGAATTTCATTACATGATCTGGATAAATTGATACCGAAAGAAGTCAGAAATCCAATAAACTAAGCAGACAAGACAATTTTGGTTAAAAAATGAGAATAATTCAATAACTACTTGCTGATTTCTGCGAATAAACTGAATCTACAAAATGACCTTAACCACGAATAAAAACACATACACTTAGGGCCGGTTTATCAATTGAGGGATAACTCGCCGAGTTAGCCAACCCTGGGTTACCTCTAACTCGATGTTAAAATGTAAAAGTGTTTATCCAAGCTTTTTTAACCCCGGGCTAGCAAACCCACGAAATGCTGAAAGGTTGGCAATACATTATAGCCGTTTAAACTTTGGCAACGTTGTATTGTGCTCGTTTTTGACATTTCTTGACTATAATAACCTAACTTATTTGGTTTTGAATTTGAATTTTCGAATATGGCGGATAAAAAAAGAGGAAGTAATTTTTCCGAATTTGAAAAAACTGTACTTATTAGATTGTGTAATAAATATAAAAGCATAATTGAATGCAAAAAAACCGACGTTGTTTCCAACAGAGAAAAAGAGAATGCCTGGCAAAAAATATTGCAACAATACGTAGTATTGTCAACGGATTCTGTAAGTGTACCTTTCATAGAATTTTACTTGCTAATTTTGTCAGATTTTAATAAAAAGAAAGGCGGTGCATTTGCAACTTTCAAAATACTTGTGCTCCAGCACAAGCAAAACTGTTTCTTTTTTTAATCAAAAACGAGCGAAAAAATCATGCTCATCATAATCATCAAAAAGATTTTGCCGTGGCCTTACAATGTAGGGCCGCCGCTGATGACCTATAAATTCTAGGACGTCTTGGTCGTCATCGCTAAAATCTAGGTCTTCCATTATATTTACAACTGATTGTGATATTTGACAACTGAAAAATACGGAAATGGACTGGGAAAGTAGTGACGTAAGTGTCAAACCAAATGACTCCAAACAACTTTTTAGGTCCATTTCATACGCCCCGCCCATTTACGGGAGGGGGGTGGAAATAGGCTCAATCGATTGTGCTTCGTTTGTGCACGTTTGTGCACGCATCATTTTCGTTTGTGCTCACCCCCTTCCCCTAAAAATAAATGTAGGTCATGGGCGGGGCGTATGAAATGTTGCCCCGCCCAGTCACGCTAGAAGGGTGGGGGTAGGTTCAATCGATTGTGCTTCATTTGTGCATGTTTGTGCACACATTATTTTCGTTTGTGCCCCCTCCCTTCTATGGGTGGGGCATATGAAATGGTGCCCCGCCCATGCAAGCTAGGAGAGTGGGAGTAAGGTCAATCTATTGTGCTTCGTTTGTGCACGTTTGTGCACGCACTATTTTCGTTTGTGCTCACCCCCTTCCCCTGAAAATAAATATAGGATATGGTCGGGGCGTATGAAATGTTGCCCCGCCCAGTCAAGCTAGGAGAGTGGGAGTAGGGTCAATCAAATGTGCTTCGTTTGTGCACGTTTGTGCACGCATCATTTTCGTTTGTGCTCACCTCCCTTCCCCTGAAAATGAATATAGGCATATGAAATGCTTTTTGTAAAACCTAGAAAATGAATTTTCATGAAAAGGGCAATAATACTACCTAATCGTTTGTGCTTTTCATATAGAGGTTTGTGCACTTATTCTTATTTGTATTCTGAAAAATTTTAACCCCTTCCCCCTCATAATATTTCGTGAAGTAAGCAATGTTTTAAATTTTCTTCAATAATTATTGAAAATCCTTACTTTTTTTAATTTGTAAATAGAATTGTAAAATATCATGACAGGAAGGTGAGAGCAGGGTCAATCAACTGTGCTTAATTTCTGCATGCATTATTTTCATTTGTGCTCACCCCCTTCACGTGAAAATAAATATATGTCATGGGTGGGGCATGTGAAATAATTTTTGAAAAACCTAGAAAATGAATTTTTATGAAGAAGACAATAATCAATACCAATCATTTGTGCTTCCCACGTAGAGGTTTTTGCACCTATTGTATCACAAACAATTACAACCCCTGCCCACCGATAATATTTCTTAAGTACACTTTACTTTCAGTTTTCTTTAATGATTGAAAATATCAACTTTTCTTTAAATATTCAAATAAAATCGTAAACATACCTACCTACATGTTGTTATATTTCATCAATTATTTTGTTCAATTAAAATGAATTATTAAAAAACAATTTTGTCAAGTTTTTATTCATGCATTATTTTTTTTGGAATTTGTTCGCATTTAGTTTGTTAAAAAACTCGTTTTTCAATACTTTGATTTATTTTCTTTGTTCATACACGTTTTTTACCATCTAAAAATTTTCACTTATCACAGTCGCAAAGCAACGAGGGATCATTTTCTTAAAATATTCGTGCCCAAAAGAAAATTTCCAGAAATGTATGGTTGTAGATCATATGTTTACATTTTTTACTGTCAAAAAATTTCCTCTTAAATATCGAGGCATTTTATTGGTTAAAGAGTAGAGGTGTCTAATTTTAAAAAAATTATTTTTAAATTTTTTGTGGTAAGTTTTGAGTTGTGATTATTTTTAAGTTTCGCCAATTTTTTCGGAAAACTTCATTTCTTGGAAAAATTATGAACTTGATGAAATATTGTAGAACAGGAGAGGTTGAGGTTTTTTATAATGCAATAAGCTTACACGCCTCTATGTAAAAAGCACAAATAATTAGTGCTATTGTCCTTTCCATAAAGATTTATTTTACAGATTTTTTAAAAGCGTGTCCTCCTGAACAAAATCAGTAAAATTTTCTCAATTACCAAGCAAACTTTCAAACAGGTAACACTTCATAATAAACATGCACCGATTTTTTTGAAACTTTTACCATATGTACGCATTAACAGTATCTACGTTTTAATGAAACTTCCACGTATATTTAAAAAAACTAGCTTTTAAAATACAATGATAGCTGACGATGCTAGATTTTAACGAAACAGCTGTCATTGTATTTTATAAGCTAATTTTTTAATTATACGTGGAAGTTTCATTAAAACTTTTAGTTCTTAGTTATCTTAGTTTTAATTTTTGTTTGTATGAATCCACCGTAATACTTGGAATTTCCACAGATACCAACTATTTAAATAAAATAAAATATTTAATAATTTAATAAAATACTTCAATTAATAATATTATAAAAAGTAATATTTACAATATTTAAGTTCAGAAAACCCGCTGTATAAAAATTATTCTTCAATATTTCTTCCCGAGTTCATTTGGACTCCACTATTAAATTACATCCCAAATACATCCAGCTTTAGAAATTACTCATGGTAAAATTTCGTATATTTCAGTAGAAGTCAAAAATTTTACTCAAACCTCCCCTGTCATGGCATAGGTTTTACTGCGCTTGCTCATGTGAGTACCAAACGACATGGTATTCTAGTTATATGATTTCTATGCAGTCAACCGACAAAGATTTTTGTATAGCCTTTATAACTATACTATATATAAATTGCTGTATTTGTTAAAAGATCACGTTCTGCTTTTTTTTACTGAAATATACTACACAAAGTTTTATACCAATACAACCAAAGAATATATCTTTAAAAAGGTGAGGGTAGCTTTAAAATATTGATTGAAATATCGATCACTAAACTGAAATCATTCTTTTATAGAAGTTGTTCTTTTTTTCACATTTGATTTTACGTTGATTCCGTTACATCCGTTACACCAAGTTTTCAAGGTACGATTGTGTGGCAGTTTTTCTTCAAAGTGGGGTAAGTAATAAGTACACTAGTTAGCATAGTTCTAGGTATGCGAAATGGCATTAAAGTAAAGATTTTTTGTTGAAATTTTTCCCCTCAAAATATACTTACTTTAAAATGCGTATTTATATTGATTTGTCCGATTTAATTTATTTTTCGCGATTTATTCAATAAAGTAAGAAGGTATATCTAATTCAGGCCATAGCATATAAATGCTTCCAGTTTAACATATTGAAATGCGATAATACTTTTCCCACATGTAAATTGGTTCTACACAGCATTTAGATTTTTTTGAATTCGTAATCGGGCCCAACTAATTTCAAAAAGACAGAAGTGGACTTGTGCTATTTTTTTATGAATCAGGGAAAGTACATAGATGAACAATATGAGGAAAATTGTGTAAGTAGTTTTTTTCGGGCGCTTGTTTCAATTTCTACAACTGTACTGCATTCAAACCAGAAATGGGCTTCAGAAGGGAGTATAAAATTCAAAATTTCAAGATTTGCAATGTGGGTACCAAAATATAGGTTTTCAAGGACGCTGATTTTGAAAATTAGAATAATGTTTTCCAAAAAACTGAAATGGGCTTCAGAAGGGGATGCAAACTTTAAAATTTTAAAGGGTACTGACTAGAGTGGGTCGACAAATACTTTTTTGTAAGGTTAAGAACGGGTAGTGAAAGAAAAAAAGTTGTTGGGGGACATCAGAAGTCGTTTATGGACGGAAAAATTATAAAACGTGAATTCTACCCTTTTTTTTTAATATTTAATTTTCATATCGTAAAAAATTTGCTAATATTTGAAAAATGAACTTTGGCACCTAAAATTTTGACTATAACCTTCTCCGATGGTGTGCTTTTGGTGGGAACATTTTGAGGTGAGGTCTTGAGATGATACATGAAAGCACATTTTTTCATGAGTTTTTTACGTGACAGATTAAAGAGGAAAAATAGCACTCTACGAGGTGACTTCTTGAAACCTCACATCAAAATTTTCTCATTCAAAGCGTACCATCAGAGAAAGGCCATTTTTCGAATCTTGGCGAATCTTTTACAAATTTTTGTGAAAATTATATTTAAAAAAAAAGGTAAAAATCACGTTTTATAATTTTGCCGCCCGTATACGACTAACTGGTAACCAATGCAACCAGTTGTGAGTACTTGTTTCAGTTTTCTTATCGTTGTGAGGTTTTTCAAATTTTGACTTCAAGTATTTGGTTGACTTTTCCAATTTTCAGCTGTGGGCAGATTCAGCTATCTTATGAGTGAGGTGAACTTTGGACGTTTAATTTTTGTGTTCATTTGTTTTTAAAATCCTTACCCATGTAATAATATAAAGATGTAGTAAAAAAATAAAAATTTTGATTTTTTCCGGCTTTTTTCTAATTTATAATATGATATTCCAACTTTTGAACCCTCGTGTTGTAATATTTTTTTCTGCTCTCCAAAGTATCATCTTATTTGCATTTTTAGAAATTTAAAATTGATTTAAGTGATATTTTTAGAACCTGATCGACTGGAGACCACGCACGTGCTTTACAATGCCGAAGAAACTGCCAGTAGATGTGAGCAATCTCGTTGAGATTTATTCAAAGTATTCGAACGACATTTACATAAAAGATACGAGAAAATTACTGGGACCCACTGATTGTGTTTGGTCCAACATTTCCAATGATTTGGGTAACAAAATTTCTGCAAAATATGCCTATACTATTGCGGTACAAAATAGGTATATGGTGTTAGGTGTACCAAAAGAACCAACTTCTGAGAATGAATTTTCAACATCATCTGAAGACACGGAAATATTGTCAGAAACTGAATTGCAATTTGAAATATGTATTCCAAAGCAGACATGGAATGATTTGTACACTACTGTCCAATACAATCGTAAACAAAGGTGTTCTTCACGAGTATACCATACGTTAAAACCCTATGAGTGGACTGATGTCATGCAATCATCTTTTTTTCAATCAACACGGTTATCATGCCCAATTCGGTTTAGGAGGTGTTCTATTCACGAAGCAGGAAACATTTTCCTGAAAATTGAAGGAAACTGCAGCCAATGTGAAAGCATTTTTGAAGGATATGTAGAAAATGCACCAAATTTTGAATGTCAGTCTGAAGTAATTATTTCTTGCACTTATAAAGGTGATTTCAAAAGTACTACTTGCCATCGTAAAAAACGTATTCGTTGTACAAAACCAAAATCTGTGTACTGTAAACAGATACTTGAGCAGAATAAAAGTGCTAGTTATATTCGTAAGACACAAGCAAACATCACTATGGATTATGGTGATGCTGAACCAAGTAACCTACCTACAAATAATGCACTGAGGATTATAAAGCATAGAGCATTGAAGCACAATCAACTTCATGAAAATCCCATCCTCGCTGTGGACATGATGAAAGGAATTGCCCCATATAACGATGTAATTCATGATATAGGTTACAACAGGTTATTTGTACATTATTGGAGTGCAACAGAACTGAACTGCTATCGACTATACACAAGATTCAACAAGATAAGTAGAATTAGTATTGATGCAACTGGTCATGTTGTGAAAAAAATTACTTTGGAGTCTGGGCTTGTTACACCAGCTCTTTTTTTGTATGAAATTGTTGTGAATGATAATAATTTACAATTTTCTGTTGGGCATATGATCTCATCTAGACATAACAACAATGCAATCGCATATTGGCTGACAGAGTGGTTGAATAATGATATTCCTCCTCCAAAAGTGATTATAACTGATATGTCTTTGGCATTAATGATGGCTGTTGTAAAAAGTTTTACTCAATACAGTACCTTGAAAAAGTATCTACAAGTATGCTCTTCTCTCCTGAAGAAAAAAACAAATATAGAGCTTCCTACATCCATGTTAAGATGTGACTTTGCACATGTTATGCATCTGATTAGTGGATGGCCTGAATTAAGTCTATCAAACTGCAGCAGGCGAACAAAGAAATTTTTTATGCATTCCATTGCATTAGTGGTGGGCTGTAGTGATTATGAAGAAGTAAAGAATCTCCTTCGTCATATTTTTATAGTTGCATTACATGAAGGAGGCGGGTTTGGTAAAGATGGAGAAGAAACTGCCAGTCGAAGCTGTAACAGACACTTGAGCACCATAATTGGAAATCAAGGAATTAAAAAAAATGTGAGAACATTCAATCATCAAATTCTGATTCTGATAATGACGATAATGAATTGAATACTGACTTTTTTCTTGATATAAAAAATATTTATGATGAATGTGAAGAAGAGTCACATTTTGATGTTAATGTAGGAGATGAAGATAATGCACAGTTCTCACCTGGAATTGCTAAGAAACTTTTGAAACTGTGTTCTACTCTTCCATTGTGGTCTGCAGTGATGATTGAATCTTTTGGTTATGGTAATATTACAGAATCAACTGCAGGAGTAGAAGCTTTGTTTAATGATATTAAAAATCGTATTTTTCGCCACAAAACACTACCAATTAGAATTGATGAATTTTTGGAAGATTCATATCCAGGCAATACTTGGCAACATGAAGTTGGTTGCAAATCAATATACCACAGCTGAAAATATTGACAAAGATGGAACTTTTGACACTAAAAAAGATTCCAATTCTCTCAGCAAAGTTATAACTACAAGTAATGAAGATGATGATGCTGAATTTTTAAAAGATATACCAGCTAAAAAAGATATAGAATCTTTCAACGCCACTAATACAAGTAACAAAGACCCTGATACAGAAATAAATCGCAATCAAGCATTTGAAAATTGGAAAGGCTTAGGTATGCCTTTGAAAAAAATGAAAAATGTTCGTACCAACTATTTGCAACCCAATTCTGCAATTTTACCTATGAATAAGGAAAGTTGTTTTGCTGGGAAAGTTATAGGAGTACTGAGGAATGGTACTCAATTAGATCTAAAAAGTGTCAACATTGACTCCAAATATTACAACTTGAGAAACACCTGTCCATTTGATGCAATTATACAAGTTATGATGACTGCATATTGTGACAGTCAGAGTTTTCAGCTGTTTGTGGATGCGAATAAGAAAGAAAACCTTCTCTTTGAGCTTGTTGGAAATACAGTACGCGATGGTGTGAATACTCAAACTTATAGAAAGAGAGCTTCTTTGTTGCATCCAGTTTTTGGTAACAAAGAAGCAGTGACTGGACTTGACTATCATGTTGTTGTAGACTGTGCCGCAACTGCAAGTTATACAACCAGCAAATTGCTTTCAAAATTCCCCTCATTGATTGAAACTTTTGAATGTACAAGCTGTAACTCGATCCGAGAAATTGCAACCTGCTTAATTCTCGTTGAATTAAATGCAGAAAATTTACCTTCCATTCAGGAAAGAATAAGTGAAAAGTACATCCTCAAACTACAATGCAAATGTTTAAAGTGCAATTCAGAATGTATCAAAAAGAAAAACAATTTTGCAGAACTAATTTTTTTGGAATTGTTAGACAGAGAAACACGAAGTGATATATCCTGCTCGTTAAGTTCAATTCCAAAAAATCTTATAATTGAAAAAAAATCATATAGATTGAATGGAGCAATCCATTTTGTACCTCCAGTTACAAGGAGTGCCATTGGTCATTACATGGCATACTGTTTTCGCAGCGGACGAGAACAGTGGGAGAGGTACAACGATCTGGAAAAGAATTGCAAAATTGTTTCCTCAGCTACCATAATTCATTGCCAAATACTGATATATTCTATTTCCAAAAACTAGAGTTATGTTTTTTAGTATTTTATCATAATTGATTGTAAAAATTGTATCAACTATCCATTTTATATCTTGTGTTTTTGTTGTTTTTAGTTTTTAGGTATTCACTGCGCGCCCATAGATGGTAGAGAAAATAGTAGTTGCTACCTAATAGGTTTTTAGGGCCCTTGTTTCAATTTCTGCAACTTTACTGCTCTCAAACCCAAAATGGGCTTCTAAAAGGGGGTGCAAAATTCAAAATTTCAAAATTTCCAATATGGGTATCAAAATGTAGGTTTTTGAAGACTTTTACTTAGGAAATCATGATGATTTTTTCAAAAAAAAACCAAAATGTGGTTCAAACGGAAGGTTCAATATTCAAAATTACAAAATTTCTTATGGGTTTTCGGAGACGCTGATTTTTTCCAAAACCGAAAAATGCGTTTCAAAAGAGTAGTATGAGTAAGTATAAATTTTGAATATTTCCCTTTTGAAGCATTTTTGGATTTTGGAAAAAATTATCATGATTTTTGAAATTAGCGTCCCCAAAAACCTATATTTTGATACCCATATTGAAAATTTTGAATCTTGAACCCTCTTTCTGACGTTTATTTTATTTTCGAAATCAGTGTCCTCAAAAATCAATATTTTTATATTCAAATTGGCATTTTTAAAATTTTCTAGCGCAACTGTTTTAAAACTATAACGTTGGACTTGTGCACTTTTAATACTACTCGTAAATGAATATTTCACACAGCCATAAAATCATGAATTTTGGAGGTGCGGGTATAATTTTTCTTACACTGATGCATGAAGATATTTTGTATTCAAAAATGCGAAAAAGTGAATTTCGAAAATGTGTGTACATGTGCACTTTTAAAATTAAACGCTTCAATTATGGTTGTCAACTTTTTCTCTGGCTACCAAATCAAAAAATTCTTTGGAAACGCATGGGTATTCATTTTATATCTTGTATTTTTGTTGTATATGGAATAAATATAGTGTTTTTTGGTCATTTTTGCAATTCAGTATAAAAATAGCATTATGTATACATTTTATATCTTGCGTTGTTGTCTTTTTAAGTTGTAAATTTTATATTTTGTTTTTGTTGTTTATGGAATAAAAATAATGTGTTAAAGTGTTAAATTTTTTTTTGGTCATTCTTCTAAGTCAATATAAAAATAGCATTACTCCTGCATTTTATATCTTGTGTTCTTGTTGTTTTTAGTTATCAGTTTTATATCTTGTGTTTTTGTTGTTTATGGAATATAGTTATCATACATAACAATTTATGAATTTGAATATTATATGTACAAATAATTCCTTTCCCAAATAGTAAGTAGACACCTAGGAAGTTCATAATTTTTTTAATAAATAAGAAAAAAGTCTTTTGAAAAGATTGATGAAATTAAAAAGAATTAAAACTCTGAAAAAGTCATTTTTTGAAAATTTTTAGAAAGTAAAAAACGTGTATTTTATTTAAAAAAAATTATTCATAAAAACTGAAAAGTAGGTAAGTATCTTTATAATTTTATTTAAATATTCAAGGAAATAGGAAAAGTAAATATTTTCAATCATAAAAGAAATAAAAAAATTACCTATGTACTTGATGAAATACGTATTATCGGAGGGGAGTTTTATAAAAAAATGAAGAAGAGTAATGTTTTTGAAAAAATCAAAATTTTAAAAAATTTACTATAAACAAATTAAAAATTTTTTTTTAAATAATTTCAAAAAGTGAATTGCTTTTAAAAATTGGAATGTACTAATATATTACCGTGCTTTCGAAGAAAATAAACAAGGACGATTTTTAAAATAAAATTCAACTTGACAAATGTTTTTCAATTTTTTTTAAATTGAATGATAGATAGGTATTTCTTTCTAATTTTGCAGAATCATGAATCACAGTTACAAAAATCTTTTCTTGAACATAATCTAGAGATGTATATTATTTTCAAATTTTGCATATGTCTTCCAAAGACTATTACGAAGGGCGCACCAGAGCCTATTTTTTGAAATGTCTTTGTCCAAGCAAATAATAATCAAATGAAAATACTGTAAATTTGGTATCTTTCAATCAACAATAATAATATGCTCCGAATCAAATTTTCGAAAAAGGGCTCTAGTGCGTCATAGACATGACCTTTTTAAACATTATATCAAAAAATTACATTTCTCGGATCTTCCATAATAACGTAATATCTTTTTTACGATTCGTCATGTTTACCTACTCATATACCTACTAAAGTACACCCTTAAGAAATATTATCGGAGGGCAGGGGTTGTAATTGTTTGTGATACAATAGGTGCAAAAACCTCTACGTGGGAAGCACAAATGATTGGTATTGATTATTGTCTTCTTCATAAAAATTCATTTTCTAGGTTTTTCAAAAAGTATTTCACATGCCCCATCCATGACATATATTTATTTTCACGTGAAGGGGGTGAGCACAAATGAAAATAATGCATGCAGAAATTAAGCACAGTTGATTGACCCTGCTCTCACCTTCCTGTCATGATATTTTACAATTCTATTTACAAATTTAAAAAAGTAAGGATTTTCAATAATTATTAAAGAAAATTTAAAACATTGCTTACTTCACGAAATATTATGAGGGGGAAGGGGTTGAAATTTCTCAGAATACAAATAAGAATAAGTGCACACACCTCTATGTGAAAAGCACAAACGATTAGTATTATTGCCCTTTTCATGAAAATTCATTTTCTAGGTTTTACAAAAAGCATTTCATATGCCTATATTCATTTTCAGGGGAAGGGGGGTGAGCACAAACGAAAATGATGCATGCACAAACGTGCACAAACGAAGCACATTTGATTGACCCTACTCCCACTCTCCTAGTTTGATTGGGCGGGGCAACATTTCATACGCCCCGACCATATCCTATATTTATTTTCAGGGGAAGGGGGTGAGCACAAACGAAAATAGTGCGTGCACAAACGTGCACAAACGAAGCACAATCGATTGACCTTACTCCTACTCTCCTAGCTTGCATGGGCGGGGCACCATTTCATATGCCCCACCCATAGAAGGGAGGGGGCACAAACGAAAATAATGTGTGCACAAACATGCACAAATGAAGCACAATCGATTGACCCTACCCCCACCCTTCTAGCGTGACTGGGCGGGGCAACATTTCATACGCCCCGCCCATGACCTATATTTATTTTGAGGGGAAGGGGGTGAGCACAAACGAAAATGATGCGTGCACAAACGTGCACAAACGAAGCACAATCGATTGAGCCTATTTCCACCCCCCTCCCGTAAATGGGCGGGGCGTATGAAATGGACCTCAACTTTTTTTGTGGTATGTTTTATAGGTGTTATTAACCATTTTATTGAATTTCTTTGATTTTCCGGAGTTAATTACTGTTTTTTCATTGGTAAGTGTTCATTCATATGGTTTACATTATCACTAAAGTAGGTAGATGAAAATTTCCGTAAAAATATTATAACATAACCTTCAAAGTTGTGCATTTGCATAAATTTTGAGAATACTTACTAAAAGGGTACTTTAAAAATCGAATTT
Source organism: Ophraella communa (assembly GCA_035357415.1). Classification (NCBI taxonomy): domain Eukaryota; kingdom Metazoa; phylum Arthropoda; class Insecta; order Coleoptera; family Chrysomelidae; genus Ophraella; species Ophraella communa. The sequence continues at coordinate 15,343,155 of CM068984.1, forward strand.
GGAAAGATTTTGCTTATATGTATTTAATTATCATACTTGCGTTATATTTTAAAGTATAATAATAACAAGATAACTCAAACAAAAGTTATTTCTGGAGATTTATAATGTCGCCGTTTGGAATCATTTCATTGACATTTCACATTTCAAAAGCATAGAACACAAATTTTGACGTCACACTTTCCCAGTCCATTAAAGGTTAACCCAGAGTCAAATCCACTAACCTGCCAAATTTGCGCTTAAGATAACCCAGGGGTATCCCTCGAGTTAACAGTTGACCCGCGATTGAAAAACACTTTTGGCAGTTTAACTCAGGGTTATCGTTAACTCGAGGGGTAACCCTCAATTGATAAACCGGCCCTTAACCTCCAAAAAGCTACCGCTATAGTGTCAAAACGTTGTTGATATATTAGACATTTGACAGACAAAGAAATAGAAAATGACATATGATAATGGTTTCTATTGGTTATCCTTTAGTGAAAACATAACATCCGAAAATCCCTACGAAAAACATTTTATTCAATATCTAATAAATGAGGCCTTCGTGACAAGAAAAACTTTTACAGTATACTAAATGTGGTGAAAACTATACATTCAAAAATGAATCAAGCCTTTGTTTTTTTTGTTATAAATATGGGCAACGTGGAATGTGCCATGTCATTTTTTTTGTTTCTTTTTATATTTACCGGGACTGATAAAAACGACATACTGATTAGCTTAAGATAAAAGCCTACAGAAATGTCTCGTTTGAGTCAGTTACAATTTTGTATATAATTAGTTAGGGTTGATAGAGTTATCTTTATTTATTTTATGTAATAAATGTACTTACAAGGTGTATATAATTAGATTTTAGACAGAAGCAATACTAGTGTATTAATTTCTTACTTGTACTGTCAAGTATTTTTTTGATATATTCATTAAATACTGTACTAGGTGTCCTTGCATTGAGAACCCAGTGCGGGTTATAGAAAGCTCGGTACACCCTAGTTATGTCCTATATTTAAGTGTTGTGTATTGACTAATTATTCTTTATTTTAGGGTTTCGTTATCTTCGTTATTTTCGTTATCTTCTTCATCTTCTCCTTTTGTTTCCTCCTGGTGTCTTACACATTTCTTGGTTCTGTTGGACTTTGATTTGGAGTTATGGATTGGATCCGTTCCTTGGTTGTTTCTTCTCTTCTCCTACATACTACATTGATGGATGTACTCTACTGATGTCTGATCCAGTGGAAGCTGTAGCAAGTAGCAAGTAGTCATTAACCTATCATGCAAGTTGTAATATTAATCATATATTATACAATTAAATCACCTATTATTACTTGATTTAACTTCATAGAGAAAGTTGTGCCACATTAGGGCATTGAGCGTATTTAGTATTTATAACTGATTTTGTACCACTTGTGATTATTATTGATGGTAGCACATAGTTTTACAGATTTACATGTGGCTATCAAATATGTTTATATTGTGATTGTCTCATTATATTCGAGTAATACCTTCAATCAAGGCTGTCTTAATTTAATTTTTAAATTATTGTACTTAAATCATAAGGAATTGTAGTGTCACCATTACTTATTGATTAATCTATTTTTATGTATGACACAAGTCACTGGTGATCACCTATGAGCTCATATGTTGTCCCTGAATGGTGATTATTATTTACTGTTAAATGTTAACATATTCTGTAAATGTATACCGTGCAGTATTGTTGCACTATCTAATGTTGCTTGTACTCTCCACTTGATGTTTAATATTATGTGATAGGTAATCAAGTGTAGGTAAGAAGTTGGGTTTTTTTTTTGTTCTTAATGTTTTATAATTAGAAATTGCAGGTACCCTCTGTAGCGCCAGATCGCTCTAAGTTCTTGTAGCTGTAGCCTAGTCAGGTGATTCTAACCTAAGTCAGCTGATGCAGCTTTTGTGAATTTGAATTTATAAATATTAGCTTAATTTTACTTCTCATAAACTTGAATTAAGTGAAAACTTTCAAGGATTTAATTTTAAAATTGCCAAGCAGTATCTGTGACTTTTATAATGTAAAGTACATTCGTAAGTTGACGATTAAGTTAAGCCTGTTTTACGGGAGTAGGCTATGAATTTATAGATTTACTTAGTTATAGTTAATGATTTAATCGCGTGGTTGTTGTTCCAAACAACAATATTTTGGGCAAATATAATGAAAAGGTCGCAAAGTACACCGATCTTGCTATAGAAGTAGTGCAGATGTGGCATGCCGAAAAATTGGAGGTGGTACCGATCAGCGTATCATCAACCGGACTTATCCCGAGAAGTCTTGAAGATAGTCTTAAAAAACTCAGTCTTCATAAAAATACTTTCATTGATTTGTAAAAAACGGCAATTTTAAATACATGTCACACTGTTCGGAAATTTTTAAATATGTAATCTTTGAGCCTAATCCCATGTGCGTGTACGCTCGGGATAGGTAAATATTACCAGCGAAAGCTAAGTAAGTGCATAAGTCTTTTAATAATAATAATAATAATAATAATAATGATAATGATAATGATAATGATAATGATAATGATAATGATAATGATAATGATAATGATAATGATAATGATAATGATAATGATAATGATAATGATAATGATAATGATAATGATAATGATAATGATAATGATAATGATAATGATAATGATAATGATAATGATAATGATAATGATAATGATAATGATAATGATAATGATAATGATAATGATAATGATAATGATAATGATAATGATAATGATAATGATAATGATAATGATAATGATAATGATAATGATAATGATAATGATAATGATAATGATAATGATAATGATAATGATAATGATAATGATAATGATAATGATAATGATAATGATAATAATAAGATTAATAGTTGGAAAGCTCCAGGAATTGATAACATCCAAAATTTCTGGTACAAAAAATTTAGCAGCTTACACGAAGTATTGGGATCGAAATTTACACATTTTCTTCAACATCCAGAAGACATTCCTGCCATTCTTACTCATGGTTTAACCCATATGCTTCCCAAAACAGCTAACACACAGGATCCTTCCCAGTATAGACCAATCGCATGTCTTCCAACGCTTTACAAGATATTAACATCATGCATTACTAACAAAATTTACAGGCATGTGAACCAAAATAACATCTTGGCAGAGGAGCAAAAGGGATGTAAACGTTGTCAACTGGGTTGCAAAGAACAGCTTATTATTGACTCTGTGAAACCTTAACCGAGCAATTAATACATATGCCGTACCTGTGTTAACTTATTCGTTTGGGATTCTAAAATTGACAAAAACTGAATTGGAAGATATTCAGAGAACAACCCGGACTATGATGACAAAGTACAGATGTCACCTTCCAACATCGTTAGTGCTTAGAACAACACTACCGAGAAAGGAGGGAGGAAGAGCTTTATGCGACATGCGACATAATAAATCTGTTTAAATGTATGTTATAAGTGGACTGTAACACTTTTTTCTTGTAGAAATAGTAACATAGAAGGTTTTTTAATATCGAATTTTTATTGACCTTTTAATCTAACATTGTAATTGACAACTCTGTCTCTTATCTCCATGGTTATAACAAAATTTAAATTAATCAATAGTACAAATACATAAAGTATACATAAAGTCTTTAACATGCCGCCCGGCTTGACAGGTATGAAATACCTTCAATAAAATTAATGTTCCATGTGAACAAAAAAAATAAATTCAGTTTATAAAAAAAATATTATTCAGTTTGAATGCGATCTTTATCGTCCAATTCAACTGGAAGCACACACAGTTTTGACACAGCCTGTTGCACTTCACTTTTGTTCGAAAGTCTGACGGTTGCAACACGCACTACATTGTCTTTTCCCAAAAAAATGTCGGATACTCTCCCCATTTTCCATTTTAAGGGAGGTAGATTGTCATCTTTAAGAAGCACAAGTGATCCAACCTTTAACTAACTTGGATAATTTTTTTTCCACTTGACACGTTGTTGTAACTCAGAAATATATTCTCGTTGCCATCGTTTTCAAAAATGCTGAACGACTTGTTGCATTCTTTTGTATTTTCCTAATCTTGTATCCTGTAGTTCTAGTAGATTTTGTTCTGGAAGAGCTGTTAATCTCTTGCCAATTAAGAAATGAGCTGAGTTAAAGGATTGTAATCAGAAGGGTCGGAAGATAAAGGACTCAAAGGTCTTGAATTAAGTATACACTCAATTTGAATAAGTACTGTCATTAAATCTTCATACGTTAATTCTAAATTACCAACCATTCTTTTTAAATGATATTTGGTACTTTTTATTCCCACTTCCCAAATACCCCCAAAGTTTGGTGATCGTGCTGGAATGAAATGCCAAAATATATTTTCCTTGGACATATTATTATGAATGTCATTGTTTGATTGAACAAAAAATTTAAATAAATCTTTTAGTTGAGAATTAGCACCTATGAATGTTGTACCATTATCCGAATAAATATGATCAGGTCTACCCCTTCTACCAATAAATCGTCTTAAAACACAAATAAATGAATCTGTTGATAATTTGGTTACCACATCAAGATGAATAGCCTTTGTTGACATACATATGAATAGACATATATATGATTTAATTAGTTTGGCATTTCTTAATTTACGATCCTTAATTAAGATAGGACCTGCGTAATCAATGCCTACATGAGAAAAAGGATGAAACGCAGTTATACGAAATTCTGGCAAATTCCCCATTAAATATTTTTCACTAGTAGGTTTTGCTCGAAAACATGTAATACAATTACGAGTTACCTTTTTTGATACATTTCGCCCTGAAATGGGCCAATATTTTTCGCGTATTGAACTTAACAATTGTTGTGGTCCGCAATGAAATAATCGTAAATGTTCATTAGATAAAATTAAAATGGTTAATTTGTGACTTGCATCAAGAATGATAGGATGTTTTTTATCAAAATCATAATTTGAATTATTTTTTATTCTACCACCAATTCTAATTAGTTTTTCTTCATCTATAAAAGGATTCAAAGACAAGAGACGACTTCGTTTATTAATTGGTTTTTCATTGCATAAACTATTGTATTCATGAGGAAACTTTTGATATTGAGAAATTCTAATCAATAATATTAAAGAATTTTGAAGTTCTGAAATAGTGAGTTCCCCATACTGGCGATAATTTCTTTTAAGTTTAGAATTTTTTATAAAACGAACGCAATATGCTGTAACTCTCTGTAATTTAATAAAAGATGAATACCTTTCAAATAAATCGAAATCATTTGAGATAATGTTTATAGCTGAAATGATTCGTTTTTCTGGTATATCATCATTAATATTGAAACTAGTAATATTCCAGTTATTATCATCTTCTAGAAGCCATTGAGGCCCGTGCCACCACAATGAAGAATTGAAAATATCATTGGCATTTGTTCCCCGTGAAATAAGATCAGCAGGGTTTTCAGATGACTTAACATAAAACCAATCAGAAGGTTCGGTAATTGTTTGTATATTACCAACACGATTAGCAACAAAGGTTTTCCATTCTCTGGCGGATCCTTTAATCCATGCCAATGTAATAGTAGAATCGCACCAAAGATATTTGTTATCAATTTTAATAGACAAAGAATTGTTAATTTTTTCTACAAGGTTTGCTAATAAATTAGCTCCACATAGTTCCAGCCTCGGCAAAGAAATTTGCTTTAATGGTGCTACTCTTGATTTTGCACATAATAAATTGGAGGAATAATTTCCAAAACTATCCTTACAGCGTATATAAATACAAGCACCATAAGCAAATTCAGATGCATCAGCGAACCCATGAAGTTCAATAGTAATTGGTAAAGGAACGAGAATAAACCGAGGTATTTTTATATCGTTTATACTTTGTAAATTTGTTTGGAACTGATTCCACATAGTATATGTTTTTTGTGAAACTGCTTCATCCCACGTTAGCCCTTCTTGCCACAATTTTTGTAAAATTAACTTAGCTAATATTATTATTGGGCCAAGAGGACCAAGTGGGTCAAATATTCGTGAAGTTATTGACAAAATAATACGTTTTGTAACTATTTTATTTTGAGTTTGTTGACTTATTGAATATTGAATATTATCAGCATGTGAATTCCATAAAATACCTAATGTTTTATTATTGTCATGCTCACCTAATTGTAAAATACTATATTGTGATTGGTTAGAAATGTGAAATTTACTAAATAATTCTGGTTTATTAGTAAGCCATTTTCGAAGTTCGAATCGTGCAGACAACAAAATAGCTGAAACATCTTTTTGAATATCTAAAAGTTCATTAATTGAATTTGCACCCGTAATTAGATCATCTACGTAAAAATCGTTCTTAATAACTCGAGAAGCTAAAGGATATAATAATTCATTCTCAACAGCTAGCTGATGTAGACATCTAATTGCTAAAAATGGGGCTGATTTAGTTCCAAATGTAACTGTGTTAAGTTCAAAAGATTGCAAACCATCATTTGAATTTTCTCTCCAAAATATTCTTTGAAGATGTCGTTGTGTATCATGAATAAGAACTTGTCTATACATTTTAGTTATATCTGCGCTCATAACATATTGATATTGCCGAAATCTAATTAAAATTGAAAATAAATCTGATTGTATGGTAGGACCACAATATTGTAAATCATTTAAGGATAAACCATTATCAGTTTTGGCACTAGCATCAAATACAACTCGCACCTTTGTAGTTAAACTTGACTCTTTCACTACAGCATGGTGAGGTAAATAAAATGCTTCATCAAAAGAATTTAATTGTTCATTAATTTTAGTCATGTGTCCCAAATTTTGATACTCTTGCATAAAGTCTAAATAGTCTGATTTTAAATTGTCATTTTTATTAAGTTTTCTCTCTAGTGCAAAAAATCTATTAAATGCCATTTTTCTAGAATTGCCTAATTGTTTGCAATTTCCCCTTAAAGGCATTTTCACTATAAAACGCCCTTCACTATTACGTTTAAAATTATCAATAAAATGAGATTCACAAAACTTTTCGGAATTGGATAGAATTTTTTTAGAACTATCATACTCTTCCAACTGCCAAAATTTTGTCAAAATTTCATTAACAGAAGGTTCTGATTGAATATTGAGACATGTAATAGATTTGTTAACTTGATCTGCAAAAAATACATTGCCCGAAACTACCCACCCTAAAAGTGTTTCTTGAAGCACAGATTTTTGTTTGCCTAAATGTAATTGACCAACACTTAGAAGATCCCAAAACACATTTGCTCCTAGCAAAATATCAATTTTGCTACGTTTATAAAATGTTGGATCAGCTAATTGAATATTCGAAGGTAATTGTAATTGTTCAATGTTAAAACTAGTACATGGTAATTGTTCTGTGATTTTTTGTAAGATGAGACACGTAATTTGAGTTTTGAAATTACTATTGCATGATTTGAATTCAATTGAAACTTGATAGTTAATATTTGTTATAGAATGACCTACTCCTTTTATAGACATATTGACTTTTTGTCTCTTGAAACCTAACTTATTGTATAATTCCTCAGTTATAAATGAACTCTGTGAAGCACTATCAAGAAGCGCCCTAGCTTTATGAAACTGACCATGATGGTCTTTAACCTGAATGATTGCAGTAGGTAATAGTATCTGAAAATGAACTGAATTGTTTACATGATGTATTAGAACTTGAGTTTCACTCTCTGATAACTGTTGCTGTGAACTATCTGTTACCTCAGGACTATCAGAATTATATATATGTAATATTGTATTATGTTTCCTATTGCAATGTTTGCAATTGGAATAAGTGCATTTCGGTGCTAGATGTCCAGGTCTCAAACAGTTCAAACATAATTTTTTATTTTTTAACTCAATTCTAGCATTTACTTGTAGTTTCAATAAATCTTCACACTTATAAATAATGTGTTCACCATTGCAAAAATAGCATTTTACTTTATTGATACTTGTATGATAACTACTACCATGTAATTTTTTGGCTGACATTTTTTCATTGTATTTACCTCTTACTATATTGTTAGTATTGTATGCCAATTTTTCCAAAAGTTTACATTTTCTTTTCAGAAATGTATTCATGTCATTCATAGTAGGCAAATCACTTGAAAAATTGTATGATTCCCACTCACGCCGAGTAGAAAAGTCAAGTTTTGATACAATGATGAATATAATTAATGTATCCCAATTATGAACAGGTTCTCGTAAATTTTTGAGTGAACGTAAATTTTTTGTAATATTATCAAATAATTTTCTCAAGTCAGAATGTGATTCCTTTTGAACAGCTGGAGAATCAAAAATTGCCTTAACATGATTAAAAACAATTAATCTTTTATTTTCAAAACGTTCATTTGATAATTGCCAAGCTATCTGATAATTTGCTGAAGTAACTTCTATAGATTGTATTACTTTACTGGCCTCAATTTTGCAATGATGATTTCAAGCCATCTCTGAATTCAAGCCATGTACCATATGTACCATTAAATGTAGGCAATCGAATTGCAGGATATTTATCCTGATGAATATCAGATTGTGATGGCATATTCAAAACTTGATGTAATGCAGTATTGTTATTATCAACAGAAGTATTGTTATCATAAATTGTATTATTGTTAGGTGGCAAATCGTTACTAAGAGAAGCATTGTTAGATTCTATATTGTTATTGAAAATAGAACCCATTTTATTGGATTTATTTGAAATATTATCGTTATCTGTGGAAATTAATTTAGAATTGGAAAATTTTTCAATTATAGCTTTTGCCTGACTAATATTAGCAAAATAAAGATTTTCAAAATCATTTCGTTCTTTTTCTTCGGCATCAGTAATATCTTCGCCTAATTTTATTTCTAATTCACATTGAATTGAATCAAAACTTTCAAAAAGAGGTACCACTTTTTCCATGCGACATTGTAACTCAATAATAATTGTATCATTTAATTCCAATAGATCAATTGAATCGATAAATTTCTTAAACCTTGTGTTTGCAGCTTTAAGCTGAGCCCTTTTTATTTTTAAATTGCTATCCATTATACTTAAATGGATAAAGAACTTTAATTAAAAAGTGTCTAAAATTAAAATTGTAAATTTGACAGAACTCTATCTGTCACTTTTTGAAAATATATTTTAAACTTGGCTAGTTATTGAATATGTAATTGTAAAATAGAAATTAACGTATTTCAATCTAGTTCAATAGCTTATTGCACCTTTCAACAAGTACCATTCAAATTAAGCATATAACTATAATAACAAATTTTAAAAGTATAGACAATGGAACAGACTCACAGGATAGTTATAGAAGTGCTTGATCAGCAATCCAAGGGCCTGCCTCTATATTTCTTTCTTGCTTGTAAAACTTGTATATGGATGGATGTCACTCTGCTGAATTTTTGGTAACTTTTGAACTATGAGTAATTTAGTATCCGAATCGATGGACCATGTTAAATGTATGTTATAAGTGGACTGTAAGACTTTTTTCTTGTAGAAATAGTAACATAGAAGGTTTTTTAATATCAAATTTTTATTGACCTTTTAATCTAACATTGTAATTGACAACTCTGTCTCTTATCTCCATGGTTATAACAAAATTTAAATTAATCAATAGTACAAATACATAAAGTATACATAAAGTCTTTAACAAAATCTACATAACAAACAGTTAAAAAAATTGGGAGACTTCTTTATTACCAAATCACTGTCATCGAATTTACATGAATCTGTCATAAAAGCAGATAAGAAATACTCGCCGCTAAATTTAGCAGACCCTAATATAGATTTAGAAATAACAACTGATGCTGAAAAACAAGTAAAATGGGCCCAAAAATCTCTACATGGTCGACATCATCCCGACCTAAAACAACCACACATTGATAAAACTCTACTGTGGTGCATTTGCAGAGCTACGAAGTCACAACCAACAAATCCGGTCTCCGAACAAAAATTGTTCCAAAAAGAAAAAGCGACATAAACCTTGGTGGCAACAGCGACTCGAGAAGTCCATTACTGACATAAGGAAGGAGTTGGGACAACTTACAGAATTTAAAACCAACACAAATCCCTCAAGACGCTTAACTAATATGGTCAAGAAAATCTTTAAAAAAATTAAAACCAACACAGAACATCCAAGACATAAGGAACACTTATGCTCATATATGGACCTTCTTAGACAAAAGCTAAAAGCCAAATCTAAACTATTGTCTCGATACGTTAAATGTACTAAAAAGAAGCTACAAAATCACTTACTTGACAACAATGAAAAGCTGTTCTATAGACAACTGAGTAGCGTAGGAACAAACAGCAATGATAATCCCCCAAGTAAGCATGAACTTACTAACTATTGGTCTTCAATATGGTCCAATCCTCAAAAACACAACGAGGGTGCCGAATGGATTCAATCTGAGAAGGATTAGTCAAACATTGCTCCAATGTTGTTTAACAACATAACAACAGCTGAAGTAAACCAAGCAGTAGGAGAAACTAACAGTTGGAAAGCTCTAGAAATTGATAATATTCAAAATTTCTGGTACAAAAAATTTGACAGCTGACTCGAGATAATCGCATCAAAATTTACACATTATCTTCAACATTCAGAAGACATTCCAGCCTTTCTTACTCATGGTTTAACTCATATTTATGCTTCCCAAAACAGCTAACACACAGGACCCCTCACAGTATAGACCAACACGCAGGAACCTTCGCAGCATAGACCAATCACATGTCTTCCAACGCTTTACAAGATACTAACATCTTGCATTACTAACCGAATTTATAGGCATGTCGACCAAAATAAAATCTTGGCAGAGGAGCAAAAGGGATGTAAACGTGTTCACCAGGGATGCAAAGAACAACTTGTTATTGACTCTGTGATCCTAAGGCAAGCGCAAAAGCAATGTCGCAACATATCGACTGCTTTTGTAGACTACCGTAAGGCATTTGACAGTGTACCACATTCCTGGCTCTTAAGTGTTTAAAACATCTATAAAGTACATCCCACCATAGTTACTTTTCTTGAAACTTCAATGAAGCAATGGCGAACAAGCCTTCAGGTAAACATTAATGGTCAATATATTAAGACTAACGAAATTGTTATTCGCAGGGGAATATTCCAAGGTGACTCACTTAGTCCACTGTGGTTCTGTTTGGCTATGAATCCACTGTCTACCATGCTCAACGACACAAAATATGGCTACAATCTTAAGACTAATAGAAACACCAACTGCACTGTTTCCCATGTTCTTTATATGGATGATATAAAAATGTTTGCTTCTAATCAACAACAAATTCAACATCTTCTGGATATAACCGAAAGGTTCTCCAGTGATATACGAATGGAATTTGGTTTAGATAAGTGCAGAACCTTAAACATCGAAAAGGGAAAAATTGTCAATGAAGATGTGGCGCTACCTAATGGAGATATAATCGCTGCCATGCAGAATGGGGAAACCTATAAATACTTGGGATTTCAACTAGCCAGATTGCTAGACCAAAAACAGTCCAAGTCCAAAATCAAGGATAAGTATACACAGAGGGTTAGTTCATTACTAAAATCCGAACTGAACGCAGGAAACCTTAACCGAGCAATTAATACATATGCCGCACTTGTGTTAACTTATTCGTTTGGGATTCTACAATTGACAAAAACTTAATTGAAAGATATCCAGAGAACAACAAGGACTATGATGACCAAGCACAGATATCACCATCCAACATCGTCAGTACTCCGAACAACACTACCGAGAAAGAAGGGAGGAAGAGCTCTATGCGACATAATCAATCTACACAACAAGCAGATAAATAAATTACGAGACTTCTTTATCACTAAGTCAATGTCATCTAATTTACACAAATTTATCATAGGAGCAGATAAAAATTATTCCCCTCTAAATTTAGCAGGTCCTAATGTGAATTTAGAAGTAACAACAGATGCTGAGAAACACGTAAAATGGGCCCAAAAAGCTCTACATGGTCGACATCATCACGACCTTAACCAACCACACATTGACAAAATAGCATCAAATAGGTAGCTTGTGAACGGTACCTTGTTCTCAGAAACTGAAGGATTTATGATGGCCATTCAGGATCAAGTAATTAATACAAAAAACAACTACAAAAAATTTGTTATCAGGGACCCAACTATAACTTCGGACAAGTGTAGACGGTGCCAACAAACGTCGGAAACCTTACAACACATAACATCAGGATGTTCAACGATAGCCAACACGGATTATTTACGCAGGCACAACCAGCTGTGTAATATTATCCACCAGAAACTGAATGATCATCGATATCTTATCGCCACCCTACAACAAACAGCCATTCTGGGAACTGCCAGTGTAATTAGAAAAGCTGTAAAGATAAACTACATCTGAGGTATATGGTTTATACCAGAAGTAGATCGTAATATAACCCTATTAATTGGTTAAAAAAAAAGAATAATAATAATAATAATAATAATAATAATAATAATAATAATAATAATAATAATAATAATAATAATAATAATAATAATAATAATAATAATAATAATAATAATAATAATAATAATAATAATAATAATAATAATAATAATAATAATAATAATAATTCAAAAGGCTGCCCTGCTTGGATCAGCGAATATACTACGCCGATACATTACGACATCCTAGGTTCTTGGGAAGAACCCGATGCGTAATGACTAATTCAGTGAATTTAGCACTGTGAAATCTATTAAAAATAATAATAATAATAATAATAATAATAATAATAATAATAATAATAATAATAATAATAATAATAATAATAATAATAATAATAATAATAATAATAATAATAATAATAATAATAATAATAATAATAATAATAATAATAATAATAATAATAATAATAATAATAATAATAATAATAATAATAATAATAGAGGACCCGACCGCAGTAGTAAGTGTTGGAAATGCGGAGATGAAGGTCATCGCGCGAATGATTGCAAAGCCCCACCGCTCTGTGTGCTCTGCGCAACGATTGCAGGTAATGTGCCTTCCAATCACGTACCAGGCTCGGGCAACTGTAGGGCTTTCAGGATTGCTCTTGAAACAGAGAAATTTACTAAGAGACGATAAGACTCTTGCAAGGGAATCTTATGGGATGTAGTGCTGCGGACAGTCTTATGACGCAGCTGGCCTATGAGCACGGAGCACATATCGCAATCATTAGTGAACCGTACCGGGATAGAGCTGGGGCTGTCTGGTTTCCGGATCATACCGGCTGGGCTGCGATATGGATTGCTGATGTGCGTACCATTCTTGTGCAGCAACACGGAGCAGGAAATGGATTTGCGTGGGTAAGAACTGCTGAAATCACGTTTGTAAGTTGTTATTACTCTCCTAACGATACCATCGCAGAATATGGAAATAAGGTGGATGAATTGGAAGACTTCCTACAAGGCCATGCTGGAAACGTTGTGGTAGCTGGTGATTTTAATGCACGGGCACCAGAATGGGGCATGCCACAGCGTAACACCAGAGGAAGGCTTCTACTGGAAATGGCGGCGAGAAGGGGATTGCTGGTACTTAATCGCGGTTCGACTCCAACATATAGAAGACCTGGATTTGGAGAGTCCATACCCGATATCTCGTTTGCATCGGAGCCCCTGGTCTCTAGAATTGACGAATGGAGAGTAATGGACGACTACACCGGTAGTGATCACAATTTTATCACCTTCCAAATCATCGAACACGGTAGACAAGGCGGATCTAAGGAAAATTCACAACACCTTGGTTGGAACGTGAACAGGCTAAACGTAGTTCTCCTTGAGACGACCCTGCGTCATAACGTAGAAGATGCACCGGAAACGGAGGATGGGGCCTCAAACAGGGGGACTGCCGAGACTAACACAGCCAACCTGATGCGGCTCATGCGGGCAGCTTGCGATGCAGCAATGCCGAAAAGAAGGCCTTTTAAAAAAAAACGACAGGCTTATTGGTGGACCACGGAGATAGCCGAACTTAGGCGCACAGCATTGAGGGCAAGGAGACGGTGGCAGCGAGCTCGTGACAGACCTGCGCAGACAGAACTTTCTGAGACTCACAAGGAAGCTAAAAAGGCACTGGTTCGCGCAATCAAAGACAGTAAAGTAAGGTGCTGGCGCTCACTGTGTGAGGAAGTCAACAATGACCCATGGGGTGAGGGATATAAAATCGTCACTCGACGCCTGGGAGGAGCGGCCTCCTCAGCTACGATGTTAAGTGAGGCAGCTATGTCCGAAATCGTAGACGCTTTGTTCCCAAAGCACCCGATCAGAAGAGACGAGGAACCATAGTTACTGCACGGGAGACCGACGTAGCTCAACACCGGCTAAATCAGGTCATGAGGCGGGTTAGCCGCTGGATGACTGATCACGGCCTGGAGTTGGCTATTGCTAAGACGGAAATCGTCATACTAACCCGAAGACGAATACCTCTCATTGTCCAAATGAGGGCAGGCTCCGAAGTGATATCAACCAGGACTGCAGCTAAATATCTAGGTGTGATGCTAGACTCTCGGCTGACCTACTGGGAACACATAAAGAAAGTCTGCGATAAGGCGGAAGGGGCAACGATGGCGCTGGGGCGCCTAATGGCAAACGTGGGCGGACCTTGTTCGAGCAGACGGAGACTGCTTATGGTAACGGTGCAGTCAATACTGCTTTACGGAGCGGAGATATGGGCTGAAGCCGTTGCAATTAAGAAATACCGCTCAAGAATGCTTTCTGTACAACGGCTGGGTGCACTGAGAGTCGCCAGCGCTTACCGCACCGTCTCCGCGGAAGCAGTGCTGGTGGTAGCGGGAGCCATTCCAATTGACCTGTTAGCACAGGAGCGACAGGAAATATATCGTCGTAGTATGAGTCTCAGAAGATCCGAGGCAACTAGACAGGCTAGAGAAGAAACACTTGCACGATGGCAACAGCGCTGGGATTCGGCTCCCGTGGGTCGATGGACAGCCAGGTTGCTAGGCGATATTGCCCCCTGGATTGACCGGGGTCACGGGGAAATTAATTTTTATTTGTGCCAGTTCTTGACAGGACATGGCTATTTCCGTGCATATCTATTCAGAATAGGAAAGATCGAAACACCATACTGCCACTACTGTCCCGAAGACAATGATAACGCATATCATACATTCTTTGAATGCAGCAGATTCGCGGCAAACCGCAAGAAACTCGCTCGAATGGTGGGTGATGTGTCTCCTGAGACCGTCATTCGGGTGATGCTTCAAAGCGAGGACCTCTGGCGTATTGTTTCAACTTATATTGAAGCGATACTGCGCACAAAGAAGGCGGAGGGGTGCCTGGAATAGAGTTCTTGTCCAGACACATGATAGTTTAGTTATTAAGCCCTTAGGGTGAAGGCAAGCACGTCCCAGATTGAAGTTATGCTAACGCGGTTCCGATCTGGGCTTACGTGGGCAAGTTGATGGTTTTTTAGCGAGTAGGAATCTCGCATAATCGGAAAACGACGTGATCCGGATACCTTGGGAAGGTTTTTCCATCAACAACATCAAAAAAAAAAAAATAATAATAATAATAATAATAATAATAATAATAATAATAATAATAATAATAATAATAATAATAATAATAATAATAATAATAATAATAAGACTGAAGGATTTATGATGGCCATTCAGGATCAAGTAATTAATACGAACAACTTCAAAAAATTTGTTATCAGGGACCAAACTATTACATCGGACAAGTGTAGACGGTGCCAACAAACGTCGGAAACCATACAACACATCACATCAGGATGTTCAACCATAGCCAACACGGATTATTTACGCAGGCACAACCAGCTGTGTAATATTATCCACCAGAAACTGGCCAACAAATATGGACTGCTGAATACATATACACCGTATTACAAGTACAATGCACAGGCAGTGCTCGAGAATGCGGATTTTAGACTCTACTACGATAGGTCCATTATCACCGATAGACAGGTGACGAATAATCGACCCGACATTGTAGTAGTGGATAAAAAAGCTAATTCAGTGCTGTTAGTCGATGTTGCAGTTCCAAACAACAACAATATTTTGGACAAATATAATGAAAAGATAGCAAAGTACACCGATCTTGCTATAGAAGTAGGGCAGATGTGGCATGCAGAAAAAGTGGAGGTGGTACCGATCATCGTATCATCAACTGGACTCATTCCCAAAAGTCTTAAAGACAGTCTTAAAAAACTCGATCTTCATAAAAACACTTTTATTGACTTGCAAAAAGCGGCAATTTTAAACACATGTCATACTGTTAGAAAATTTTTAAATATGTAAATTTTGAGCCTAATCCCATTTGCGTTTACGCTCGGGATAGGTAAATATTACCAGCGAAAGCTGAGTAAGTGCATAAGTCTTTTGATAATAATAATAATAATAATAATAATAATAATAATAATAATAATAATAATAATAATAATAATAATAATAATAATAATAATAATAATAATAATAATAATAATAATAATAATAATAATAATAATAATAATAATAATAATAATAATAATAATAATAATAATAATAATAATAAACTGAAGCATTAATTCTGGCTGCTCAAGAACAGGCCATCCGAACCAATGCAATCAAAGCTAAAATTGACAAATCAACTGATGATTCCAAATGTCGACTTTGTAAAGAATCTGATGAAACTGTCGATCACATACTCAGCTCATGTAAAACAATTGCTAATACCGAATATTTGAAAAGACATAACACAGTCGCCAAAATGATCCATTGGAACCTTTGTAAAAATTACAACATCCAGACAGCAAAGAATTGGTGGAAACACGAACCGGAAAAAGTGACTGAAAATAGCCAAGCCAAAATACTTTGGGATTTTCGCATCCAAACAGATAAAGTACTGCCACATAACACACCAGATATAACGGTCATTGAAGCGAAAAAGGTAAGCATAATTGACATCGCAATACCTGGAGACAGCCGTATCGATGAAAAGCAGTATGAAAAAATCTCAAAATACCAGGATCTGAAGATTGAGGTGCAGCGGTTATGGCACAAACCAACAGAGGTGGTCCCAGTGGTAATCGGCGCACTGGGTGCCGTTCCAAAAGACCTTGGAAAGCACATGAAACATTTAAAGATAGACAAAATCACCATATTATGTCAAATTCAAAAGGCTGCCCTGCTTGGATCAGCGAATATACTACGCCGATACATTACGACATCCTAGGTTCTTGGGAGGAACCCGATGCGTAATGACTAATTCAGTGAATTTAGCACTGTGAAATCTATTAAAAATAATAATAATAATAATAATAATAATAATAATAATAATAATAATAATAATAATAATAATAATAATAATAATAATAATAATAATAATAATAATAATAATAATAATAAACTGAAAAACTGAATTGGAAGATATTCAGAGAACAACAAGGACTATGATGACCAAGCACAGATACCACTATCCAACATCGTCAGTACTCCGAACAACACTACCGAGAAAGGAGGGAGGAAGAGCTCTATGCGACGTAATCAATCTACACAACAAGCAGATAAATAAATTACGAGACTTCTTTATCACTAAATCAATGTCATCTAATTTACACAAATTTGTTATAGGAGCAGATAAAAATTATTCCCCTTTAAATTTAGCAGGTCCTAATGTGGATTTAGAAACAACAACAGATGCTGAGAAACACGTTAAATGGGCCCAAAAAGCTCTACATGGTCGACAACATCACGACCTTAACCAAACGCACATTGACAAAATAGCATCAAATAGGTGGCTTGCTGAAGGTACCTTGTTCCCAGAGACTGAAGGATTTATGATGGCCATTCAGGATCAAGTAATTAATACGAACAACTACAAAATATTTGTTATTAGGGACCCAACTATTACATTGGACAAGTGTAGACGGTGCCAACAAACGTCGGAAACCATACAACACATCACATCAGGGTGTTCAACCATAACCAACACGGATTATTAACGTAGGCACAACCAGCTGTGTAATATTATCCACTAGAAACTGGCCAAAAAATATGGACTGCTGAATACATATACACCGTATTACAAGTAAAATCCACACACTGTTCGGAAATTTTTAAATATGTAAATTTCCCATTTGCGTTTACGCTCGGGATAGGTAAATATTACCAGCGAAAGCTGAGTAAGTGCATAAGTCTTTTGATAATATTAATAATAATAATAATAATAATAATAATAATAATAATAATAATAATAATAATAATAATAATAATAATAATAATAATAATAATAATAATAATAATAATAATAATAATAATAATAATAATAATAATAAACCCCGCACGGGGTAGTTTTTCTACCTGGGGAGTGACGCCCCCACGGGTCCGAGTTACCTGGGCTACCAGGGGAAAATGGTAGTACCTGGCGGTAGGTATAAAATGCTTCAACCACAATGTCGAGTTTTAAAACTAAATTACCCTAGGTGGGTAGAGTACTACGCTCACAATCCCACACGGCCGGTGTACCTAGTATGTCGGTTGTCTGCTCCACGGATTCTGGGGGGAGCAATAATTCGATTATTACCGATACCTTAACACTTAGGAATCGCCAGGTGAATCGACATGGCAACACCTACAACTCTTGTCGCGTTCAAGTTGATGACAGAAGGACTTGTTCGAAAAATGATGCATCTTCTTCGTCGGTTAGCGGCATGCGCAGCGTGACACCGAGTATGGCTACTGCGACAACACAAGAGGAAAATAACACCAAATCTCCTCCACCGGTTTCTGCTGTTTCTGGAGTATCGCAGGACGGTACATCCATGACCACTAAAGCCGGAAAGCCCAGGAAGCTTATGAAGTGGACTACTGAGATGAACTCATTCATTATACGCTCCTATTTTAGAATAACAAAAAATGAGACTGATTTAAAAACATACAGGTTCGCCCTTCATCGAGCATTTATACAACAGTATCCGGAGTTTCAACATGTTACGGAACCACGTATTGCTGACCAGCGTCGAACAATTATTAAAAACAATTTACTTCCTGGTCCACTTATGCAACAAATACGAAGTGAAGTACTTCTTGAGCTCCAAACAGAAATCGATCATAATGTTATTCAACATACAAATGATCAGCTGGATAATGTAAGACTTGATGACCACACTGGCGAAGACACACCAAACATTGATCAAGACGAAAACCCAAACACAGACAGTAACACACAACCTGACGAACACGAAAATGTTGTTACCGAACTCTCTAAAGCAATATTAGAATTTGATGGTAGCAATCCACTTCATCGACCAATATTGCCCAAACTCAAATCAAATAAGGATACCAATAAAATTCTTGCGGTCATTAATTTACTCTTAAAGGATCGTGCCAAGGACTACCGTACTCTGGAAGGGATACACACCCTTATCTACTGTGGTGCGGTTGCAGTTGTCCGAAGTCACAACCAACAAGTCCGGGTTCCGAACAAAAAGTATACCGAAAAGCAGAAGCCATATAAACCTTGGTGGCAACAGCGACTTGAGAAGTCCATTAATGACATAAGGAAGGAATTGGGACAACTTACAGAATTTAACAACAACGCTAAACCGTCCAGACGCCTAACTAATAGAGTCAAGAAAATTCTTAAGAAAATTAAAACTAACACAGGACATCCAAGGTATAAGGAACATTTATGTTCATATATGGACCTTCTTAGGCAAAAGCTAAAGGCGAAATCCAAACGATTGTCTCGTTACGTCAAATGCACTAAAAAGAAACAGCAAAACCACTTATTTAACACCAATGAAAAGCTGTTCTACAGACAACTTAGTAGTGCCGGAACAAACAACTACCACAATCTTCCAAGTAAGGATGAACTTTTTGACTATTGGTCTTCAATATGGTCCAATCCTCAAAAACACAACGAGGGCGCAGCATGGATAGAATCCGAAGCGGACAAATCAAACATTGCTCCAATGATGTTTGATAACATCACAACAGCTGATGTAAACCAAGCTATAGGACAGATTAATAGTTGGAAAGCTCCAGGAATTGATAACATCCAAAATTTCTGGTACAAAAAATTTAGCAGCTTACACGAAGTATTGGCATCGAAATTTACACATATTCTTCAACATCCAGAAGACATTCCTGCCTTTCTTACTCATGGTTTAACCCATATGCTTCCCAAAACAGCTAACACACAGGATCCTTCCCAGTATAGACCAATCACATGTCTTCCAACGCTTTACAAGATATTAACATCATGCATTACTAACAGAATTTACAGGCATGTGGACCAAAATAACATCTTGGGAGAGGAGCAAAAGGGATGTAAACGTGGTCACCAGGGTTGCAAAGAACAGCTTATTATCGACTCTGTTATCCTAAGGCAAGCGCAAAAGCAATGTCGCAACATCTCGACTGCTTTTGTAGACTACCGTAAGGCATTTGACAGCGTGCCTCATTCCTGGCTTATAAGCGTTTTAAACATCTATAAAATAAACCCCACCATAGTTTCTTTTCTTGAAGCTTCGATGAAGCAATGGCGAACAAGCCTTCAGGTAAATATTAATGGTCAGTATATTAAGACTAACGACATTTCTATTCGAAGGGGAATATTCCAAGGGGACTCACTTAGTCCATTGTGGTTCTGTTTGGCAATGAATCCACTCTCTACCATGCTCAACAACACTAAACTTGGCTTCAATCTTAAGATCAATAAAAATACTAACTGCACCATCTCCCACCTCCTTTATATGGATGACATCAAAATTTTTGCTTCCAATCAGCAACAAATCCAACACCTTCTGGATATAACCGAAAGGTTCTCCAGTGATATACACATAAAATTTGGTTTAGATAAGTGCAGAACCTTAAACATCGAAAAGGGAAAAATTGTCAATGGAGATGTGGCGCTACCTAGTGGGGATATAATCGCTGCCATGCAGAATGGGGAAACCTATAAATACTTGGGATTTCAACAAGCCAGAATTTTAGACCAAAAACAGTCCAAGGCTAAAATCAGGGATGAGTTTTCACAAAGGGTAAGTTCCCTACTAAAATCTGAGTTGAACGCAGGAAATCTAAACCGAGCCATTAATACATATGCCGTACCTGTGTTGACCTACTCTTTCGGTATTTTACAATGGACAAAAACCGAATTGGAAGATATTCAGAGAACAACCCGAACTATGATGACAAAGTACAGATGTCACCATCCAACATCGTCAGTGCTTAGAACAACACTACCGAGAAAGGAGAGAGGAAGAGCTTTATGCGACATAATAAATCTACACAACAAACAGATAAATAAATTGCGAGACTTCTTTGTTACCAAATCACTGTCATCGAATTTACATAAATCTGTCATAGGAGCAGATAAGAAATACTCGCCTATAAATTTAGCAGACCCTAATATGGATTTAGACATAACAACTGATGCTGAAAAACAAGTAAAATGGGCCCAAAAAGCTCTACATGGTGGACATCATCACGACCTAAACCAACCACACATAGATAAAATTGCATCAAATAGGTGGCTTGCTGACGGTACCCTGTTCCCAGAGACTGAAGGATTTATGATGGCCATTCAGGATCAAGTAATTAATACGAACAACTATTTGTTATCAGGGACCCAACCATTACAACGGACAAGTGTAGACGGTGCCAACAAACATCGGAAACCATACAACACATCACATCAGGATGTTCAACCATAGCCAACACGGATTATTTACGCAGGCACAACCAGCTGTGTAATATTATCCACCAGAAACTGGCCAACAAATATGGACTGCTAAATACCTATACACCGTACTACAAGTATAATCCACAGGCAGTGCTCGAGAATGCAGATTTTACACTCTACTTCGATAGGTCCATTATCACCGATAGACAGGTGACGAATAATCGACCCGACATTGTAGTAGTGGATAAGAAAGCTAAATCGGTGCTGTTAGTCGATGTTGCAGTTCCAAACAATAACAACGTTTTGGATAAGTATAATGAAAAGATGGCAAAGTACACCGATCTTGCCATAGAAGTGGGACAGATGTGGCATGCAGAAAAAGTGGAGGTGGTACCGATCATCGTATCATCAACTGGACTCATTCCTAAAAGTCTTGAAGACAGTCTTAAAAAACTCGATCTTCATAAAAACACTTTTATTGACTTGCAAAAAGCGGCAATTTTAAACACATGTCACACTGTTTGGAAATTTTTAAATATGTAAATTTTGAGCCTAATTCCATTTGCGTTTACGCTCGGGATAGGTAAATATTACCAGCGAAAGCTGAGTAAGTGCATAAGTCTTTTGATATAATAATAATAATAATAATAATAATAATAATAATAATAATAATAATAATAATAATAATAATAATAATAATAATAATAATAATAATAATAATAATAATAATAATAATAATAATAATAATAATAATAATAATAATAATAATAATAATAATAATAATAATAATAATAATAATAATAATAATAATAATAATAATAATAATAATATGGTCTTTATTATTCCAACATTGAAAGCTACAAAAGTTAACTAATTATAATTTACAAAAAATTATGAAAAATGCTGAAATAAAGGGCCTGATATATTTCTTTCCCATATTAATTAAAAAATCCAGAGCCCCTTTTCTTGGGAGTAAATGTCCTTGTATTATATTTTTTGCAATATTACTATTTAAATGTTTCCATATCGCTATAAGTTTAGTAAGGGTTGTAGTAAATACTAAACTAGCATGTTTAAGAGACTATTGCAACATGCAAGTTTTTAAAGTAAGTACCGTTTTTAAATTACGTCATTGCAGCGCTACAGCTGCCTTTTGGAGCATGCGCGTAATGTAGCTACATCGGTTGGGATTCCACAGCCGCTATTACAACGCCGTTTGAGCGAATCTTCCTATTTTTCGTTATTTTAAAATGCCGCCGACTATCGAGAATCCCGCCGACTGTGAAGTGCATGCTGTAATTGATTTTCTCGGTGTTAAAGGCCTAAAAGTAATTGATATTCATCGTCAAATCCTTAGACTAGGAAAAAGAGAGGACAGCGCATATCAATGAAAACCTTATGCGTTTGATTGAAGCCAATTTTCAAACGTTTGACATATGTTTGGTGGTTAACAAATTTGAACGTTGAATTGTATGTTTTTAGTTTTTTTTTATTAATTTTTACCTTTTTTAATTACCTGAACAGACATTTGAAAATGGTTAATTGTGCAGCTAATAAGTGCAACAGTCAGAGTGCTAAAAAAGAGGAAGCAATTTCATTTTATAGGTAAAAAGTATTTTTAAACTTTTTCGTTAAAATTTATTTCTATTAATATTACAGCTTTCAGGTAATAGATGTTTAACTAAATCACATATGTTATGTATGATAAAGTAAATTAATTGTACATACATTTTGAAAATTATTTTCATTCAGTTTTAAAGATTATTTTTCATTTAATTAATATTATTTGCTCATAGATGTAATAGTTTTGCAGTGGCGTGGAATAAAAACATATATTTAAAATAGATAAAATGAATTAAAATTGTAATATTTATTAAATAAATATGTTTTAAAATGATTGTTATTTTTTTGGAGCAGTATAAATTTAATGACTTTTTTAAATTAGATTTGTAATACGAAATAATGAAATTGATTATTTAATAATCGTATAAGAAAAATCGTATGATACGCCTATGTCAATATTGTCCGCCATTAGTTTGGTGGTAAGTGGGTTACATAAATTGATTCTAGTGCGCAGTCCTCTCTTTCCTTGTCTAAGGTCAAATCAGTAAAGTGAAAATATTATGAGTGAAGGAATGGTGCGGAAATGGGTTAGAGCCATCAAAGATGGCAGCACAATAGTCAAAACGTAGGTATGTGCAGCAGTGGTTGTCCAGTCTGGCGGCAAGTGACTTTGACGACGGTATACAAAAGCTGGTCCCAAGATACGACAAGTGGCTTAATAATAATGGAAATTATGTAGAGAAGTAGAGGAAATAATGTTCTTCTAGTTTACTAGTTGATTATTTTAAATCAAAACAGTACTTACTTTAAAAACATGCCTCTATTTATAACGTTTTTTTTTTATTTACCTCTTTTAATAGGTACTGTGAGATTTGTCTGTACCTTAAATTGTAATTCCTTTTCTTGGGTCAAAGGATTATTATAATAATGTAACACCTCCGGGTTAATTCATTTTTAAGAAATCATACTTAAACAGTGAATCCAAATTGCATATTAAATAATTTTCCAAAAACCACTAACTTATTGTTAATACTTTTTTAGGAAATTTTACTTGTAAATATTAGATGTAATAAAATGGCCTATTATTATTACTTTCGTTTATTTTAAATTTACTTTAATTATGTAACATGTCGATCGACATGCTACCTTACTTTAGATTACCATCATTACGAACCTTAAAATTAACTCCGACTCACCTCTATATTAGACACTTAACTTATCGTAGCCGAGTGCGCTCTCATACGAGGCACGTTCAATGGAACGTGCCTGAAATAAAATTAACTAACTGTAACTTCTAACCGGATACCAGCGAGAACATTGACAGCCCTTATCTATAAATTAAAATACTCCTAATACACCACTTTTTTTCTCGCCGAAAACTCAACGACGACAGTCGTCTTTCTACCGCAATTTACCTTATCTTTTTGGCTGGTAAAAGATAAAGGGAGCAAAGTTAGGATACAGCATAGTTAGGATACAGCTAGGCTACAGCAAAGTCAGGATACAGTCAATATACATATACCACTAGAGGCCCTTTGGAACCTCAAGAATAGAAATTCAATATCCCTAAGGATATCACAAACTACTCGAGGCCCTTTGGAACCTCAAGAAATATGATGTGCTAAAGATAAGTACCTTTTGCTATAAGTTAGAACTTGTCCATCCTTCACTACTAACCTGGCAGATAAATTAAACAAATAAATCTTAATTAATTTTTTTATTAGTTTACTTTACTGATAAATTAAATCATTTATACTTATTTTTTAACTCTACGAAATGTTTCTATCTTTTTCACCTTAGTTTCCTTTTTTTTATATTTATTATTATTTTCTATTAACAAATAAAAATATTCAGAACAATAAACAACTAAAAGGTTGAATTAACTTTCACTATATATTCTTTAAATACTTTAAAGGTAATGACAGCCGTTTCGCTATTTCGCTTTTAAGTATTTAAAGAATAGATAGTGAAAGTTAATTCAACCTTTTAGTTGTTTATTGTTCTGAATAAGATGAACTTTCACATAGTAAAGGTTAGTACCATACATTTTTTTAAATAAAAATATAGTAGGAACTCTTATAACCACAAACCTGACCTAAAGTGAAGCATTCACTCCTTGAGAGAGTCTCTAGCCGGGATTTGCTCTTAAGCGTCCTTTAGAGTTATAAATTTGGTGCCCAGCGCTAATAGCTTTTTAGAATTACAATTATTAAGCCATTAGATTTAGCTACGCCTATGAACGATTTAGCAAAATTTTATTGTACTTTGCAGTTTATTACTCTATAACTTTTTGAAGCAAAGTATAATGTTTTTAAAAAAATCAATAATAGTTTTCTAAATATTAAGATAAATAATTTTATAAGTACCTAAATAAGTTTACTTTATTCTTATTTAAAAATATTGTTATCTGAAAGTCGTAAATATCTCAGGAAGCACACACTTTTTTTAACTATTATGAAAACTACGAAAATTTTATATCAGTTTCTACTTGAGTGGTTCGTCACTTACAACATAAACAGCAGAAAATAATAAAAATAGTTTTATCACGCCAAGAAAACGCTTTTATGCATCAAATTTGGCGGTTGCTGATACTCTCTGTCATGTATATGCGAGAAATATTTCACAGAAGAGCTCGCTGTTAATATTTTTAGTTATAAAACTGTCAGCATTTTATTATGGCTGCGGTTTTAAAACCCCATATTTACTGGAATGACTTCAATTTTATTGTTAACCAGCGAACAGTGAATACGATTACGTCCACACATTATATTCATTAGATGAGTGTTTATTCAAGTTAAAATAATGAATGTAATTTTTGTAAACCTGGTTTTCTGAATTAATGGGATGTTGAATACATTTATTTTAATAAAAAAACTAAATGTCAAATGATTTTTGCAAAAAGATTTTTTTTATTTATTCCCACAAAGGATAATGCTGATTTCGTACAAGATAAAATTTTTCTGTATGGTTTTTAAAATATTTACGTACATAACTTTGCCAACGCTAAATCTGCTATTATCTGACACAAATTCTCTGTCACTTTATGATATGTCCTTAGCACTTGTTTGATTTCGGACTCTTATAATTACACTTATTTTATTTATACAACGCTAGCCAGAACATAAAAATTATACTATACATGTATTATTTTTATTTCTTGTCTCGGACGAGGTTTAATGTTAAACGGTCGTTACCTTTATTAATTATTAAATCCAATGTATAAAATTCTCGTATCACGGTGTGCGTGATTGATCTCATCCGAAATGGCTTTACCGGTTTTCGTGAATCTTAACGTGCATATCGGCTAGAGTGGAGAATCGGACATCTTTTTTTCATACCCTAAATGGTAAAGTTGGTTCACCCCCAATTTTGTGTTTGTTTATTATTTTTATTTTTTATGATCTAGCATACAAAATGTATACCTAAATTTTCACCCATCTACTATTAACATTTTTTATTTGTCAATTAAAAAATTGTTTTTTTTATTTATTTTTTGTCATAAATAAAAAAATTCATACTACTCTCATACAACCCCTATTTCTCCATTACGATATTTATGTTCTATCTACAGATCCGCAATAAGGTTGCAAGATGGCAATCAAGTATTATAATTATACTATGACAAACTCTTAGTCGGAGTTTATAATTTCAAGTTCCTTTAGTTATGATTTTTTTTAATTTAATTTGATCTCCCGCCCTCGTCGGTCGACTACCGATCATCTAATCAATCATTTATCCCCGCTAGGTTTTTTTTATATATAAAATTGAATGCCTATTACGCGTGAACGGCTGGACAGACTTCACTATTATCTTTGTTGTGTTTGTTATGGTCAGGAGATGGTTCTTACGAAAGAAAATAAAAAAAATGTGCAGGAAATGAGAAAATTTAAGAGTACTTTTTAGGAATTTAAGGATACTTCTATATAACCTGGAATGTCTAGGCAAACTAAATGAACTAGGCCAGAAGAACAGTCACCCTCCTATGGGTCCCAGGACACATAGGAATAGAGGGGAACGAAACAGCAGACAAACTTGCAAAAAAAGGAGCTGAAACCCCACACTTGGGACCAGAACCATCCTGTGGGATCAGCAGTAGAGTAATCTTAGGAAAACTAAGGGAAGAAATGGAGAAGTAAAAATCCAAGTACTGGAATCAGCTGGAAGAACTGAGGCAATCTAAGATACTACTGGGGAACTAAGACCAGAAGAGATCTCTTAGCTGCCTCAACCTCAGTAAAAAAAGGCTCCGAATTTTAACGGGAATACTAACCGGGTATTGCCGGTTAAAAAGCCACATGAAGAAACTAGGGTTAGCAGATGAAGCAAAGTGCAGATTCTGTGAGGAAGAGGATGAAACCTCAATACACATACTCTCAGAATGCCCTGCTTTGCGGAATTCCAGCGCCAGATACCTAGGAGCACATGAAATAGAAGAGGGGGATCTACCTGATTTGAAGCCCGACGATGTCCTAAACATCCTCAGGAAAATAGGACTTGAAGATCTGCATAAATCTGAGAAAACATCAGAACTTGGCAAGTAAGGGGGGCACAGTAGATCCTATAGGTCGCAGTGTACTTATCACCCCTAATTCATATATACATACATACATACATATAACCTTAGCACTTTGGCCCAAAAAATGTGGATTAAAGAGAAAAGTAGAAAGTGGTTTAAAATTAGAGATTCCTTAGACATTTACATTAAAACTGTTCATTCAGAATTAACTTATTCCATGCATTTTGTAGAATTTGACTGCTTACATGATAAAATTAGAGAACAGGTCAGCATTTTGAAAAACAATATATCAATTTATTCATCACAACTTACTTTTGTTCTCAATAATATAATTGTAGGGGTACTAGCCTTTCTGGAATGACTGTTGTTTTGTAGTTACTTTTTTTTCCCAGGAGCCGTCCGATCGCCGGTCCTCCTAAGGCTCTTAGAATTATTGCGGTTTTCCCCATTACTTACGTATTGAAGATATTTTTGTTTAAATTTTGGTGTGATGTTTACAGTTAATATCACGGTAAGTATCCTATTTATATGTAAGTTTTTCTATGTTTAACGAAATCTAAAATTTTTTGTTAAAAATAGTTTGTTTTATACATCTTTCTTGTTTATGGGACATTTTAAAGATCAACGATCTGACTCCAATTCTGAGCAGTGAAAAGAATAAGAGCTAACTGGTAAGAATGAATCTGTACGTTTACATTTTTTTGAAAAGGGACTGTAAAGTGCAATTAAAATGAAGTCTAGAACCAGAAATAAAGTTACCCAATCTGGAGGCTTGTCAGCTATGTACATATGGCAGGTGTGAAAAGATGATTTAATATAGTATAGTGGTCTTAAGGGGAATTACGTAAACAAATAGCTCCATTAAATTAATTAGTAATAACATTTCTGTACCCATTAATTTAAACTCCTTTTTAAACATTAATATATATATATATATATATATATATATATATATATATATATATATATATATATATATATATATTGTAATGAATATAATGATTCTAAAGATAATTTATTGATTTATTTATTTATGAATTTGACTGATTAATATTTATGATTTGAGAGAAAGTTTATTGATTTGATTGATTTATTTATTAGATTGATATTACTTATTTAAATGTACTAATAGCAACAAGATCTTTTTCTCAGGGGGTGTTTGGTTACGCCAGTTTCTATTGGGTTATTAGGTAGAAGGTAATTGAAGAAAATTGATTAATTTATATTATAAATTTATTATAAAATATTTAAATTAAAACAGTAATATTGAAGTTTAATAAGAAAAAAGAAAGGCCTATTAGTAATTATAAAAGAACTTACTTGATGTGAATTAAGTTAAATTAACCAATGTTGTTTATGTAATAGCAAATAAGATTATCAAATACACTAATTATTAAATATCAAGTAAATTCCTTTGTTTTTTAAATTATAAAATTCAACTAACTACTACAAAAAATTTTTAAAGTTTACAATTTTATCTGACCTTGAAATAAAATCCTGCTTCCTGATTGGTGGAAAAATCTGTAGTTGATCTATGAAAAACGGAGACGAACGAAGCGATACTTGGAACCTCCGACCTTGGCAAAATGTCGCCTTATTAGACGTTTGGACTCTCGTGTAATATTATTGTGTTTTGTTTGTTCCTCAAATTTGATACAGTTTAGTGTTTGTTGGATTACTGTTCGTTTTATTGTATTAATAATGGTAAGTACACTTATATTCTTCCTTTTTATCGACCAAAAAACGTTTTAATTTCACTTTTGGATTCAATCTTAGTAATGTCACTTTTTGTCACTTTATTTTACTTTATTCTTAACGTCACTATTTAACACTTTATTATGATAACTACTTTAAAAACTGTTTGTTCAAATTAACTGTTCACACTCAGATCTTCACTGTTTGACTTCCAATAATAAACTCCCTTTTAACGACCTCTGTTCAGTCTTTTATAGGTTTTCAAAATTTCTAGAATCTTCGTTTTTGTTCTATGGTTTAGACATTTCTGGAAAGAATATGTGTATCTCTTTCTTTCATATTTATGACTAGACATACTCGCTTTGTCTATCATCGATAATTCCAGAATAAAATATAGT
Organism: Ophraella communa; assembly: GCA_035357415.1. Classification (NCBI taxonomy): domain Eukaryota; kingdom Metazoa; phylum Arthropoda; class Insecta; order Coleoptera; family Chrysomelidae; genus Ophraella; species Ophraella communa. The sequence continues at coordinate 15,372,964 of CM068984.1, forward strand.
AAAATATATCTGTCTCCTTTTTACACATTATCTGTCCTTTTTTTACACATTATATAATCAATTTTCGCGAAATTTCTACTAGATATAATATCGATACATTATATAATAAAATAATTTCCAACTTAAAATTTTCTTACAGATACACAAAATATACAATAAAATAATACAATATGATTAAAATTATTGGATTTAGTTAAATTAAACAACTTCTGTTGATATTTTAATCATTATACTATTGTCAAATATTTAAACATTACAATCAGCCCCCGATTATTTAAAAATATTTGTATAGTCATATAGAAATTTTTTTAAATAATCTGTTAAACATTTTGAAATTCTAAGTATATCATACGATATTTTTTTATACTAACCAAGGTACAAAATTTTGTTTTGTGAACCTTTTATAAAAACGAAGAAGTATTCTTACTGTTCTATGATCTATGATCAAAACAAATGTCAAATTTCAAAATCATCTGTTTTGTTTACTTATTAACTGCAAATTAAATTTGTTGAATGTTATGTTTAATTTGATCTAAGTATTAATTTATATGTTTTAGGATTTTGAAAACATTTGCGTTTGAATAATAGATTCTAGTTCAATTTAGCATTCCTTTTCAAATACCCTTAAAAATTGGTAAGCATTTTGTGGTATCATCATCATACATTTAGTAAGTTAACTTTCTTATTCATTATATTTATAAATTTGATTAACATTAAATATTCCACGAATTATTCCAGTGTCTGGATAAATTAATTTATAACTGTTAATCCCATCTTTGGTATCTACAAGATATGGGCCTTCTTGTAATAACTGAAATTTGATACATCGGTTTTCCTTTCTATTAGGTACTCTTAAAGCTTTAATAATTACTTTTTCTCCTTGCTTAAAAGTCATGGGTTTTTTATTCTTATTAATTTTGTTTCTACATTTCTCAGCCTTTTTTAATATGTTTTCTTGTGCTTTTGTTAATATGTCTTCATATTTTTCAGGAATTGATGTTATCCATGGTCTTTCAGCTGGTGTATATTTCATGATAGTAATTGGTGGTTTTTCAGTTACATCATTTGGAATATTATTCATTGTTTTGACTATAGTTGGTAGTTTCTCATCCCATATTTGATGTTCACTGTGGACTAATATCCGTAAGTATTTAATTAGTTCTTTTATCATTCTCTCACTTGGGTTTGACTGTGGATGTCTTATTGAAGTATAAATGGGTTGTATGTCTTGTTTTACCAACCATGTTTTCAGATTGTTATTATTAAAATATGTAGCATTATCCATAATACACTTTTTTATTTTACCATGTTCAGCAATGAATTTGTTGATACAATTTTTACCACCTTTGTATTTGTTCTTTTACATGGGTATGCTTGTATGTATTTTGAAAAATGGTCCACAATAACAAAAATATGTAAATTACCTTCTCTGGTTGGAACTAAGTTACTAATGAAGTCAACAGCTATAAGTTCTAATGGTTCTTTACTTATTATTGGTTTTGGGGTGTTTTCATAATGTAAATTCTTTTCTTTTGCAAATTGACATAGTTTACAAGTTTTTATTATATCTTTACATAGTTTTAAATCATTTTTACTGTAGTAGTTTTCTCTGAATATTTTGAAAGTTTTTCTAACTCCTATATGTGTGAATCTTTGATGTAAATCAGTTATGATCTTTCTAGCCAAATCATTAGTTATAACATAGACTTCTTGATTACCAATATCTTTGTAGTGTGTTAAATTTTCCTTTTGTTTATACTTTTGTTTCTCAATATTAGATAAATTTTGTTGATCTAAAATTATTTTGTTTAAGGTGTATATTTCCTCGTCATCCTTTAATAAGTTTATTCCAATTCTATATTCCCTGTTTGTTTTATTTGATTCACCATCCATCCTTGTTATTCCATCTGCTACTATATTTTTCTTTCCAGGTATGTATTTAATGTCGAAGGAGTATTCTTGTAAAAATAGTGCCCACCTATGTATTCTGCTGTTTCCATATTTGTTATTTAGTATTGTTATTAGTGCTTGGTTGTCAGTCTCTAGATTGAAATGGTTTCCAATTAGATAAAATCTTAATTTGTTGATACTAAATATTATGCTGGCTAATTCTAGCTCTCCCACACTGTAATTTTTCTCTGGTTTTCTTGTTATTCTGGAGACAAATGATATTGGTACTTCTTTTCCCTCAATATTTTGTGTTAAAACTCCTGCAAATCGGTGTATAGATGCATCTGTTCTGAGTGTAAATTTTATATTGTAGTTTGGATGATAAATTTTAATATTTTCAGTAAATTCCTTTTTTATTTGTTGAAATGCAGTTTCTTTCTCATTATCCCATTTCCATTTTGTGTTCTTTCTTAACAGCTCCAGTAATGGGACTTTTTCTGATAGATTAGGTACTAGCCGTTTAAAGTAATTTAATATTCCCAAAAATCCTCTTAGTGTCTTTAAGTTAGTTGGTCTTTTATAATCTTGTATTATTTGAATTCTTTCTTCACTTAATGATACCCCTTCTTGATCTAATTTATACCCAAGGAATATTACTTCTTTTTTAAAGAATTGACACTTTTTTATGTTTAATTTTAGTCCGGCTTCATCTAAGGTTTTCAAAACTATTTCTAAGTGTTTGATATGTTCTTTTTCATTTTTGGAAAATATTAAGATGTCGTCTATGTAGTGGAGAGTGAAGTCTTCATATTTATTTAAAATTTTGTGTAGAACCTTTAGTAATGCCGAAGTAGCGGATTGTGCACCAAAAGGCACAACGGTAAAACGATATACAACTCCATCTATCATGAAACCAGTATAGTCTCTACTTTTTTCAGCTAATGGTATTAAATGAAAAGAATGTTTCAAATCCATTTTAGTAAATATTTTTGCTTCTGATATTCTTCCTAATATAGCTTCTATAGTCAAAGGTGATTCATATTCTGGTATTGTGTGTTTATTTAAAAATCTTGCATCTAAACATAATCTTAGATCTCCAGAAGATTTTACAACAGGTATTATGGAGTTTATATATGGTGTTGTACTATATTCTATTATTTTATCTTTTAATAATTTGTCTATTGCTTCTCTAACTTGGTTTTTATGTTTGTATGGTATAGGATAACTGTGAGCTTTAAATGTTTCAATGTTCTTAACCTTCAATTCATGTACATAATTTTTAGCTATCCTAGGTTCATCAGTGAATAAGTCAAAATATTTTTCTATTAATCTTTTCACTTCATTTTGTTTTTCTTTCTCACAATCCAGTATGATGCTACTCCAGTTATTCATTCTTGAATTTATTTCATTTTCCCTTGCTTTATTTGTAATTTCAGTAGTATTTTTATTATTTTTTGAAATATCTTGTAATTCTACATTTTCTTGTACCTAAATAATTTATAAACTTATCTTTTCCTTCTCTCTCTTCATAATCAAATTTAATTAATTTTCCATTTATACTAATTATTTTTTTTTCATAGTCTATTTTTACTTTATTTTTCTCAAGCTCATCAGCACCTATTAATACATCAAATTCCATATTTGGTATTACTACTAATTGTACTATTATGTTTTCTTCCTCCATGTTTAGATTTAATACCATTGTTTTGTTGATTTCAATCAGTTTTTTGTTATTTACACCTATTAAATTTATCTTTGGTATTGAAATTATTAAATTTTGTAAATTAAGTAATTCTACTGTTTTATTATTTATTAATGATATTTCTGATCCAGTATCAATTATTACTTTAATTAAATTCTTATTTATTTTTGCATTGAGAATGATTAATTTACTATTTTCTTTTTCCTTTTCCAGGTAATCCTCTGGAACAAGAAAAGAGCTTGGATGTACAAATATAAAAGGATTACTATTTTTTACATCCTTTACTGAAAATGTGGGGTGGATGTACTATCCATATCTTCCACCTGGATTGCATGGTTATCAAGATTATTGTTTTCTGTCTCATAATTTCTTTCAGAACTTCTACTTCTTTGGAAGTTTACTCTCCTGTTGTTGTTTCTATTATTAATATTATTGTCATTATTATTATTAGATCTATTTCTTCTTATGTCTGTATCAGAATTTCTTCTTTGTAATTGGTTATTACTTTCCCATTATTTCCTTGGTTATGATTTTGATTTCTATAGTTGTTATTGTTATTATTATTTCTATGATCTCTATAGTAATTTGGATAATTATTAAAATTATTTCTTATGTTATTATTATTTTGTCGATTGTTATGATCTTGATGGTTTCTTCTATCATTGTTATTTTGTTGGTATCTATTTCTTTCTCTTCCATAAGTGTTTTCCCCATAGCTATGGTTTCTTTGTTCCTGATTATGATGTACTGTTTCTTGTCTATTTCCCATATTTCTTTCCACTCTCATTATGTAATTGGTAAGTTGTTCAAAGGTTTTTATATTTTGTATCGCAATAGTCTCTGCTATCTGTGGTTTGAAATGTCTAGATAAATACATAACAATTTCTTCTTCTCTTATTGCTGGATCTAGGAACTGTGCTTGTGTGTAAATTTTTAGAGCATAATTATACATATTTCCTTTTTTGGTTTCATCATATTTTCCATAGTATAGTTTTTCCCTTACATATCCTTGATTTGTTTCCCCCCAATAATGTGTAAGGAAAGATTCTTCAAAGTCCTGGAAGGTGTTAAAATGAGATTCTTTACTTGTGAACCAGATCTGAGCCTGATCTGTCAAATATCCCCTTATGACTTCTCTAATATCTTCAAAATTGTTCCAGTTCCTTATTTTGTTTCTTATGACCGTTATGAATGTTTTTGGATGTATTTTCTTTATGTTACCATTAAATTTTAAGTTATCATCAATATGTAATGTTGTGCTAAATGTAGGTTGTAGTATAGCCATGTTGTTATTTTTAATTTCATCTACTTTCTTATTACACTTTCCAATTTCTTCTTTTGTTACTTGTATTTCTCTTTCCATTTCCCTTCTAAGTTTAAAATGTTCATCTTCCATTACATTTCTGTTGGATGTAATTTCTTCTTCTATCTTCTTTTCCAATGAATCTATGTTCTTTGAGTTGCTCAGGATTTTTCTTTCTTGTTCTTTTAATTTACCATTAGTTTTTCTATATATTTCTTCTGATATGGATGTTTTTGTTACTTCAATTCCTTTTTTAACCTCTTCAGTTATCTTGTTCTGGATATTTTCTATCTTATCCTCTTGTTCGTTTTGTCTTTCTTCTAACTCTGTCTGTTTCCTCCGTACATCAGAAATATCTTTTCCCAACGTTTTTTTTATTTCATTTATTTGCTGTTTCATTTCTTCCTTTGTAATTTGATTAAGTTGTTCCATATCCTTTTTTATTTGTTTCTGTGTATTTTCGATTTTGTTTTCTAAACTTTTATTTAATTCTTTGTTTTGATATTTAATCTCTTCTTGTAGTTCCTTCTTTTGGCTTTCTATCTTATTATCTATCTTTTCCAATTTTGAGTTCATTTCTTTATTTTCACTTTTTATATCTTTTATTGCTGTCATCAGTTGCTTTAGCCATGTTGGTTCCTCCTCCTTGCTATCTTTTTTTGTTTCTTCGACACTATCATATCTCACGCAGACAAAACCACCTCTTTCCATGGTTTGTTGTGTTTGTGTACTAGTTGACTCTTCTACTGTTTGAAATATGTATTCTTCAAGATTTATTCCCTCTTCTATTAGTACTTCCTGTAGTCTTTCTATTAATGTTTCTCTAGATCCTTCAGTATTTAAATTTCTGATTTCTAACTCATTTTTAAGTTCTGATAAGCTTAGTTCTTTTAATGTTTTTCTTGATTCCATTTTGATTATGTATTGTTTAAATATTTAGTGTAATAATTTATTTTATTAAATATATTTAATTATTATGTGATATTATATTAGGTTTTGTTTACTTAAAAAAATTGTACCTATGTTAAATAAAATGCAAAATGTATTTTGATCTTAATAAAATATCTAATAATGTAGTCTTTTAATGAAGAAACCTTACTATTATTTAATATTACTAAATTGTCTACTATTTTTCAACAGAAATTGTTTATGAATACCTAATTTTCCAACAGAAACGAGCCCTATAGTTGGGACGCCACTTGTAATGAATATAATGATTCTAAAGATAATTTATTGATTTATTTATTTATGAATTTGACTGATTAATATTTATGATTTGAGAGAAAGTTTATTGATTTGATTGATTTATTTATTAGATTGATATTACTTATTTAAATGTACTAATAGCAACAAGATCTTTTTCTCAGGGGGTGTTTGGTTACGCCAGTTTCTATTGGGTTATTAGGTAGAAGGTAATTGAAGAAAATTGATTAATTTATATTATAAATTTATTATAAAATATTTAAATTAAAACAGTAATATTGAAGTTTAATAAGAAAAAAGAAAGGCCTATTAGTAATTATAAAAGAACTTACTTGATGTGAATTAAGTTAAATTAACCAATGTTGTTTATGTAATAGCAAATAAGATTATCAAATACACTAATTATTAAATATCAAGTAAATTCCTTTGTTTTTAAATTATAAAATTCAACTAACTACTACAAAAAATTTTTAAAGTTTACAATTTTATCTGACCTTGAAATAAAATCCTGCTTCCTGATTGGTGGAAAAATCTGTAGTTGATCTATGAAAAACGGAGACGAACGAAGCGATACTTGGAACCTCCGACCTTGGCAAAATGTCGCCTTATTAGACGTTTGGACTCTCGTGTAATATTATTGTGTTTTGTTTGTTCCTCAAATTTGATACAGTTTAGTGTTTGTTGGATTACTGTTCGTTTTATTGTATTAATAATGGTAAGTACACTTATATTCTTCCTTTTTATCGACCAAAAAACGTTTTAATTTCACTTTTGGATTCAATCTTAGTAATGTCACTTTTTGTCACTTTATTTTACTTTATTCTTAACGTCACTATTTAACACTTTATTATGATAACTACTTTAAAAACTGTTTGTTCAAATTAACTGTTCACACTCAGATCTTCACTGTTTGACTTCCAATAATAAACTCCCCTTTTAACGACCTCTGTTCAGTCTTTTATAGGTTTTCAAAATTTCTAGAATCTTCGTTTTTGTTCTATGGTTTAGACATTTCTGGAAAGAATATGTGTATCTCTTTCTTTCATATTTATGACTAGACATACTCGCTTTGTCTATCATCGATAATTCCAGAATAAAATATAGTAAAATATATCTGTCTCCTTTTTACACATTATCTGTCCTTTTTTTACACATTATATAATCAATTTTCGCGAAATTTCTACTAGATATAATATCGATACATTATATAATAAAATAATTTCCAACTTAAAATTTTCTTACAGATACACAAAATATACAATAAAATAATACAATATGATTAAAATTATTGGATTTAGTTAAATTAAACAACTTCTGTTGATATTTTAATCATTATACTATTGTCAAATATTTAAACATTACAATATATATATATATATATATATATATAATTAAATTTCTGTTATTTGCCGACTAATAGGTATTAAACCAGAATTTTTGGGGTAAACGGCAATGTTTTTTAAGAAAACTCTTTTACTTGTTTTCCAAGCTTTCGAAATACATTTATTTCATTTTCAAGGAAAAAGTGTGAGTTAAAACAAAATTGGTGTTAACAACTTGGTAAATATAACATAAAAAAACTATTTTAACTTTAATTTGGAATTTAAAAAAATTTTTAAGTCAAATTATTTATAAAACAAAATAACGTCATAAAATTAGTAAACAACTTAATTGCTTACGATAAAATTTAATAATAAAAGAGTAGAAAATAATAGGTTATAATTTGATTTCTTCTTTTATAAAAAATGTGAATTTTGATTAAAATTTACTAAATATTTAATTGTTCTATGATAAAAAATAACGATATCTTATTCTTTTTTATAATTTTGAATTAAGATTATAAAATGTCATTTAAAAATCAAAAAAATAAAAATGTCAAATAGATGTCATGAATTTTAGGTATTATTTAGATCTTTGTATGTTTATCCAAAGATAGCAGATAATAATAAATGTCACTCAAGTTTTTATGGTCACTTTTTTTATTCATAATATCATTCTCTGGTGATATAGATGCCATATCCAACAAAAGTCTTTTTTAGTGTTAAATTGTATATCTAAAATATTAACAGAAGCATAATCAATAAGATGGTCATTATTTATGGAATGTTTAGCCAATTCACATCTTTCAGGATGTAACCTTGTATCACTCTTATGTAATGATAAACGTTGTTTTAATCTTTGGCCAGTTTGACCTATATATTTTTGGTCGCAAACAGAACAAGGAATACAATATACTACATTAGATAAGTCTAAAATTGGAGTTGTATCTTTTACTTTACTGAAAATGTTTTTTATGGTAAGACATGTTCTACTGGTAATTTTGATATTATTTAATGGTTTAAAAACTCTACTTAATTTGGATGAAATTTCTCTAATATATGGTAAAGATAAATATAATTTTGTATTATTAGTTTGGATTTCTGAATCTTTATTATTATTACGATCATATGTATTTAAATTGTTAGAATAATTATTTAATACATTTTTAATTAATTTATTAGGATAACCATTTTCTAAAAACATTTCATGTAAAATTTTAAAATTTTTATTGTGAAAAATAGGATCCGAAATCAATGTTATTCTTTTTTCATGTGCATTATTAAATTAATTTTAGTCGAAAATTTATGATATGACCAAAAATTCATTATTCTACCAGAATTTATTGGTTTTCTGTACCAATCTATAGTTATAGTGTTATCTTTTCTAATAAATTTTGTGTCTAAAAATGGTACACTATGTTCTTCGTCCTCTTTTTCTAATGTAAACTGAATGTGAGGATCATAAGAATTAAATATGAAAAGAAGTTCATTTAAACCATCTTTAGGTAATGCCAAAATAATGTCATCCACATATTTTTTAACAAAAATTAAATTAAAAGGTAATACGGGAATAACAGTATCTAGTAAATTATCCATTACATAACAAGAAATAATTGGAGAGATGGAAGCTCCCATTGGAGTACCGAATGTTTGTTTATATAATTGATTATTAAATGAAAAATATGTATTTTCAAATAAAAAAATTAAAATTTCTTCAAAGTATTTTTTGGATATTGAACAATGCTGGCTAATATCACTCCATTTTTTATCTATTGCTCTTAAAGCAAATTCTAAATAAACATTACTAAACAAAGAAACGACATCCAAACTACAAATAATATAATTTTTCGGTAACTGAAATTTATTAAATTTTTTAAAAACATCATAAGAATCTTTAATGTAGTATTCTGTATTATTACATTAGAAAAAGAGGACGAAGAACATAGTGTACCATTTTTAGACACAAAATTTATTAGAAAAGATAACACTATAACTATAGATTGGTACAGAAAACCAATAAATTCTGGTAGAATAATGAATTTTTGGTCATATCATAAATTTTCGACAAAAATTAATTTAATAATGCAAATGAAAAAAAGAATAACATTGATTTCGGATCCTATTTTTCACAATAAAAATTTTAAAATTTTACATGAAATGTTTTTAGAAAATGGTTATCCTAATAAATTAATTAAAAATGTATTAAATAATTATTCTAACAATTTAAATACATATGATCGTAATAATAATAAAGATTCAGAAATCCAAACTAATAATACAAAATTATATATATCTTTACCATATATTAGAGAAATTTCATCCAAATTAAGTAGAGTTTTTAAACCATTAAATAATATCAAAATTACCAGTAGAACATGTCTTACCATAAAAAACATTTTCAGTAAAGTAAAAGATACAACTCCAATTTTAGACTTATCTAATGTAGTATATTGTATTCCTTGTTCTGTTTGCGACCAAAAATATATAGGTCAAACTGGCCAAAGATTAAAACAACGTTTATCATTACATAAGAGTGATACAAGGTTACATCCTGAAAGATGTGAATTGGCTAAACATTCCATAAATAATGACCATCTTATTGATTATGCTTCTGTTAATATTTTAGATATACAATTTAACACTAAAAAAGACTTTTTTGGAAATGGCATCTATATCACAAGAGAATGATATTATGAATAAAAAAAGTGACCATAAAAACTTGAGTGACATTTATTATTATCTGCTATCTTTGGATAAACATACAAATAAAGATCTAAATAATACCTAAAATTCATGACATCTATTTGACATTTTTATTTTTTGATTTTTAAATGACATTTTAGAAGCTTAATTCAAAATTATAAAAAAGAATAAGATATCGTTATTTTTTATCATAGAACAATTAAATATTTAGTAAATTTTAATCAAAATTCACATTTTTTATAAAAGAAGAAATCAAATTATAACCTATTATTTTCTACTCTTTTATTATTAAATTTTATCGTAAGCAATTAAGTTGTTTACTAATTTTATGACGTTATTTTGTTTTATAAATAATTTGACTTAAAAATTTTTTTAAATTCCAAATTAAAGTTAAAATAGTTTTTTTATGTTATATTTACCAAGTTGTTAACACCAATTTTGTTTTAACTCACACTTTTTCCTTGAAAATGAAATAAATGTATTTCGAAAGCTTGGAAAACAAGTAAAAGAGTTTTCTTAAAAACATTGCCGTTTACCCCAAAAATTCTGGTTTAATATATATATATATATATATATATATATGTATATATATATATATATATATATATATATATATATATGTATATATATATATATAACAAATAAATGGTTAAATATTAATAATTTTTTTTAAAATGCAGTGAACTAATAATGACGCACATTGGAAATTTTTCCAATACCAAACCTCGCTCATTCACACAGCCCCAATCTTAGGAAAAACAAAGGCATTAATACAGTCTGGTGGAACAACGGCTTAAGGAAGCTTGGGGCGGAGGTCCGAAGCCTCTTTAATAAAGCCAAAAGCAGCCAGGACTGGGATGCCTATAGGTATAAGCTCACGCAATACAATAAAGAAATACGTAAAGCCAAAAGGGAAACGTGGAGGAAGTTCTGCGAGGAGATTTCAGACACTCCGGCATGTTCTAGAATCCACAAAGTCCTGGCTAAAGATGGAACAACCAGTAAAGAGGTGGGTTTCTTAAAGAAAGCACTTAAGCACTTACACAGAAACCAAAGAGGAAAGTCTTAAAAAACTGGTATATACACACTTTCCTGCCGCAACAATTCTGGATGACTCAGTAAGGCTAACCAATCTGGAACAAAAGCTGACCAGGCCAAGTTCGACAGATTGGAAAATGGCTACAGAAGTCACAAGACCTAACAAAATCAGATGGCAATCAAAAAATTTAAACCATTTAAGTCCCCAGGGATGGATGGTATACACCCCATTCTATTACAGATGGGGGTGGAGGAGTTGCTACCACATTTAAGTAGGATTCTAAAAGCTTGTTTGGCATGGGGTATCTTACCAGAAGTATGGCAAAAGGTTAAAGTCATCTACTTACCAAAGGTTGGTAAAGTATCGGACCTAGCACCAAAATCATACAGACCAATAAGCCTGTCATCCTTTCTACTAAAGACTTTAGAGAGCCTTTTGGACAGGTACATAAGAGAAAAGTGCTAAAAGAGCACCCTCTAAGCAATCGTCAATATGCATACCAACCAGGTAAATCAACGGAAACGGCATTAGATGAACTAAATAGGTTGGTCTCTAAGTCTATAGAGGACAAACAGATTGCAATGACTGCCTGTCTGGACATCGAAGGAGCGTTTAACAATGTTACAACGAACTCATTGATAGATGCAATGAGTAGACGGGGCACACCTCAAGTGATATGCAGATGGATAAAGGCAGCTCTAGAGAATAGGATTGTAATATCCTCACTAGGGCCAGCTACCATCAAAGCGAAAGCAGGTGGAGGTTGTCCACAAGGAGGAGTTCTGTCACCACTACTTTGGGCAACCGTAGTAGACGATCTCCTCAACGAATTATCCAAAAAAGACTTTCAGTGTCTAGGATATGCAGATGACATAGCGATTGTCATCAGAGGCAAATTTGCCGGGGTATTGTCTGACAGAATGCAGATAGCCCTAAACACGGTTGAGAATTGGTGTAAGCAAGAGAGACTAACAGTCAATGCTCAAAAAACACAAATTATCAACTTCACAAAAAAGACAACATTGGCCGGTCTAAAACCACTAACATTGGGGGGAACATTGATTCCAGTTGTTAATGAAATAAAATACCTAGGAGTATTCCTAGATCAAAGAATCTCATGGAACACATACATACAAAAAACCACACCGAAAGCTATATTGTCATTGGGCAGATGTAGACGAATGTGTGGAAAAAATTGGGGGCTTAACCCCAAAATGACCATATGGTTATATACAAGGGTTATTAGACCCATAATAACCTACAGGTCAGTGGTATGGTGGACAAAGACACAGCAAACAGGAGCAGTAAGGCTATTAAGTAACATACAAAGGTTAGCTTGCCTGTGCGTTACGGGGGCCATAAAAACTACTCCTTTAGCTGCACTGGAAGTCTTGTTAAACATTCTACCACTACACACACATATATATATATATATATATATATATATATATATATATGTAAAGGTAGTTTATTTGCTGAATAATTAGGTATTAAACCAGAAATATTGGGGAGTACAGCAATTAGAAAAAGTAAACTCTTTATACTTTTTACCGAGCTTTCGGAAAATTTATTTCCATTATCTAGGTATGTATATGAGAATATTAAATTTTGATGTTATAATGGTAAATATGTAAAAACTTAAAACTATTATTTGTAAAGAAAATTTTTTTACAACAAAAATTGTCAGAATGACACTTATGAAATTGTTTAGGCATTCGTTATTTTTTAAATACTTGCTATTTACTTATTTATATCAAATTAAAATAAAAGAAGATATTTTTAGGTTAATTTTGAATTTCATAGTGTCACTTTTTACAATGTTAAAATAATATGTCAATATAATTGTCAAAGTCAGAAAGTAATAAAAATAAAATCTCAAAAAAATTATTTTGGTTAACAGTAATTTTTAAGATATTTGATTGTTTAAATTTTCTTTTTGTTTTTATGTTTATCTTTGGATAATAAATAATAATAAATGTCACTAAGATTTTTATGGTCACTTTTTTTGTTAATAATATTTTCTTCTTGAGAAATAAAAGACATTTCTAAGAAAAGTCTCTTTTTTAAAACAGGTTGTATATCTAAAATACTAACAGATACGAAATCCATGATGTGATCATTTTCAAATACATGTTTGGCCAATTCACACCTTTCAGGGTGTAATCTGCAATCACTTTTATGTAAAGATAATCGACTTTTTAATTTTTGACTTGTATGGCCAATATACTTTTTTTCACAATTTTTACATGGAACACAATATACTAAATTGGATAATTCAAGAATTGGAGTTTTATCTTTTACTTTTGTGAATACTGATCTTATTATAAAACACGTCTTATTTGCAATTTTAATATTCGTTAATGGTTTAAAAATTCTTTTTAATTTTGGTGTTAGTTCTTTTTATGTATGGTAAAGATACATAATAATTTATAATTTTAGTTGTATTATTTATATAATTATTTACATTAGGATTTATTCTATCGATTACTGAAGAACTATTGAATAATATATTTTTTATTAATTTATTGGGATAACCATTATTTAAAAATAATTGATGGAGTATTTTAAAATTATTTTCATAAAATATTGGATCTGAAATCTTGGTTATACGATTTTTCATTTGTTTAATTAAATTAATTTTCATAGAATATTTATGATAAGACCAATAGTTCATAATTCTTCCTGAACTAATTGGTTTTTGATACCAATTAATAGAAATAGTATTATCAATATTTCGTATAAATTTAGTGTCTAAAAATGCTATACTTTGTTCTTTATCTTCTTTTTCGATAGTAAATTGTATGTGTGGATCGTAACTATTAAATATGAAAAGAATTTCCTCCAATCCATTTTTTGGTAACGCCAAGACAATGTCATCTACATACTTTTTTATAAATATTAAATTAAAAGTTAAAACTGGTATCACTGTATCTAATAAGTTGTCCATAACATAACATGCTATAATTGGAGAAATAGCAGAGCCCATTGGAGTACCGAAAATTTGTTTATATAATTGGTTATCAAATGAAAAATAAGTATTTTCAAAAAGAAATTTAATTATTTCTTGAAAGTAGTTTTTAGGTATCGAACAATGTTGACTAATTCTATTCCAATTTTTATCAATAGCTCTTAAAGCAGAATCCAAATATACATTACTAAATAAAGAAATAACATCTAAACCACAAATAACATAATTTTCAGGTAATTGAAAATGATTAAATTTATTAATAACATCAAAAGAATCCTTTATGTAATATTCTGTGTTGTAATCGTAAGCATTAGTCAATATTTCGGTAATATATGTATTTAATAAATTTGTTGGAGTATTTATAGAAGCTACTATTGGTCTTAATGATAACGTAGGTTTATGTATTTTGGGAAGACCATAAAATTTTGCAGGAATACCGTTGTAGCAAGTTAACTTATCTTTCAGATCTTTATTTATATGTTTTTTACAAATCATATAAACAATAAAACTAATAATAATTTTTTTCGTAATTTATATCATAAAACTAAAAGATTTCTAAAAAAGAATCCGAATATAGTCATAACTAATAGCGACAAAGGTAATTGTACAGTTATTATGTTAAAAGACAATTACATTAATCTTTCCTTAGAAATAATCAATAACAATTGCTCTTATATTAAACTAGATAAAAATCCTACTACAACAATTCAAAATAAGTGCAATTCAATAATAAAAAAACTTTACGATAAAAAACATATAAATAAAGATCTGAAAGATAAGTTAACTTGCTACAACGGTATTCCTGCAAAATTTTATGGTCTTCCCAAAATACATAAACCTACGTTATCATTAAGACCAATAGTAGCTTCTATAAATACTCCAACAAATTTATTAAATACATATATTACCGAAATATTGACTAATGCTTACGATTACAACACAGAATATTACATAAAGGATTCTTTTGATGTTTTTAATAAATTTAATCATTTTCAATTACCTGAAAATTATGTTATTTGTAGTTTAGATGTTATTTCTTTATTTAGTAATGTATATTTGGATTCTGCTTTAAGAGCTATTGATAAAAATTGGAATAGAATTAGTCAACATTGTTCGATACCTAAAAACTACTTTCAAGAAATAATTAAATTTCTTTTTGAAAATACTTATTTTTCATTTGATAACCAATTATATAAACAAATTTTCGGTACTCCAATGGGCTCTGCTATTTCTCCAATTATAGCATGTTATGTTATGGACAACTTATTAGATACAGTGATACCAGTTTTACCTTTTAATTTAATATTTATAAAAAAGTATGTAGATGACATTGTCTTGGCGTTACCAAAAAATGGATTGGAGGAAATTCTTTTTATATTTAATAGTTACGATCCACACATACAATTTACTATCGAAAAAGAAGATAAAGAACAAAGTATAGCATTTTTAGACACTAAATTTATACGAAATATTGATAATACTATTTCTATTAATTGGTATCAAAAACCAATTAGTTCAGGAAGAATTATGAACTATTGGTCTTATCATAAATATTCTATGAAAATTAATTTAATTAAACAAATGAAAAATCGTATAACCAAGATTTCAGATCCAATATTTTATGAAAATAATTTTAAAATACTCCATCAATTATTTTTAAATAATGGTTATCCCAATAAATTAATAAAAAATATATTATTCAATAGTTCTTCAGTAATCGATAGAATAAATCCTAATGTAAATAATTATATAAATAATACAACTAAAATTATAAATTATTATGTATCTTTACCATACATAAAAGAACTAACACCAAAATTAAAAAGAATTTTTAAACCATTAACGAATATTAAAATTGCAAATAAGACGTGTTTTACAATAAGATCAGTATTCACAAAAGTAAAAGATAAAACTCCAATTCTTGAATTATCCAATTTAGTATATTGTGTTCCATGTAAAAATTGTGAAAAAAAGTATATTGGCCATACAAGTCAAAAATTAAAAAGTCGATTATCTTTACATAAAAGTGATTGCAGATTACACCCTGAAAGGTGTGAATTGGCCAAACATGTATTTGAAAATGATCACATCATGGATTTCGTATCTGTTAGTATTTTAGATATACAACCTGTTTTAAAAAAGAGACTATTCTTAGAAATGTCTTTTATTTCTCAAGAAGAAAATATTATTAACAAAAAAAGTGACCATATAATTCTTAGTGACATTTATTATTATTTATTATCCAAAGATAAACATAAAAACAAAAAGAAAATTTAAACAATCAAATATCTTAAAAATTACTGTTAACCAAAATAATTTTTTTGAGATTTTATTTTTATTACTTTCTGACTTTGACAATTATATTGACATATTATTTTAACATTGTAAAAAGTGACACTATGAAATTCAAAATTAACCTAAAAATATCTTCTTTTATTTTAATTTGATATAAATAAGTAAATAGCAAGTATTTAAAAAATAACGAATGCCTAAACAATTTCATAAGTGTCATTCTGACAATTTTTGTTGTAAAAAAATTTTCTTTACAAATAATAGTTTTAAGTTTTTACATATTTACCATTATAACATCAAAATTTAATATTCTCATATACATACCTAGATAATGGAAATAAATTTTCCGAAAGCTCGGCAAAAAGTATAAAGAGTTTACTTTTTCTAATTGCTGTACTCCCCAATATTTCTGGTTTAATAATATATATATATATATATATATATATATATATATATATACAGGGCGAAGCGAGAACAGCCATGCACAGATTAATACACAATCAGCAGCACATAAGCCAATCGCATGGGGCTGATAATGGTAAGCTAATCAAGGAACTAAAAGCGGATAACATTTTGGGGCAACCCATTGACGCAACAGTCATGAGATATAGCTTTGCCAATAAATTTAAAATAGTTATACCAGGTAGGGAAGACTGGGAAAAAGGTGTACCCGTAGAGGCGGAGTCAACCTGGTACACGGACGGCTCAAAGACGCCGTATGGCGTGGGAGCCGGCGTAGTCGGAAGGAAACAAGGGATAACATTCCTAGTAACTCTATCCCGAAATGCCACTATTTTTCAAGCAGAAATTACGGCAATTCACTACTGTGTAGAAGAAATTAAAAGGCTGGATAGGACGTACCGTTCAATAGCCATCTTCACAGACAGTCAGGCGGTGCTAAGGGCACTAGATTCTGTAGAGGTCAATTCTAGGCTAGTATGGGACTGTGTGCATGCTCTGAATACTCTGGGGGATCGTAGCAAGGTTACGGTAGCTTGGGTACCAGGGCATAGGGGTCTAAAAGGCAATGAAAAGGCAGATGAAATGGCTAAACTAGGCTCATCAATGCCTTTGGACCGGAACCTTCCTGCGGCATTGCAAAAAATATAATAAAAATGGCCATGAAAACATGGGTGGCACAAAAATCACGGGAATGGTGGTGGAATTCACCAGGACAAAGGCAAGCGAAACAGTTCATAATGGAACATTCGCAAAAGTTTACGTCAGACTTATTGAGTAAAGACTGGAAAATGGTCAAAACTGTAGTAAGTCTATTGACGGGGCACTGTAAGCTAAACAGGCATCTTAACACGTTCGCGACGACGCTGTATAAGGTACATCTCACCCATGGCCGAAAGTTATATTTTAATATATTACTTTTGCAAGACGTGCTCTACCGGTGGTACACGGGCATATATCGGAGAGGCCGTTGTGCTTTATTCTGATTCTATACTTTGTCAAATCGAACCGTCTTTAGTGAAACCTGTAACTGCCTGTAAAATTGGGTTTACGGCTGTAGAAGTAGCATATTTATATGTGTGTACCACGGGTGGCGCACGTCGGTTATTTGGAAGTATATCTGTGTACCACCGGTGGAGCACGTCGTCGTGAACGTGTTAAGCTGATGGGGTTGACAGAGACAGATCTGTGCAGATTCTGTCACCTAGAAAAGGAAACACCAGAGCACATCTTATGTCAGTGCGACGGACTGGTAAATACGTGGTTCCTGACTTTAGGAGAAGAATATCCATTGGCAAGGGACTACATGAAGGTTACAGTCTCAAAGCTTATAGACTTCGTTAAGAGAGTCGGACTGGGGATGTAATCTAGTTTTTCGAGGACCACAATAGATCTGAAAAGGTCGCAGTGGAATAGGCTTCTGGCCACCTCTTAAACATCTATCTATCTATCTACACAGCCCCATCTATTGTAAAATGAAATAGAACCAAAATGCATAAATATGATACGATTGTTAAAAGTAAATTGACCTAGGCTGGTAATAAAAAAAAAGATAAAAAGTAAACTGCTAAAAATATAAAAGAGAAAAATTTCATGGTTTATTAAAAAAACATTAACTTTTTTAGCTGATTGTCAGCTGTTTCGATATATTATCAAATATTATTATTAAGAATAATAAAAAACTCTTCGTTTTAACAAAACTACCACTATTTATTTAAAAAACTGCTTTTTTAAACTCAATGACAGCCGTTTTGCTAGACAACTAGTGGAAGTTTTGTTAAAATGAAGAGTTTTTTATTATTCTTAATAAGATGGACTTCCAAAAAGTAAGGGTTAGTACAATCAATTTAAATATTATTATATTTCGATATATATATTATTATTGTTAGATTAACATTTTGGAAATTGTATTAAAATTGTTTCCACAATATGTAATGTTTATAAATATTAAATAATTTTAGTTAGTTTAAGAAATATTAATTGTAGTGCCATTTTCTCTTCTTTCTGATTAATTAATTTATTTATTATTTAAATGTTATAGATAACCATTAGTAGCTATTGGCTATAATATCATAGAAATTGAAAATCTACAGTAAGAAAAATGACCTTTACCCTGACGTCATACCTAAAAAACTTGCGAAATGAACCGTCATAATAAGAGTTGAAAAGAACGAATGTCCTTGCTTGAAAGACAAGTGTAGATAATAATTGTATGATATATTTCTACTACCAGTAGATGAAAAGGATGAGGTACATACATAAAGTTTTTGTTTACTACTGTCCGCTGTTAGTGACGTCAGGGTATATGTCAATTTTTTCTACTATATGTAAAATTATATGCTACTTATAATACCCTTGTTTAAAAATGAATGCAATTTACCTTCATGATTATTTATTATTTACTATAATATATATTTTTGAATAATTTGTTGATCATAATATACAGCTGCTAAATAAAATTATTATAAAATAGTTTCTAGATTTTTTTGCAGATATTATTAAAATATTTTTCATAAATATTGTAAAAAATAACCCAAATTGACACCAATCCGATGACAAAACTTAACACTCACCAAGGATTAATTTTGTTTCAGTAGTAGTGGTGGTGGTAGTTGTTGGTGTTGTTGTTGTCGTTGTGGTTGTTGTTGTTGGAATTTTTACTTCTAAAACATAAAAAATTTAAAAAATGAAAATAATTTGTGAAATAAAGAATATCAAGGGCATTTTTGTAATTGATATGTAATATAAATTATGATAAACTTACCATAAAGTCTTACTGAATCTTCTGACCGACCCATCGAATTTTGTGCAGTACACGTAAATGTTCTTATATCTGCTTTTGTAATATTATGAACGGTAAGTAGCATCACGGTTTTATAACCATTTTTCTTCTCCATGATGGTATATTTGTCGCTGGAAAAAAAAATACCATCATAATTATATTATATACTGAATAAATAAATTCTAAAGACTGAATAAATCAATTAATTTGTTATTAGTCCAGGCGTGCTGTACCAAAACAATAAAAAATACGGAATATCTGATACCTGAAATGTAACAGTTGGAGGTGGTAAAGGGGTTTATAACACATGAAAAAAAATACATTAACTATTTCAATTATAATCATAAACTTTTTAGGGGTGAAAAAGGTTGAAAAAGGGATAAAAAACTGAAGTATTGCTGTTTGCGGTCAAAATTGACGTCAAAATGAAAAGTGCCCAATAGAAAAGTTGTAGATCATGTAAAAATCCAAAACTTTTCATTTGGTAATTTTCTCACATAACCTCAATTTTTCGAGGAAAATAAAAAAAAAACGATTTTTCGTTTTTAATATTTAATTTTCCAACGGATTCGTCAATCTTGGTAAAACTTAGTAAAAACTTACCTTTTTATGTCCAAAATATCCTCGAATTTTCTCAACCTTGTAACATAATAATTTTCCGAGAAATTTGATTTTTCTGGAAAAATCTCTTTTTTTGCAACTGTAAAGTTTGCTCGGAAAATATTATTGGAAAAGATTTTCCTGGGGCTCATTTTTTTCGTTTTTACGTCTACTTTCACATGAAATAAAAAAAATACACCTCTCATTTAAAGATGTGCTCAAAAATGAAAAAAAAGCAAAAAATGAATTTTGCAACAGCTAAATTTGCAATAATTGTTAAATTTTTGTTATAAAATATTAAAAAATGCAAAAGCCGGCTCTTGCATTACATTCTACGGGAAAAATTACAAGAGAAAATGTATTTCATTATTTAGTCGGATTTTTAGTTCATTTGCAATATTATTATAAACACTCAAGTCTATTAATGAAGTTAATAATCCGGCAAATACCCTTCCATCAGAGCCCTATAGCCCAATTTTCATTAAAATTTCAATTTTCTTTGACTTTTTGGAATAATTTGTTTATTTTTAATATAATAATCGTTCGGTTATAAGTAATTCGTTATTGCAATTAAAAACTATATTGAAAAGACAATATTTTGTTTGTTACGAATAATAGTATATTTTGTATACTGAAATGTTGAAAGGTCAAAGAGAAAACAAAAGGCCTAGGCCCCTAGGCTAGTTAGAGTTGTCATGTCTACACTTTTTCACTTATGAAAGGTGGCTATAGGGCTCTGATGGAAGGGTATTTGGGCCTTGTAATATCAACAAATCGATTTATCTCATGAAAAACCTTATAATATAAACAAATCAGCATACAACAATAGTAAAAACCATGAAATCACCGCTCGGATTATTAACTTCATTAATAGACTTGAGTGTTTATAATAATATTGCAAATGAACTGAAAATCCGACTAAATAATGAAATACATTTTCTCTTGTAATTATTTTATAACAAAAATTTAACAATTATTGCAAATTTAGCTGTTGCAAAATTCATTTTTTGCTTTTTTTTTCATTTTTGAGCACATTTTTAAATGAGAGGTGTATTTTTTTTTATTTCATGTGAAAGTAGACGTAAAAACGAAAAAAATGAGCCCTAGGAAAATATTTTCCAATAATATTTTCCGAGCAAACTTTACAGTTGAAAAAAAAGAGATTTTTCCAGAAAAATCAAATTTCTCGGAAAATTATTATGTTACAAGGTTGAGAAAATTCGAGGATATTTTGGACATAAAAAGGTAAGTTTTCACCAAGTTTCACCAAGATTGACGAATCCGTTGGAAAATTAAAAATTAAAAACAAAAAATCGTTTTTTTTCCATTTTCCTCGAAAAATTGAGGTTATGTGAGAAAATTACCAAAAGAAAAGTTTTAGATTTTTACATGATCTACAACTTTTCTATTGGGCACTTTTCATTTTGACGTCAATTTTAGCCGCAAACAGCAATACTTCAGTTTTTTATCCCTTTTTCACCCTTTTTCACCCCTAAAAAGTTTATGATTATAATTGAAATAGTTAATGTATTTTTTTTTCATGTGTTATAAGCCCATTTACCACCTCCAACTGTTACATTTCAGGTATCAGAATTTCCGTCTAAAAGTACAGCACGCCTGGACTATATTATACTAAACACAAAAACTCAAGGAAAAACAAAATAATATTTAACATGATATTGTATTGGAAGAAAATCATACCTAAAAATTACTGACTGTATAGAACAATTTTAGTAATAAAAGGATAGAACTATGGTATTTAGTATTTCAATATAGGGATGCTACAAAAG
Organism: Ophraella communa; assembly: GCA_035357415.1. Taxonomy (NCBI): domain Eukaryota; kingdom Metazoa; phylum Arthropoda; class Insecta; order Coleoptera; family Chrysomelidae; genus Ophraella; species Ophraella communa. Next base: position 15,395,014 of record CM068984.1, read on the forward strand.
ACGAAGGAAAAATAAAGCTATCGAATAAGCAACCCACTGTTTTTTGTAAATTATACTACTTTTTATGTTCTTGACAACTGTTAACCGAAAATAAACTAAACCAAAAATTGATATTTGTAAGTAATTTGTTAATCTGCCTTTTTTAATTGCTAATCTTTATTTTATTCTTTTAAAAGTTAAATGCAACAATACATCAAAGAACTAATATTACTGCCAATCTCAAGGGATACATAGACTTGGATAAGAGCTTGCAATGTTGGCTACTTGCAATGTTTTTCAAATTGTACAAACCTACAAAGATATGAAGTTACTAATGGCACGATCAATATGTTTTGCACAGAAAGGAGAATTATAGTAAAAGCACAAAGGAAAAATTGAAAGTGCACGTGTTTGAAACTTCAAATAAGTTCTAAAAGCAAGGAGTTGTATTAATCTTTATGGAAGACAAGATATTTATATTGATAAAAAACTAATCTTTGAAATAGAAGTAATTATTTATAAATTAACTAAAAATTATCTCAAACCTAATTTTTACAACAATCAGTTTCCTAATCAAACACCAAACGTGCTGAGCACTTGTAAATCCGAACTAAATTTATTATTATTGAGGTATATTTTCTGCTAAATAATACGGTTTGTATAGAGAACTTAAATTAGTACTAAAAAGTTTGCAACACATTAACTGCCAAAATCTGATAGGACATTGTACATATTGGAATTCAGGAAAACGAAAAAGCAGATGCCGAAGCATGAGCAGCGACGAAAAATAATTACCTTAGTGTAGGTGTAGAGTAAGGGTGTATTGTGTACATTTCTAGCATAAAAAAGTAAAAGGTGTTATTTCATTTGGGCAACCTCCGATAAAGAATAGAAAAATTCAACTAAAGTCAATACAGCATCGATTAGGTAATTTAACGTGTACTCATTTCTATTTGTTTACAAATAGTGACCCATAATAATAACTATTTATGGGTGTTAAACGTAAGGTGTGGTCCTGACGATATTGCACGAAGAGACTGCAAAAAAGCTTTCCCAGCTGGTGTAGATTTAGCGAAACTGTTTTCTTAGCCTACCTAGAAGAGAAGTCAAAAACATGAAGTTCGTAATCGGCGGGAAGTACGTTTTCTATTATAAAGTTGAGTGCGCTCGTTAAAAATTGTGTGTTAACACATCAACATATTTCAGTTTAATAGCATTCTTAAAGCGAAAAATAACTTATATAACAAAACATCCAGAGGTTTATAAACGAGACACCAGATGAAATATATTTGATGGTAAAAGTTGGTACTATTTTTAGAATATATGAAGCCTGTCAGCAGAAAGAGCAGTGCTATTTATTAATAGACCATAAATTAATGTATTAACCAATTTCTGTTTATAACAAAACCAAAAATATGTCGGTATCTTTAGGAAAATCATAAAATATTTAAATAAATAAGTCGCATTACGACCTTCTGTTATCAATTATAAACTTATTTCTAAAATACTCGAATCATTAATGCACTGCCAACCCAGTTGGTGTAAACACGTTTGGGACAATGCCCTCTAGCATTGCTAAATTTCTGAACCACACGGAACCAAAAGAGCATTGCTAAATTTCTGAACCACACAGAACCAAAAGATTATACAGGTAAGTGTTTCAGAATGTCTTTTTCTTCTTTGCTAGCAGAATATGGTGCATATATAAGGAATATTAAGAATCACGGAGGATGGAAGTCTACAACAGTAAAGTAAGGGATTTTTGACAGGGGAGCCTACAAATGATATGTAAATACTATGGCGACTGTTGCCCCTTTAAACCTGTTTAAAGTAGTTAGTACTTTAAACAGGAAGGTAAATTGGTGGCTAAAGGAAAGGGAAATGGCATTAGCTCCAGAAAAGACGCAGTTGGTGTTGTAGGGGGTAGTTATTAATAAGGTTAAGGAGGCTAGGTATCTAGAAGTCTGGTTAGGGGAAAGGGTTAACTTTAGAAGACATGTGGTAGAGACGGTCAGAAAGGCGGAGGAAAATTTTGAGCATTGGGGAGGTTAAGAAGGTACAGAGAAGGATTTTGTTAAGGTTGGTGTCGGGTTATCGGACGGTATCAGGTGCCGCAGTGCAGGTGGTGGCAGGGGTACCTCCGAATGAAATGTTGGTAAGGGAAAGGATTAAAATCAATGAGAGGGGGGTGCAGTTCAGGGAAGAAATAGAATTGGAAACTTTGAATGATTGGAAGAATGAAAGGGAAAATGAAGAGAAGGAAAAATGGACGAGAGATCTAGTTGGGGATTTAGAGGGGTGGGTGGGATGCAAACATAGGAGGGTTGATTATTACATAACACAGGTGTTAACGGGACATGGGTGCTTCAGAGACTACACGTACAGGATAGGCAAGACTGGGGATGACGAGTGCATCTACTATGGGGAGAGGGACGATGCAGGGCACACAGTCTTTTGATGCCCCAGATGAGTAAAGAAAAGGAGGTAGACGAAGAAAAAGTGGGACAGGTAATCAATGAGGGAAGTATGGTTAGGTTGATGACGGAAGGGCAGGGTAAGTGGGAGGATATAGGGATAATGATTAGGGAGATATTAAAACAGAAGGAGAAGGAAGAGACAATCTACTAGGATGTGATGGGGAGCTCGGAGGTGTAAAGGAAGGTGGCTTTGACGAAAATGTGACAAGATGGTACCAGGGTCACATATTCTGACGAGATGGGTGGTTTTAGTGCGGTCGGCTTAGGTGGGGAGCAACCCATCGATGTTGGTTCGCGAGCAGGCTAGCAGAGTGGGGTTATATGCCGTGAGAGAGACTCCCACACTTTCGAGGAATGGCAGAACTAGTACCCGGAGCATGGAGCAGGTTTCCACCCATCAAAAAAAAAAGTAGTTAGTAACGAGGCTTACTGATCCCAGGGACCGACGGCTTACCGTTTCCACCGAAATACAGGAGCAGTGGTTATGGTATTAGAAAATAAGTTGTTCGAACCCATGTCCTATCGCTTACAATGCTTACAAGGCGAGCGCTTTACCTCTGAGCTATCACCGTCTATTTACCTACAGCCATAGCTGAGGACATCGATCAATAAATTTGGTACAAAAAAAGCTAGTGCCCAAAGGCTTTTCAACAACGCAATAAATAATAATATTGTAATTAATGTGTATAATACATTTGTAATAGAATTTATTTGTATATATATTTATTGTTCATAAAAAAACTTCCTTAAAAATTGAATGATTCTTTTTACAAAGTCATCGGAAGTCTTTGCTGGCTAAACCCCAAAAAATGACGAATGCGTCGGTTATACTTCTAATTGTTTCCCGATTATTCTGGATCACGATGTCAGCTGGAACCTGGAAGTTAATGAAAAGATCACGAAGATCTTTGGGTAATACACTCGCTGAAGTCAGTTCTCATCTAACAAATAATAGAAAAAGACTGCGGAAGCAAGCGAACAATAAAATAAGTATGTAAAAATAGTGTTATAGTAGATTTGTATTATTAAATTGAATTGCTTAGCTTTACATTATTTTCACTTTTTTGATTCTGTACTGTTATCGGTTAAATCTTTCATTAAGTCTACCGTTTCTGTTTTGTAGCCTGATGATAGTAATAACTTACCGAAACTAGTCGCTCATTGAATTTGATTGGTCCCTCTTTGGATAATAAATATTATGGTTTTAACAGTTTTATTGAACACTTTAATATGGATTTCAACTACATTCGAGAAATGGATGAACTCTTACAGTTGTTATAAAATAGTTTAGAGGTTTAGAGGTTTGCAGATATTATTGAAACATTTTTCTTAAATATTAAAAATAACCCAAATTGACAATAATCCTTTTTTAAAACTTAATTCTCACCAAGTATTAAATTTTTTTCAATGGCAGTGGTGGTGGTAGTTGTTGTTGTCGTCGTCGCTGTGGTTGTTAAATAAATTTGGACGGATATACCGAATATACGGGAATTAAGTGTGTAAATAAATTAATTAATTTAAGAGTGTATATTATTAAATAATTAGATAATAGTTAGCCATATAATTGATCCCACCCACGAAAAGAGTATAAATAAATCAGACAAATATTATATTATGTTTGCTTATTATTATTTGGTTGACAAAAGTCGTGTAAAAATACACTTTTATCTTTTAATACTCTTTACAGCTATTAAAAATTTTACTTTTATTGATAGTTTTACAAACCACACTTTTTGTTGAAATGTTCGAAATAAACTGCCGAACTGAATTTGTGCAAGATAGGTACCATAGATAGATATCATATTTTTAAATATATTAAATATAATAAAAATAAAATAACAGATAAAATTGTTAAATTCGATAAATAAATTGTTTAAAATATAGGATGTAAAACAATAGAGAATTATAATGAACGAAAAGTTCCCTATTAAAACGTTGAAGCAACATCTGCAGTTAATTGAAATGTTCTTAAAAAAAAAATTAATGAATTAAGTAAGAAAATTTGATTTCGTATATTGTTCCTGCCAATTAAAAAATTTAGTAATATTACAAACTCTATATCCTCGTTATTTGCTACCCCTAGAATGACAGCTTGTAATATTTCTTTCACATTTCGAATTCGTGAACATTACTAAGAGATTCCAAAAGTAATATATTTCATAGATAACTTAATAAAAATAACCACCACCTTAATCTAAGGATGAAAATACTGACGCTAGTAAATAAAGTAGACCGATCAGCAATAGTGATGGTCAGTATTTTAGAAAGCGTCATATTTGATTTCTATTGTAGCATTTCGTTGTCTCTGATAAGCTCTGGTAGATGTGATAATAACTAATTAAAAAAAATAACTTTTAGTATTAACATTTTATCAGATTATCTTACAAAAAAGTTAAATTTTAAAAGGAAAGAATCAAAATGTATAATATTACAATTCTGTTAACTTTAAAGCTACGAAACAAAACATACGGATCAAAAACAAAAATGTTTTAAACGTAATTGAACATCTATGCTGTCAATAATGTCCCAATATATTTCTAGTTTAATCCTTTACTGAAAACCGAGTTGTCAATGAAAATTCCGACTTGCAAATCGACATTCATACCCCAGTCGTCGCATTGTTTCGTCGCCTGAACGTTTCTTACCTTTTGAAAATCATTTCCTCTCCTATGGTCCAGAAGTTATTGGATATCGGAAAAGCTTCCACGTCGCACTTAAGCTTCACATTAGATTGAAGAGGAGCTCCGACCAGAGGCTTTTGAACTTGTACTTTCGGCGGAACTGAAACAATAACGGATCGCATTCAAAAGCTGTAGAGTATCAATATTAGAATAATAGTGCTTAATTGAGTAAATGGTAAATAAATTGAAAATTAACCCTGGTATTATTTTCTTTTCGATGAAGTTACAAACAATGTTTTTATAATTCCTAAAAAACATACCAGACACATAAACATACCTTCAGTCAGTATTGAATTCTATGAAAGTTTGAACAAGTTTTTTGCAAGATAAAGAGATTACTGTCATTTATCCAATGTCTTTTTACCTTTGATAAATGTACCAGTTACATTTTTAACTACGTGTGAGGTATAATTAAACTCGCTTAACACTAATGTAATATTCTTTTTTATTTATTATGAAATTATTAAAGTTTTAGAATTTGGTATTAAATAGCTCTAAAATGTACACAGTTAAACTCAAAAAAGTATTAAACATATATAACATTTAAAGATCTTCGTGACCCATAGGCGTGCCACTTCTTTTGGTAGCTACATTTTTTAAAGTTTTTATATATACAATAAAATGTACTTACCTAGGGTAACTAATTATCATTTCTAATTAATAAAAAATAAAAACATGAACTTTTACATAAGGTAAACTTTATTTTAATAATAATTATCAGGGTATTTAAATTAAAAAATTGACAATAAAAAGTTATAAACTAAGAATTTTAATATAAAAACTAACAGCCACAGCTACTGCTGCTACTACTCCAGATCAGAATTAGAATATGAATTACCAATATCAATGTTGCATTATCCAGCTATCTAGAAGACAGGGTACTTATTGTGGGAAACAAGGGAAGAATGGTAGTTACCTGTGGTCTAATAGGCTATGCAGATGATTTGGCTGTAATAGGGGTAGCAGGAAAATCGGAAGAAATTGAAGATATGCCCAACAGAGTCTTGTAGGATATAACTAGATGGATGACCGAAAAAAGCTAATATAGCGCCCCAGACGACTGAGGTAGTGTTGTTGGCAGCTGATAGAAAAATAAAAAATATCGAGTTGACGATCGGAAACACAGCTATTAACAGCCAGGAAAGCATAAAATATTTGAGAATACTCTTGGACAGAAACATGACAATGGGACTACGCATCAGAAAAATCGTCGAAAAGGTTAATAAAGCAATAGGTTATATGAGCAGAATAATGCCAAAGAGGACCTTGAGAAGGCAGCAGACGAATACTGAGTTCGGTGGTCCAATCGATCCTACTATATGGCGCAACTATTTGATAGAGAGCCATAGAAAAGAAAATCTACCAAAATATACTACTGAGCGTACAGAGAAAAGTCGCCATAAGAATAGCATGCGCTTACAGAACAACACCGACCACAGGTCTACTGGTAGTTGCAAGAACCCCCCCCCTGGTGGGGGAAAGGATCATGATGACATATAAAGTACCTAAGAAGACAGCGCGAAAACGTATATTGGATATATGGCAAGTTTATTGGCAGAACGATGAAGGTACGGCTAAATGGAAAAGAAGGATAATAGCTGACTTAAGACCATGGATGGAAAGACAATTCTTGACAGGACATGGATGTTTCCAGGCATACCTATATCGCTTTAAAACAAGCCATACGGAAGAGTGTCAATACTGTGGGTTAAGGTACAATGCAGAGCAAACGTCTTTCGAATGTGTCCGTTGGGATGAGCAGAGGAAAGACGCCGAAACAAAGGTAGGACGACTTACGCCAGAAAACACGATTGGGAAAATGCTAGAGACGGCAGCAAACTGGAAAATTGTGAACAAAATGGTTATGATAATTACATTCATCAAAAGAAAGGAAAGGAAAAGAGATGATAAATAAACGGTCTATGCAGATTAAAGGGAAAAAATAAAATAAAAGAACTGAGCCCACGTCATTAACTAGCTCTTCCTCTTTCTTTGAAGTAATGCCTAAGGGTGGTTTCGAAGAAGGCTACTTTAGTTTAGTTCTGAGTGGTTTTTAGTCGGTAAGAATCCGACACTGTCTGGTCATTGGGCGACCATTTGTCTTTTTGAAGATTTTCCACTCTTAAAAAAAACTATTATAAATTCAAATCAGATTTAGAATATGAACTATCAATATCAATGTTTATAATAATTGGCTCAACCAATTCGTCAGCAGTTTGGTTCAACCTCTAGTTATGTTCTTTAATTGTATGCATTACTACACTTTTTTACATTATTTCCAGCTTTCAAAAACAACTGTTTAACATCATGCATTTTATAAGTTTTTTTTACTTTTTTCTTTATATGTGTCCATATCAGTTCAATTTGGTTTAGTTTAAAATTATATGGTGAAAAATCTTACTACAGTCATTCCACGATTTTTTGAAGTTTCGTCAAACGATCTATAATTTCTTCGAATCTATCTTTCCTCCAAATAAAAAATTTTTTTGTAACTAAATTTATTAAACTAATCCTTAATAACAGTAATAAAGAACTCTTCGTTTTATTGCAACTTCCACGTTTAATTAAGAAAATTAGGTTTTTTAATTACAATAAAAGCTGTTTCGCTAGAATTAGCAAAGTCAGATTGATATATCTAAGTTACATTTTGTTAGCAGCCCGGGGCTGTTTACCAAATACCAAGCAAATAACAGCATAGGGGTGCTAATGCATTTATGCACATGTGACAGACAATTGTTCTCCGCCTACCTTTTTGACCATTAAAAAAATATTTAAAAAATATTATGCTTGAAAATATATTCCGAGCCCTCTGCGTGAGAGGCAAACACGAATATCACTGCACCACGATCAGGCCTATAGTATATAATTTATACTATTATGTATTTGCTCGCCATTATCATGAGTTCTTCAGAATCGGACGCTTCTTTTAAAAATCGAATATGCCCTCTTCTTGTGATAGTGTTAAAGGTTTTTTTGCTTACTTTGTAGAATTGGTCTACATTTGTATTAAACATTTTCATTGTTAGAATAATCGTGGCATTATGAATTTTTCGACATTGGGTTGATAAACAATATTTTTCGCCCTATTTTTGGTGTTCATTTTTGGTTTTCTGATAAAGTAGGCGAAAACATATTACACCATGAATAATAAATTCATTAATAATAAAAAAATCTCAAGTTATTAAAGAAATTATTCAAATTTTGATTAAGTACATTGACGCAATGTTCAAACCTTGTTAAAATATTTCCTGTGAGTATTTTTGAATCATTGTGGGTGTTACGGTCCGACAATCCTGTCTTATTTTATCCCTTAAAACATCTAAATTTATCAAAAGTGTAACAAAAACTCCACATTTTAAGTAACCACAAGGAAAGTGGGCTAAGGGTGTAATATGCGGAGAACGTGGTGGCCACAGAATCGCTCTATTTGAACCAATCCATTTCTCAGGAAATGTGTTGTCAAGATATAACTAAGATATATAAATTTTATAAAAATAAATGTCTCCTATTATTATGAAAGCAATAAAGTGATGACAAGTGTAATATCGTTTAATTTATTTTTGAATGATATATCCAAAATTATAATAATATACCGGTTGTCCCATTTAAAAAAAATGTTACAGTCACATGACCCAAAAAGACAGAAGTCATTTTATAATATACATAAGCATCAGTTTCGACTGTTTATATCTGCCAAATTTTATACAGGTCATATGTACAGTTTTCGAGAATTTAGACTGTCAAAACATCGTGGGACATATATGTAAAAGCATTAATTAGAATTATTTAAAAATTTTAAATATGTTTCACATGATAAGATCAATCTTTGAAATAAAACTGCATTTTTATATTATTAAATCTTAAGATTAAATTGAAAAGGTTACTAATTTATGTCCCTTGAGAATCCAAAAATAGTACTGTAAACATTGTTTAATGATAACGTTGTTACGGTTTTTAACTAAAATAAAACATAGACATAGACTTACCTATGTAAAACTGTACGTTTAAAAAGTACCAACAGTATCACTGAAATTTTAAAAGTTGTAATATTGCAAATGTTACAACTAAGTATTTTAAATTTGAATAAAAATCTGTTTACTTCTCGATTCATTCACAAAGCACCAAAAATTACTTTGGAGAAATAAAATGAAAACGATCCATTTTAGGAAAGATGGGATGAAGAAAAGTGAATAAAATGAGATTATAAATCGACAATACGGGCTCTTCTTTTTATTTGCTTGGCTTCGCCATCAGAATTACGAAACGACTACGTTCTATTTCAAGATGGGGTGGGTCTTATGTTTGGAAATGTCTAAACTAAGGATACAACGTTATATTTTTATTAAAATGAATCCATTTTTTTATATATATATATATATATATATATATATATATATATATATATATATATTGAACACATAGATTCATTTTAATAAATATATATATATATATATATATATTGATACAAAATAACTATAGCCAAAATAAATTAAGGAAGAATTAAACATTTCAAATTAATTGAATTTATTTATGTCAAAATTGTTGACATTTAAATAATCCTTAACGGATAAATTGATGTAATGTTTTGAGTTTTGTAATTAGTGTAAGTATAGATTAAGAAAGTGACACTGACAGTTCGATTTGAATAGAGAAAAACACATAAAAATAACAAAGGCATTTTTTGAAAAGAACAAAACAATGTTGTATGGTTACCAGGAAACGAAAAAACATTTTGAGAGAAGTGAGATTAAAAAAAGTGGTGAGATAAAATTTTGATAGATGTCAAAAGAATTCTTTTTCTTTTTTGGACATTTTTAATGAAAGAAAAATGTGATTAAGTATACAAATAATTCAAGCGATCACAGTTTGGTGTCTGGAAGAATATGTTTAGTCTGCATTCAAGATATTCAAGTAAATGAAAATTGTTATTCAATGCACGTTATTAATATTCAGTACAAACCAAGAAAAGTAACCGGTGTGCAAATTTTATGGTATTTAACGGCGCTTTAAAGTTTTCCAAGGGACTCATGGCAAATCTCTCATAGTAGAAAGTGGATACAAGTATATAGCAAGAAAATACACTACAAAACAGGGACAGAGTTTCGAAAGATTATGAAGGTCTCTGTGTATAGTGATCCTTGATTTTGGACTTGGACTGTTTTTGGTCTAGCAGTCTGGCTTGTTGAAATCCCAAGTATTTATAGGTTTCCCCATTCTGCATGGCAGCGATTATATCTCCATTAGGTAGCGCCACATCTCCATTGACAATTTTTCCCTTTTCGATGTTATTATTATTATTATTATTTTTATTATTATTATTATTATTATTATTATTATTATTATTATTATTATTATTATTATTATTATTATTATTATTATTATTATTATTATTATTATTATTATTATTATTATTATTATTATTATTAAGATATAAATAAATATTTATAACTAACAATAAGCGAAAACTGATGAACATGTTTCTAAATAACGGATAGGTACCCTAAACCTATGTTACGAAAATTCATCTATAACTCACACTTTTACGATGGGCAATTAGATGGAGGGGTACGCAGGATATCCTGTATAAAAAACTCCCATATGTCGAACACCTCACAAATCAAATTGCGTCACTTATCAAACCTTTTACTAACATAAAAGTAAGTAAATAGAGTGCTGTTAAAAATCAACAAAATTTTTTCAAAAATTAAAGACAGAACACCTATCATGTACAGCCCCAATGTTATCTATAAATTGGAATGCTTGGGATGTCGGGGGTATTACATTGGACAAACAAGCCAGTGGCTGAAACAACGTATTACTCAGCATAAAAGTGACTGTAAAAGAAAAAAAAATACTTGTGCAGTTGTAGAACATTGTAAAAGGACAGGTCATCAGTTTGATTATCACAATGTTAAAGTTTTAGAAACGGTTAATAATTATAAGAGCAGGTTGTTTCTCGAAATGTGCCATATAAATAAAACAAATAATATTATCAATTATAAATCAGATACCAACAAGCTAATTGATATATATTGTAATATTTTAAATACAAAATAATAATTTTTAAACAAAAAGTACTAAAATCAACAAGAAATGGATTTTACTAGTCGTCATTTTATTGATATATGTATGTCTTTTAAGTTATTAATGTATTGTGCCTTAGTAATGAAACTGTTTTTAATTATTTATCTACAATTCTAACCCTGTAAGTTCAAACATCTTTGTATTTGTGGTCCTTTTATTGTTAATTGTTTGTATTTTTTAATCAATAAATTTTAGAGCACTCCTGGTGAAACCAATAACCAGTTGGCGAAATATTGAGTTGACCAGGAAATAGTTTTGTTTTATTCATAACCGAAAAACCTGAAATTTCATACTTTCTTGTTTTATATATATATATATTGAAATAGATATGATTTATAAAGATTTTAATTTTATTTATATTTATAAAATCTGAAATAATACGGGTCGTAAGTTCCTTTTTTATAATTGAATTTATTTTATATATTTTGATTTATGACTGAATGAATGAAATGATATGCAATTCACTAACTAAATACAACCTATACTAACTTATCTACCTTAACTAAGCACTGACCTTCATAGTCTTTCGAAACTCTGTCCCTGTTTTGTAGTGTATTTTCTTGCTATATACTTGTATCCACTTTCTACTATGAGAGATTTGCCAGTTTCATTACTAAGGCACAATACATTAATAACTTAAAAGACATACATATATCAATAAAATGACGACTAGTAAAATCCATTTCTTGTTGATTTTAGTACTTTTTGTTTAAAAATTATTATTTTGTATTTAAAATATTACAATATATATCAATTAGCTTGTTGGTATCTGATTTATAATTGATAATATTATTTGTTTTATTTATATGGCACATTTCGAGAAACAACCTGCTCTTATAATTATTAACCGTTTCTAAAACTTTAACATTGTGATAATCAAACTGATGACCTGTCCTTTTACAATGTTCTACATTTGCACAAGTATTTTTTTTTCTTTTACAGTCACTTTTATGCTGAGTAATACGTTGTTTCAGCCACTGGCTTGTTTGTCCAATGTAATACCCCCGACATCCCAAGCATTCCAATTTATAGATAACATTGGGGCTGTACATGATAGGTGTTCTGTCTTTAATTTTTGAAAAAATTTTGTTGATTTTTAACAGCACTCTATTTACTTACTTTTATGTTAGTAAAAGGTTTGATAAGTGACGCAATTTGATTTGTGAGGTGTTCGACATATGGGAGTTTTTTATACAGGATATCCTGCGTACCCCTCCATCTAATTGCCCATCGTAAAAGTGTGAGTTATAGATGAATTTTCGTAACATAGGTTTAGGGTACCTATCCGTTATTTAGAAACATGTTCATCAGTTTTCGCTTATTGTTAGTTATAAATATTTATTTATATCTTAATAATAATAATAATAATAATAATAATAATAATAAAAATAATAATAATAGTAATAATAATAATAATAATAATAATAATAATAATAATAATAATAATAATAATAATAATAATAATAATAATAATAATAATAATAATAACATCGAAAAGGGAAAAATTGTCAATGGAGATGTGGCGCTACCTAATGGAGATATAATCGCTGCCATGCAGAATGGGGAAACCTATAAATACTTGGGATTTCAACAAGCCAGACTGCTAGACCAAAAACAGTCCAAGTCCAAAATCAAGGATCACTATACACAGAGGGTTAGTTCATTACTAAAATCCGAACTAAACGCAGGAAACCTTAACCGAGCAATTAATACATATGCCGTACCTGTGTTAACTTATTCGTTTGGTATTCTACGATGGACAAAAACTAAATTGGAAGATATTCAGAGAACAACAAGGACTATGATGACCAAGCACAGATATCACCATCCAACATCGTCAGTACTCCGAACAACACTACCGAGAAAGGAGGGAGGAAGAGCTCTATGCGACATAATCAATCTACACAACAAGCAGATAAATAAATTACGAGACTTCTTTATCACTAAATCAATGTCATCTAATTTACACAAATTTGTTATAGGAGCAGATAAAAATTATTTCCCTCTAAATTTAGCAGGTCCTAATATGGATTTAGAAATAACAACAGATGCTGAGAAACACGTGAAATGGGCCCAAAAAGCTCTACATGGTCGACATCATCACGACCTTAACCAACCACACATTGACAAACTAGCATCAAATAGGTGGCTTGCTGACGGTACCCTGTTCCCAGAGACTGAAGGATTTATGATAGCCATTCAGGATCAAGTAATTAATACTAACAATTACAAAAAATTTGTTATCAGGGACCCAACTATTACATCGGACAAGTGTAGACGGTGCCAACAAACGTCGGAAACCATACAACACATCACATCAGGGTGTTCAACCATAGCCAACACGGATTATTTAGGCAGGCACAACCAGCTGTGTAATATTAACCACCAGAAACTGGCCAACAAATATGGACTGCTGAATACATATACACCGTATTACAAGTACAATCCACAGGCAGTGCTCGAGAATGCAGATTTTAGACTCTACTACGATAGGTCCATTATCACCGATAGACAGGTGACGAATAATCGACCCGACATTGTAGTAGTGGATAAAAAAGCTAATTCAGTGCTGCTAGTCGATGTTGCAGTTCCAAACAACAACAATATTTTGGACAAATATAATGAAAAGATAGCAAAGTACACCGATCTTGCTATGGAAGTAGGGCAGATGTGGCATGTAGAAAAAGTGGAGGTAGTACCGATCATCGTATCATCAACTGGACTCATCCCCAAAAGTCTTGAAGACAGTCTTAAAAAACTCGATCTTCATAAAAACACTTTTATCGACTTGCAAAAAGCGGCAATTTTAAACACATGTCACACTGTTCGGAAATTTTTAAATATGTAAATTTTGAGCCTAATCCCATTTGCGTTTACGCTCGGGATAGGTAAATATTACCAGCAATAGCTGAGTAAGTGCATAAGTCTTTTGATAATAATAATAATAATAATAATAATAATATATTAATTAATATATAACAATAAGCGAAAGCATAAACATGTTTCTAAATATCGGATACCCTAAACCTATGTTACGAAAATTAATCTATACCTCACACTTTTACGATGGGCAATTAGATGGAGGGGGTACGCAGGATATCCTGTATAAAAAACTCCCATATGTCGAACACCTCACAAATCAAATTGCGTCACTTATCAAACCTTTTACTAACATAAAAGTAGGTAAATATAGTGCTGTTAGAAACCAACAAATTTTTTCAAAAATTAGACAGAACACCTATCATGTACAGCACCAATGTTATCTATAAATTGGAATGCTTGGGATGTCGGGGGTGTTACATTGGACCAACAAGCCAGTAGCTGAAACAACGTATTACTCAGCATAAAAGTGTCTGTAAAAGAGAAAAAAATACTTGTGCAGTTGTAGAACATTGTAAAACGACAGGTCATCAGTTTGATTATTACAATGTTAAAGTTTTAGAAACGGTTAATAATTATAAGAGCAGGTTGTTTCTCGAAATGTGCCATATAAATAAAACAAATTATATTATCAATTATAAATCAGATACCAACAAGCTAATTGATATATATTGTAATATTTTAAATACAAAATAATTATTTTTAAACAAAAAGTACTAAAATCAAACAGAAATGGATTTTACTAATCGTCATTTTATTGATATATGTATGTCTTTTAAGTTAGGTTAGGTTAGGTTAGGTTAGGTTAGGTTAGGTTAGGTTAGGTTAGGTTAGGTTAGGTTAGGTTAGGTTAGGTTAGGTTAGGTTAGGTTAGGTTAGGTTAGGTTAGGTTAGGTTAGGTTAGGTTAGGTTAGGTTAGGTTAGGTTAGGTTAGGTTAGGTTAGGTTAGGTTAGGTTAGGTTAGGTTAGGTTAGGTTAGGTTAGGTTAGGTTAGGTTAGGTTATTAATGTATTGTGTCTTAGTAATGAAACTGTTTTTAATTATTTATCTACAATTCTAACCCTGTAAGTTAAAACATCTTTGTATTTGTGGTCCTTTTCATGTTAATTGTTTTTTTTTATCAACTTATTTTAGTGCACTCCTGATGAAACCAATAACCAGTTGGCGAAATATTGAGTTGACTAGGAAATAGTTTTGTTTTATTCATAACAGAAAAACCTAATATTTCATACTTTCTTGTTTTTTCATATCAGACGGTTGATAACTAATAGAGATAATAACCATTGAATTATTTTTTTTATATATATATAGAACAAATCTGGTAGTCTTGGCTGACTAGTTGAAAAACAAGTGGAAATTTAACTTGAGGATACAGCCAGGTTTGTGGGTTCATAAAAGAATACTCTTTTTTCACTCTACCGAGCTTTCGATAATGTTTATTATCTTTATCAAGGCTACAAAATGCAAAAACAATGTGTTAAATTATGTATTACATCAAAATTATTTAAAGACCTACTTGCAAATTGAGTAGTTATACAATTATAAAAAAACATCGAAGAACAAACAAAAGTTATTATTTTCTTCAAGTATGGAGGTAATAAGACATAACAATATTAAAGCCTATATATTATTAGCCCTAACTTCATTATGTCAATCTGACGATGCTAGTTCTATAGCGAAACGGCCGTCATTACATTTAAAGTATTTTACGAATAAATAGTGAAAGTTAATTCAACCTTTTAGTTGTTTACTGTTCTTAATAAGATGAACTTTCACGTAATAAGGGTTTGTACAATTAATTTCATGAAACATAATCCTTTCGGTTTTACTTCTCAAATAAACACATGCGGCATATGCATCTTGTGTAAGGTAACGTGCCGAGGGATGAATGGCCGCAGGGGCATATGTGGTCGCGAACGTTCCCCTGGGGGAACCGGGCGAAACCCCCTTGTATGCAGCCTTACTCCGGCATGCGGGGCCGAAGTGGACCAACATTCCCTTGCTACTCGTGGGAACAACCATGAATAAGAAAAATACAAAAGAAGGAAAAACAAAGCGGGAATACACCGCCATATCAAAGGAGAAGGGGAAGGGAGGAAAATACTCCCGCTCAACCTCTCGGGAAGCTCCCCGTGAGGCAGGAAAGTCGAGGACCAGTCCCTCAGACTCCACTGTGGGAACACACCACACGGACAAATCTGAGGTGAGGAAGACCCTCCAAAGGCCCTCAACTTCTAGACAGCCTCCACTCCCAAACTTGGGAGAACCTGGAGACAGGGACGACCCACTGAGACGTGGGCTCAGCGGAGCGGGCTGCAGATGGTACCTGAGGTACCTCAGTCAGGGAATTTCCCCTGAAGCAGCAAGGAAAAAGGCCTTGGATCATAAAAGCCAAGAGCCCTCTTTTCAGAAAAGAAAGCGGACTGAGACGGTCATCAGTCCTGCTTAGAAAGTGACAAAAAGAGACAAAATATTTATTTATTTATTTATTTATTTAACGGATATACCATTTTACAAAAAAAATAAATTACAATATGTGTGAGAACAGATAAAAAAAAGATTTAAAATATAGATTAAAAAAAATTTTAAATATTAACACAATAAATAGGTACAATTTACAATTCTTAAAAATGTAAGTTCTTAATTTGGCGCTTAAATGACGATAAAGATGAGTCAAACAACTGTATGCTAGAGTTGTGTTTGTTAGCAATCCTAAGTATTTTTGAAATAGTTTCATTCTGTGCGTAATCTGTGGAGTGAAATGAGATAGTGAATTGTTCTGAGATGCGAGTCCTTCTGCTTGTATTAAAGTTCACCAGCTTCAACAAATCTGGACAACAAATTGCACCATTCAGCAGTTTATGAAGAAAGCACAGAGATAGTTCCATTCTGCGATGCTCCAGAGAACTCAAGTTAAGTGATGACAAAACATTATCGTAATTGTTACTACCTCCTGGAATACCCATCTTATATGCCGCGAATTTTAAAAATTTATGTTGAACAGTTTCAATTAAATTTATATCTCTTTGACGATAGGGATTCCATAGGACACAGTTATATTCAACGTTAGATCTCACCAATGAACAATATAACAATTTAACTAATTTTATAGAAAAATGATTGGAAGATCTCAAAATGAATCCTAACATTTTTAACGCCTTAGATGTAATTAAGGAGTAATGAGACTGGAATGATAATTTGGGATCCAATGTTACACCCAGATCTTTTATGGTGTCAGCTTTATGAAGCAGATGATTGTCTAACATGTAGTCGAACTGAAATGGGATAAAGTTTCTATGGAATGTAATTTGGTGACATTTCTTTGGGTTTAGATTAAAAAGATTTATTTTACACCACCTGACGAGGTTATCAATATCAGCTTGAAGTGCTCTGGCGTCTTCAATGGTTTTTATGGCACGAAAATATTTAAAATCGTCTGCAAAAATAGATATTTGAGAACGAAACTATAGCCTCCTTAACATCATTAACAAATATGTTAAATAACAAGGGACCTAAATGAGAACCCTGCGGCACACCCGAGGAAACAGATATCACTGAAGAGATGGAGCCAGCATATCTAACATATTGTGTGCGTTCTCTAAGGTAACTGCTTAGCCATGAAATCATGGAGCCAGCAATACCTATAGAGTTGAGTTTTGCTAACAAGAGTGTATGGTTAACACGATCGAAAGCTTTTGTAAAATCTGTATATATTGCATCAACCTGAGAACGCTGTTCAAAAGTACCAATAATGAAGTTTTGATAAAGAACTAAATTTGTGACAGTAGATTTGCCGGACGTAAATCCATGCTGCTCACTATTGATTAAAGAATTAGTATCCCATGATAATTTTTTCGAGACAATACAGTCTAGTAGCTTTGGAATCTCTGATTGAATGCAAATGGGCCTATAGTTTTTGATATCCTCCTTAATATCACATTTATAAATTGGACTAAGAAAGCTTTCCTTCCAAAAAGCTGGAAAAACGCCTGAAGATAGTGATAAATTAAATAGATAATGCAAAGGTTTAGCTAGAGTAAAAGTACATTTTTTTAGGAATAACAGTGGAATACCATCCGGACCATAGGAAAGTTTGTCAGGTTGGGATAAAATAATGTCAATGATTTCCTTAATGTCAATGTTGTAATTAGCAACATTAACGTAATTATTTTTATAGGTGTATTCTGGTATTTGGTTAGGATTATCATGGCAATAGACCGTAGAGAAGTAAGAAGCGAAAATATTAACAATGTCATTGTTGCAATTAGCAGTATTTCCTTCATAATGCATGGTAGAAGGTAAACGGTAGCTAGACCTTTTGTTATTGTAATATTTCCAGAAATGTTTGGGATCAGAGCATATGTTATTTTCAAGTTTGGATATATATTGGTTGAAGCACTCATTACGTATTTGAGAGCAGCGGGTTCTAAGTTCGCAAAATTGATGATAATCAATTAAGTTTCCTGATATTTTATAACGTTTAAGAACATCTTTTTTCTGTTTAATTAGGTTGACTAGTTCACAAGAAAACCAGTGGGGATAATTGGAAGTTCTAAATCTTTTAATAGGTACATAGATAAGTAAGGCCTGGTACAATATATCACAAAATTTTTCAGTAGCTAATTCAATCGTGCATGATTTAAATATTGTATCCCAGTTTAAACTAGCGAAAAAATCATTTAAACCTATATAGTTAGAATTTTTGGAATCCCAAAAGTATTCATTGTAGTGGAGATAATTATTTGTTTCCATTTTTAAATAAAGAGAAACTGCAGAGTGATGTACACTATTGTTAAGTAACAAATCTAAAGCTTCAGAAACAACAACGTCACAAGAACTATGAAAAATTAGATCAAGAAATGTGCCTCGACTATTGGGGACAGTATTAATTTGATATAAATTAAGATAACTATAGTTATTGAGTAAAAGTAATGCTTTGGAGTTATCCGGGCAGAGAACATTCAGTCCAAAATTATCATTGTACCAAGTAGCCTCAGGCAAATTATAATCACCGCATAATAAAAACTTACTATTCTCATAATTGACCGATAAATAATCTATAGTGCTTAAATGATCAATATATGTGTTCTCAGGAGAGTCAGGTGGAATATAAATGCCCCCCAAAAGAAGCTTGCTATTCTTACACTTGATATGTACAAAAAGTTGTTCAACTGTTGTTTGTGGAAGGAAGGAGGAAGTGGGAAAACAGACCACTTCCTCAGTAGGTACGAGCAGCTATGCAGCTCTAAAATCGGAGAAGATTGCCATTCTTCCCAAAGGGTTCCCTGAGATCATCCTCAGCGCGGAACAGCAAACTTCGGTGAAGGAGGCAATAGTGCAGGAAATGTTCGCTGGATGGGAGCACAAGTTCCAGTTCGGCGGCATTCACTTTAAGCCGGGCTACTTGGTAGTTGTCTGTGAAACACCACAGTCAGCGGAGTGGCTAAGGGTGGAGGTGCCACATATTAGGAAGTGGGAGGGTGGAGAACTCATAACATGTAAGGGAGAAGACATCCCTAGATCACATGTTGTGACAGTCTTCCTCCCCAGAAGCAAGGGGCTGTCAGCTGAGAAATTACTTCAACTGATAGAGATCCAGAACGAGGGCCTAATGACGAGTAGGTGGAAGGTCCTGAGTGTTAAGGAAGAGGCAGCAGGGCAACTCTTGAGGGCGGCAATAGATGAGCTATCTTGCGCTACCCTCAAGTAACAGTATTAATTACTTTTGTGTTTCAGAATTCATGACGAGAGACCTTGTTCCGATTCGAGCAAACCTCGAGTTTGAGAATAGACGTCAAGAAGTCATGATAGCATCATGCTACTTTGCAGGGGACGGGACTGCACCGCCCACAGAACTGCAAAGACTAGTCGAGTACTGTAAACAGAAGAAGCTGCCGCTTCTCATAGGATGCGACGCTAACGGTCACAATACCATATGGGGAAGCACAGACACCAACGATAGAGGTGAGAAAATTTTAGACTTTATACTTAATAAGAATCTTGTTATACACAAAATAGGGAGTTACTTTTGTAACCAGAACAAGACAGGAAGTACTGGATATAACACTAAGTACACCGAACCTTAAGGATAGGGTGAAAGATTGGAGAGTATTGAACGAACCATTTCTCTCTGATCATAGAATGATTATGTTCAGGTTAGAGTGTAATCCTCCTGAGCCAGTACTCAGGAGAAACCCCAGGAAAACTAACTGGGAAAATTACAACACTAACCTGAACATAAATCTTGCAAATCTCAAGAATAAAAGAAATGCCAGGAATCACCTGGCATTAGAAAACGAACTCATAGAACTGAACGAGGCAATACTCGATGCCTATGAATCCAGTTGTCCCCTTCAAAGGACTAGAAAAGCAAAAGATGCGATATGGTGGAACAGTCATCTGTCAAATCTAAGATCCGAGACGCGGCAGCTAGCTCTGCTCCTATTAGAAACTCACTTTCCCGGAGGAATTTTCCCTTCGGGAACAACAAGTGAGAAAGCTAAAAGACCTACAAGGGAAGACACTGCAATGGCAAAACACATATGCAGTGAAGAACGGCTGAGATGGGCAATGAACACCTTCCAGCCGTTCAAAACCCCTGGAACGGACGGAATATTTCCTGCCCTACTCCAACAGGGCCAAGAGGCGATAATTCCACACTTGATCCGAATTAGTCGGAGCAGCCTTGAACTGGGATACATACCAGAAGCGTGGAGAAGGGCCAAAATCACCTTCATCCCAAAAGTAGGGAAACGGGACACTACGCACCACAAATCCCTTAGACCGATAAGCCTCACATCGTTTGTTCTAAAAACGATGGAAAAAGCTGTAGACAATTACATTAGAACGGAAGTCTTGGAACAGGTGCCATTGCACTCTCGTCAACATGCGTACCAAGCGGGAAAGTTCACGGAAACCGTTTTTACACAGTTGACTGATGAAATCCAAGACGCACTGAACAAAAAAGAGACCGTGGTATGTGCCTTTCTAGACATAGAAGGGGCCTTTGACAATACGCCACATGAGGCAGTCAAAAGAGCACTGATTGAGAAAGGAGTAGATAGAACGACTTCCAGTTGGATGTCGCAACTGCTATCTACAAGAATCGCAGAAATGGAGGCAGGACAAGACACTATCTCCATTAATGTGACCAGAGGCTGTCCACAGGGGGGAGTTGCATCCCCGCTTATGTGGAGTCTCACTGTGGACAGTCTGCTATGTCAATTGACTAGGAAAGGCATACCATGTCAAGGGTATTCCGACGACATGGTTATCCTGGCAAAAGGGAAGTATGAAAATGTCCTCTGTGATATTGTTCAAAGAAGATTGAACATTGCGGAACAATGGTGTGACTCGGTGGGACTCAGCATTAACCCCACCAAAACCACACTAGTAGCCTTTACAAGGAAAAAGAAACCTAATCTAAAAATTATAAAAATAGGGGAGAACATCGTCGAGTGCAAAAAAGAGGTAAAATATCTAGGGCTAATCCTAGATAGCAGGTTACTCTGGAACAAACACGAAGACGAAGTAATACACAAAGCAACCAAGGCCCTCATGGTGTGTAGGAACATTGCAGGAAAATACTGGGGATGTAACCCACGTATCCTGCGATGGATGTACACAGCAATAGTGAGACCATTTAACCACATATGGGGCAGTGGCTTGGGGCGTAAGGGCTAATCTGAATACGACGAGGAAAAACCTCTCGAAGATTCAGAGACTAGCCTGTTCATGTATCACTGGAGCAATGGAAACTTGCCCCACTGCTACAATGGAGGTAATTTTAAACTTGACCCCACTGCACATTCTGTTAGAAAGTGTAAGGAAGAAAACACTTCATTTTGATCAAACTTGGGAAATGCCCCAAGATGATATGCCAAAGAAATTCAACTTTGTGAGAAAATTCATCACAAAGTTGAGTAATAAATCTGAATGTGATGAAGACACCATACAGAATTTAAACCAGAATACCATAAAGTGGTATACGGACGGTTCCAAGCAAGATGAGGGAACTGGGATAGGAGTTTATGGACCGAGAGCCAAATACTCAGAAAGCTTGGTCACATATCCGAGCATCTTTCAAGCAGAAGTCCGCGCCAGCGAAAGATGTGTGGAATTCAATATTGGAAGGAACTACCGTAGACAAGAGATTGTGATCATGTCGGATAGTCAAGCAGCCATCAAAGCGCTGAGCTCAAATATAATCAGTTCGAAAATGGTTTGAGAATGCCTAGGCAAATTAAATGAACTGGGCCAGAACAACACTGTCACCCTCCTATGGGTCCCGGGACACATAGGAATAGAGGGGAATGAAACAGCAGATAAGCTGGCAAAAAAGGAGCTAAAACCCCACATCTGGGACGAGAACCATCTTGTGGGATCAGCAGTAGAGAAATTTTAGGAAAACTAAGGGAGGAAATGGAGCAAGGAAAATCCAAGTACTGGAATCAGCTGGAAGGACTGAGGCAATCTAAGATACTACTGGGGAACTATGACCAGAAGAGATCTCTTAGCTGCCTCAACCTCAGTAAAAAAAGGCTCCGAATTTTAACGGGAATATTAACCGGGCATTGCCGGTTAAGAAGCCACATGAAGAAACTAGGGTTAGCAGATGAAGCAAAGTGCAGATTCTGTGTGGAAGAGGATGAAACCTCAATACACATACTCTCAGAATGTCCTGCCTTGCAAAATTCTAGGGCTAGATACCTCGCACAAGCAATAGAGGAAGGGGATCTACCTGATTTGAAGCCCGACGATGTCCTAAACTTCCTCAGGAAAATAGGACTCGAAGAGCTGCTATAGTTCTGGGGAAATATCAGAACATGGCAAGTAAAGGGGGACACAATAGATCCTATAGGTCGCAGTGTAATTATTACCCCTAACTCATACATACATACATATGCATCTTGTGAAGCATCACAAAAGCAATGAACTTGATACAAACTGTAATTTTTTAAAACGAGATTTCTTGGAATATTTAAGGAACTAAGAAATTTTAAACTATAACAAAATTGTTTAAAAGATTTTTAAACATAATATATGAAGGGACATGATTATCCCAGAATAGTTTGATTGACCATAGACGTTGAATAATAATTTTGCTAATAATTGTTGAAGATAAAAGTCCTATAGGATCATATATTTGGGTAATGGTTGATAATATGTATCGTTTGGTAACAGGAGTAAGTGAATCAAAGGAAAAGTAGTTTTACAAATATCATTTTTGCCAAATATTAAAATAGAATTAGAAACTGAGTTGTCCTCAAGACCTTTAATTATCTCTGGATTATTAGAGACCCATTTTCGAAAGATAAAATTGGCGGATTTTTAAATAGAATCTATTTGATAGCATTTTATGCTCAACTCTGAAATGGTGTTAGCTCCAGATAGAAAATTATCAACATTAAAATCGTCCAGAATAGTTCTACATGCCTAACGGTAAAATTCAATGTTCTGTTGAGCTAAGTCTTGTAAACATTTGACTGCTAAATATGGAGCCGAACTAGTGCCATATGAGACCGTGTTCAATTGGTAAGTTGAAAGCTCCTCGTCAATATTTTCACGCCATAATATCTGTTGTAGAGATCTATGATCGGGATGCATTAAAATACAACGATACATTTTGGAGATATCATCCTGTGGAGGTAGGACAGCTACTATCAATGACTGTTCGTAATTTGGTAGTTAGACTGTCCTCATTTAAAACACCATGATGGGGTAAAAAGTATTCAATAGGACGCGAATTAGATGACTCCGCATCCAACCTTGTCATATGCCCTAATAGCTCATATTCATTCGTGTATGAAATCAAAATAGATTTGTTTAAATTTTAAATTAGTCTTAATTTTTTTTTCGAGCGACAAAAATCGTCGTTTTGCAGTCTCTTTGGAATCGCCTAATACATGAGACGATTGTTTTAAGGGAAACCTAACTACAAAAACACCTTGCTCGTTTCTGTAGGTGGTTTTTGAAAATAATTCTTCACATTCAAGTTCATCTTTGGACATAGGCTTGGCAAAGTGAATCTCTTCCAGTTCCCAAAACGTTCTTAATTGGTCATCTTCTGAGATATGAATATTTGACAAGTTGAAAACAGATTTATTATCATTGAAAATTGGAGCAACACCAGTTGCAATGTATGCGAAACGCGTATTTTGGAAAGTGGGTAAATTGTCACCCAATGATATTTGCACCTATTAGCAAGTCAACTTCTTCTGACTTATCAAAGTCGGGATCAGCTAGAGGAATTGATGGAATAGTCCAATCTTGTGTATTAAATTAATAAGATGGAATTTTGCTAGTTATGATTGGACTGACAAAGCAAGTAATAGGACATTGAAATTCAGAATTGTGTGAAAATAGAACCAAATTGCATTTTTTATTTAGATGTGACACTACATGGTTAATGTCAATAATTGATAATTTACAAGAGATACTAAAAAGATTCAACTTGTTAAATAACTTTTCATATATCGTTTGATTGTGCACCACAATTCGGTAATGCTCTACATTGTTGCAAATTACCTGAGCCATCACGTACTTTACGGCTTACGGTGGACAGAATAACCTGAAAATCCATGTTTGTTTTTATTACAGGATTTACAAAAATATTGACATTTTCTGCAAGTTCCCTACTAGTACCTTGTTCAGGTTCCATTCTAGAGTTCGGAATTCTATCAAAATGAAGTAACGTATTGTGCTTTTATTTGGTGATTTGCAAAATTTGCAAGGACACAAAGAACACTTTTCAGCTTTATGACCCGTACGGAGACAATTTTCACATAAATTAAGACGTTTTACATTTTTGAGTCTATCTAGAGGTGATAGAGCAAAAAACTCAGAGCATTTATAAATAGTGTGATTCTTTTTGCAATAATTACATTTAATTGTTACGGAGCTTGTTTCACCATCAATGACTATATGCATATGAGAAGTATTTCTAGAAGAACCTTTGTTTTCGCCAAGACCAGAGTTAACTGTGCTAGATTTATGACATAAGGAGTGCTCTAAAAATTGAAGAAGATCAACTTTATTTTTGAAAAAATTTAAAAATTCAGTTAAATGGGGCAACTCCGACGCATATTCACATACCTTCCATTCTCGTAAACTAGACCTATCGAGCTTTGTTGAGAGCAAGTGAATGACTAGCGAATCATACAAAATAGCTGGGGATAGGTTCAAACTAGAAATCGCCGTCAAATGATTTGATATCTGATCTAGAGTAAAGCTAAGTAGGCCAAAAGTTTCTTTGTTTATCTGCTGTATCGTTAATAACTGTTGAAAATGGTTGTCTAATAGAAATTGTTTATTATCGAATTCAGCACACAAGGACTGCCATGCCCTTTCAAATGGTTTATCGATATTATCAAGACCTTTAATAAACCTTAAAGCATAACCATTTAATGAAGCTGTAAGAAATTAAAACTTCTGCAGATCATTAAGGCGAATATTATTAGAAATTATCGAGGTGAAATTCAACCTAAAGCTGAGCCACTGTTCAAAATTACCTGAAAAACTTGGTAGTTTGACTTCAGGAAGTAAAACATTTTCTAATAGATCATAATTGCCATTTGAAACCAACTACGATTGATTCGCAGATACATTATTATATTCTTAACAAATAGATCATAATTGCCATTTGAAACTAACTACAATTGATTCGCAGATACATTATTATATTCTTCACAAATATTCTTAACAATTGATAATATCACTTTTTTATGATATAGATGCCATTTCCAAAAAAAGTCTTTTTTTATTGTTAATTTGTACATCCAAAATACTAACAGAAGCATAATCGTTAAGATGGTCATTAGTTATTGAATATTAAGCCAATTCACATCTTTCAGGATATAACCTGGTGTCACTCTTATGCAAGGATAAACGTTGTTTTAATCTTTGGCCAGTTTGACTCATGTATTTTTTGTCGCAAGCAGAACAAGGAATACAATAAACCACATTAGACAAATCCAAAATTAGAGTTGTATCTTTTACTTTGCTAAAAATGTTGTTTAAGGTAAGACATGTTCTACTCGTAATTTTTATATTATTTAATGGTTTAAAAATTCTAGTTAATTTAGATGAAATTTCTCTAATGTATGGTAATAATAAGGTAAGTGGGGGGAAGACGCATTACATTTTTTTAAAAGTCAGAAAAAAATAGTTAACTTTATTTAAAAATTACAAAAACTGTGTATTCTATTACAAATACAATAAACAAATAATTAAACACAAAAAAGTTATTATTTTCTTAAAAATAAACGAAAAAGTTGGATAAACATTGACAGCTGTCATTTCGGCAACTTACCCCAACTACGGGGAAAGATGCCGACAGACTTGGGGTGAGATAACAAATTTGGGGGTGTGATGATATAGACAGAAAACATTGTATTGGTCTCATCATACTCCAGCTAAAGTGCCATATTACACCAAGTCTAAAGTTCTGAATGTTTTATTTAGTGACTTTTGCGCAGGGATCGCATATATTCGGCCTCGAAGTACAGGTTTCGTGTAGCCACTTGTTGCATACCACACAGCTAATCCAGTCATCTTTGGAAACCTTTTTGTCAAAGTAAAAGCCATCGCAAATTGCACAGAAGTCGTCCTTGTCAATGTCAGGTTCATCAGAGCTATGGTCTGAGACAATATTTTCAGCTTCACTGACTTCACTACCGTTATTGTGTGCTACATTCTTCTTTTTTTTTGTTACCTTTTTTACGAAGTTTCTTCTCTAACTTAGCTGCATTCCCTTGTTGCTTTTTTTGTTTTTCTTCAATTTTTTTGCGTTTCTGTTGGCGGTAGTCAGTAGAAGTAAGGACTTCTGCATGTTGTTTTCTAACGTTTGGCCTACTAGGACCAGCTATGGATGGAATTGGTGTAATAATATCAAAATTTACTACAGCTACGTCGCCGCTATGTTCGTCAGTGTTTTCTGCATCGACTTGCTCCATGTTTCCTGAAAGGAAACCTCTAACCAAAATAGACGCAAACCTTAGAAAAAACAAGAGTTACAGTACAATTAAGATAAGGCATCTTACCCCACACGGATCTTGGCGTTTTACCCCAACCCTTAGATATAAGATGCCCAACCCACAAATCAAAATAACCAAACCCTTTTTCTCATTCAAAATAGGACAGGAGTATTGTAGTGAATGTCAAAACCCTACATAAATTATATAAGCACAAACAAAAATCATTTAACACTGTATATCACATAATAAATTTATATCGTAAAAAACTTACCGGCATAAAAAACACAACATCACCTCAAGGAACAGTTGTATGCACTTAAGCGCTTCGAAAACTATGATGTTATCTAATAATAAACACAATAACAACGTAGCCGTGTATGTGGCGCGATCTATTGGGTATTGTTCAAAATACTTAGATTAGACATCTTCCCCCCAATTACCTTATATATAATTTTGCATTATTGGTTTAAATGTCTAATTCTTTATTATTTTGATCATATTATGTATTTACATTGTAAAAATAATTATTTAATAAATTTTTTATTAAGGATAATAATAAAGTTACTTCTAAGGAACTTTTATTAGGTTTTTTATTCTTTTTTGTCTTTCACGATTTTTAATCTACATTTTAATTCAATTAAAATTAAATTAATTGTACTAACCCTTACTTTTTGGAAGTCCATCTTTTTAAGAATAATAAAAAACTATTCGTTTTAACAAAACGGCCGTCATTGAGGTTTAAAAAAGCAAATTTTTAAATAAATATTAAATTAATTTTAATTAAATTAATTAAATTGGGCTCATCTATGTAACTTTTCGCCCTAAGTTTAGCTCACTACTATAACGTCCCCATCTTTCCGAATTTTCAGGGACCATAGTCGATTGTTTTTCCCATTTCTATAGATTGTACCATCTTGAACAGAATTGTGGAACAATAATAGTTAGTAATTTTATTTCTAGTATTCTTGAGCTGCAGCTGTAAAAAGATGCAAAATCAAATCTTTATTAACTTGACTCTGTAAAGAGCATTTAAAAGAATATTCAGCTAAATTATTTTACAAAAAGTTTTATAAATAGCCCTAATAAGATTAATAGGCAGTTTGCTTTATTATTCACTAAGCTACACTAATACAACATTATTAAGGTATTAAGGTGATTTTTCTCTTTAAATTGGTGCTTTTTTTATACTTGTAGGAGCTTTAGAGCTAATTTTTAAGCGTTTAAGAGACTTTATTAAGCAGTTTTACTACTTTTTAGTTTTGCTCTAAGAATATTCTTACCACCACTATGAATACATGGTGTGCTAGTTGGGGTGCCATCTATTTTTGTAGATTGGCGATGAGAAGGCAATGCTCCCTTACGACACTGCTATAAGAAAGAGATCTGCAGATGTTTTACTTAACCAGACCTGGAGATCCTCTATAAGTAAAATGTTAAATCTGGAACTGTTGGCGAAACTAATACCAGCTTTCCTTCGGTCTCTGAAGAAGATAGCTTGGTTATCGAAGCGCACATCAGGCAGATAAAAGTGTGTACTGGAAAAGTGGTAGTGTAAATGGTTTTCGGTATCCTCTATAAGCTTCTGGTCTACTTTATATTTGTTTGAATATTTTGTATTTATTTCTGCAGTGTCATGTATTTCGTTTTTTATATGTTAATCTCTAAATCATATTTTTGACTACAGTTTCGGCCAGAGGTAAGCTATCATCTGCGTATCTGATTTTGTTATAACTAGTAACTTAGTTTGTTAGTTACTGAAAATGAGAGAACCTATATCTTAATAATAAAGTTTCTTTTTAGCAACATTATAGTTTTATACAAGTTTTAACATCATTTGAAATGGATTCTTTTAAAAATATTACCCAATATAAATTATCAGGTGTGATCGAATAATAGATAAAAAATGCAATGATATTAGAAAGCATTGTTCAATTTCCAAAACATAATTTGAAGAATTTTTAATTTTTTTATTTGAAAATACTTATTTTTCATTTAACAATCAATTATATAAACAAACATTCGGTACTCCAATGGGAGCTTCCATCTCTCCAATTATACTTCACATCTGGTTTCCAATATATAACACACTGTAGTGTATTCATCATCTACAAAATGTCCACAACGTTAAAAGAAATACATTTTTCGCACCCTGTATTGCCCGGCTATCCAGTCTATCTACATCTGTCCTATCTCGTCGTCGTTTTACCCTTGATTTTTGTGCGAAAGTGTTCACAAGTGCAGTGCCATAAAAACTTAAAATGCCGAAAAGAAAACGCGAATCTAGAAAATCAAATAACAAGTACAAACAATTATTTAAAAAGTTAATGCGTAAGCTGGCAAGCAGCTCTTCAGAAAGTAAGTACAATTATTATCATTATTGTTTGGGAGTTATCAATATGAAGAAATATAATTACTAGCTTCACGTGATAGATTGGTCCTTTTTTGGTAATTATTTTTAATAGATTTTTTGTGGAAATAAATTATTATTGTTATTAATAAGAACTATCGGAATATGCAACAACTTTACTTTATGTGGGTTGTGTAAACCAACGTTCGTACTACCGCTTTGTGGCATAGAATGTTACGTATTCTGCCAACCCGATCGAAAAATGGTCAAAACAATCAGCGATGCGTTTATCCGTCGTCTGTACAGTGAGATCTTTACCTTTTTTCTACCTGGCCAATTTTTCTTTTCATTATGCAGGGTTTATATTATCAATTTAGAGATTATAAAGGTCCACAATTCATGATGTGTTAATAAATGTATATTTTTGTTGCTGTTTTATATACAGTGTGAAAATAAAAATCTTTTTTATTATTATACGACGTCCTGAAAATGGTGAATTTTCCCATTTTTCAGGTGATAGGATCAGGATCAGGTTCATGTACCTACAGGACCGGAACAGGTCTCATCAAAAGAAAGCGATCTAGCTGATCTTTTAGGCTCTTACCTAGAGAGGAAGGAAGCAACAGGATTTTCTTTAAATGATCAGATTTTAACACGTCTTCTTATATTATAAAAGCGATCACCTTAAAGAAATGTATAAAAAATACCCCACCCCTTCTAACGGTACCATACTCCAAGCTCTTCAGGTCAATGCTGAAATGCAAATTCTACTTTCAAATGAACAGAAAAATACGGATATATATTTAACCAAAGTACAAAATAACATGGGGAAAGGGTTAATCGCTTTGGGTCGAGTCCTAAACAGTTCACTGGATAAATCGGAGAAAAGTGAAGAAACCAAAACTCTAGTAGATGCTGCAAGGCTCATTGCATTGATGGAATAAATACACATAGACGATATTTACTCCGGGAAAATATCTATTCGGCGATGATTTTTCCGAAAGATGCAAGGCGGCTAAAGAAGTTGAAATCACCAGCCGTAATATTAAGATTTGTGATTTTTTCCAAAATAAAAAATCTTTAAACTACAAGCGCCGGAATATCAAAAACAGGAAACGAGAACCAGAACAAGTCACAAAAATAACTTGGAAAGGACGTCAACCAAACCTTCGCATACCCCATTGAGATCTACGACACCGTCAACGTCGCAAGAATTTGTAGAAGTTAAGGAGGTGGTGCCACCAGGGAAACCATCAACATCGTATTAATCCGTAGAAGTTACGCAGGTAGGTAACCTGGCAGGCAGACTGCAATATTTTGTTCCCCAGTGGCTTAAAATAACTAAAAACCCGTTCATTATAAATTGAATTAAAAGCTTCAACCTACCGCTTAATTCCAAACCGATCCAAAGAACTTTTTACCACAATAAAACATTTACTGTAACTGAGAAAATTGCCTTGAAAAAAGGTATTCAAGAGTTAATAAACAAAGGGCTTTTAAAGCAATGCAGAAAGAAAAATAGACGGTTTTTATCGCCTTTTTTTCTTAGAAAAAAACCAAGTGGCAGTTTCAAGTTTATTCTTAATTTGAAAAATCTTAATAAATATATCTACACCACATTTTAAATTAGAGGATTACCGAATGGTTCAAAACCTCTTATATAAAGACAGTTTCATGGCTTCTTTGGATCTACGGGACGCATATTTTTTAGTTCCAATTGCCAAATGTCATCAAAAATATTTAAGTTTCTCTTTGGATTGGAAAATATATGAGTTTTCTTGTCTATGTTTTGGTTTAAATATAGCACCATACATTTTCACTAAACTTCTCAGACCCGTTATGCAACATTTAAGAACTCAAGGTATTTTATCTGTAATTTACCTTGATGACATTATGATTTTTGGTTAGGACCAATATGAATGTTCCGAGAGTATAAAAAAACAACCAAACAATTATTAGAAAAATTGGGTTTCGCCATTAATCAAGAAAAAAGCAATTTTACTCCCTCTCAAAAATGCCAATTTTTAGGTTTTATATTCTATTTTTTGGACATGTCGATGTCGTTACCCAGGGAAAAGAGGAAAAAGATATTTAATATTTTAATTAAACTGAAGGACGAGAACACTTGCCGAATTCGCGAATTTTGCTAGGTTTTTGGGGTCTTTAGTAACTGTCGTATTTTATTAAGACTAGATAATACCACTGCTATCTCTAATATAAACCGCATGGGCGGTGTAAAACACAGATATCTAAAGTCAGTAACATCACAAATCTGGGATTGGTGTGAAGAGCGAAATATATATATCTTTGCATCATACATCAATACCAGAGACAATATACAAGCAGACAAAGAATCGAGGTCTACATCGATCGAAACTGAATACGCTTTATGTGGAAAAGAATACATCAAAGTCATAAACAAGTTAGGTACACCAGAACTTGATTTATTTGCCTCAAATATGACAAATATGTATCATGGCATAAGGATCCTGATTCTTTTGCAGTAGATGTCTTTCATGGTACGATACATATTTTTATACTTTTCCACCTTTTTCCTTGACTCCACAAGTTTTAAACAAAATAATCCTAGATAGTGCAACAGGTATATTAATTGTACCATACTGGCCTTCACAAGTGTGGTATTCGTTGTTTCAACAATTGGTAGTCGCCACCCCAATGTTTTTACAACCTATCATTATCACCTTTCAGGAAACCATATCCAATGAGTGCAACGCTTATCCTGGCTGCAGGGAAACTTTGCGGCAAGCATTTCGTCAAAGGAATGCACCCGAATCCACACTAACTACATTACTTGCATCGTTAAGTGCAATATAATACAACATATAAAAATGGTGGAAATGGTGACAAGACAATAATATTAACCAACAATTAATTAACTCGAATGCTCAACAGAGTTCGAAAAGCGAGCTTCCTACATCAGTCTTAACACGCATAAATCCGCTCTCACTTTACTGTTTTTAAAACTTACTTTTTGGAAGTCCATCTTATTAAGGATAATAAAAAACTCTTCGTTTTAACAAAACTTCCAATATTTATTTAAAAATTGCTTTTTTAAAAGACTCAATGACAGCTGTTTCGCTATGAAGCGAATTAATAAAAAATTAAATTGATTGTACTAACCCTTACTTTTTGGAAGTCCATCTTATTAAGGATAATAAAAAACTCTTCGTTTTAACAAAACTTCCATTATTTATTTAAAAATTGCTTTTTTAAAAGACTCAATGACAGCTGTTTCGCTATGAAGCGAAATAAATATTGGAAGTTTTGTTAAAACGAAGAGTTTTTTATTATCCTTAATAAGATGGACTTCCAAAAAGTAAGGGTTAGTACAATCAATTTAATTTTTTATTAATTTATTCGGATAGCCATTTTCTAAAAACATTTCCTGTAAAATTTTAAAATTTTTATTTTGAAAAATAGGATCCGAAATCAATGTTATTCTTTTTTTCATTTGCATTATTAAATTAATTTTTGTCGAAAATTTATGATATGACCAAAAATTCATTATTCTACCAGAATTTATTTGTTTTCTGTACCAATCTTAGTAATAGTGTTATCTTTTCTAATAAATTTTGTGTCTAAAATTTTGTCCTCTTTTTTAGTGTGAATTGAATATGAGGATCATAAGAATTAAATATGAAAAGAAGTTCATTTAAACCATTTCTAGGTAATGCCAAAATAATGTTATCTACATATATTTTTTAACAAAAATTAAATTAAGAGGTAATACGGGAATAACAGTATCTAATAAATTATTCATTACATAACAAGAAACAATTAATGGATTAAACGACTTACCTTAAGGAAGTTGAATCCAAATTATACGAGCATCCAATATATAACACACTGTAGTGTAAGAACAATAAATAACTGCACAGTTAAACTAAACTTCCACTATTTATTCGAAAAACTCGCTTTAAAATTCAATTACAGCTGTTTCGCTATAACTAGCATCGTGAGATTGACATATTAAAATTACATGTTGTTTGTTTGTAACTAGGTACTTGATGTTGATAAGGAGTTAACGCTAGACCAAGTAAGGAAGTAATAAGACATAACAATATTAAAGCCTAGATGTTATTAGCCCTAAGGGATTATCCTGAATGTATTTCCCTCTAAGATCAGTATAACTGTGCAATGATATAGAAAAACCAGGAAAAAAACTATATCATGCTGATCTTTACAATAACTTAATATATTTATGTTATAATAATGTCTTATCTATGTATAAAATGAAGACTCAATCAAAGTAAACAGTTTAATAGTGGAGAACTTCCAAGATTTATTTGTTCATTAACTACTTTAAACTGTTGATCTGCTAGATGTCTTTTAATTTCAAGTTCTTCTAGAAAATCTAAATTTTGTTTTTTATCACAAATGTGTAGTATATGAATGTCATTGGTGTGTATAAGTGAGTTTGGATGTTCCAGTAGGTGTTTTGCATAGTTCGACTTATCTGGTTGTTGTAATCTATATGCTCTTAAGTGTTCATTAAATCTTACTTCAAAATTTCTTTGTGTTTGACCTATATATACTGCATTACATTTTGGACAATTAATTTTGTAAACACCAGATTTTTTAATTTTGGTAATTTTGTTTAACTGTGCAGTTATTTATTGTTCTTAGTAAGATGAACTTCCAAAAAGTAGAGGTTAACACAATCAATTACACTGTAGTGTATTGATCATCTACAAAATGTCCACAACGTTAAAAAAAATACAGTTTTCGCATCCTGTATTGCCCAGCTATCCAGTCTATCTACATCTGTCCTATCTCATCGTCGTTTAACCCCTCATTATTGGTTGTGTTTAGATCGTATAAATTCAATGGGATAGTCTATATGGTAGACTAGGGTTGGTAGGGAGTTTATATATACTGGAAGAGAGAAGGTAAGGTACTTAATTTTAATGTTAGTTTTTGTAGTGACAAAGAAGCTGTTTTTTGAGTTTCTAAGTAAGATAACACAATGGTGGGGTCCCACGTTGTCTTGTATTTTGAAAAAACTGATTTTGTTTTAAAAACAGTAAAGTGAGAGCGGATTTATGCGTGTTAAGACTGATGTAGGAAGCTCGCTTTTCGAACTCTGTTGAGCATTCGAGTTAATTAATTGTTGGTTAATATTATTGTCTTGTCACCATTTCCACCATTTTTATATGTTGTATTATATTGCACTTAACGATGCAAGTAATGTAGTTAGTGTGGATTCGGGTGCATTCCTTTGACGAAATGCTTGCCGCAAAGTTTCGCTGCAGCCAGGATAAGCGTTGCACTCATTGGATATGGTTTCCTGAAAGGTGATAATGATAGGTTGTAAAAACATTGGGGTGGCGACTACCAATTGTTGGAACAACGAATACCACACTTGTGAAGGCCAGTATGGTACAATTAATATACCTGTTGCACTATCTAGGATTATTTTGTTTAAAACTTGTGGAGTCAAGGAAAAAGGGGGAAAAGTATAAAAATATGTATCGTACCATGAAAGACATCTACTGCAAAAGAATCAGGATCCTTATGCCATGATACATATTTGTCATATTTGAGGCAAATAAATCAAGTTCTGGTGTACCTAACTTGTTTATGACTTTGATGTATTCTTTTCCACATAAAGCGTATTCAGTTTCGATCGATGTAGACCTCGATTCTTTGTCTGCTTGTATATTGTCTCTGGTATTGATGTATGATGCAAAGATATATATATTTCGCTCTTCACACCAATCCCAGATTTGTGATGTTACTGACTTTAGATATCTGTGTTTTACACCGCCCATGCGGTTTATATTAGAGATAGCAGTGGTATTATCTAGTCTTAATAAAATACGACAGTTACTAAAGACCCCAAAAACCTAGCAAAATTCGCGAATTCGGCAAGTGTTCTCGTCCTTCAGTTTAATTAAAATATTAAATATCTTTTTCCTCTTTTCCCTGGGTAACGACATCGACATGTCCAAAAAATAGAATATAAAACCTAAAAATTGGCATTTTTGAGAGGGAGTAAAATTGCTTTTTTCTTGATTAATGGCGAAACCCAATTTTTCTAATAATTGTTTGGTTGTTTTTTTTATACTCTCGGAACATTCATATTGGTCCTAACCAAAAATCATAATGTCATCAAGGTAAATTACAGATAAAATACCTTGAGTTCTTAAATGTTGCATAACGGGTCTGAGAAGTTTAGTGAAAATGTATGGTGCTATATTTAAACCAAAACATAGACAAGAAAACTCATATATTTTCCAATCCAAAGAGAAACTTAAATATTTTTGATGACATTTGGCAATTGGAACTAAAAAATATGCGTCCCGTAGATCCAAAGAAGCCATGAAACTGTCTTTATATAAGAGGTTTTGAACCATTCGGTAATCCTCTAATTTAAAATGTGGTGTAGATATATTTATTAAGATTTTTCAAATTAAGAATAAACTTGAAACTGCCACTTGGTTTTTTTCTAAGAAAAAAAGGCGATAAAAACCGTCTATTTTTCTTTCTGCATTGCTTTAAAAGCCCTTTGTTTATTAACTCTTGAATACCTTTTTTCAAGGCAATTTTCTCAGTTACAGTAAATGTTTTATTGTGGTAAAAAGTTCTTTGGATCGGTTTGGAATTAAGCGGTAGGTTGAAGCTTTTAATTCAATTTATAATGAACGGGTTTTTAGTTATTTTAAGCCACTGGGGAACAAAATATTGCAGTCTGCCTGCCAGGTTACCTACCTGCGTAACTTCTACGGATTAATACGATGTTGATGGTTTCCCTGGTGGCACCACCTCCTTAACTTCTACAAATTCTTGCGACGTTGACGGTGTCGTAGATCTCAATGGGGTATGCGAAGGTTTGGTTGACGTCCTTTCCAAGTTATTTTTGTGACTTGTTCTGGTTCTCGTTTCCTGTTTTTGATATTCCGGCGCTTGTAGTTTAAAGATTTTTTATTTTGGAAGAAATCACAAATCTTAATATTACGGCTGGTGATTTCAACTTCTTTAGCCGCCTTGCATCTTTCGGAAAAATCATCGCCGAATAGATATTTTCCCGGAGGTATGTCCTGGTCTGCTTTTTTGGCAGAAGCGGATAGTTTGAAAGACAGTAAATATCGTCTATGTGTATTTATTCCATCAATGCAATGAGCCTTGCAGCATCTACTAGAGTTTTGGTTTCTTCACTTTTCTCCGATTTATCCAGTGAACTGTTTAGGACTCGACCCAAAGCGATTAACCCTTTCCCCATGTTATTTTGTACTTTGGTTAAATATATATCCGTATTTTTCTGTTCATTTGAAAGTAGAATTTGCATTTCAGCATTGACCTGAAGAGATTGGAGTATGGTACCGTTAGAAGGGGTGGGGTATTTTTTATACATTTCTTTAAGGTGATCGCTTTTATAATATAAGAAGACGTGTTAAAATCTGATCATTTAAAGGAAATCCTGTTGCTTCCTTCCTCTCTAGGTAAGAGCCTAAAAGATCAGCTAGATCGCTTTCTTTTGATGAGACCTGTTCCGGTCCTGTAGGTACATGAACCTGATCCTGATCCTATCACCTGAAAAATGGGAAAATTCACCATTTTCAGGACGTCGTATAATAATAAAAAAGATTTTTATTTTCACACTGTATATAAAACAGCAACAAAAATATACATTTATTAACACATCATGAATTGTGGACCTTTGTAATCTCTAAATTGATAATATAAACCCTGCATAATGAAAAGAAAAATTGGCCAGGTAGAAAAAAGGTAAAGATCTCACTGTACAGACGACGGATAAACGCATCGCTGATTGTTTTGACCATTTTTCGATCGGGTTGGCAGAATACGTAACATTCTATGCCACAAAGCGGTAGTACGAACGTTGGTTTACACAACCCACATAAAGTAAAGTTGTTGCATATTCCGATAGTTCTTATTAATAACAATAATAATTTATTTCCACAAAAAATCTATTAAAAATAATTACCAAAAAAGGACCAATCTATCACGTGAAGCTAGTAATTATATTTCTTCATATTGATAACTCCCAAACAATAATGATAATAATTGTACTTACTTTCTGAAGAGCTGCTTGCCAGCTTACGCATTAACTTTTTAAATAATTGTTTGTACTTGTTATTTGATTTTCTAGATTCGCGTTTTCTTTTCGGCATTTTAAGTTTTTATGGCACTGCACTTGTGAACACTTTCGCACAAAAATCAAGGGTAAAACGACGACGAGATAGGACAGATGTAGATAGACTGGATAGCCGGGCAATACAGGGTGCGAAAAATGTATTTCTTTTAACGTTGTGGACATTTTGTAGATGATGAATACACTACAGTGTGTTATATATTGGAAACCAGATGTGAAGTATAATTGGAGAGATGGAAGCTCCCATT
The DNA here is from genome assembly GCA_035357415.1 of Ophraella communa. Lineage (NCBI taxonomy): Eukaryota > Metazoa > Arthropoda > Insecta > Coleoptera > Chrysomelidae > Ophraella > Ophraella communa. The sequence goes on from CM068984.1 coordinate 15,432,821, forward strand.
GGAGTACCGAATGTTTGTTTATATAATTGATTGTTAAATAAAAAATAAGTATTTTCAAATAAAAAAATTAAAAATTCTTCAAATTATGTTTTGGAAATTGAACAATGCTTTCTAATATCATTGCATTTTTTATCTATTATTCGATCACACCTGATAATTTATATTGGGTAATATTTTTAAAAGAATCCATTTCAAATGATGTTAAAACTTGTATAAAACTATAATGTTGCTAAAAAGAAACTTTATTATTAAGATATAGGTTCTCTCATTTTCAGTAACTAACAAACTAAGTTACTAGTTATAACAAAATCAGATACGCAGATGATAGCTTACCTCTGGCCGAAACTGTAGTCAAAAATATGATTTAGAGATTAACATATAAAAAACGAAATACATGACACTGCAGAAATAAATACAAAATATTCAAACAAATATAAAGTAGACCAGAAGCTTATAGAGGATACCGAAAACCATTTACACTACCACTTTTCCAGTACACACTTTTATCTGCCTGATGTGCGCTTCGATAACCAAGCTATCTTCTTCAGAGACCGAAGGAAAGCTGGTATTAGTTTCGCCAACAGTTCCAGATTTAACATTTAACTTATAAAGGATCTCCAGGTCTGGTTAAGTAAAACATCTGCAGATCTCTTTCTTATAGCAGTGTCGTAAGGGAGCATTGCCTTCTCATCGCCAATCTACAAAAATAGATGGCACCCCAACTAGCACACCATGTATTCATAGTGGTGGTAAGAATATTCTTAGAGCAAAACTAAAAAGTAGTAAAACTGCTTAATAAAGTCTCTTAAACGCTTAAAAATTAGCTCTAAAGCTCCTACAAGTATAAAAAAAGCACCAATTTAAAGAGAAAAATCACCTTAATACCTTAATAATGTTGTATTAGTGTAGCTTAGTGAATAATAAAGCAAACTGCCTATTAATCTTATTAGGGCTATTTATAAAACTTTTTGTAAAATAATTTAGCTGAATATTCTTTTAAATGCTCTTTACAGAGTCAAGTTAATAAAGATTTGATTTTGCATCTTCTTACAGCTGCAGCTCAAGAATACTAGAAATAAAATTACTAACTATTATTGTTCCACAATTCTGTTCAAGATGGTACAATCTATAGAAATGGGAAAAACAATCGACTATGGTCCCTGAAAATTGGGAAAGATGGGGACGTTATAGTAGTGAGCTAAACTTAGGGCGAAAAGTTACATAGATGAGCCCAATTTAATTAATTTAATTAAAATTAATTTAATATTTATTTAAAAATTTGCTTTTTTAAACCTCAATGACGGCCGTTTTGTTAAAACGAATAGTTTTTTATTATTCTTAAAAAGATGGACTTCCAAAAAGTAAGGGTTAGTACAATTAATTTAATTTTAATTGAATTAAAATGTAGATTAAAAATCGTGAAAGACAAAAAAGAATAAAAAACCTAATAAAAGTTCCTTAGAAGTAACTGTATAACTCTTGCACTCTTCAAAGCGATACATTTTTTATAAGATTCCCAAGCAGACATAATATTGTAACACCTTCTGTTAGAGATTTTAAGACCTTTTGTCATGTGCGTAATTTAACAATCTGTAAGCAATAGTTTTAACAGGATGGTGTAACAAGTCATAAACCTGAACGCTCCAGAAATTTACTCCGTGAACATTTTGTTAACACAATATTTTCTCTCGCGCGGGTTTTGAGTATCCAGCTCATTTACCAAATTTGACACGTGATGGGTATGATAAAGGATTCCATATTTCCCTCGAAAATTTCGCCAGAAACTGTTGGAGAACTACAGCAAAGAATAATAACTTATTTTTAACATTTACAGAGACTTTGCTTTAATATGTTTGTATGATCTTCAGAAGCTTGTTTGCATTGCCATGGTGCCCATTTTGAATAGATGTATAATAAACACCAATTTATAAATATATTTTTTTATATTTGGTACTGTGTTTGGTGAATACTGTATGACTTACAACCATCAATTTTTTTGTATATTATACAAGTGTGTTGAATAGCAGTTGAATCAGCAAATAAATAGTAAGTTCTCTAATATCTAAAGTTAATAAAACATTTTAATTGTTTCTCGCTTATTATATAAACTGCTATACACAACAGGAACTTAAATTCTAATACAAACCAACCGTAACTGAAGAAACACCACATCTATTTAGAGTTAAATTCGAATGCTGTCAGTAAAAAAAAACTTTTGTCGTTTCTTATATTAAAGTTCTACAGACACACGTATTTTTCTGATCCGCAAAGCTAGTGTGGGAGAAGTGTTCACCCTCAATTGAATCGCATTGAAATCACACGCATTTGTAGTCGGAACTCAACATGAACTCCAAGAACTTTTCAACGTCTTGTTACTTTATACGGTCTAACAAAAGTTCAAACGGGATACGAGAAATGCGGAGTTGTCAGTATTCGAAAACAAGTATTTAGTTTAGTTTGTTGATTTTGTCATGTTACCTTCCAGGAAAATAAAAAAAAAATGCCAGATGATTTTTATCTTTTCTTGATAAAACAACTTAATTTATCAAATCGGCTGTAAACTTTTAAATAAGTCATTCAAAGTGAGCTGCTTCTGAGCCAGCGGTGAATAAAATAATTAGCAGCTACTAATTATGTCAGCAAAATTTGTAAGTTAATACTTAATACACCGTCTTTCTTGATCTTATTTAAATCTTATAATAAAATATGGCAGCTTTGCCTAGCAAACTTTTATCATAAGGTCTAACTTTCAAATTCTACCTCTTGATTGGAGTTTCACAACGTGTCTTTTGAGTAAAATAATTTATCAAAGGAATAATCATTTACCCAAATGTCGCTGATATGAAATATCAATAGAACGCTAAGTCAAACCACAATAAATTTAATGTTAAAACTATAAAAATGCAACTAGTTTTGGCTAAAAATAAAAAGATACAGTAAGGTAAGGATAAAGACCAGAACTATACCCATAATAAATATAAAGTTGGACAACATTGTAAAATGAGTGAGCCACAAAAAGACAGAAAAAAAGCAGAAAAGAAAAACTTACCTGATTATGTAAAAGTCAAGGTAAATAAACTATAATAAATTACGAAGTAAAATAAATTATTAAGTTAAAATAAACATATAGGGAACATAGAGGGACAAAACGGGATTTTAAAAAAAGAACTAAAAGACGTAAAATAAAGAAATTATTGAAACATTGTTATACCTAAACAATCTAGGAACATCAAAAGAAGAAATAAGCAACAAAGAAGAAATAAAGGAATTTTTTTATTTAATTTTATCTGTATTAACCACGAAGGGTTATTAGCAGCGGTACAGTATTAATTACAAACAAGTTTTTAACTTTTTGAATACATATTTGTGTATTTTAGGAACTTAATAACATTTTCAATTTTGCACTTTTCACCTAATATATCCAACAAGGTGCACTGAGTGGTGAATATTTGTCTTTCTTTGTTCACACTTTGGTGGCTGGTTACCGCTGAGTAGATACTCATGGGTCTTCTTGTGTGACCTATTCTTAGCCGAGCAAAAATTGTTTGTAATCTCCTCGTAGATGGTAGAGATGTCCATGATAGTGTCGATGGTTTGACTGCCCTCAGTTTGGATTGTGAAACTGTCCACTTGCGTTGCCAAAAACTGCGGATTTTCTCCTTCAGCTTCGCTTTTACGTGGTGGCACTGGAGATTCAGTGGTTGGTTTAGCGACATTCGTGGAATATCCTCTAGCGATTTCATCGGCACGTTCATTTCCAGCGATGCCCACATGAGAGCGTACCCAAATAAATTCGATTATTTTCCCTTAAGTGTGAAGTCTTTGAAGAAGCTCTTTGATCTGTAGCGCTAAAGTGTTAGTTGGATACCATTGCTTCAGGTTATTTATTATATTGAGGGAATCTGTTATTATTAGGATTTTTTGGGTTTGACTTTCTATAGAGTGTAATAGGGCCTCAGTCACTGCATATAATTCTGACGAATGAATTGTGTCTGTCTGAAATCTGTTTTCACCAACCGATACCTAGAGATAACATCTTCCTCGTATCAACTTTTCAGCCCAATCTAACAATTTAAAAAAATTTTATTGTTGATTCTGATGAAGAATCAAAAGCCAATCAGTTTTAAATGTGTTTTAAAACTGTTGTTACTGCTTTTAAGTATTTACTGTGCGTTCGCTACTTTTCTATATTTCGATTGTTCGGTTTATTACTACTGCAGCGGAGGTACGTCTTTCCGTTTTTGATCCGTCAGTGTATATGTGTTCATATTCTTGGTAACTGCTCAAGATGGCTTGGCTCCCAATATTTTTTAAATTTATGAATTTTATAACTTATACGGTTCATTTAGAATGAACTATCTTACTAAGAACATTAAAAATAGAACTTTATTTATTTAAAAAGTTGTTTTTTATATCCAATGACAGCTGTTTCACTTAAAACTAGCATCGTCAGATTGACATATTAAAGTTACATTTTGTTTGTTTGCTTCAATGAACAAAAATAATTTGAATAAAGAAATTGGATGGATATGCAATATATTTGATAAAAAAATTAATGAATAAGAAATAACAAAATGTGTCACCAGAACTAATATTTCCAGAGTAAACTAAAGAAATTAAAAGTTATAAACATATTACATATTATTCTGGAAAGATTTCCAATACAATACAAAGATAATATCTTCGGCAACATCAGCATTAATATCATTAAAAGAATAAAATAATGGCACAAAATTGTTAAACGCGAAAACAAAATTACCTAAATTAAAAAACTTGGTGTTTACAAAATTAATTGTCCAAAATGTAATGCGGTATGTATAGGTTAAACACAAAGAAATTTTGAAGTAAGGTCATTGAGTAATAAAGTAATTACTCAATGGTGAGGTTTAATGAACACTTAAGAGCTTACAGATTACAACAGCCAGAGAAGTCGAATTATACCAAACACCTACTTAAACATCCAAACTCACTGATACACACGAATGACCTTCAAATACTACATATTTATGATAAAACACAAAATTTAGATTTTCTTGAAGAACTCAAAATAAAAAGACATCTGGCTGATCCATAATTTAAAGAAGTTAATAAACAAATAAATCTTGGAAGTTCTCCACTATTAAAGTGATTACTTTGATTGAGTCTTCATTTTATACATAGATAAGACGTATTGTAACACAAATATATTTAGTTGTTTTAAGATATAACTTTTTTCCATTTTTTTTCATATCATTGCTTCAATATTGTTATATCTTATTACTTCCATACTTGGTCTAGCCTTAACTACTTAATCAACATCAGGTACCTAGCTACAAACAAACAAAATGTGACTTCAATATTACAATCTGACGATGCTAGTTTTTAGTAAGACATCTGTCATTGAATTTAGAAAAAGAAGTTTTTTGAATATATAGTGAAAGTTTTGTTTAAAAAGTTCAATTTTTAAGGTTCTTAACAATTTATTATGTTTGATTTTAAATTATAATTAAAAACTGAAAGTAAAATGATTATTGGAACAATTTGGTGATATTAAAACTTGGATCTTGGGAAACCTAATACCTTACGTTCTGTGCTTTTTTAAAAAATATCACGAGTGATATTGCTTGTTTCTTATTTTCCGAACGCATATGATATTACTAATTTTCATGGGGTTGTGGGAAAAATATTATTTATTGATCACTATATAAATGATCACCATATACCCAATAAATAAAATAAATTTCCAAGACAAATTTACGTTATAAGCAATTGTTTAATTTTCCTGACTTCTGATTTTAAAATAATCCAACTCTTATGTACGAAAAGAGATTTATTCACATAAAAATATTTTTTACTCATTAATCTTGCTTAAATTATTACGTTATTATTACATTACGTTATTAAAAAATATCTTTTTCTTTTCTTGTTTTTCCAAAGTTTCTAAACTATGGTTAGGTGTCGTTTTCATAGAGGGTCGTAGAAAAAGTTTATTTCGTTCTCCCCTGTACAAAAGTGTAACTTTCTATGCGGACGACAAAAGTGAAACTAAAGGTAAAACATGGCAACTGATTGGTTGCTAGGTGTTGCTAGGTACAAAAATCTTACTTTCGCGCCTAGGACAAAAACGTGAAACTACTATTAATTTAATAATCATTTTTTTCGATTTATCTGGTAACTATTATAAGCTTTTTTTGAAGAATCTTCAATTGAAATCATTTTTCGAATTTCAATCTTTTGAATTGTTTGACAACCAAAGAATTTCATAGTTATTGAGGACTGCGGCATTGCCGGAGGGACTCATTAAAATGTACTGAATTCAAATGGAAAATTTTTCTACTAAAGGGATTCTAGATGTACTGACATATATCGTCATTAAAAGAAATACATTCGAAATATATTCGAAAGCATTTTTAAGAGCTCGTTGTTTCTCCTCTTTTATGTATGCGCCCTATACAAAACGCAGGCAACCTCTGGGAACCTCTGGCAACTCTCTGTGCTGGTGCGTATTTCAAGAATTCTCCACACAGATAGTTGTGCGCCGGATCTGAATGGCAAAATTGGTGGCTTTCCTAGACAAAATGCTTTCGGTGGTTTGCTAATGCCTTTCGAAAGGCATTGCAGCATTGCAGCAGAAAGACAGCAATATTTTTCGTTAGTGGGGGAATCAAACCCAGAACCACTCACATGACATATTTTTAATTGTTTTTTTATTTGTAATTAAAAACAAATTGCTCCCTAAAGTTATCTTTTGGATCTTGTAATGTAAATAATTAATTTTTAAATAAATCTTTTCCACCAATGTCTACAGATTAAACAATTATCCTATCTCTAACCAGATATGCTTTCGCACTATTTAAGGAAGACTTTTTACCCAGTTAGTAATGGCTGCTTTATTATTGCATTTAATTATAAATACGGGTTCAGGTCCTATTAATGGGGTTGTTGACACCTCCTTGGGACAAATTATCATTTTTCATTCCCCCCATTTCCCTGTGACTCGGTATCCAGGCAAGCATCAGATTAAAGCTTGATTGCTAAATGCAAGTGTGAAAACAACCTAAACCCTAAGAATGGATTACGATAGATTCGTTCTTTATCTTTTGGGGAATTGATTCGTGCACAACATAGTATACCAACTATTTCTACTTGAAATAAAGTAGCAGACTTTCCCAGGATTAGTTGTATTTCTGTCCTTAGCCATAATACAGTATGCTTCAGCCTTTGTACCAACTCCAGTTTTGGAGCCATCCGTTTACCACAGTTTGTGTCTCCTAAGAGCTTAAGAATTTTTCATTTCTCAATTAAAAACTAATATTTAGCCAAATATTAATAATTTATTATGTGGAAGAATGTATCGATCATGTGAATCGAAGTTTTTGAAAAAATTGGGTAGGTTTTCAAACAGTAAGAATTACATAAATCTGAAATAACTTATACAATTTTACATAATTTTTTAAGTCTACTATTGTTCAATAATTCTTCAAGTTTTCATGAAATTTTATAATTCAATTTAATTTAATAAACTGATGAAAGTTTAAACAAAGTAGAACTCGCAGATATTTTTACTTCTAAAATAATTTGGTTTTATCTTGCAAATTATTTATACTATATTAATATTTCTTCTTAATATCAGCCGTAGTAATATTTATTAGGTGTAAAAATGATATAAATATCCTTAAACTTGCATATAAGCAGAAAATGGGAGCAGAAGATAATATAAATCGGCCATTATCAAAACTGATGGACTTAATCAAAAGGGCACCGCTAAATGAGGTACTTTGAAGTATAATGGACAGCGCAATGGTTTGGCTGTCATTAGAGCTGATTTTTAGCTTAAGGCTATTAGAAACACTTTTTGTATCTGTAAACTTTATCCTTACCAGGACCTCATTAGGTACATTGTACTTTCTACTGAACCTGCCCCTTAAGTTCATCATCTGGCCTACTAATTTAAAGTAGTTGACAACTTCCTTCGGGAAGATTCTCTTATGTTGGCTTGTTCTCATTAAGGTAAATTTTTGTTTGGCTGGAAAAGTGGAGCAGTGGCACAGAATGGCAAATCTTCTGTATAGAGGTGTGTTACTTTCAATTTGTATAGGTTTTTTCCCCAATGATCGGTAAGAATATCCGACACTAGTCTGAGTTGATATGTTCAAAAATATTTTGGCTCCTTTGAAAGTTTACAGCTTTCTGAGTCGTCACATATCTATCCAAATAATAGATAGGAGTGTGAATTAATTAGGTTAGTTATCGTTTTTAGGCTTACGTTAGGTTTGAATCCAAAGGTCATGGATCAAGCAACCTTTCTGGCCAGAAAGACTATTTGGCTACCTTCTGAGCTACCGTGCATTTTGGTCCAGCTAATGTGACTTTATTGTCCCCAGCTGCCTCATAGTAGGGATATACTTAAGCGTCATTGGGTTGCAAAGCTTAGTTGATAAGAAGAAGAAAATGCTGTATAATGTAGGATGTATATTTTAAAATTTTTAAAAGAAACTGTTGCATGGTCATACTCAAGCGCGTCAGATATTGATATCATAAAAATTAGCTACGCTGGAGAATGAGAGTTTTTTTTACAACTTTATAGCCCTCCCCTTTCTTTACGTCACTCACAAATTGTCAGATTTAGCATGTAATTAAGTCTTTATCCCTAATCTGACGCGCGGAATTTTTGATGATCAATTGTTTTTTTACTAATCTGATCCTTTATTCTGGATGCTCGGCCTTATTTATGAGGTTCATATTTGCTGAAGGTACATAATTTGGTACAAGATATCCTTCGCTTTAGTAAATCCCGAAATTCCCGTTTGGGCTTTCTACTATCAGTCAGAGCTCTATGACATTCTAGCACAGTTAATGAAGTTATTTTAAAACTTTTTAGGAGTAGTAGTGCTTGTCTACTCTCTGTTTGTACAACAATTGATTTACCTGTAAAATTTCTGTGGATTATTTCGTTTGTCCTTATATAAAAAAACCTTGAAGACAATATAATATTATTCTAGTTAACTAACTTATAGAGTTATTTGTGTAAAACATAACAATTAAATAATAGCGTATTAAAAATTTTACTTCAGTTCCTCAGTATTTTTTCTTTTGCTTGAACCCGCTTTTGATAAAGAAGATCATATCTGAGCACATCTCTTTACCGGTCCTGGTAGTCTTTTTTCACGTGGTCGTCTTTGCATACAAATCTTGACTAGTCCTCATCCATTCATTATACGTATTCTTCCTACTTTTTTTCTTTTCTTTGCTACTTTACCACATTTTGTACGTCGCATTTTTCTCTTTGAAAGGTATTTGTCTATCTCCAATTGCCACGTTTATTTCTATTGATCTGTTTATATTGATCTTTTGCTTTGTTCTTTTAGTATCCGCTCTTGTTACTGTGCCGTAAGGTAGTAGTATTGATCCTATCATGATCTTTTTTTGTTTTACCTCATATTCGCATATATAACTAATCATTTTGGGGTGATATTAAATAAATACAAAGAGAAATGCTAAGATCGCAACTTCTTCAAAGAAGATACAAGTAAATTTTAAAAGCTCCTTAACAATACGATCTCAACGAATTAAACCATGTAGGGTTTATTATGAATTGTACAGGGTGAAATTTTGAAATTATTTATAATTTTTTTCAACATAGTAAATACATAAAATAATAGTGTTTCACGCCTTAAATAATGGTATTATTTTTAATTAGCTGCATGCAGACCTCAAATTTCTTCACTAAGTATAATATTTTGGGATTTGTTAACATTTTTTGTCACGAATAGGTAAAAACTGTATAGATAACTATGCCAATATAATTAAGCTAAATTCTTAGACTAGGAAAGAGAGAGGACGCGCATGTCAATGAAAACCTTATGCGTTTGACTGAAGCTAATTTTCAAATGTTTAACATATGTTTGGTGATGAACAAATTTGGAACGTCGAATTGTATTTTTTTAGTTTTTTTATTAATTTTCACCTTTTTTAATTAGGTACCTGAATAGACATTTGAAAATGGTTAATTGTGCAGCTTATAAGTGCAACAGTCAGAGTGCTAAAAAAGAGAAAGGACTTTCATTTTATAGGTAAGAAGTATTTTAAAACTATTTCCTTGAAATGTATTTCTATTAATATTACAGCTTTCAGGTAATAGATGTTTAACTAAATCACATATTTTATGTATGATAACTTAAATTAATTGTACATACATTTTGAAAATTGTTTTCATTCAATTTTAAAGATTATTTTTCATTTAATTGTTATTATTTGCTGATACATGTAATAGTTTTGCAGTGGCGTGTAATACAAACATATATTTAAAATAGATAAAATGGATTAAGATTATAATATTTATTAAATAAATATGTTTTAAAATAATTTTTCCTTTTTTTGGAGCAGTATAAATTTAAAGACTTTTTAAATTAGATTTTTGTAATACGAAATAATGAAATTGATTATTTAATAATCGTATAAGAAAAATCTTATGATACGCCTATGTCAATATTGTCCGCCATTAGTTTGGTGGTAAGTGGGTTACATAAACTGATTACAGTGCGCAGTCCTTTCTCTTTCCTTGTCTAAGGCTAAATCGGTAAATAATGTCTATCAGTTGTTGATGTGTTGACATTTAAATATCGTAGTTGTCAATTTTTAATCAAAAACTTATAACCTGATAAGTAATGACGAAATATTAAACTGAGACTCACCGGATTGAAATTATTATGATGATTGGTTACGGCAAACTTATTTAATCAGAGGTATCCTTAGTTGCCTAATATTTCACAGGTACTGTATCTAAATTTCATGCAAAATTCAGAGAACCATTAAAGAGAAAACCGCACTTGGTTGAAGATCATGTGTCGTAGAGAATCCAACGTCATGTTCACGTCAAATTTCTCGTCAAAATAATGTGTCACACAACTGTCCAGAGGTGTTTCCATAAAAAAAAACTTTATCCATATAAATTGACTTTTGTACAAGAACTAATAGAAGACGCTCCAGATCGTATAATAGATTTCTGCAAAATAATTATGAATACATTAAACAGAAATGAAATAACTGTGGTACAATTTTTTTTCCGACGAATCAACATTCACATTGAATAAGGAAGTAAACAGACAAAACTGTAGATATTGGTCAGAGATGAATCCTCAAAATTTGGCTGTTTGTACAGGTAACATAGGTGATCATATTATTGGTTTTATTTTTGTAGAGGAAATTTTGAAAGCAAAAAAATATTTAAGCATGATTAGAGACGAAGTTGTTCAAGAGTTGGCCAACTTATATCCCCCAACTCAATAGATCCGAATTTATCGGATGAAAATATCTGGTTCCAGCAGGACGAAGTAACGCCCGATTATTCTTTAATTGTAATTAATTACTTAAATGAAATTAAATTTTCCCCAATAAATGGATTGGACGAAGAAATACTATCGAGTGGCCAGCTAGATCGCCGTACCTTATGTCCTTGGACATACTAGCATTGCAGACCACAAAGAAAGGATAACTATAGATATACGAGCTATTTCACCTCAAAGTTCGGGACGACATTTATAGGAGACTGTGTTATTGCCAACAACAAGGTGGAGAACATTGTGAGCATTTGTTTTAACGTAAAAAAATCAATTACGTCAAGTATTTTATGTATTTACTATCTTGAACAAAATTATAAATAATTTCATGATTTCACCCTGTACAATTCATAATAGACCCTACATGGTATAGTTCGTTGAGATCGTATTGCTAACGAGCTTTTAAAATCATAAAAATATATAGGATGTTTCATTAAAAATATAGATCATGGACGATGCCAGACTTGCGTGTATCACCCTGTTCACACTATATAAACAAAACTTTGCTGCCGTTTACCACACTGTTTGCAATGCGTAATTACTTTAAAAATATTGTGCTGTTTGGTATGCTCTTAATATATGCTTTTTTTATGAGTAAGAAGTAATACGACGTTCGCAGAGTATCTGGGCCAAACACCCACTATTACTTTTATACTTCAGACGACTTAAAAAAAAATATTAAAACACGGCAATTTTAATTTTTGAATAGCCATTAGCTGCTATAGATGTGTTGGACATTACGTCATTAGTGATGGCGTAATGACGTCATCGACGTTTTTTTTTAAATAAAAACCTAGGTCACATGACAGCTGATTTAAAAGGTCTGCTTATCGCCTTTGCAACAATGTAATCATTTAAATATTTATTTCTACAGGGTTAACCAAAACTGTTGGTTTATAAATACAATTAACTTAGAATAAATGTTTACTTAAATACAATTTAATTACAACAAATGCTCAAATTGCCGACCTTTAGCAATGATACAATGAGAACGGCGTGCAGTAAATAATTTCCAAACGTTTTCGAGGACTTCAGGTGTTATTTGTGCAATTTCCGTTCGGATTCGCTCATTCAACTCTTCTACATTATTCGGTCGATTTTGATATACCTACTCTGCTCTTTAAATATCTCCACTAAAAAAAGTCTAATGGAGTCAAATTTGGAGACCTTGGTGGTCATTCGATAGGCCCCCTTCTACCTATACACCTTCCTGGGAAAACGTTTTTAAGGTAATTTCGTACCTCAACGCCGTAGTGTGGGGGGGCCTCATCCTATTGGTACCATAAATCATTTCTATTTGGAAATAGCTGATTCAGCTGTGGCAACAGATTATTTTGTAGAAATTCCAGATAACTAGCCGTAGTTAGGGTTTTCTCAAAAAAATATGGCCCTACAATTTGATTGTTTATAATGCCGGCCCAAACATTCACCTTCTCGGGATATTGTGTCCTATACTCTTCCATCCAATGTGAATTTTCACTTGACCAATATCAACATGTCTGGCTATTTACGTGACCGTTCAGCATAAAAGACGCTTCATCTGAAAAAAGTACCTTTTGTATGAAACCCGGATCTCTGTAACATTGTTCCATAACGATTTCGCGGAATTCGATTCTTCTATCAAAGTCATCTTCTAATAGTTCCTGGACCAGTTGATTGGTGGATATTATTATCTAGTGCGACCTGCCTAGAACTGGTATGAGGATTTTCTTGAAACGCCAGTATAAAGTCCAGTTTTTTGGCTTCGGATATTGATGTTCTACCACTTCTGGGAAGATCTTTAACATGGCCCGTTTTTCTAAATTTTTTTTTCAATTTTACTTACTGTTGATTGAGTAATTGGATCGCGATTCGGGTATTTAGCATTAAATAAATTACGAACTTCTACTTGAGTCCTCACTCTATCTGCATAACCACTCATGGTTAAAATCTAGATTCGCTCTGTTTCTGCTAGTTTCATTTTTGTAATGCTGTTATTAATGTCGCCAAAAATCTCGAAGAGTAAAAATTTGACGTCTATTATTTGACAGATTCACAGATCATTGACGAATAAAGACGAGTCAATGACAATATTGATTAAAATATTTTTGTAAAAATAATTCCGAGTACTTACTACAGTAATTAATTTCAAATTATAATTTAGCTTTGTTTTTATTAATGTATTTTTTTTCGAAACCAACAATAAACACTATTTTGTTTTATTCCCAGTGGCGGTCCTTAGTGTATGTTCAGTGAATGAATATTTATTATAATTCGATGTTACTTATCAAAGTTCATAATTTTGGTGAACCCTGTAAAAATAAATATTTAAATGATTACATTGTTGCAAAGGCGATAAGGAGGCCTTTTAAATGAGCTGTCACGTGACCCTGGTTTTTATTTAAAAAAATCGTCGATGACGTCATTACGCCATCACTAATGACGTAATGCCCAACACATCTATAGCAGTTGATGGCCATTTAAAAATTAAAATTGACGTGTTTTAAGATTTTTTTTAAAGTCGTCTGTTTCTGAAATAATGAATTTATTCCATACATTTGCATCATGCTGTATAAATGATCTTAAGTCTAAAATAATTGGCAATTACTTAAAAATAAAAAAAGCTTTTATAATTTTCAATTGGGAAAGTTGACATTTCTTTTTGTACAATTTATGTTGATATATTTAGTAATTTTTCTTTTAATTTTTTTCCAAAAATCCTGAAATTTTTTTTTAAGTCTTGTGTACGCCAAATAATTGAAAAATTAATTGCTTTTTATTTGCTATAAAGCCATAAAGATATCCATTGCTCGATATCGTATTTCAAAACACGAGTAATTGAATGGTTCAGCAAGTCTGAATCGATATCACTAATTTAAAAACATAATCATTTCATTATAAAAGAGTTGTGTTTGAAAGAGGAAACTTGTTTACCCAATTAAAACTTCAAGTATATTTTTTATATAAAAAGAGCGTGGTACGCTGTACTTTTTATTGCTATTAACGGCACTGGCAGAACCAACAGACCAGTTTTACTTTTTATTGTTGAAAAATTACGCTTAATTGTTATAGTTACTTTATGCAATTGTCGCATGGTGAGTATCCATGAAAGTAAGAGTTCATAAAAAAGGGTTATTGAATTAAAAAATTAGTCATGTTAAAAGTAAATGTTAATATCAAGTTGAATTATACTTTATATATACTTTAGGAAATATTACAAACCATATTATATATATTTATCAGGTGCGGTTTAGCCGTATTAAGGAAGATAAATCTTCATTCTAAATGATTTGAACAAACGAGTCAACTACCGCCATTTTGTCTTTTGTGATCTTAAAATACAATTGAAAACCCTCTCAGTAATAGAAGTAAATTAATCTAATTTCATTTAATCTTTAAATTATGATATTAATAAATTGTAGGGTTTTTCGGTCACGTCTTTTTTTGTGGTGTCTACCAGTTCCTCGGAAGAGTATTAACAACTTTCTGGGTACCTAGAAACTTTAACCCTTTACTGGCTGAAGTAATATTTCGCTACTGGATGTTGGAGGATCGACAGCTATTGGTTTCCTAGTCCTATAATCAGACCATCAGTTACCTAGCCTAGGAGGAATATTATTATAAAATCCGTATAAATCAGTAAGACTTAATATTATTTTTTTGTGAATTTGCGTGCACGTGAGGGGTTAAATGCTTTTTAATCAATAGTAAATATAAAAATATATATAGTTTCTTAGTATAATTGATACATATCGATAAGTATTTTGAATTTTAAAAGACTTTACTAGTACACTGTAAAAAAAATATTCTTGAATAAACTTGAACATTAAACTAAACTACTATTATTCATTATAGGAAATAAAAGTTATTTCTTTCAGCAAGGTTTATGGTTACCAATAATATCTACAGTATTTAATATTTAGGTGATTCTTCAAATGAAGTGTCCAGTCAGCATTCTGGTTAGAATGCGTAGGTAAATTCCACTCTACTATAGGAGCTACGCTTTTTTGTTACTCAAATGTGGAAATATGAGCGCCGGTATATCCTACCGGTACAGAAGGGTTTCCCTCCCTTACTGCTCAACTGGAGATATTCGCTATGCCAAGAAATGGTTCTGGCCCAGATCTCTTCGGAATGCCCTGAAATCCAGAGTAGCGGTACTCTGTTAGTTGCTCCAAGGTTATTTAGTAATTCGATAAAGCTCCACACCAACTTTGAATCAACCCGGGAGGATTTCAGTGCCTTTAGAGCTGCCTGGCTGTCCGAAATTATTATTGAACTTACTGTATAAACTAAGACTTTAAACAATTTGATGTGTTGTGTATTTTTAATCTACTTTAAGTTGTTATTTTTGATATGACATATTATATATACGAAATAAAAAGTATTTTGAATCTGTCTACGAATTTTCTCGAAGTCGAATTACAACAATTATTAGTATGATTTTGTTTACCAGTGGTTGATCAATCGATGACCTTACGCACGAATATACAGCAAACGTTTCCGCCTGAAACCTCGGCTCCCACCCAGTGGGGTTTTTGAGCTATTCGTGTACAGAACGTAGTTGGACCCAGTAAAGAAGATTAAGCATCCTTTCTATTCGTTCCTACTTGGGAATAGGACGTAATAAGCTCTTTTTAAGTGTACATGAGTGGCAAGCATGTCTGATGCCATTTCAAGGTCATTTAACTCTCTAATAAATCCCACGTGGCCTCATAGTGCTTTCCACTTGATTTAATTACCTACCAACTTTTGGCTTTGAGGCTAGGATGGTCATCCTAGCCTTCTTCTCCTAGATGTCTCTCCATAGCCACCGTCGTTGTAGTAGACATAGCACCCGTAATGGCCATGCTCGCAGTCAAGCTGCTACCACCTTTTTGGTAGAGCAGAGAACTGAAGGGAGAAAATAAAAGAAGAATTAATTTTTGTTTGTGCCTTTATGAAAACAAGAAAATTATAATAAATTGTATTGCCACAGTTCAGCGATGAATGGGTCATGGAGATTAATCACTTCAAAATTCAATTCCGATGAATAATTGATTTTTTTTGATTGTGTTCACTAACGTAAACAGTATGGTTAGGCACTACCCCTAAATGTCGGTGTCAGTTGTCAAGTTACAAAACACTTATTATTTTGTTGGTAGTTGGTTATTATGTAAAATTTGATGATTCTAATTATTCATAAAATTAATCGAATGTTAAATATCACAATAGTAGAAGAGGTGCTAATTACTATTGATACTAAGTATTACATGTGCAGTGAATAGGATCCTTTTCTGTATTAATACATCAGGTTACAAGTTTTCTTATAAATTATGTGAGCATATGTGTCTTTAAAAATATTTTAAAAAAATAGCAAAGGATTTGATAAAGTAATATAAAATGTGATTCATTCAATGATAATTAGGTAAGTTTATATACAAATTATCATAAATTACAAATTAAGAATAATCTAAACCTGTGTGTCTATACACATATTTTATGATGTCAAAAAAATGTAATAAAGTAAATATATTCGCTTTCACGATTTCCTCTAGCTAAGGAAACTGAATGCCAAAGTTTCTCTGTCTAAGCCACTTAAGGCTTGGACAGTGACATATTACGTGAAGAGGAGTTTCATCTTCCTCACCACATGTTCTGCATAACGGGTCTTCGCAAGTCCCATTATGTGCATGTGTTTTCGGAGATGGCAATGTCCTGTAAGAAGTCCGACTGCCTTTCTTAGTTGGGTTATACTTAGGCTAAGCAGTTTTGTAGTTTTCATCCTGGATGGACCTGTTATGAATAATCTGGATTGCCGGAGTCCAGGCAGTTCCATCCAGAGTTCTTATGTTGTTCCCTTAACCGTTCTTCTATTATTCCCTTTATATATCGGTATGAGACTCCACATGTTGGGACAGATCCTATCAGGGTTCCTTCTGAAGCTTCCTTGGCTAGGAGGTCAGCTTTTTTAATTCCCGGATCCCTGTGTGTCCTGGTACCCATTCAAATATAACCTTGTGGCGTTGTGCCAATTCAGCTACAGTCCCTTGGCACGCTCTCTATTGCTTTGAGAGCTGCTTGGCTATTGCTTCTAATCCTTACAGTCCAGTTAGAGACTGTCTCGTTCAGGATGATTTCCGAGCATGTATTGATGGTAACCACTTCAGCTTGCAAGATAGTATCTAGTGAGCCCATCTTAAGATTATACGTCTTACCTGTATTTTCATTTTAGATCCTAATCCCAGTGCTGGTGCTTGTTTTCGATCTCTCTGTGTACCAGACGGATTCATGTTGTTTCCTAATCTTGGTGCGAGCCTCGTCCCTATCCGGAATATCAATCTATATGGTTTCGTAAGGTCGTAGCAGATAGGTTTCCTGTCTAAGGGCATGCTCAGTAATTAATTGTGTTCAATCTCTTGCGAGATTGTTGAATGGTACTTAGGGATTGCCCTGCCCCATTCGTTGTTTATTTTTAGCCTGTAAGCAGCTGCCAGTTCTTCCCTTTCCACAATAAGATGTAGTGGAGGAAGTCCCAGCATAACTTCCAGGGCTGCTATAAACGTTGTTCTTATCACCCTGGTTATGGCTAGACAGACTACTCTCTGTACTCTGCCTAGTTGTCTAGATGCTACTGAGCATCTCGCTTTATGTCATCACACAACAGAACAGTAGGTTATGATGAGTGCCACTCCCTAGTATAAATACTAGGTTTAAGCCCCCACGTATTGCCCACAGCTCTTCTGCATGCCCAGAGAGCTCTTAAGCCTTTATTTGTTGTGTTTCTAATGTGGTTGGAAAGGGTTAGTTTACTATCTAGAATTACTTATAGATATTTGACTTCTTCTTTAAACTTTAGCGATTGGCGCCACATACGAAGTTCCCTTTTTTGGGTGAACGCTATCACGGAGAAAAATTAATTAATTCGAAAAAAAAATTTACAAAAAAGAAAATTTCTTGAGATGGTATATATAAATAAAAATAACTGTATTAATAAAAGATCAGATATTGATAATTTAAATAATATCTACAGCTATATACTATCAAAGGAAGTGTAACATATAAATTAAAAATTTAATTTTCTTTCATTTCTTCTTCTTTTCGATTAATGATTTAAAATTCTGATAGTTTATGTCATCATGACATAATCGTCAAATTTTAATTTTGAACATTTATTCTAAATTAACATTTCTTTTAATTTAATTTATTTTTTGTATTTTGCTAAACATTTTTTTATAATGTGCGCATTTATGAGGCCAAATATTATTTAACCTCACGATAGTAAGTTTTTAATTAAACCATTATAATATTATGTTACAAATTTATTATAATTTTAGTTTGTACTGAAGAAGAAAATAAACATTTTCGAAAGCTTCACGAATATAAAGAGTTTTTATTAATTAGTTTTTTTACATTTACAGGTATGTGTATATTAGTTAAATTTTTAAGCCATTTTTCATGGAAACAAATAGTATCAAATTGTTCTATTTTAAGATTTTCAAATTTTCTACAGTTACTGTTTTTAATTTTATAAAATTTTTTGTGGTATTTAATATTTTGTTTATAAAAAAATGTATCAACAATATGTTGAGGAAGATAGTTATATAATTTTTCTGATATTGATTTTAAATTTCGTTTTAGAAAATCCAATTCGGAAAATGTAGCTTTAATTTCTAAATTAAGGATATCCTTACTAATTTTTAAATTAAAATTTTGAATTCTTATACCAGTTTTTCCATTATGATGGTGTAGAAGATTTTGAATACCAGATAAACCATAATTAATATGACTTGGAAAACAATTATTCTTTCTTTATTCTAGTAAAAATATTCTTCTATTACGCATTGATGCCAGCTTGATGTTAAAATTAGCCCATTGTTTTAATAACCTAACGCTAGTAGGTCCATACCCATTAGCGATGTCTTGGTAAAACCCCATTATTATAGATAAAGGAGGGTAGTCTTGACTGATATATATGAAATTAAAAGTGTTTTTGAGGTAAGCAGTCAAATAAAAAAGGGCAATTAATGTAAACTCTTTATATTTGCGAAGCTTTAAATTTCTTTGTGTTGTGACTATTTCATTTGAAAAAAAGAGATTAGAGGTATTAAAAAGTAATTTATTTATTAGTTTTTTTGGGTAGGAATTTTCAATTAATATATTTTTTAATTTTACTAAATCGTTATTTTCAAATTTAGGTAATATGTGATAATTTGATGATTCTATTTTAATTTATTTTTTGTAGCAAGTTTTTAATTTAACTATTATAATATAATGTTAAAAGTTTATTATAATTTTGGTTTGTGCTGAAGAAGAAAATAAACATTTTGGAAAGCTTCGCAAATATAAAGAGTTTACATTAATTGCCCTTTTTTATTTGACTGCTATATATATATATATATATATATATATATATATATTGAGACGAAGTTTTATTATCATAAAAAAATTATTCATTAAAGAAAAGCTTAATTTTAATAAAAATATGTATTATGATGATTAAATCAAAAATTTAAATCGTTAAGTCAATTAAAAGCAAAATAAATAATAAAAAAGTAATCACATTACATAAAAATAATCAAAATCACCATTAAAAAAATAAATAATAATGAGAATATAATTCTAAATGTAAAATAAAACAAACGAACAAATTATAAATTTTTAAAAATATTTTTCTGTTAAATATAAAAGGATTTTCAAAGATCTACAAAAGTGTATAAAAAGTTCTTCTACGAATAACACCTGTGCATATGTGTGACGTTAAATTATCAGAACTACGACTGCTCGTACACAACAACATCGCGTGTTTGAAATGTTTAGTTTCCATGAACTCCAAAACTTTAGAAGTGCACCTGTGCCTGTATGACGTCAAATTATCAGAACTACGAGTGCTTGTACACGCCATCGCGTGTTTGAAATGTTTAGTTTCCTCGAACTCCAAGAGCTTAGAATAGCAGCTGCACGTTGTGACGTATGAGTTACTCGGAAGTATATCGGTCGAATTTATGACTTCAAGCCTCAGTGATAATATAATTTGAGAGCTTTTCCGATCATAATAAATTATAAAAAAATTATTGAACATTAAAAATGATTATTGTATATATTATGTAAAAAAATTTGTTTGTAAAATATAAGTAGTTAGTTAGAAATAAGCAAATTAAGAAATAGTTCCTTCTGATTGGTTCTCGTGGAGTTTTAAAATGAAGCATTTTTATTGGTCAGAGAATAATGAGAGAGGGATCTCAGTCTTTACGTAAAAGAACCAGTCAGAAAGAATAAAAAGAGATTCAAGCCTAATTTTAAGAGAGTCAAGACCCTTTATACAAATATTCAAGCCTCGTTTTAAAACTTTCAACAAACATTTAAGATTTAATTTTAAAAAACTTTCATGACTCAATACTCAAGTTTAATTTTAAAAAAGATTCAAGACTCATTTTCAAAACATTCAACAACAGTTATTATAATATTCAACTCGTTATCTACATTTTTAAAAAAGACTTTGATTAGTCATAAATTTTATTAACTTTATAAGTTAACAGTATTCGACTTTGAATCGAAAATAAGTTTGTTGAATCAAGCAGAATCACTTTATAATATAATAGTTCCAAATGTAATTTTAATGATACAAAAGTTAGTATCAAATTAATATAAGAAGCTTGACTTACCTTATATCAGAAATAATCCTAGTATAAAACTTTGTAACACACCACTTGTAAAAAGGGAGTCTTATCAACCAGTAAATTGTATAAAATAATCCACAACTAAACAATAATAAATTCTACATCGTAAGAGTTTCTGTCTTTAATTAAACCATTGGAAGTTTCTGCATACCACGTGTCTACCAGAAGAGAAGATAGACCATCAGTTCCAGCGACACCTACATGTGAATGGCGAACACTCGAGAGACAAAGTTAAAAAAAGGTACCGTTATTTGATTTGTATTAAGTGTGCGTATAAACTGTTTTAAAGCGATAATAATTATTAGCCGCTAGAGAACATTTATACTACTTTATTGTAAAGATTTTTGAATTTCATTTTGATAGAAAATTTGTAATTTGTTTGAGCGTAAATCTGTGGTGAAACCTGTACGACCTGAGATATAATTTTTCGATTAACGATAGTATTTATTTTCAAGTTAAACAAACGAGCGTAGAAACATTTAATTTTATTTGAGTTAGTCATCATTATACATATTATTTAAGGGGCTAAAAAAAACATTATTATTGTAGTAAAAAACTTCAACAATTACTTCAAATCAAATAAAAACAAACCACTAATAATATCATGTCACAATTAACGTGAATTTACTAAAATAACATTCAATCATCAGAAAAAATTAAAATAATAAAACAAAAAAAGAAAACATAAGAACCCAACAACAATAAAAAATAATAAAATCGTAATAATATATATATATATATATATATATATATATTGAGATGGTTTAATTTATTTATAATTTAATATTTATATAATTGTTTGCTCTATTTAATTAATTTATTAATATGATTTAATATTGTTTAATAATATAATAATTAATTTTACTTTTATGTTTAATGTGGTTGGGCGCCTTATAAAAGTTTTCCAACTAGCTCAGTTAAATTATTATCTGATTTTATTTGAAATCAGACTCTTTATCTTGGGTAGGATTTAAGAGAAACTAAATATTTAAAAAAATTTTTATAATACACTTGTTGAAAATGAAGAGAATAGCCGAGCTTTTAGTTAGTCTACATACTTATTATTTTTTTTGTTTACGTTGCTATATTAAGAAAAATGTCAATTTTAATTTAATGTCTAATTAATATATGAAATAAAAAGTCAATCTAATACAATTGATTCTTTCTTCTTTCTTTCTTTGATTCTTTAAATACAGAAGAATTAACCAGTTAGGTTTTATTCATTCTGAACATTTGTGGCGACCGTGACAGGACGTTCCAGTTCTTTTACGACATGGAGAAAATTAAGCGCCTTTTAGATAAACAACGAAAGGCTTTTATTAAGTCTTACGAAGATATAGTTGGTGATTTGAAATTAACTGTACCTGATATCACCTCTATTAAAGGTTGTATTTGTGTGTTGGATTACAAAATCGAAGAAATCAACCTCCTCAGTAAGCAGCTGATTGATTTTTTGCTAGATAAACCCGAAACAGTCGAAAATGATATAGTAGATGAAATACGTAAATCTGATGATCTAAATTCTAAATATAATCAACTAAAGTTTCAAGTTGAAGAACTATGTATTAAAAATTCTGCAGAAAGCATTTGCGGTAGTCATTCAAATCATTCCAGTACCAATAAATCTAACTTAAAACTCCCACGTATAGAATTTACAAAATATGGCGGAGATTTGAAAGGGTGGATTCCATTTTGGAGTCAGTTCAAGAGGATTCACGAAGATGAGAACATTCAAAATTAAGATAAATTTCAATACTTGCTTCAAGCCACAATACCGAAATCCCGAGCTCGCCAATTAATTGAAAGCTATCCGCCCAGTGCAGAAAATTATAGTAAAGTTATCAGTAATTTAAAAACAAGATTTGGAAATGATGAACTCTTGATTGAATTTTACGTTCGTGAATTGTTAAAACTGGTTCTTAATAATTTAAGTGCTAAAACTAATCTTTCCACACTTTATGATTGTCTTGAATGTCAACTTCAGTCTTTGGAGACATTAGGAGTAACTTCTGATAAATATGCCGCGATGTTATTCCCATTAGTTGAGTTATGTCTTCCCGAAGATCTCTTGAGGGTGTGGCAAAGAAGCCAGAACAATGAAGAGTTTGATACATCTCCATCAAGAAGTTCAAAATCTACAGACTTGAGATTAAACAAACTTATGTTTTTCTTGAAAAAAGAAGTTGAAGGTGAGGAAAAAATTAGACTTGCTACATCTTGTTTTGACATGAAAAGTAAGAAATCT